>JAWZYV010000587.1:0-692177 GCA_038373885.1 Cheiracanthium punctorium | reverse complement strand
ATGCAAACTATAGTTCATGGTAACCAAGATGCGGAAATGGACATTTTGTAAATTATTTTTTAAGTACCCATATTTTCAAATAAATTTTACTTATATTGGAAACTTTTCTTAATTTGTTTATGAAACTAACAACTTGGTCTATTTGTATATAAAATTTGAGAGGTGGGGGGGGTAGCTGGACGAAAGAGAATTTATTCATAAAATTTCAGTGGGGGATATAAAATAAGGAATCAAGGCCCCGCATATATTTGACGCCTAGGGCCCCGCTCTCCTTAAATCCACCACTGCAGTTGGTGAAGCCCTTGTAAAGTTTAAAGGTAGACTTGGAAGTGTCCAATATATGCCACGGAAACCAGACAAACGTGGACTGAAAATTTGGATATTGTGTACTTCACATTTAGGGTACACGGTCAATTTTGATTTATACTGTGGAAAAAAATTACAGTATTCAACACTCAGGAAAGGCCGTGGAAATGACGTTGTTTCACAATAAAGTGTTTAAAGAGCAGATATCACGAAATTTATTTTGATAGATTTTTTAGTAGTCTGAATATGATGAAAGATTTGTACAAGCAAAATGTATATGTGTGTTGTACTGTTACAACAAACAGAAAAAATCTACCCAAAGAAATTACCAGTAGTAAATTGATGGAAAGCCACACAAGCAGATGAATGCAGTGTGTTGAGATTCCTAATCTTCTTTAAACGACATGGCTTGATAAAAAGCAAATTTTTATGCTTTTTACTAATGCTAAAAACAAAATGTACAAAGTTACAAGAAGGAAAGGCGCAGAAAAAAATTATGTATCATGTCCTTTGTCTATCTCAAAATATAATAAGTATATGGGAGGCGAGGATTTAGCGCAGATTTGGGCAATCTCTGCAATTACACAATACTGCGCCAAGACTTTGAGCTGAGTGACAGGGTTGCTGGCAGTGTTGCCCTGTTTATTAACAATAGCTTTCCTCACATTATAGTTAACCTCAACACCAATCTCACCAAGTAGTTGCTGCCCATATCCAATTAAAACAATTAACTACAGTCTTTAGTATTTACCTTTCTCCTCAAGAAATCATCCACCAAACCTCACTAAATAACCTTATCCAGCAGCTTCCATCACCCTTTATTCTCCATGGCGATATGATTGCTCATAGCCCCTTGTGGGGCAGCAAAGACAGTAATAATAGAGGCCAGCAAAAAGAACAAATTCTAACAGATCTGTGTGTTATGAATAACGGCAGCAATACTTATTTCCACCTTCTAACAAATTTGTGTTATAAGAAGGTCTCAATTTGCATGTCATATATTCATAAGCTAAATCATATCTCCTTTTACTTTAACAGTTAATCAAACTGTTTGATTTTAATCAAACTGTCACATTTTATAATTTTATACTGCACAGCCTTTGTGCTAAATGTGGTTATAATTTGCCTTTTGATTTTATTACATTGAGATTTTAAGCGGTGATTGAAAAGTAGTGAAATTTGCATTTCATTGCAATTTAAGTACAGTCAACTCCCTCTAATCCGCACTCAATGGGACCATGGGTTGTGCGGATTACAGGATTTTGCGGATTATAGGTCATTTTTCTTTGTTTACATTTTTACATTTAGAATTTCCCTTTAAATTATAGTCAATTTACTTTAAACAAATAGGAAATGATGAAAGAAAATGCATATGCTATTGAATAAAAACACAATTAAATGTCAATATAAATACAATAAATAATACAATTAAATTTAGAGAATTTACTAAAGGACAGATGAAAGAAAATATTTATACTGCTGAACTAAAACACTATTTTTAATATTAAATACAATTACTGTTCCCGCACATACGCACCCAGTGACGCACTTTGTGTGGCGCTCCAGTCACTTGGACTCCCCGACAATCTGAACTTTATAGACACTACATATACGCATTACAACCGCACGACCAGACGGTCGACAACTTTTGGCTCCTTAGCCAATATGCACTTCGCAAAATCATTTTCTTCATGTTTTGTAATAGTTGTAAATATTTACTTATTGTAACCAAGATTCAATTATAGACTTTTGCATTCATACAAAGTTCGCATATTCTTTTTATTGATAAAACACACCACTAAGCAACGACGCAACATTTTTTGGAGGCACCGGCGAGATTAACGGATGAACGGACTGGAAAAAAGATAAGTACTTTTTTCTTTTGCAATAGTTTGTCTTTCGTTTTGATCGCAAGTAATTTCACATTCTTTCCATTACACACGTAATGGATGACAAAAACAAAACAATAAATTCAGCGGAAGATGCCAAAAAAAATGCAGTTATTCTCCGAGGCAGAGCGAAAGGAGCTCTGACCCGCATTTACAATTACATCCACAATGAAAATCAGACATTCAAAAAAAATGATCTTAACAACAAGATCGAAAAACTTGAATCAATATATAATGATTTTGACAAAGCGGACGCAAGTCTTCCTCTAGAACAGTCAGAAATGGAAGAATTTGAAGATAAATATTACGAAACCAAAGCCAAACTACAAGACGCTCTTGAAAAATTATGCATTAATAATATCAGTACTACAAATTTTGCATCTAGTAATTCTAATACTAACGGCCAAATCAAAAATTTTAAACTACCGAGAGTGAATATTCAGTCATTTAATGGCAATTACAAAGACTGGCCTTCATTTAAAGATTTATATACATCATTAGTTCATAATAATGATAGTTTGTCAACCATTCAGAAATTTTCATATTTAAGAGGCCTATTACTTGACGAACCTGCAGCTATAATCAAACACATTCCAATTTGCGAGGCTAGTTACAAAGAAGCCTGGGATAAGCTTTTGAATAGATACGATCGGAAAAAACAAATAATTTCTTCTTTAGTTCAAACATTTTTTGATCAACCAGCTTTCAATCAGGCAAATGCTATTAATCTACGAAGCCTTGCCGATGTTTCCGACGAGGTAATTCGCGGGCTTAAATCAATAGACACACAAGCTAATTCTAGAGACATTTGACTCATTTATATATTATTACAGAAAGTTGACCCAAAAACTCGCGAAGAATGGGCACGACATACAGTTAACAACGATTTTCCCACATTCGAAGAATTCATTGAATTTATTAACGATAAATGCGCTTCTCTAGAATTGTACTGTGATAATGAGTCACAAAATAAAAACCCAAAGGTTAACGCTTCAAAACCAGTGTATCACGCAGCGAAATGTTTGTTGTGTAATAAAATGCCCTTTCACTTGCTCTTTAAATGTAGCAAATTTAAAGAAATGACGATCAAAGAACGCAATCAATTCGTACGCAAAAATAAGTTATGTACCAACTGCTTGTCTGATAAACATTCTAATTCCTCCTGCCAATCCCCGTATTCATGTCATTACTGTGATAAAAAACATCACTCAAGCTTACACGAGAATTTCCAAACATTCTGCACTTCAGTTTCAACGCCTTTAAAGGCCTCTCAGCCATCATCAGCTTCTGGCGTCAGCCCAGCTGGAGAAGCGGCTAGTCAAAACATACTACAAGCAAATAACTCACTCATAATTACGGATCCAAAAGAATCTTCGCTCCTACCAACAGCCTGCGTATTAATAAATGATTCATCGGGCCAGGCCCATAAACTTAGAGTCTTGTGCGATTCCGGCAGTGAATCATCCTTTATCACAGAGAGTGTAGTTAACTCATTAGGAATCGCGAGGGAAAACGCTAGATTTCCAGTAAAATGTCTAGCTGACCGGAATATTTCGGTCACAAAAGGATGTGTAAACATGGAGTTATTTTCTCCATATGACTCGGAGGTCAAGATCCGAGTGGACGCATGTATTTTAGATAAATTGACAGCTCCATTACCGAGCTCGAAAATAAATGAAGAGCATTTATTGCATTTTAAAAACATTCAGTTAGCTGACACTACATTCAATATTCCAAACAGAATTGATTGTATTTTGGGATCAGATATATTTTTTTCACTGTTGCTTCCCGGTCAAGTAAATTGTGTTCAAGGTAATCTGATCGCACAGAATTCAATCTTCGGGTTTATGGTTTCGGGAAAATTGCCTAGCGAATGCACGCAAACTGATTCAGTATCTAGTCTCCACATCTACAAAATAAATATTGACAAAGAACTTAGAAGATTTTGGGAGCTGGAGGATATTCCTCAGTCCAAAAATAAAATGCTCACATTGGAAGAAGAATTTGTGGAAACACATTTTCAACAGACATATACAACAAATACACAAAATCGGTTTGTCGTAAAACTACCGTTTTATAAATCTAAATCGGAGCTTGGCAGTTCAAAGCAAGCAGCAATTTCTCGACTTCTTGCAATGGAAAGAATATTTAAAGATAAACCAGAGTTTGAAACTCAATACAAAGATTTCATGCGTGAATATCAACTTTTGGGTCACATGGAGCTAAATGACAATGCATGCGATAATTTCGAATTATAACATTACTTTCTCCTGCATCACGCAGTAAACAAACCATCCAGTACTACTACCAAGCTAAGGGTAGTATTTGACGGTTCGTGCAAAACCTCGAGCGGTTTATCTTTGAATTCAATCTTAGGGGTCGGTCCTAAAATACAACGGGATATTTTTGATATTCTAATAAATTTTAGATTTCCCAAAATAGTTTTCACCGCTGACGTGGAAAAAATGTACAGGCAAATTTTAGTATCGGAAGAAGACCAAAATTATCAGCAAATTTTATGGAGGTACAATTCTACAGATGAAATGTGCACTTACAAATTAAAAACTGTAACTTACGGTTTAGCCCCAGCATCTTTTTTAGCCACTCGTTGTATCAAACAAATCGCTCTTGATTACACAGAAGATCCCAACATTTCTCGAATTTTACAAGAAAACATATACATGGATGACCTTTTAACGGGATCCCACACAACACAAGAAGCAATATCCACGTGCAAAAAAATTGCTTCTCTTCTTGAATCGCACGGATTCAACCTTAGAAAATGGAATTCAAATTCACCAGAATTCCTTGCCGAATTTCAAGGTCAATCTTCCAACAATGCAAACTTTGAAATAACTCCTGATTCTAACGTCAGTTCGAAGGTTTTAGGGTTATTTTGGAATCCAAGCACTGACACTTTTGTTTTTAAGGCAACATTAGCACTTACACCGCCCATAACAAAACGACGAATATTATCGGAATCCGCACGCATATTTGACCCTTTGTGGTTACTTTCTCCTTGCACTGTTTCGATTAAAATATTCTATCAGAAATTATGGCTCACCAAAGGAGATTGGGATACAACTATTCCGCAGCATCTAATTGATGATTGGTACAAATTTCAGGAAGCATTCAATGAAATCAATCACATCTACGTTCCTAGATCTGTCACTCTGGCATCAGATTCCGAAGTACAACTCCATGGCTTTGCCGATGCGTCATCTCTTGCTTTCGCGGCAGTAATCTACTGTCGACAAACATACAATGGAGTTACTAAAGCTACACTTCTAGTCGCAAAAACAAAAGTTGCTCCCATCAAGCAGATATCCATTCCAAAGTTGGAGCTCTGTGCAGCCCATTTACTATCAAAACTGTTTGTGTCAGTATTAAACATGCTCAAAGACAACAACGTTTCGGTTTTCGCGTGGACTGATTCCAAGGTTGTTCTTTCGTGGTTATCGGCTCATCCACGTAAGTGGAAAACTTTCGTAGCTAACAGGACTTCCCAAATTTTGGACATTCTTCCCATTAAACATTGGAGACATGTACCTACAAAGGAAAATCCCGCAGATATCGCATCCCGTGGTATTGATCCGAAATGTCTTCCAAATTGCAGTTTGTGGTTCAGTGGTCCACAATGGCTTCGACTAGACGAAACTAATTGGCCCAAGAGTGAAGTAAACAATAAAGAGATAGATGACGTTGTAAAAACAGAACAAAGATCTGATCCAATCTTCAATCTTCATATTAGTACATCAAATGATTTAATTGATAATTTATTTCGAAAATTCTCCTTGTTATCTAGAATAATTCGCATTTTAGCATTCTGCCAGAGATTCATAAAAAACTGCAAAATATCTGTTGAAAATAGCAAAGATCCAGACAAAAACTTGGCAATACACTCCAATCCTCTCACATTTCCAGAAATCAAGTTTGGCGAAGAAACAATCATTCGATCGATTCATCATTTTTTTTTTGACGACATAAAACACATCAAAGATCAAGTATCCCTCTCAAACAAAAGAAAATTGCGCTCTCTTCACCCATTTTTGGACGAAACCGGTCTCTTACGGGTGGGAGGTCGATTGCAGAACTCTGAGTTGCAATTTAATAAAAAACATCCCATCATTTTCCCATATGAACACAAATTCAGTAAACTGCTGATCAAAGAACGTCATGTAGCTTATCTGCATGCCGGTCCTACCTTATTAGCTCATATCATCCGACAATCTTATTGGATCATTGGTGGTAGGAGACTCATAAACAAGCACATTAATAAATGCCTGAAGTGCCACAGATTTAAGGCCTCCACCAAAACCCAACTAATGGGTAACTTACCCAAGTGTCGAGTAACTCTCGAGAGACCCTTTTTCTACTGTGGAACTGATTGCGCCGGACCAATACCGTTGAAATTCAGTCCAGGTCATGGCTCAAAGACTACAAAGGGTTACATAGCCTTCTTCATATGCTTATCCACAAAAGCAGTACACATTGAAGCTGTCAATGACTTAACAGCTGACGCGTTCATAGCAGCTCTTCGTCGTTTTAGTGCTCGTCGAGGTGCTCCACGTCACATTTATAGTGATAATGCTACAAATTTCGTAGGTGCTCGACGAAAACTGAACGAAATACAGCAGTTGTGGCTTTCTTTGCCAGAAAATGAAGTGACTGCTCATTATCTTTCAAGCTCATCTATTGAATGGCACTTCATACCGCCTGCCTCACCTCACTTTGGCGGTATTTGGGAAGCAGGAATTCGTTGTGTGAAATTTCATCTCAAACGAGTTATGGGCGAAACACTCCTGACTTACGAAGAACTGTCTACTTTACTTTGCCAGATAGAAGCATTGCTTAACACGCGTCCTCTTACCCACGTAAAAAATTCTGATCCTGACTGTATCGATGTACTCACCCCTTCTCATTTCCTTTCAGGATACACTCTCTTTTCTCCCCCAGACACTCATCCATCTATTACAACAACTAACTGATGGCAGCTCCTGCAGAACCTCAAGCGAGGCTTCTGGAAGCGGTGGAGGAGAGATTTCATCAGCTCCCTTCAATAACGCAAAAAATGGCAGACTCCACAACCAAACATCAAGAAGGACGACATCGTCTTAATTCATGAAGATGGGGTTCCTCCTGGCATTTGGCAGCTCGGACGTGTCATTGAGACGCATCCAGGCAACGATGGTCTTGTGCGAGTTGCCTCAATACAGACCAAAAACAGTGTTCTGAAGCGTACTATCACAAAGCTCTCACCTCTTCCTTTATATCAGGACTAAGGCCCTGATAGGGTGGGAGTATATGTTCCCGCACATACACACCCAGTGACGCACTTTGAGTGGCGCTCCAGTCACTTGGACTCCCCGACAATCTGAACTTTATAGACACTACATATACGCATTACAACCACACGACCAGACGGTCGACAACTTTTGGCTCCTTAGCCAATATGCACTTCGCAAAATCATTTTCTTCATGTTTTGTAATATTTGTAAATATTTACTTATTGTAACCAAGATTCAATTATAGATGTTTGCATTTATACAAAGTTCGCATATTCTTTTTATTGATAAAACACACCACTAAGCAACGATGCAACAATTACTAATACAAAATTAAAAGAATAAATTCTCTCTAAATTTTTATTTATTTTTCATTTTTTCAAACATTGCAGTGATTGTAATTTGTTTAAGAGATTTTAATTTTTCTTCAGAAATTTTGTCCTGAAGCCTTCTAATTGTCAGTAACTTTTGGTCACTGACAAATGATTGCTTTTGCAAAATGTTTGGAGGGACCTCAAATCCGGAAGTTTTTCAACAATCATTCTTTTTTTTTTTTTTTTTTTTTTTTTTTAAAGGGCAGTTGTTGTTTTTAATTTCTTTAAAAGACCGTTTTTAACTAAATATATATCAATTATAAAATAAACAAGCTCAATCAGAAAGGGAGGAATTTCACTGGTCGCTCACGAAGGGGGGGGGGGGGGGCATGCGGTGCATCATTTGTATATTTGATATCTCAGTATTACATTAATTTCAGATCTTGCGAGGTAATTTTCGGTTTCTCTTTATGTAAAAATAATCTATGGTATTATATAAGCTCTAAAGAGGAAAAGAATGTTATCCTCTTCACACACACACACGTGCATTACATTAGAAGTGCTGATGATTCATTATTTCTGCATATCCTCCTCCGGCAGTTAAATGTAAACAAAGAGAAAGGCCATGTGGTCTGTTTATGCTTTTCCTTCTTTCTTCCTATAGAACTACAGTTATGTGGAGAAAGTTTTTGTTGCATAATAAGTCGCTAGACAGAAGATCAAAAGGGTGAGGTAGGGGAGAATCGGAAAATTGCGCAGCTGTTGTGTCGTCTGCCAAATCGGGGTTTGCGTTTAAAGTTAAACATGTTACATATTTTCACCCAATTTTAATTGCAACGGTCAATCTTTACGATCGTCGAGTTTTTCTCTCTCTGATAGAGCAAACGTTTTCGTTGATTTTTTATTTTTATTTTTTTGTTTCATTCAGGAAAAGAGTAAAGCGATGTAATTGGACGGTGCATTGCTTCGGAGTTCGTTATTTACATCCATTCACTGAACACATGCAACTTAGGATATAAGTTTCTGTATGTTTAATTGCATGATAATATGCTCAAATACATGAAATTATTATTTTCAAATACCTGTGGAAAATCATTAATAAATGTCTTTATAACATTCAGCCAATCAAATAACTTCTATAAAAGTAATACTACCAGTCAAATGCCACTCAAAATGTAAACAAACAAGTTTGTTTACATTTGAAATATTTCGCGGATTATAGAGTCGCGGATTAGCGGGAGTTGACTGTAATATATTAGTTGCCAAACTGAGACAAATTTTTAAAATGTAATTTTTGTGCAAAATATTGCTCTAAGTGATTGGTGCTAGTTTATAAAGGCTACTTGGCAACTGTTAGGCACGAGCAACTAGGAACTGGAATTTCTATGAACTAGAATCGTCAATATTTTAACACTCTTGATTAAACTCTCTAAATCAAAACTCGACAGATCATCAGTAAGCGATTTGTTCTCAGAACAGGGTGTTTTAAATTTTAATAATTCCAATTCTTTTACCAAACGCAAAAGCGAAAGCTTTTTGATTTCCAACTTTTGATGATTTAAAATTTTTTCGCTTTCTGCCCGATCAGCTTTCTTATGCTTATCCTCTAAAATATATTCAATCGTGTTCTTCAGTAGTTCAATATTTTCATTATATATCTTACTGGTTTCAATAAGGCTTATCAGCTCTACGACTTTTGCAGACTGCAAAAACTCAATATTTAACTCTACACACAAACTTTTTAATTCATCTTTTTTTAAATTTGACAACGACATTTTAAAGTAGCCAAACTGTTCACTTACCCACAAGATTCCAAAGGAAAACAGTTTTCAATGAGAGATGCAACACTCGAATTCACATACGCCATTAACCACCAAGACGCCATTAATCACAATGTAGTTTCGCTTCACGAACACTATTTCCACATTTCATCACAACTTTTTAAACCACATAATGAATGACCGATTTCCTAAGGTCAGAAAACTTTTTTTTAGATGGCCATTAGCGTATCATTAACAACTTTGTGAACAGGCGTTATCTATTTTGAGTATCTGTGTTCTGTGTTGCAGATGTACCGATAAAAGAAAACCCGAGTAGAAAAATTGTGAAGAATGCAAATTATTTCGAGATCCTTAAAGAGGTTTCTTACAAGAATCAGTCATTAGCGGCCCTAGTCTAAAACTTTGAAATGGAAAAATTGGAAGAAAAAAAAAAGCATTTAGATTTTTATTGAAGATTATTTGATCGGTGGCACTACGCGGCCGCCTAATGGTAAAGCCAGCTCTGATACGAACACACATACATATGTAAGATGAGATGTCTCACAAAAACTCTTAAAAGTAAAATTAGAGGTACTCAAAATAGATTTTTGCATAAAAATCTGGCTACCAAAATTTTTCACAATAACATTACATCCTTGTACTCCATACAGGAAAGTAAAAATACATATTTTCCAGTTCTTGGATCATTTTTTTTACAGCATCCACTGGTTAATCTTTTCTAATAAAAGCTTGTCCAAGACATTCACTTATTTGCTTCATGTTACATCTCGTACAATTTTGCTATTTCTCCATGCTCATTATTTTCCATCAGGTACTCTTTTGCGTGTTCAGTGAGATCTCTCTCTATGTGATACAGGGCCAAATAAAGCATTTCACAAAATGCATTCAGAGACAGAGTGCTCTTCATGCAGTCCAAGCAGCTTGCTTTCATCTCATCCACTTATAACTTGTCCGCTATGTTGCACATGCTGATCATGTTTTATGTGGTTTTCTGTACTGCCCAAGTAGAGAAACTGTATGATGATACAGAATAGGACTGATAAAGTAATTAAAAAACTTTGTAAAAAACACACATAAGAAGTAAAAGGTCCTTTTTCCTTTTACTTCTTATGTGTGTTTTTTACAAAGTTTTTTAATTACTTTATCGTTTAACACCAGTATTTTGAGTGTTTTTTCAGAATAGGACTGCTTCACAGTCAACAAACATCATCCCCATGGCCTTCTCCTTTATATAGTACTTGAATATGGTGTTGAACACCATAGTGTGGGCTGCCAGGATGCCCCTGTGGAGTCTGAATTCTTCACTTTGCCACGGACGGTCAAGTCATGGGCTCTAATGAGCTATAATGTTATATGCTTTTGTTCTGCATAATACAATTTCTCTAACAATTCTCATTGTAGCTTCTGGCAGATTGTTTGTATTATGGTTTGTTTCTTGTCAATGGTTTCTGACTATATAGTGACCCACTCAGTTCTTCTGTCATAAAATTTTAAGAACCAGGAAATTTGGGCCTTCCTTCAGGCATAGATTCTTGAATTTGAATGTAAGCTTTCATTAAGTCTCCCTCTGTTGTTACATGCATGACCTGAATCTTTGATATTTGTCACATGTGGCTATTTTTGCCAAACTGTACCTATCCTCACAGGTTAAAACAGGAGCATTTGCCAATGTCAGTTTTAGGTTTTTGACCAAAAAACACTGATGTTTGGAAAATTCACTTGTTTACCAGCAGGACAGGTACAGTATCCTGTGTCTGTTTGAACAAAATACCATTATGAGGTGGAGATATCAACTGGCTGGAGATATCAAAAGTGAAGATATTTCTTAAGATTTATATAACAATGGAGAAACTGGAAGATTCTCATCCCTGGATGACGATAAAGTATTAAATGAAATTAATTATTTTGGATTTGCTACATTTTTATCAATATTGCTTTGAAGGCTATGTTTTCTTTCAGGTTTTTTAATAGGACGCCCTGAAGGAATAGGATTACTCAAATGAGTAACTCTTTTCCCCCTTCTTGTATTGATGTGCTTTGTACTGGAATTATTTTACGTTTAGTATTAACAGCATTTGATCTTAATACAAAAGTGTTTAAAGAAAAGTCATCTGTAATTTCTGTGAGATTTTTGAAAAGTTTGTTTAATCTTCTTCTGGTAGTGTCAAATTTTAATGCCCGCCTAATTTCATTCACTACTTTGTCTTTATCTTCAACCGATTGCCATAGTGCCTCCTGCTATTGCTGTACTGGTTATCTGTGCATTAATATCTGTCACAAAATCTACTCCACCAAATATATCGAATTGTTCTACTCTTTTTTTATGCACATGCTTTTTCTTTTACTTCAGTAAAATTGGCAAAGAAACTTCTTTCAGGACACTTGTCACCTAAGGAGACTTTTGCCAAACTGTACCTATCCTCACAGGTTAAAACAGGGCCATTTGGCAATGTCAGTTTTAGGTTTTTAACAAAAAAAACAGTGATGTTTGGAAAATTCACTTGTTTACCAGCAGGACAGGTACAGTATCCTATGGCTGTTTCAACAAAATACCTTGCATTTTCTTCTCTTGCTTGGTGCAAGATAGAGTAGTTGGGGCAAAAGTACGCAGTTTTTAATTATAACTCATTTCTGAAAAATTGCAACAAGTTATGAATTTAAAATTTTTATTAGAATATAGCTTAGACTTTTACCCGTCATCTTACATGATCACTTTTATCGAAAATAAAATACATAAAAACTGGGAGTAACTTTTACAGATCCTGGTAAATTCGGATTTTTGCCTCATCAAATGGGGTAAAATCCGCCAGTGCGGACATTTGTCCCACTACCCAAAAATCCTAATGAAAACCACTTGTAATACTGTTTGTGCTACAAAACTGCTGTTTTTCAGATTGTACGGTGAACTGCTATCAGCGGCTTTCGTAGTGGTGTAGTAAAATTGAATTATCCAAAGTATGATTTGGGATATTGTAAACTTAGTTTTTAATGTAAGTCAGTACTGAACGGGCAAATGAGGAAAGGCTGAATAAAATTATAAAGTCTCAATTAATTTCACTAAGTCCGTCATAGCTAACTAACTAATACCTTTTTAGCAGACTTCACGCACAATGGAAGCAGTTTTTAAAAAACTTGCTCCATCTATAAGAGGGTGTAAAAACTTGTAAAATGATTAAAAATATTTTCAATAAGATAAGAACAGTTTTTTATTACAATCTTGATACTATGAAGTCATTCATCCGGTTACAGTCCAGGAAAAAGCAACATGGTAAGTAAAACAGAACTTATATTATTATTCTCTGTTACAAATTGAAGTATTCCTTTTAAAAAGGGCTAAGTGCTCATTTGAGCCGACGATTATAGTACCGTTATTATCTTAACATTGACAAACTAAAAATGCTAAAAGAAAAAGAACTAGGCAAGCAAAAACTGAGCAGCGCAAGCCAGGCATCAAAGCTAGAAGTATACGAATCTTAGTCACGATCGGCGAAAGTACGTTATTCCAAGGACATGCGTACCAGGGAAAAACGGCATGTGCGAGGCGCGCGCAGGGCTGGGGAGTAGTGCGCTACTTGTAGCGAAACTACAGTAGCCGCTACTTTTTTTTGTAGTTTGTAGTGTAGCGCGCTACTTTTTTAAAAAAGTAGTGTAGCGTGTAGCGCGCTACAAAAAAACAGTAGTTTGTAGCGAATTTTGGAAGCTACTTTTCCGTGTCATCATTTCCGGCGATTGATCCCGTGGTGCGATTTCTCTCTCTTCTGACTCCAAGCATAACTGAAACTGATGCTTGAAAGACACCCAATCTCTCCCCCGCCCCCCCCCCCTCCCAGGGGACACACGCACACGAGGGGGGGGAGGGGGTTTGCTTTGCCTGAAGCGGAAGCCTGACATTGTGCATCTTTTTTCTTTTTATCGTTCTCAGTATTATTTGTAGAATCACCAATCTGCCATAAAGAGGACAAAAAAGGAAGGAAAGAGAGGTCCAAAGTTGAACAGAGGTTATTTTGATGGGGCCTCGAGAGTCTCATTATCACACGGGCGTGTGGGCCCGTGAGCCCCTGAAAAATAAAGGCCTCCCAAATCTCTCCATTTATTGTATATTAAATTTATATATGCTGCAATAATAATTTTTATTAAGCTAAATTTCCTTTATCTATATCATAATTGTGTAACAATAAAAAGGCTTCGAGACTTATTTTCTGTTCTTCTTTCTAACACAATGATAATGGTTTCTAAGACTAGATCAATAAAATAGAAATTAAAGGCGTTATTGAAAATTTATGGCCATATGTACTTATCACAAAATATCCATTAGTTAGCATTTTTTAAAATATTATGATGAAGAAAAGAAAATTTTCTGGCAGGTGGAACTCAGCGCACACATACGCTAATAATACAAATGGATTAAAAAATATTAAAATCAATTTTAAATGCATAGTCTTGTTCTAAATGAGTATAAATACATGGGTAATTTTTAATTTAATTTTAGAATTATTTTGAAATGTTTTATTTTTATGCTGGGAAAATAGAAAACAATCACAAATAAGTTAAAATGTCTGTAATAGTATAAGGGCCCAAAACATTTTTTTTTTTTTTGCCCCGGGGCCCCTTCTATGTCTGATCAGGGTCTGCATATTTTTGACTGCTATTGCGTGTTTGCAACATAAATCAACATAAAAGAGTATTTTTTACTTTCGAAAAGGAATTTTACCTATCTGTAAATTGTATGCTTTTGTAACATCATTAATTTTCTTTGATCTTTTTTTTTTATTGCACCCATAAATACAGTGTAGTGTCCACTTGCCAGGATGATTGCCAATCATTGAGTGTCCAGTATTCCGTGAACTTCCTTTTAGGCGATATCCTTTCAAATCTGACATGATATATAGTCAGTCCTCGCAATTAGCGAGCCCCCCCCCCCCCATCCTCTCACTCACCATCTACGGAAAACTACGAAGCGTGAGAAAAACTTACGGTTTTCTCACAGGAATTTTCTTGGAAGAGTCACCGACATTTTTAATTTTCTCTTTGCCTCCTCCTTATGATCGATGCATTAATCAACAATTTTATTTATGCTTAGTTTTACAAAGTTTATTTATATTAAGGTTTGGTCATTTTTCGACGTTACAGTGCACTTTTCTGAGTTTGGGCACTCTTTATTATCCTTGTGTCCTGGTGGTGTGTTCAACTTCCACAAGAGTAATGACAGTTCTGCAGTATTGTAGCTTTTCAAACATTAATTAATCACGTGATTATGTTCTACAACTCGGAATGTTTTTTGTCTCAAAGAAGTGTAAAAACTGATTAGTACATTTTTCGTGGAACCTGAAACTGAAAAAAAGAAAGTAAATATGTAGAAATTGTACACATTTTTTTTTTTTTTTTTTTTTTGACGAGTTGATAACCTTATCTTTTTTGAGTTTGTTGAAAAGGGACAAAAGGTATAAGCATATGCATCCAAGATATTATTTCAGGGGCTAAAAATATTGCTGACCTCGGTTACAGTGTTCTTCGTTTGTAGTGACAGTTTTCAGATCCGGTCCTAAGGTAGAGCGAACGGTGCGACCGCACCGGGCGCCATCTCTACCAAGGCTGTTCAGAATAATATAGCACTGTGGATGTCTGAAATGGTTTCATTTACCTGTTAATAATTGTTTAATAATAAATCTTTTAGTCAATGTACAGTAGTAATCAATCATGTTAATAGTGAATTTTAGTGAACTTTCTGTGAAAAAATAAATTATTAACAGGTACTCGAGGACGACTTATCAAACCCTCCATTGTTACGTGATTCATAACCGTCTTATTTACCTTTACCACTCTTTAACTTTTTGCCAATGAGTTTCAGAGCACCATGCATATTTGACAGTCCGTATATTATTGAAGTTGAAAGCCTCATTTTAACCCCTGAAAGCTTTTATAGCTAAATGTGTGGCGTAGCTAGGTGCAAGAGCTGATCTAGGGTACGTGGAGCCTCCCTGCAAACGTAAAGAAGCCCCGTGTTATGCTCCAGATTAAGTTTTCCTTAGTTTTTTAGGTCGAATATGGCGCTCCGATGCCTTGCTTACCGTGTCGGGCCGTCCCTGGCTACGGGGGAGCAAGGAAGGTCAACTGTACCCGAGCGCAGCATCGGCCAAGGGGCGCCAAATGGTATATGAAAGCTACCTAGTTGCATTTTTAAAAAATAGGAGGGGGCGCAAAATCTTCAGTTGTCAGGTGGAAACGAGATTTAGTCATTTGCTGTGGGACAGAGAAACTGTTCTCTCAGCTTGTTTCCATCCCAGATTCAAACTATTCTGGACTGAGGAGGAGAGGAAGACCGAAGCCAAAAAAATGGATGGAGGAATACCTCCAGAATATGTTTCCGACAACTTCAGATATCAGTATCGAGGATCAGCCCATGGATGATGACTTTTCTGGTTTTTTTAATTTCTCTTTCGCATGCACTCGAAATAGTTACGAGGAAGAACTTACAAGGTTCTTGTCAGAGCCAATTAAACCCGTATCTTCGCTTTCGGCGTACACGTATATGAAAGAAGCCTTCAAAAAAAAAAAAAAAACTAGCACTGGCGTGCCGTCCAGTGCATCTGTACAAAGATTGTTTTCGATTGCATCGGACGTATTTTCTCCTCGACGATCATGTTTGGCGGATAACAATCTTGAGATCCAGCTCTTGTTAAAAATTAATAAACATGTTTTTGAATAAATTTATGTGGTTTTTATTTTATACTAGAGGCATGGCAGTCTTCCATGAATATGTTGAAATTCTGCTTTCTTTCGTTAAAATTTTAAAGTGTCTATTATATTTAAATTATTAGGTTTTTTGTGTAATAATTTTCAGAATTTAATACGAAAATATGAGAATTTCTATTAATAATTAATAGTTTGTAAAATCCTTAGAGACTTATCTCTCTCTTAGCCTTAAAATAACAATATAATTCTATAAAATTCTTTTATACCTAACACAAAGAAAAAGTTGTGTTGATGATAATAACTTTTAAAATTTCTTTAACATATATAGAGGATTTTTTTAATGCAATGTTTTAAATAGATATATCATGAATTTAATTAGTAATTGTTTTCATTATTTTATAATATGCATATCATATGTGATGTTTTCAATTAAAACAATTATACAATATTACATGGTTCACACGGGTCATTCGTCATAAATCACTAATTTAGTAAGTCATGAAAAAAGGCCTTTATACTCATTAATTTTGATTTGTGCTCAAGAAACTAGAATGTTTGTACAACATGAAAGGGGTCTCAAAACGGGCCTTTTTTTCCCGTTCAGACATCCATTTTATTATTATATTTTTAAAAACTTTTTTAGTTCTCATGATTTTTCTCATGCTTTCAGAGCTCACTTTCCCAATTTATTTTTATCATAGAGGTATTAAAACTTAATTAGTTTCAGCAATACTTCAATAATTAGCAGTAGTTGCCAGTAGCGTATATATAGGCTTCCATTTCGGGGGGAGGGGGACGATTCGGTATTTTAAACTTTATTGTTCTAAAGTTAAAAGAAATGTTTCAAAATAGCTCCTTTTTAATAATTTCTTTACATTTTCGGAGGGGGCCCGCCTCCCCCTGCTCAAATACTCGCCTGGTAGTTGTTTATTAGAGCAATAGTTTTTTCTAATTAAAGGCGAAAAGGTGCCCGGGGTCTTTCGTGCGTCCACCAAATCTGCGGCGCTCAACGCTACAAGGAAACCACCTTTTAATAACGCGTTCTTTGGACACGAGAGACACCCGCTGAGGTCATTAATCACGCTGGACGCGAGTAGAAAACCAAGGCTTTAGATATCCATAGTTTTCTCTAATTAGGATATAAATATCCTTAAATATGAATGCAATGCAAATTGAATCTGTTAGCAAAATTTGTCTCCTAAAAGTAGCGAAAAAGTAGCGAAGTAGCGACTACATTTCAAAAGTAGTGTAGCTAACTACATTTGTCAAAAAGTAGTTGTAGTTGTAGTTAACTACATTTTTCGAAAAGTAGCGGTAGTTGTAGCGCGCTACAAAAAAAAAGTACTTTTTCCCAACACTGCACGATCGGCGAAAGTACGCTATTCCAAGGACATGCGTACCAGGGAAAAACGGCATGTGCGAGGCGCGCGGCGTCATTCTACGATCGGCATTAATCTGCATAAAGCAAAAGTCAAAGTTAATTTGCATAACGCAAAAGGAAAGTACGTTAGCAGTTGTTCAAATTTGAGAAACCAATGAGGTAAGAAACTTTTAAAAGATGTTTTAAAGCATTACAGATTAAATTAATGCTATGAATTAATTGGCTGATATTGAATTACGGGAAAGCCGATATTGAATTAAAAGAATTTTAGAGGTTAACTTTTAGAATCGAATAAATGTGAACTGAAACTTATTTTCTGTTTGTATTAAGCTTAAAAGAAGTATTTACGAGTAAAGTACGGTAATAAGACCGAAAATAATGCTTTAATGCCTGATAGGGCTAACAGTTTTAACAAAAACAGATGTTGTATTGTTTTTTGGGGGATAATGTTTTTACAAATCAAATGCAGTAATTTTTATTTTAATTGTTTTAACCATTAATTATTTATTTGCTAATGCTTGTAATTAACTTGGAAGTTTAATTTAAATACCTTTTGTCAGGAGATATAATGGTCTGGGTGACTCTTCTTGTATAGCTCAATAGCTTGTCTTTTTAAATTACTACTAATTACCCCTTTTTTTTGTTGGGACTTTCTAAATAATGACCTTTTCTTTAAATTAATTCTGCCTTTGTTTGCCCTGTCTCCGGAGGTGTAAATTTAATTATCATGTAAATTCTGTCGATTTTCTGCTGACTATTACGTTTCCCTCTCTCTTCAATAGCCTAACTCGTTTATTGCAATATCTCTTGTTCATGTCCGGTTTTTAATTATTTTTACTCACTTCTAATTTAAATTTTTACTCCAAATTTTACCCAGGGTTGTCTCGGACGATTAGCCATCTCCCGCTAAAATTTTAGGAAATTTAATAACGTTTTTAATGCCTTTTTGATCAATTAAGTTTTTTTTCCCATTTCAAGATGGCCGATCTTGCCTGCGTTTCTTCTCGGCCAAGTTTGTTTCTTTTCCGCATGTAGAAGTCGCTGGCCGCCATTTTTACTTTCCTCTCTTCCTTCCCCCGACAATCGAATGTTCTCGAAGTTTCCCGGCTGAGATGGCGCGCTCGGATTGGTCCCCGGGGTCGGCGGCGCGGCGAAGCTCAAAAGGACAAAATTCCGCGCAAAAGGACAGAAAGCGTCATTTCGGAGACCTGACGCGGTGCTGTAAGGAGGGTGCTTCCCAGACCCTTTTCTCGCTTCTGACTTTGGCCTACGTTGTCGTTTCGACGCCCCATTCTCCAACTTAGGATGTATTCAACTGAAGACTTAGGCCGGAGGGCCAGCAACATGATGAGATCACCATTTTTTTGTGTTTTTGGTGCATAAACATCCGTGGCCTCTCAACATTTTTTTTTTTTTTTGCAACATGCTGATGGATTTAGCAGAGATACCGATGAAACACCGACACCGCGTACGAGTTCCCCTTCTATCATTTAAATGATTTGGGCTTGAGACCCTTTTCCCCTGCTTTGTGGAGAGCCATTTTGTCAGGGATGTCCCGTTTTATTTTTCCTGCACCACCAGCCGAGTAAAACCAAATATCCTGCTCTGAGGCCATTGATTCTCGACACGGGGGCCGTTCGCCATAAATGGAAAGTACCGGGTAGCTACCAATTCTCCGACGACTGCGGAGCCTGCCATAAGACCGTGATCCCATCCAAGGAGAGACCAAGATGCCGGCTCCGGGAGCCTCCAGCGTCCGACCATCCGCACCCTGAGGATCTCCATCCCTTTACAACTGCTGGTCGACCGGGTCAGCTCATTCCTGTTACTTCTATTGTTCCCAGACCAAGCCGCCCATGAACTTTCCAACCTAAATAGTAAAGCTAAAATTTACATCTGAGTAACATCATGAGCTAATACTTACCAGTAACGCCATGTTTAATTTTTTTTTTTTTGTTGTTGTTAAATGATAAATGTTAATGCTGTGTTTTTTCCTTACCTAGCTAATTTTGGAAGGTCATAAAATCTGTTTTATTTTCTTGCTTTACCAATGCTAATCTCTGTAATTACTTGTTTGAGTTGTTCTGCATTTCAATGAATTTGCTGCACCCTTTGGTGTCAAAATTGCAAAGTTCCTTTTTTTATTTATTTTGTTAACTATTTAAGCTCGTCTGTTAGATTGTAAAAGTGGGGTTTCAAGTAACAGTTAAGGATTTTGTGTGGGATTTTCATTAGATGCCTTGTGTGGCTTGGAGAAGGTGGGGACTTGTTTGCCCAAATTTTTCTTTTCTTTTCTTTTTTGATAGGATAAATTTTTTTTTTATGCTGCAGCAAAGCCTTTTAACTTAAATTTTGGATCCCAATCGTGCTACTTTTGTCATGACAATTTTAATTAAGCATTACCTTTTATTTTATTTTACTTTTCAATTTCCAAGGGCAATTAATGGGAAACTAAAGCACTCTATGATCATTGTTTTTTGTGCACTTCTACCACACGTTGAAAAAACCACTGCGCAGTATTTTCTTACTTTTAATTTCTTGATATACTAATGTCGTGAGGCCACTAGTTGTTTACCCCTATTATTGTTGAATAAAATTTGTATTTTGGTGATCTAATGCAATGTGTCTGTGTTTATTTTACCACACTTCTAACACACACTTCAGGCAAGGCTGAGAACTTTGGGTTATTTAACTAACTACTGCTGTCACAACGCATGGTCAAATCATAATTCTGTTTTGGTAACTTGCTTAATTTGAAATCTAAATTTTAACCTTGCTAAACTATTTTTCACGGCAGTGGTAGCAAAATACTACACAGATAGCACACAAAAAAGAAAAAAATGACAAATGTCACTTAAATTTAATAGAGAAAATTAACAAGGATGTGGAGGTTTTTTTATTTGGTGATGCTGTGAGCAGTACAGACTCGAGGCCTCTTTTAGTATGTTTGCATTGGAGCATGGAGGTCTCTATCATTAACCCTTTGAGTGACGCTCTGTTACGGATTTATCGTGCTGTCATACGTTCAAAAATGGACTATGCAAGTTGCGCATATGGGTCAGCTTGCAAATCAGTGTTAAAAAAACTTGACCCTGTGCATCATGCTGCACTCCGCATTTGCTCTGGTGCTTTTAGAACATCACCTGTACATAGTCTTTACGTCACCTGCCACGAGTCATCTCTCACCCTCATCCGTCATAAGCTCTCATTAAACACATACTTTCGTATTCTTTCTCATCCTTCACATCCATTAAAGAATTCTTTTATAGATACTCATGTTGACCGTTTTTATGCAAATCGTCCCATCTGTACTCCCCCCTTTGGACTAAGGATTCGTAGGAGTCTTGTCGGTACCCAATTGGAGGATGTAAAAGTCTCTATATGCTCTTTTCATGAAACCCCACCATGGAACATATTGCAGATACCTTACCTACAACCTTTCGAAGGCTTTGCAAAGCAGGATACTGATCCTAAAGTCTACCAACAGTTGTTCTCCGATCACAACAACAAATATGACAAATATGAAAAACTATACCCTGATGGCTCCAAAACTGGGAATCATGTCGGTTTTGCCTTCGTGGGTAAAAATCATACTGGTAGCTATACTCTACCTCCCTTTTGCTCCATCTTTACTGCCGAATTACTTGCCATATACGAAAGCCTTCTGTACATCTCGAGAACGAACACAAAGAATTTTATCATCTACTCTGACTCCCTTAGTGTTCTAGAAAATCTGAAATCCGGCTCCCTAACACATAACTATATGCATAAAGTTTTACACAAGTATGATCAGCTTATCAACCGCGGGTACAGTGTTCTCCTCTGTTGGGTACCCAGTCACATCGGGATACCGGGAAATGAAAAAGCGGACACACTAGCGAAGCATGCGACCCTCCCGTACACCGGCACTCCATCCTACAGTGACATAAAGTCCAGCATCTCCAGCATTGTAAATGGCATATGGGCCGATAAATGGGACAATGAAACGGGGAACAAACTTCGTTCTATTCGCCCAACTCTCGTACCCTGGTCGTCTCATCCCTATCGCAGGCTAGATGTCATCTTGGCACGTCTTCGCATCGGACATACGCGAATTACTCATAAGCACTTACTTTTTGGCGAACCCGCCCCGGAGTGCCCTCACTGTCATACTCACCTCACCATTCGTCATCTTTTAACGTCGTGCACTGCTTTTCATAGTTTTTATCAAATACTTTTTAACTGTTCTCATCCTAAACTAGATGAAATTCTGGGTGAAACCCCACATCGGAATCTATTTGCTTTTCTTAGACGGATCAATATTTTTTATTCAGTGTAACGTGTCCCTTTCTGTCTGACTGGTATCTGGATGGGAACCCCCATCCAGATGTCTTTGTTTCACTTTTTATCTACTTTTAACACTTTTTGAATTTTACTTTTCACCTTTTTAGGCTTTACAATTTAGCTTTTACTAGATTTTTGTGGTACCTTTTATCTGAATACATTCTGATATGATTTTTACTCCTTGTCTGGCGCAGCATGTCCCTTTTGGACCTTGTGCCAATAAACACCAAACAACCAACCAACCATTAACCCTTTGATGGTTATGAACGAGTTCAGCTCGCAATCGAATCTTGCTTCATAATGCGCGCAAACGAGTTCCGCTCGGGAACAAGATTTCGACCGAAATGGTAAGAAACGAGCACTACTCGCATAATGAAACTTTTCCCCAATGCGCGCTGACGAGGTGAGCTCGTTCGCCATGATTATTCTGCATTGATTATGTTACAAACGAATCCTACTCTTGAAATTTAGTTACTTTTACTGTCTATAGATGGCAGTATGGGTTCCATGAATTTCTTTTCATAATGAAGGGGAATGTTTTTTTTTACCTTTTTCTTTTTACGTATTTTGGCGTGCTTTTTAGGGTGTTTGTAAAGTAAAATGGCTCAGAAGCAAAAGATAGATGATTATGATTGCGATACAGAAAGCTTATCAAGTTTTGAGTCTGATGATGAGTTTGTTCTCAGTATATCAAGCTCAGAAGACGATTCAAGTGAACAGGAAGATTTTTCGAGTGTTCGACAGTGGTGTAAAATTGATACAAGTTCTCATGCTCCTAGCCGATTAAGTTTTACTGGTGATATGGGCATGAAAGCTTGCATGACAAATATTTCTGATCCACTAGAGTACTTCGAGCTGTTTTTTACTGATGAGATTGAAAACATATTGTTACTGAAACCAACATTTTTGCTGCTGAAAATTTAAATAAATTTAAGAGCAAAGAACATTACCAGACTCATCATTGGAGTGAAACTAATGCGAATGAATTGAGAGTGTTTTTTGCAACATTAATTTTGCAAGGAATAATTACGAAACCAACTGTAAGAAAGTTAATTGAAACTCCTAGTTTTTCTAACCTCATGAGTTCAAGAAGGTTTGACCTTATTATGCAATTTCTTCATTTTGATAGGAATGAAAACACTGATTCTTCTCATCCTCAGCCAAAACTAAAAAAAATATGGACAGTTTTAAATTACTTGCAGAAAAAATTTTCGGAAGTTTATACACCCGAACAAGACATATGTATTGATGAAAGTCTATTGCTGTATAAAAGGAGACTTTCTTGGACCCAATACTTACCACTTAAAAGGGCCAGATTCGGTATCAAAATGTTTGTTATGCGAATCTCATAGTGGATGCGTGTGGTCTATTATAATTTATGTCGGTAAAGGCACAGATATATCTGAGGAAAATAAAGAATACTCGTTTTCTACTCGCATAGTTTTGACATTGTCTAAGCCGCTATTAAACAAAGGATACTGCCTTACTATGGATAATTACTACAACTCTCCCAAGTTAGGGGAAATGTTATTGAAATCTAAAACTGATTTTTTTGGAACATTAAGAAATAACAAGAAAGATCTACCGAAGGAACTGAAAACAGAAAAGCTTAAAAAGGGAGACTTACTTGCCTACCAAAGAGGTAAGATGATGATCATGCGATGGAGAGAAAAAAAATATGTTCATTTTATAAGCTCAATTCATAATCCTGAAATCGTAAAAGTCCCAAATAAATTGAAAAATGTGGAAATAGAGAAGCCTAAGATTATAATAATACGATGGGCGGTGTAGATCGCATGGATCAGCAAATTGGATACTATGACATAACTCGATCTCGTCAAAGGAAATATTACAAGAAAATATTTCGTTATTTATTGGACATAACAATTTTTAATGCTTTTCAGCTGTGGAAAAAAAAAGGAATAAAAAATCAAATTTGGAATTCAGACTTGAACTAGCTGAAAGAATTGTTGAAAAATATCACACTCACAGACATTTGAAATCAAAACCTGCTGAAACAGTTTCAAATACTTTAAGATTGTCAGCACGCCACTTTCCTGATTATATTCCACCTACAGAAAAAAAGAAAGAACCTACTAGATGATGTGTGGTATGTCGCAGTTAAAATGATGCCAATGCAAAAAGAATTCGCCATGAAACACGTACTTATTGCAAAGACTGTAATGCCCCATTATGTGCAATTCCATGTTTTAAAGCATATCACACACAAAAAGATTTTTAGGTAATTACTGTATTTAAATGTTTCAACAAGTTTTACATTAGTTGTATTTATTTAGTCTTTTCAATTTAATATTTGTCTTAAATTTATAATTAACTATTATTATTTATATAATTGATTATAATCATTTATAATTTACTATTTAATAATTATCATTTATTAATTATTTTAAAGTACGTAAACACTGTTATTTATGTACTACAAATACTTTAAGAAATTTTTAAAACGCATTAGACCAGCTATCTACGGCATCGGCAGAGAAGGGTGACATTTTCGGAAGAACGGCGAGGGAAACAGCTGCCACTTTCGACTACTGTTTACTTGTAATACTGTGCGCATTAAGTAAACGAAAACTGCTCAATTCCCTAACCGTCAAAGGGTTAAGATCAGCAGTAGTCAACTCCTGTTTTGCCACTTCAGCAGGCAAGAAGTCATCACCACTGAAAACATTCCTACCTAATGGATAAATTCCAGTAGCTCTGAAACTGTGAACAGCTTTCTCAACAGTGGTAGCCTTTTCAAAAGCTCTAACAAATAATTCCGCTACATAGTACACTGTTATAACCAGTCCAGGATTTGAAGTTGTTCAGTTGTCACAAAGATTGTCGTAATAAACTTTTAGTGGTCTGAAAAAACTTCTGTCCAATGGTTGAGTGCCATGGCTTCTGCAGGAGGGCTAACTAAGCATGTGGATGTGGTGGTCCTTAGCGTAGGTCATAGTCATAAAATAAAGAGACTTACCTAATGAAGGAATCCGAAATGACCCACAAAGATCCGAATGTATAATTTCTAACAAATTACTAACTCTCTCTGACTTTTTAGGGAAAGGCACTGTAGACAACTTGTTTAATGCACACACTTCGCAATTAAATTCATCCGATGGTTTCGTAATATTTAAACCCCTAATATTACTTTTATTTGTTGAATCTATAAGATCTTTCAAATTAAGGTGTCCCATTCTACAATGCCACCTTGTTATATCACAAACCTTGCTTTTCGTATCAATGGATTCACTTACATGATTTGCATTCTCATTACATACTTTTAGATAATAAAGACTGTCTTTCCGATCTTCTATAAATTTAGAGTCGGAATTTTCAATCGTTGCACCAGAGTTCGTGAAAGTCACTGTAAATCCTTTATCGCATAGCTTTGCAACGGATAACGAGTTCGTTCTCAAGTCAGGTATCAGCAAATTATCCTGAATGCTGATATCTTCCACTTTCCCGTCGATCTTGGTTTTCACTGCAACATTTCCTGTTCCAGTCACTTTAGTTGTCTGATTATTAGCTAGTTTTAGCTCTGCAACTTCAGATTTTTCAATGGATACAAATTTCGACTCACCATTGCACAAGTGAGCTGTGCACCCGCTGTTGAGGCACCACATTTCTTTTGCCTCAAAGTTGCCTGTTTGATATTACATCCGTCATACAACCTGTTGCTTGTTTCTTTGCAGAATAACACTGAGATGCCCGATAGCCCATTTTTCCGCAAGTGAAACATCTTATTTTGGATGAATCATTTTTCCATTAGGTAGGAATGTTTTCACACCTTTAGCGGTTTTCCATGACGGTTTTTGCTTTTGATGTTTCACCGCAAATGCTCCAACTTCTGCTCGGTCGTCTGGCGTCGCCCTCTTCCACGATTTTGATCCGTAGTATTTCTGGCGTAGGCAAAAGTCGATGCTGGACTGTATAGCATCATGACTGATAACAAATCTTCATCAATTCGTATTTTCATCTCTGAAAGCTTATCAACAATGTCGAAGAATTTTTCCAAGTGTCCTCGAACATCTTTAACTGAATGAGAGATTTTAACAGTGATGCTTTTCTAGCGGGCCCATTTGACATATATATCTCTTCTAATTTTCTCCATGTGTCGTTGGAACTTTCACAGTTCTTGATTTGTTTTAACTCAGACGAGGAGATACATAATACAATGTCAGATTTCGCTCTTTCATCATTTTCTATCCATTAATCATATGCTTCTTCTGTGTTCGTATCTGCGGCATCAACTACTGGTTTCTTGAGTGTTCCATTTACATATTTCCAATTTCCATTCTTGATCAGTACCGCTTTCATCAAAATTCTCCACGTTTCATAATTGTCTTTACTTAAAAGCTCAATTCTCGACGCTCCGAACGAAGCCATTTCCAAGCGTGTTCTCCAGAGACAAAAATCAGTTTTGTCTATTTAGTGCTGTGGTCTGCATGCTGCGTCACATAACCTGTGAGATACTGGAAATATTCACTGAAGAAACACAAATCCATGTTTTGGAGAACATACACTTTAATAAAGATACGCCATGAAACAATTAACAAACATAATAATAAAAACATTCAACAAACATAATAATAAGCTAAGCTTTCAACAAAGCCACTCTCACCATCACGTATCAGCCAGGAGAAGAGGAAGTGAGAGGAAAAAAATACATGCACACAACCCTTCGCCTACACTCGGAGAGAGAAGGATGAGGGAGTGATGTCACATGCTCCAAAGGGACCAGTAGTAAGAGCTTGCACTCTGCCGGGGTAGTGCCTCAAAGGAGAGAATAGTTGGCATTATAGATATGGAAAGAAACATTTTATATTCTAACACCCTGAACATTGATGTGAAAGACAAAACAGAGCCCATATCAATGCCATGTAAAACAGTAAATGCTAGTACATTTGTCAAATGGCAAAAACAATTCACATGGCTGAAAATGTTGGAGAATAATCTGATGGTGTGTTGAATCTGTAAAGATTTTGCAAAATGAGGGGATTCACCTTTTGTCAACGGCTGTCGTGCCGCTAGACTAGAAACTGTAAGTGTGATTTGATTGTATGTTATGAAATTCCATAATCATAGTTATTTTTGTATTTCATCATTTAAAGTTGAAAGAATAATTTTAAAAAATTGCCTGCAAGTTTCATTTAAGTGAAATTGGGTTTATTTCATTGTTATTTTTATGTTGGGTTTTGGCAAATTTTAAAAATTTTTATTTAATTATTCAACCAGGAAATGTGTAAAAGAAAAAAATCTAATTTGAAAAAGTTATTTTAGCATTATAAAGACAGCTAAATAAATTTAATTATTAAAGAGAAGCTTTTTTGCAATTGCCCCTCAGGGGGAAGACCTACTTTAGGTCTTCACGGGTGTCGCAATCCCGGGGCCCCAGCGATCTTTCGCTTTTCTTTGTTCTACCCTCCTCTCCTCTTAGCTGTATCCTTCCTTTTCCCCCTCAGTATAGTTTCCTCTGTGGAGGTGAGGGCCCCCCCTTAGAAGCTGCAGCCGCCCTGTGCCGTCAGCTTCTATTGGCAGAAAACTACCTACGTGTTTGCCGTGCGTGGAGACCCGTGTCCCCGGAAATGGGGATCCTGGTAATTGAGGGGTCTTTTCTCCAACACATTGCTTTGGCCTCGGCTTCGGGTAAACGGGAGGTACACAGCGTTCCCCTGTGTATCAATCGGCTGGTGGTACTGATTTTGATCAACTGCTAGGGATCAAGCAATCGGACATCTACTGGGCACGTCGTTAAGGGTGGACGCTGCCTAAGGGATGTACTGTGAGCATATAGACCCAACTAGCACTGGTGTGCAATTGCACATCCCCTCGTTGGGCTCCGTGGTGGGCGGTTTGGTCGGGTCCGAATTTCAATCTTCCCCAACATGGATATGAAAAATTCTTCGTCTATCGTCAATGCTCCGCTGTCAACTTGTAATGAAAACATCGATTCACAATTAGTAGACATGAACGCTCGATTCTTCATCCTTCACTACGTTGAAGGTAATTTTAATGAAACATCCCCTTTTTTAATACATAAATGTATCACCGACAATGTAGAAGTAAAAAAAGTAAAAAAATTAAGATCTGGAGACCTGTTAGTAGAAGTATCAAACAATAGACAAGCTTCCAAAATAATGAAAATTAAAAACTTCGGCTTAAAAACTGTTACAGTGACCCCCATACATCCTTAAACATCTCACGAGGGGTCGTATCGGAACCCGAACTTTTACACTGCTCTGAAGCTGAAATATTAGAAAACCTAACAGATGACAAAGTAAGTGCCGTTCGTCGAATCACTATTCGACGCAATAATCAAATAATCAAAACTAAACATATTATCTTAACTTTTCAGTCACCCACTATTCCATCTCATATTAAAGCCGGCTATTTATTATGCCCCGTGAGACCATATGTACCAAATCCAATCCGTTGCTTCCAGTGTCAAAAGTCCGGCCATACTAAAACACCTGTCGTGGGTCACCTGCCTGTGCTCGCTGTGGTGCTTCTGACCATGACAGTGAGTCCTGCTCTGCAGCTCCAAAATGTGTAAACTGTAAAGAGGAACATCCTTCATACTCCAGATCTTGCCCGAAATGGGCGTTTGAAAAAGAAATTCAGTCCCTACGTGCCTCTCAAAGACTCTCATATCCGGAAGCCCGTAAGATAATAGAAAGCCGGACACCAACACCTGGTTTATCTTATGCAGCTGCAACAAAATCAACTAAAACAATAGCAACTCAAACTGAATTACCAAAATCCGTACCTGTCTCCTTTCCTTCTGCAACAGCCCAAATACCTAAACAATCCATCTCTAATCAAAATAAATCCTCCACGGCTCCACAAAAGCATATATCAAAGAAAAACTTTCAAAATGTTACCTCAACCCGACCACAAATAAAAAAGTCTTCGGTCTACAGATCAAAGTACAATAAACCCAAAATCAAACACGTTCCTCCACAATGCCCTATAGACGATACTATCCTACATTTGGACCCCTCTGACTCTGAAATGTCAGATCTTCCCATGGATGATGACGACATCCCTAGCACCCCTCTCAAGCCTACGGGGGTTCGGAGCAAGATGAGCATCATCCCAAACACAATATGATAATGGCTCTGCTGCTGTCTTGGAACTGCCACGGTTTCCTTAATAAAAACGATGACCTCAAAACGCTGATTTATGATCATAACCCCGCTTGCTTTGCCCTTCAGGAAACCTTTCTCAAAACCAATAGACATACTAAAATCCGTAATTATACCATCCTTCGCAAAGACATTGAGCTCAATGATAGGGCCACTGGTGGAGTTGCCCTTTTGATTAACAATTGTTATCCTCACACTAAGCTCAATCTTAACACTAACCTGCAAGCAGTTGCCACTCGTATTCAATTAAAACAACTCACAACAGTCTGCAGCATATACCTGCCACCAAGCGAAACCATCAGCCAAACCTCCCTCAATAGTCTTATACAACAACTTCCTCCTCCCTTTCTCCTCCTGGGGAACATGAATGGCCATAGTCCCTTGTGGGGCAGCAAAGACACAAACAATAGGGGCCATCTCATAGAACAACTGCTAACCGACTTCTCTCTTTGCGTTATGAATAACGGTGATAACACCTACTTCCACCACCTAACCAAATCCTTCCATGCCATAGACCTCGCCATTTGCTCTCCATCTATCCTCCCATTATATAACTTTTCAGTCTCTAACGATCTACATAACAGTGATCACTTTCCGCTCACCTCTGTACTATAATCGGAAAGACAACTGTACCACTCCAAGATATAATTATGAAAAGGCAGATTGGCCCACCTTCACCCATTTATCCAATATATCCTCAAATAGTCTTGTAGGTTCCATTGATGAGGTCGTTGACAAAGTCACCTCCCTTATTATCAAGGCAGCAGATGCCAACATTCCTAAATCGGGTATGAAACATCGGCACAATAAAAACCCGTGGTGGAATGAAACCTGTACTCTAGCAAAAAAACAGCAGCAGAAAGCCTGGAGCATCTTCTGGCGATACCCCACGACCGAAAATCTAGTTCTCTTTAAAAAAAACTAAAGCTTACACTAGAAAAATAAGGCGGCAATGTCAAAGGGAATCGTGGATAAAATATGTCTCTAGCATAACGCCCAGTACCTCTAGTAAGGAGCTATGCACAAAAACTAGAAGAGCCATGGGAATCTATAATAATCCTTCAATATCCTGTCTGTCTGTAAACAATAATATTATTTCGGAAAAAAAGAAATAGCAAACATTATCGGCCAGACACTTGCCTCTATCTCCTGCAGTACTTCCTTCTCAAATACTTTTCTGTCATATAAACATCAGTCCGAAGAAAAAAAAAAAAAATTTAAAACCTCCTCCCATTTTTCTTACAATAGTAATTTTACCATCAGTGAACTCACCAAATACTTAAGACAGGCCTCCAATACCGCTCCTGGTCCTGATGGTATTACTTACAAAATGCTGAAACACTTGTCCCATGACTCATTACAAATCCTCTTGCAATTGTACAATAGAATCTGGAATGAACAAACCTTTCCTTCCTCCTGGAGAAATGCAATAGTTATTCCCTTTCCTAAACCTGGGAAAGATTCTTCTAACCCTAGTAATTACCGTCCCATAGCCCTTACTAGTTGTCTGTGCAAACTAATGGAAAAAATGGTTAATGCTCGCCTTGTTTACATTCTAGAGACTGGGGACCACATACATCCCTTTCAAAGTGGCTTCCGCAAAGGCAGGTCCACAATTGACAATATTTTAAATCTAGAGATGCAAATTCGGAATGCCTTCCTTCGAAAGAATCACCTAGTGTCCGTTTTCTTTGACATTGAAAAGGCATATGACCGCACATGGAGGTACGGCATACTCCAAGACCTCTATAATATAAGCTTTCGAGGCAATCTACCAACTTTTATAAAAAACTTTTTATCCCTCAGAAACTTCCGTGTCAGCATCAATGGTACTCTATCTGATAATTTCATCCAAGACGAGGGTGTTCCTCAGGGCTCCGTACTTAGCGTCACCCTCTTCTCAATTAAAATCAATAATATCCTTAGACAACTGCCACCCACAGTCTACGGCAGCCTTTACGTCGACAACCTTCAAATCTCCTGCCAGGGGAAAGATATGCACCTCATCCAACGGCAGCTTCAAAATGCCATAAACTGCATCTTAAAATGGTGCGACACAAATGGTTTCACTATATCTGCTGAAAAAACCGTATGCACCCATTTTTGCCGGAAACACGGGATCCACTCCGACCCAGAACTTTACCTGGGTAATAATAACATTGTTGTGAAGGACTCTGTCAAATTTTTAGGATTAAATTTCGACAAAAAACTAACTTTTGCTAATCATATTTCTGACATTCGCAGTAAATGCGAGAAAAAGCTTAATATTTTAAAGGTATTAACCAACACCTCTTGGGGGGCTGACCATGACGCTCTGTTACGGATTTATCGTGCTGTCATACGTTCAAAAATGAACTATATAAGTTGCGCGTATGGGTCAGCTTGCAAATCAGTGTTAAAAAAACTTGACCCTGTGCATCATGCTGCACTCCGCATTTGCTCTGGTGCTTTTAGAACATCACCTGTACATAGTCTTAACGTCACCTGCCACGAGCCACTTCTCACCCTCGCACGTCATAAGTTCTCATTAAACACATACTTTCGTATTCTTTCTCATCCTTCACATCCATTAAAGAATTGTTTTATAGATACTCATCTTGACCGTTTTTATGCAAATCGTCCCATCTGTACCCCCCCCTTTGGACTAAGGATTCGTAGGAGTCTCCTCGGTACCCAATTGGAGGATGTTAATGTGTCTACTTGTTCATTTCATTTAGTCCCACCATGGATCAAATTGCAGATCTCCTACCTACAACCATTCGAAGGCTTCACAAAACCAAACACTGATCCCATAATATATCAACAGTTAATTCTAGACCATAAAAGCAAATATCGAAACTTTGAAGAACTATATACTGACGGCTCAAAACCTCATAATCATGTAGGCTTTGCTTATGTACATCGTAATCATTCTTGCAACTACACCCTACCTTCGTTTTGCTCCGTATTTACAGCCGAATTAATAGCTATTTATGAAAGTCTTCTTTACATCTCTAGAGCTACTACCAAACAATTCATCATCTACTCTGACTCATTAAGCGTTTTGGAAAATCTGGGATCTGGTTCCCTAACACATAGCTATATTCTGAAAGTCCTACACATGCACAAATGCCTCATGAACCGTGGATACAACATCCTCTACTGCTGGGTACCTAGCCATATTGGGATTCTCGGCAACGAAAGGGCTGATTCTTTGGCCAGGCATTCTACTGTCCCATATAATCTCCACCCACCCTATTGTGATATAAAATCTGGCATGCTTTCCTTAATAAAAGGCACCTGGATCCACATATGTGACTGTGAAACCCAAAACAAACTTCATTCTATCCGGCCAGCCCTTACCCACCTGTCCACTCATCCATACCGCAAGCACGATGTCCTTCTGACTCGTCTTTGCATTGGACATACGCGAATTAAGCACTTACTTCTGGGCGAACCTGCTCCGGAGTGCCCTCACTGTCATACTCAACTTAGCATACATCATCTTTTAACCTCTTGCTCTGCTTTTAATGATCTTTACCAAATATTTTTTAAATCTTCTTATCCTAAACTTGACGATATTTTGGGTGAAACCCCACATCGAAATCTATTCGCTTTTCTTAGACGAATCAATATTTTTTATTCAGTGTAAAGTGTTCACTTCTGTCTGACTGGTATCTGGATGGGAGCCCCATCCAGATGTCCTCACCCTTTTATCTACTTTTAACCCTTTTGAATTCTACATTTCACCTTATAGTCTTTTACATTTTAGTACACTTTAGTACATTTTGAATTTTAGCTTGTACTAGGTCTTGTGTACCTATTACCCGAATACATCATGACACGGCCCTCAGGGGGAAGACCTACTCTAGGTCTTTACGGGTGTCGCAATCCCGGGGCCCCAGCGATCTTTCGCTCCTCCTTGTTCTACCCTCTTCTCATCTTAGCTGTCTCCTTCCATTTCCCCCTCAGTGTAGTTTCCTCATTGGAGGTGAGGGCCCCCCCTTAGAAGCTACGGTCGCCCTGTGCCGTCAGCTTCTATCGGCGGAAAACTACCCACGTGTTTGCCGTGCGTGGAGACCCGTGTTCCCGGAAATGGGGATCCTGGTAATTGAGGGGTTTTTTCTCCAACACATTGCTTTGGCCTCGGCTTCGGGTAAACGGGAGGTGCACAGCGTTCCCCTGTGTATCAACCGGCTGGTGGTACTGACTTCGGTCAACTGCTAGGGATCAAGCATACGGACATCTACTGGGCACGTCGTTAAGGGTGGACGCTGCCTAAGGGATGTACTGTGCGCGTATAGACCCGACTAGCACTGGTGCACGAATGTGCATCCCCTTGTTGGGCTCCGTGGTGGGTGGTGCGGTCGGGTTCGAATTTCCAATCCCCAATATGGATTCGACACTTTCTTTATCTAACGTCAACGTTCCGAACTCTCTTACTGAGAGAGCTATTACCGCAAAATTCTTTCTCATAAAATGTCAGGACGGAAACTTTAACCAAACATCCCCTTTTCTAATCCATAAAACCATAATTTCTAATGTTGGAGAAGTTGCAAAAATTAAAAAAATATGCTCTGGCGACATCTTAATAGAAGTAACAAATAACAAACAGGCAAACAATATTATGCAATTAAAAACTATCAGCCTAAAACCAGTCACTGTATTACCCCATAGGACACTTAATTCATCAAGAGGCATCATATCCGAACCTGACCTATTACACTGCTCCGAGGCTGAAATCCTTGAAAATCTGAAATCCCAAAATGTTTGTGCAGTTCGCAGAATCTCTATCCGACGCAATAACCAAACACTGGACACCAAACATATAATTCTGACTTTCCAATCACCTAAACTTCCTTCCCATATCAAAGCAGGATACCTCTCATGTGCCGTTAGACCCTACATACCCAATCCTACTCGATGCTTTCAATGTCAAAAGTTCGGCCATACCAAACCTTCCTGTCGTGGTTCCCCAACCTGTGCTCGTTGTGGGACCTCCGGCCACGACAGTGAAACCTGCTCTAATCCACCCAAATGTGTGAACTGCAAACAAGATCATCCTTCATATTCCCGCTCATGCCCAAAATGGTCGTTTGAAAAAGAAATCCAGTCCTTGCGTGCCACCCAAGGACTGTCATATCCTGAAGCCCGTAAAGTAATGAACTCCCGTACACCCAAACCCGGTCAGTCTTATGCTGCAGTAGTCAAATCTGTTAAATCAATTGCCATACAAACTGAGCCACCAAAATCTGTGCCCGTCTCTATACCTACTTCCACTACTAAAACTAAACACTCAACCTCTACCCAAAATAACTCTTCCATAGCTCTACAAAAAAGCACATCAAAGAAGAAGTCTGAAAGCAACAACTCCACTCAAAATAGACCTATAATAAAAAAAACTGCAGCCTATAAAGCAAAATACAATAAGTCCAGACTTAAAAAGATCCTTCCACAAAAGCCCATTGATGACTCAATACTGCATTTAGATCCTACCGATTCTGACATTTCCGACAATATCATGGATGATGATGACATCCCTAGTACCCCACTTACACCTACGGGGACTAAAAGCAAGCTCTCAATCATCCCTAACATCACTTGATCATGGCTCTGCTGCTTTCTTGGAACTGCCACGGTTTTCACAATAAAATTGATGACCTCAAAACCCTAATTTATGACTATAACCCTGCCTGTCTTGCCCTTCAGGAAACTTACCTGAAAACCAATAAACAATCACAAATTCTTAATTATACCATCCTTAGAAAAGATTATGAGCTCGGGGAAAGGGCCTCCGGTGGAGTTGCCCTTTTAATAAATAATCAATATCCGTATTATATTCTCAATCTCAATACTACTTTACAGGCTGTTGCCGCTCGGATCCATCTCAAACATCTTACTACTATCTGCAGTATTTATCTTCCCCCGAATGAAACCATCTGCCAAACCTCTCTCAATAGTCTTATCCAACAACTTCATCCCCCTTTTATCCTCCTGGGGGACATGAACGGTCATAGCCCCGTATGGGGCAGCACAGACATAAACAATAGAGGTCAACTTATTGAACAGCTGCTAACAGACTTTTCTCTTTGTGTCATGAATAACGGGGATAATACCTACTTCCACTACCCTACTAAATCCTTCCATGCCATAGACCTAGCTATTTGTTCTCCATCTATCCTCCCACTTTATAACTTTTCAGTCTCCAGTGACTTACATAACAGTGATCACTTTCCGATTTTTCTTTCTCCACTTTACTACAATCCGAAAGGCACCTTTACCACCCCTAGGTACATTTATGATAAGGCAGATTGGCCTACCTTTACAGAACTATCCAAAATCACCTCAAACATCCTTGAAGGCACTATTGAAGAGGTCGTGGATAAAGTCACTTTAGTCATTATTAAAGCAGCTGATGCCAATATTCCAAAATCGGGCATGACACTTCGGCGCAATAAAAAACCGTGGTGGAATGAAACCTGTACACTAGCAAAAAAACAGCAGCAGAAAGCATGGAGTGTTTTTCGGCGGTTACCTACCACCGAAAACCTCGTCCTTTTTAAAAAAGCAAAAGCTTATGCCAGGAGAATAAGGCGGCAATCTCAAAAGCAATCTTGGGTGAAATACGTCTCTAGCATAACACCCACCACTACTAGTAAGGAGCTATGGTTGAAAACAAAAAGAGCCATGGGAATCTATAATAACACTTCAATAACCTGTCTGTCCATTAATAATAATATAATATCTGATACAAAAGAAATAGCAAATAACATTGGTCAAACTCTTGCTTCTATATCCTGCAGTACATCCTTCTCAAACCGCTTTTTCTCCTACAAACAACAATGTGAACGAAAAAAAATAAAATTTAAAACCTCCTCCCACTTTCCATACAATAGTGATTTTACTATCAACGAACTCACCAAATACCTACGGCAATCCTCCAATACTTCTCCTGGTCCTGATAGCATTACTTATGAAATGCTGAAACACCTATCCTATGACTCTTTACTAAACCTCTTAAAACTTTACAATAGAATCTGGAACGAACAAACTTTTCCCTCTGCCTGGAGCAATGCAATAGTTATTCCCTTCCCAAAACCTGGAAAAGATACTTCTAATCCTAGTAACTACCGTCCCATAGCCCTTACTAGTTGTCTTTGTAAGTTAATGGAAAAAATAGTTAATGCCCGCCTTGTTTACATTTTAGAAACTGGGGACCATATACATCCCTTTCAGAGTGGTTTCCGCAAAGGCAGATCTACTATAGACAACATTTTAAATTTAGAGACACAAATCCACAATGCTTTCCTCAGGAAGAATCACTTAGTGTCAGTGTTCTTCGATATAGAAAAAGCATACGACCGAACGTGGAGATACGGAATCCTTCAAGATCTCTATAATATAGGCTTTCGAGGCAATCTTCCAATTTTTATAAAAAATTTCCTATCGCTCAGAAACTTCCGTGTAAGGGTCAACGGCACTTTGTCTGACAATTTCGCTCAAGAAGAGGGTGTTCCCCAGGGCTCTGTCCTTAGTGTCACCCTCTTCTCTATTAAAATCAATAATATTCTTAATCAACTGCCTCCGCCTGTCAACGGTAGCCTATATGTAGACGATCTCCAAATATCTTGCCAGGGCAAAGACATGCGCCTCATCGAACGGCAGCTTCAAAGTACCATCAATCGTATTCTGAAATGGTGTGACATCAACGGTTTTACCATATCTGCCGAAAAAACAGTGTGCACGCACTTCTGCCGAAAGCGTGGGATCCACCCTTATCCAGAACTTTACCTGGGCCATACTAATATTGTTCAGAAGGATTTTGTAAAATTTTTAGGAGTAACATTTGACAAAAAACTTACGTTTGCCAAACATATTTCTGACATTCGCAGCGCATGTGAGAAAAAACTTAACATTTTAAAGGTCTTAACTAACACCTCTTGGGGGGCAGACCGTGGTGCTCTCCTGCGGATCTACCGTGCTGTTATCCGTTCAAAATTGGACTATGCATGCTGTGCGTACGGCTCAACATGCAAATCAGCACTAAAAAAACTTGACACTGTGCATCATACTGCACTACGCATTTGTTCCGGTGCTTTTAGAACTTCACCTGTACATAGTCTTTATGTCACCTGTCATGAGCCATCTCTCACCCTCATACGTCATCAGCTATCATTAAATACTTATTTCCGCATTCTTTCTCATCCCTCACATCCATTAAAGAACTCTTTTATAGATACTCATCTCGACCATCTTTATGCGAATCGTCCCATCTGCACTCCTCCCTTTGGGCTAAGGGTTCGTAGGGGTCTTCTCGGTACCCAATTGGAGGATGTAAATGTCTCTACATGCTCTTTTCATGATATCCCACCCTGGCATACATTGCAGATATCCTACCTACAACCTTTCGAAGGCTTTGCGAAACAGGACACTGATCCTAAAATCTACCAACAGTTGTTCTCTGACCACAACAACAAATATGAAAAATATGAACAACTATACACTGATGGCTCCAAAAGTGGAAATCATGTTGGCTTTGCCTTCGTGGCTAATAATCATACCTGTAGCTATACTCTACCCCAATTTTGCTCCATCTTCACCGCCGAATTACTTGCCATATATGAAAGCCTTCTGTACATCCCGCGAACAAACACAAAGAATTTTATCATCTACTCTGACTCACTTAGTGTTCTGGAAAATCTGAAATCTGGCTCCCTAACACATAACTATATGCACAAAGTTTCACACAAGTATGCCCAACTTATAAACCGAGGGTACAGTATTCTCCTCTGTTGGGTCCCCAGTCACATCGGGATCCCGGGTAATGAGAAAGCGGACACGCTGGCGAAGCATGCGACCCTCCCGTACACCGGCAATCCATCCTACAGCGACATAAAAACCAGTATCTCCAGCATTGTAAAAGGCATATGGGTCGATAAATGGGGCAATGAAACGGGGAACAAACTTCGTTCTATTCGCCCAACTCTCTCACACTGGTCATCTCATCCCTATCGCAGGCTAGATGTCATCTTAACACGTCTCCGCATTGGTCATACGCGGCTTACACATAAGCACTTACTCCTGGGTGAACCTGCCCCGAAGTGCCACCATTGCCATACCAACCTTACCATTAGTCATGTTTTAACTTCATGCACTGCTTTTAATAATCTTTACACAATATTTTTTAACTGTTCTCATCCTAAACTTGACGATATATTGGGTGAAACCCCGCACCGTAATTTGTTTGCATTTCTTCGACGTATCAATATTCTTTACTCAGTGTAAAGTGTACACTTTTCTCTGACTGGTATCTGGATGGGAGCCCCCATCCAGATGCCCTTTTTACCTTGTCCATTTTACCTCCTTTTTACCTCTCTACAGTTCGCTTTTACTGATTTTAGACCTCAAAGTTTTTAGCTTTACATGTTTTATGCAACACGTTTTTACTTGAAAACTTTGTTTTACTATATATACACATAGTCTGGCGCAGCATGTCCTTTCTGGACCTTGTGCCATTAAACCCCAACCAACCAACATCATGACACGTTTTTAACTCCTTGTCTGGCGCAGTATGTCCTTTCTGGACCTTGTGCCATTAACAACCAAACAACCAACCTTTTTTGCAATTGTTTTAAAGACTTTGTCTTTTTATTATAGGTAAAAAACACAATATATCAATGGTTCATAAAAATGCCTGCAAAGCAAAATTTACCAAAGAGAACCCATCAGAAACACCCCTGGCAGTGGCAACAAAAGCAATGGATGCTGAACTAATTTCAAATATGGAAAAACTTTTTAATACTGCGTATCTCGTTGCTAAAGAGGACTATGCATTCGATGACTTTTGAAGCTTGTGCCAATTGCAGGTTAAAAGTGGACTTAAGATGGGGGAAACATATCTAAATGATAAAGCAGCTAAACAATTTGTAAATTACATTGCACAAAGTATGAGAAATAGTTTAAAAGATAAGCTATCTAAAACGGAATACTTTACTCTGATGGCTCAACAGACAGATCTGTGGTAGCATCCGAGATTGTATATTTACGTTATTTATTTAAGGAATACTAAAGTGTTCTTACATTGGTTTAATCGAATGTGAAGATGAAACTGCCAATGGAATTAAAAATGGGATCATATCTATATTACAAAAATTTATTCCAGATTAGCAAAAAAAGCCAACTGCTGTCAGTTTTGACGGTGCAAGTGTCAATATGGGCAGTTCTTCCGGAATTGCCCAACTCTTACAGAGTGAATGTGGCAAACTAATTCCAATTCACTGTGTAGCCCACCGGCTAGAATTGGCAATGTCGGACGCAGTTAAAACGATGAAATACATTCACATTGTCGAAGGTGTAATCAAAGGAATATATTCATACTATCACAACAGCCCAAAAAGAACAAAAGAGCTGAAGACCATTGGTGATTTGCTAGATGAAACCATTTTGAGTCATGTACGTCTACATGGCATCAGATGGCTTTAATCGCGGCACCGGGCTGTTAAAGTATTGCTAAGTAACCTTGGAGCCGTTGTTATTCACATGGTTAGTTAGTTAGTTAGTTGGTTGGTGTTTAATGGCACAAGATCCAGAAAGGACATACTGCACCAGACTATGTGTATATATGGTAAAATAAAGTTTTCAAGTAAAAAGGTGTCGCATAAAACAGGTAAAGCTAAAATCCATGAGTTCTAAAATGACAAAAGCAAATGTAGGAAGGTAAAAGGTAGATAAAAAAAATAAGTCAAGGACATCTGGATGGGGGCTCCCTTCCAGTCAGAGAAAAGTTATACTTCACACTGTGTAAAAAATATTGATGCATCAAAGAAATGCAAACAAATTACAGTGCAGGGTTTCACCCAATATGATGTCAAGTTTGGGATGAGATGTTATTCACATGGAGCAAGTTGCTTCATATGAATCAGATAAAATGTCTGCAAAAATAAAAGGTTACTGAAAATATCTGTAAAATGAAAGATTTTTGAAGGTTCTCTTTTTATTAGAGGACGTAACAAATCTGCTTGCTCGTGTATCGGAAATTTTCCAGCAGCGATGCATATGCATAAGTGAAGTTCTGCTTTCATTAGATTCAGCTATAAATAAACTAGGCAAAATAGTTTGTGAAAGTGGAACTTCACTAGAGCAATTTGAGCGGGAATTAATTGTTAAAGAATCCAAAATTATGCACTACGGATTAGAAATCACACGGATAGCTGCAGACATAAAAAATTTTGAGGAAGACCGTAAATTATTTTTAGAAAGTCTCATTGCATCTTTGGAACAGAGATTTCATAATTTAAAGAATCATGGCCTTTTTAGCAATTTATATGCCCTAGATCCATGCAACATTGTAAATTTAAATGAAGCAGAAAATGAAAGAGTCAATGACTCCTTCAAGAAAACTATCGAAGCTTTGCCTTCAAACATAAATATTGATAAAGAAGCTGTAATTGAAGAATTTGAGGATTATAAACTTTGGGCACAAAATTAAATTAGTTTTCCTCGCCATAATTTTTCTGATTAAAAATTTATAATACATATCTTATAATTCAGGTGACAGTGGATATCCATTGGAGCCGTGGCTGATGACACCATTTCCAAATCCAGCAAACATCCAAGAAGAGCGCTACAAGGCTCATTTAAAAGCCCGAATTTGCATAGAACGATGTAATGGGGTTTTGGAAGGGGCTGTTCAGATGTTTGCATAAACATCGGACGCTTAATTACGCCCCAACATATGCTTAAAAAATTATAAATGCGTGCATAGTATTGCATAATTTATGTGTCAAACACAGGATCGAATACGATTCTGACAGCGAATCAGATTCTGATTTAGATGATGACAACGATGATGATCAGGATTTGTGGGTTGACTCTCCTACAGGTATCACTATCAGAAATAAAATTGTACAGAATCATTTTTTTTTTAATAAATATTTATGTTACAAGTTATTTATCTTGTATTTTATTATTGTACAATTAATCACTTTTCAAAAGATGCTCTGTGCTTCAGCCCAATTAGTACTGAAAAGTCTTCAATCAACTTTGATTTTTATTTAACAAGTTGCCCACAAGTGAATATCTGCAAGACAAAATATTAAAGCTCATCGAATTTATAGGAACAGTCTAGTTTACTATTTAGCATGTACAGATATAATGAATAGTAAATTGGGCGAACAGCTGAATACTGAATATTCGGCAGCCAATTATTAAATATTTTTTAATTTCGTTTTAATTGTCAGTAACAAGTCTCATTTCAAATTCGTAATTAAATACTAAATAAAGTCTAATTAAAATTATTTTTAAATTGTTTGTAGATACAGTAGCCCGTGCTTGTCCGGAGACAAGAAGAATGTGCAATAAACGGCAGGAGGGGGGGGGGGGTTGATGCACGATATAATTGATGAAATGTAAACTTATGATCACATACACTTAAAACTATAATAAAATTAGTATAAGTGCTGTAACACATAATCACTTGAATAATAAACATAGAATTTACCTTTTAAAATTTGTGTAAAAATACATATTTTATTTAATGATAAAGAAACTATCCAAAGTGATCTGATTTGATTTTTCTCTCATAACTTGCTTCCTAGGAAAGATTAGTGAAAGAAAATTAACTGTATCTGTTTTACGTGACTGTAGTGTTTCAAATGTACTGTACAGGGTGCCTACTGTCAACTAAAACGTGACTATTTGCTACTATAATCAAAAATAGGCTACTATTTATATGTACAAACAGCAAAAAAGCAACTATTTTGAGGAAAATGGCAACTATTTTTCTAGGAATATCAATGCAATTTCTGTTTTTTGCCTCGATTTTAGTTTAGTTTAGACTGTGTAACCACATTACCAACACCATTATAACTCAATGACTGGCCAGAGATTTTGAGGAACATCTGGCAAGTACAAATAAGCTGGATTCATACCAACTGTGTTGTTCCATTGTAGTTCACTACCACAGTAAAAGATGTATTTTCATAATCAAAAAGTTGACAAAACCTCAATATTACTAAAACATATGCAGGCAACTTGTGGATCAACACAGTGGTATTATTTATATTGTTTCAGAAACTCAGCTGAATTGTCAAGTGTATGCTCTAAAGCCTTTGTGGTATAGAAAATTTCAATAACCAGTCAAGATGTCAAGATGAAACAAACTGAATTGTTCCTCAAAACTCGTAAACAATATTACTCAATTCATATTCAATGCACTTTTAACAGGAATTCAGAAGCAGTAACGTTATTGATAACAGAACGTCAATCAGAGAGATTTCCTCAAATACTGAAATTTACACACAATAGAATTTGCTCCATATGCTAAAATCTCGGAATACTTGAGCAAAGCCCTTGACCGCTCCACAGCATACAACAAAACTGAATTCATGAACAACTTTCAAAATACAGCTTTGCGAAACAGTGGTGCTTCTGGCCCCTAAATTATGCAAAAGGATATGGCTCTCAATAGCTAACGCTCTGTGCAAGAGACAATTCGACCGAGTCAATGAATGCTCACTTACCTTTTGGAGAGTTTTCTGAAAAGTTCTGGCAAAATCCATCACTACTTAATTCTCTTATCATTTTTGTTATATCAATTGTTAATGCAATGTAGGAAAGCAAACATTGCATGTCCTTTAAAAAAATCATGCCAGATGTTACTAATCTTGGCAATTTCTTGCTAAAATTACTATAAAAAATAAGTCCCCAAAATTTAACCCTGCTAGGCCATGTCGTTATATTTGACAAGGAAATGCCAACCCTGATGTATCCTGCATAAAAATTAAATGTTCTTTATCTTGCATTCTAGATAACTGATTTACATGCAACAAAATGCAGAAGATAACTATTTCACTCATACAACATGAATTTGAAGCCCCATACAAGTAGATCATCCTGAAAATTGGTAACAGTGTTAACATTTATTAGAAATGTATGCTTCGTGAAAATGAATACACATTTTTGCAAAATTTATTAAATTTTAAAAAATTGTCATAAGTTTTATTTTGAAAATTCATTTAATTTTTAATGCACATCACAAAAAGTTATGTTAACAATATCATGATCTAAAATATTAGAATCTGCATAATTCTTGATGTCTTTAAAGTCTACTGTGTTTTGCACATTTTATATTTAATTTAAAAGATGTTAAAAACTGTATATTTTATAATGTTTTGTTCTATGGACTTCAGCATATAAGGGAATGGTACGAAAACACAAGCATCATCTGCTGTGGCGTAATATATGTATGTAGTCATTATAATCTTCACAAATGCTCCATTAACTTCTTCGACAAAAATGTATTCTACATTTTTTAATGTTTTAAATTTCAATTAGTATTCTGATTAACTTTGGACGGTTTCAGACTTGTTTAAATTATTAAAAGGGGTACAATTTTTACCATAAAGGCTACTATTTTGTACCCTGAAGGCTACTAAAGCAACTATTTCTGTGGCTGTATCGTGGTGGCCACCCTGACTGTATGGTTCTCATGTAAAGAAAGAGAGGAGAAAAAGATTTGTGAGACATAAAAAAAGCATGATGTATCTGAATGCATGATATAACGAGTGGGTACTGTAGTTAAAACACAATATATTATCCAGGAAACTTAAAAATCTTGGTTATGAAAAAAAAATATTTTACAAAGTTAAACATTAATAGCAGCATAATTGTACTAAGAGATATTCATAATTACATCATACTCTGGTTTTTACAGCCTCCGAGCAAAACATATTTAGCAGCTTTTTAAAATGATGCTTGTAATTGAAGATACAGAAAGAAATTTTCATTACAATTTCGCACATTCAAACATCTAATATATCTCTTACCTATTAAAGTAGCAACCATAACCCCCCCCCCCCCCCCAAGATTGATATAATTTATGTACTGGTATGATGCAGAAGTGGAAACCCTTACTATTGAAGTCTATTTCAGCAAAACAAATAATTTAGTACAGTATTAATATCATGACTAATTTTAATATTTATCAGGGTTCGATGCAAAAGAAAATTAGATCCTTTTTGCGTTGCCTTCGCAAAATTACAATAGATTATATTGGCCCTTTCACAAAATTACAATCAATTGTATTGACACTTTCACAATAATGCAATCGATTAAAAAGACCCTTCATAGACATTTGAACCTATATTTTAGTTTTTTTAGCAATTTTTTACAAGAAAAGGGACTTTTATTAATTGTTTATTTTTCAAAAAAAAAAAAAAAAAAATCAAATTAATCGGTTTTGTTTGATTTAAATATTAGATTTTTTTTAAGTTAAGTCAGTTATTACATTAGATATTAGCCTATGAGCCAGAGGAACATTCCTGATTTAAATCAATGCAGTTTTTTTTTTTTTTTTTTTTAAGAAAATACCCTGAATAAAATGACTGATTTAAATCATTGACACCCTGGCTGAAATTCACGGAAATGGGATCCTGTAAAAAATTCAACCAATCTACACAGCTTTGTAACTGTAAATACCATGTACAAGTAAGTTTTTTCAAGAAAAAAAAATTTACACTTTATAACAAAACGAAATTTATTATGTTTCAGGATTATTATTAAAAAGTGTTAAAAAATGGTTTGCAATGTCTGCAAATAAGTTTGTTCTTTGTTCATACAGTTTTGTTCTTATTCTCTTCAACTTCGTTAGCTCTAGCCTTTTCTTTGGCTAGAGCATTCATTGCTACCACTTTTTGTTTTTCAATCTCAATCAGGTCGTTGAACCCCTTGGCAGTCACTTCTGTGGTTCTTACCTGCAGGGGGGAAAAAAAAAAAAAAAAAAATAGTTTGAAATATATTCCAGTTTACCATTTTAAAAAGATGGTAAACTGTTTTTAGAAGTATCAAATTTGATTGCAAGTCCATGGCTCACTGAGATAAGTACAGGCTGTCTGAAAAGCTCTGTTTTTGCGTACGAGTAAATTTTCACTTCTTTGCCGATTTGTCGCTGTTACTCCACTGTGTCACTGCTGCCAACTCTGCTGCAGAAAATGGGTCTAAAATCAAAGTTAAAAGTATCCACAAATGGCTAACAATATTTTCAAGCTGAGAAAAAAAATAAAAATTTTTTGGCGTTTACGTGCTTGTGCTGCTGAAATATGCTTATCTGCTAATGCTCTTTGAGACATTTGGACATTCATTTCCGATTTACAAAATACTTCGGTATTGCCAGTTTGCCAAGATCTTTTTCTCCAGCAGAGTTGGCTACAGTGGGGTAACAGCAACAAATCAGCGAAACTTTTCTCGTACGCAAAATCCCATAGGAGAAACTGGTTTTCGGACAGCCTGTACTTATCCCAGTGAGCCATGGCAAGTCAAAGGAATAAATCCTGAAACTTACTATGTTTTCAATTTAAAAATTATTCAGATTATTAATAAATAAGGTAGACTTTGAAAACCATCAGGTTTGAGAATTATATTCACACACATATAAAAAAAAAAAAAAAATATCACAGGTTCAGAAAATCTTATATTAAAAGTAATATATTTAAAAAAAAATTAAGTCAATTCCTACATAGGTTAACAAAGGAAAGTTTCATTTTAGTTACTTTTTATTAAATTTAATTAATTACATTTAAAAAATAAATTAACATTTGAAAAACTATTTGTATTTGAGTGAATGAAAAAAAAGTATTTCATTAACGAAATTTCAACATTCTACGACTAATAGTTGTTAAGTACACAAATATGTACACACGCACACCAAAAGTCGCCAAGCTTGACGACTTTTGGCATAATTCTTGAGGGAGGCACGTGACCATGGTTGGCCCATTACCTAACTATATGGTAGGATTGTATTGTGCTTGAAATGGATGAATGTTCTTAAAACTGCCATTGTCTGTAATGTGTTGGAAATATTTTGAATGTTCCTTTAGCGGCACTATAAATGATAAATATTTTCTTCAAAATTCATTTTGTAATCCTTAACAGCATATATCACTTCTGAGTCGTTTGAAGTAGCCCAATACCTCTAAAATACGCTTTAATGAATTTCTGCCCATAGAGCGTCATGAATTTAAAATCTTTTTGGCGGCCCTGTAGATAAACTATTCAGTCGAATGGGACCAAAAGGGGGGGTGCACAACTTGATGTCACAACAATCCTGAATATAAAATTTCAACATTCTACGTCTAATAGTTTTTCAGATATGCGAGTTAAATGAATTTCGACTGATAGAGCGTAATGTATTTTGAATCTTTTGGGCGGTCCTGTAGATAAATTATCCAGTCAATTGGGACCAAAACTGTATTAACATCCAGTGTCATCCACTGCATGTTTAAAAAAATGTATTTGGACTTGAGTGGATGAATAAAAAAGTATTTTAGGAACAATTGAAAATTTGTACAAGATATACATAGGGAGAGTGTGACCTAATAGGAACTGAAAAAAAAAAAATATATATGCTTACCTCTGTGTGTTATTGGTGGCTGTTTGTGGTCATGCTTACCACCCAAAGCAATGCGTGGAATTTCCATTTCAGTGGGGGGTTCCACAATTTGACCAATGATGTCAGATGATGTCGATTGGATGGCCTCCAAAACTGTGTCTGTCTCAAATAGATTCTTATAAAAAGAGAAAAAAATTAAATCACTATTGATATTCACATATAAAGCTTGGAATTATTATCCAAAATTTATTACAAACCTCCCTCTAGCAGAAAAAAAAAAAAAAAAAAAAAAAAAAAAAAAAATGAAGAAAATCTAAAGCCCTTTCAGATTTTAAATACGCACCCATGTGCTATATATTAAAAGACAATCATAATTTATGCATCGTCCCTATTTTTCTTCCTTATTCCATTAGGTTGGAAAGTGTATCATTACTCATGAGTGAGCAGTATTTTTCTTCCTTTTTTATAAAACCCATCTTTGGAATCGAAATCTATCTTAAAATTGCCTGTTAAAACTAGAGTGGAACCTCGATTTTACGTTTTTCACGGGACCAGTGGTAAAAAACATACGAAACGGGAAAACGTATAATCGGGGTCCAATAGAAGGAAAAAAAAAATGAAGAAAACAAACACACAAAAAAACTTACCAATGCCATATTATTTTAAAAAATCTGTTATTTTTGACTGCTTTTTCCTTTCAAGTGTAATTTCACATATAGTTTTTTCAATACATGCAAGTTTTTGCAAATTTGTTTCTTGATTTTCATGTCTGGTTAAAAATTTCTTTAAGGTATTTAAACTCGCAATGGCCTCTGCCGAAGAAGGCATGATTTCTTCTGTATCTTCACTATCTGAGTCTTCATCAATATCGTCCTCACTTTCATACTGCAAAATCAAATAGGAAATACTCTGAATGTCTGTAGTAGCGAGCGGTAACATCCTTATCACAATCAATGTACTCGTCAAAATTGATGTCTGCAAGTTTAAATTCATCCTCTTTATTATAGTCTTCCATAGTGGGCTCTTCCGGTGGCACTTCACCGTCGACGTGAGATTTGGAAAATCCTCCCTTCAAAAAAGCATTTGAAATGCATTTTTTATCGACACTATTCCACGCTGATGAGATCAAATGAAGAGCTTCTAGCACGTTTATTTTCGTTTTCCAAGCATCCTGAAACTCACCAGAATGAAGCCAGAAAGGGCTTTTCTTACCAGTTGCTTCCTATAATGCATTTTGAAGGATCGAATTATTCCCAAGTCACAAGGCTGAAGTAAGCTGGTACAGTTGGGTGGGAAAAATTCCATACGCACGTTCTTTAAGTTTAGATTAACATGAACAGTGCACTGATCCACGAATAAAAATATTTTTCGCTTTTGTAAGCGCATTTTCGTATCCAATTTTCTTACGAAATCTTCAAAAAGATTTTGTGTCATCCAAGCTTTTTGGTTGGCATTGTAATCTGTTGGCAAACTTTTAACATTTTTGAAGCATCGGGGCTTCTTGGATTTACCAATCACAAATGGTGTTAGCTTCTCAGTTCCATCCACATTGGTACATAACAAAACACTTAATCGCACTTTTGATAGCTTTCCACTGTGACAGTTTTCTCCTTTCACCGTGTATGTTCTATCAGGGAATAGATTAAAAAACAGTCCGGTTTCATCGGCGTTAAAGATGTCATTTGGTGAATAATTACACAAAATAGAAGGTAATGTTTTTTCCATCCACTCCTCAACGACAGCAGTATTTACTCCATTTGCCTCACCACAAATAAACCTGTACGATAAATTATGCCTCTTTTTGAATCGGTCGATCCAACCATTGGATGCTGTAAAATTCTGTATTTCAAGACGAGAAGAAATTTCAAGCGCCTTTTCTTTCAAAATTGAGCCATTGATTAATCTTGGCTGTACGGGCTTGTTTGAACCACTCATACAAAATCTTTTCAAGTTCCTCAAAAGGAGAGGTTTTCAATGTTTTTCTTTTTTTTTTAAAGTTTCCCCGTTTTTCAGAGTTTAATTCCACTGAGACCTCTTGTTTTAGGATGCCTTGTAACGTAGAATATGCGATACTGAGTGATTTTGCGAGATCAACTTTACTTCCTTTGAAAACTCTGGCTTTTTCAATTATTTCTGCTTTTTCGGCCACGGAGAAACATTTTCTTTTCGACATCTTACTTTTGATTCACGGGAGTAGGAGATAGCTAACAGCAGACGATTTTTCCTGGGGATGGGGTGGGAGGGAGGGGGTGACTGGAAGAAATGGTTTTAGTAACAAACAACTAGTTGAACATATGGAAAGTATTTTTGTTCTTCTGATTTTTTTTTTTTTTTTATGGGTGAAAGAAGACAAAATTTCTGAAGGTAATTCATCTAGTATGACATACCAAGCGGGAAACATTAAGAGTAAATGATGTAGAATCGAGGTATTTTCAACATTATCGGAATAGGAATTTCTCGGGACCGACAAAAAATAACGTACGAAGCGGGATAACGTACGAAACGGGTTACGTAAAATCGGGGTTCCACTGTATTTTACAATCTTCGCCAAGTATATTACATCTATACTTCACCGTTTTAAATATTGTTTCGAATGTGCATCATAATCCTTGAGCGTGCAGTGTTTGTCTTCTTGGGTTGATTCCTACTTTAACGCCTCAACTCTCGCCAATGGGGCGATCATTAAACATATACAGTAACCATGAAGATTTTGTGTATTTATGTGGTAATCGTAATTTAGAATTAAAATGGCGATTTGGAACAACCTGTAAGTACAGCATTCCGTTTCATTTTTAATTATATTGGGTTGCCAATTAATGTGGTTTTAATAATTAAGTGTCTTCAAATTCCTTAACTAGTGCATTTATCACTAATTTGTTCACTTTAGTTTTTATGTAGTTGTTTAGGGAGAGTTGAAACTTGTGCATAACTCCTAGAGACCCATGACTTCAAAGCTCGCATAGTAAATTGTCGCATTTTGGCACCCAGTTTAGTGATCATTTATCAAAACTGGCAAACCTTGCGCGACTTTCAACATTTTATTAACGCCTGCCGCCCCCCCTTCACGTTATCTGGCAAACACATTTCAAAAGTGACTCGACGCACTAATTGTACCAAAATCGTGTCTACACAAAAAGCAAGGTTGAAATTAATAGCACTCTGGTGCTAAAAATGCAAGAAGTTATTTGATATTGTTTAAAGAATACACCCTCCATGACTGATATGCTTACATGAATATAAAGCACAAAGAATGTAGTGTAGAGGGCCGTTTGGAATGGCACCACTTATAAGGTAATGTTACTCTGCCTAATACGCATAATAGAATGATTAACATCTGCAGCTCTTGTGGCCAAGCCTTAGTGTGTCGCTGACCTGGTGATGAGATTTATAATTCAGATGTTTTTGTTTTTTTTCCCTTGATCAGCCCAGTTCTGACAACTTTCGCAAAATTAAAATTTTTCCTTTTGGCCTTAATTTATTTTAATATCATTTTCAAGAGGTTTAAAGCACTGAACATGTGTTTCAGAGAAAATGCCTTATACTCTTGTTTTTTTATTTGCAAAAGTTGTAACTGCATTTTTGTAGTTTTTGTTTTTTTACATCAGGTTGAATAGTTGTAGTAGAAATGTGTAAGATAGCCGAAAGGTTTTCATCAGTGAGTCTATTTCTAGTTTTTGATTTATTCAGATTCATCAAAGAAAAAGTTTGTTCACGAAGTATAAGTACTTTCTGAAATTGTAGCATACATAGCTGCATTACATTTTAAGTATGAAAATTCATCTGGCAAATTTTTTTTTATAAAAGTCAAGCTGTGAATTTTCATTAAATTCATTCTTGTAAAAGTCTGAGTTCTGCAAGTCGATTTGTTGTAACTGTGCATTCTCTGTTGCTGAATTTACATCCACAGAGAATTGATTTGCGAATAATTCTACTTGAATACAGCATTTTTCAAATTCTGAAAAACTATTATTGCATGAATTAAGTAGAATTTTGACTTGATTTTCATAGAGCACTTTCATGTTTGGAAAATTTTCCTTAATTTTTTAACAAAAAAGAAAACATGCAAATTTTTTTTCTAGCAGCTGTTGCTTAAACAGCAAACAACAACATTAAACAAAAAACAACTGAAACAAAAACGTTAAGTGCAAATTCTTTTACCATGCATCTGTATGGTGTTGGCGGGTCAACGAAACAAGTGTTGTGGGCCAGTTTTGGCATACGGGCCATAGGTTGTATATCCCAGACCTATTAGAAACTTTGTGTGTCACCTAAATTCATGTGACAAAGTACGAGGGCTGTTTTTAGGTAAGGTCCGGGTTTTTTTTTTTAAGTAAGGACGATTTTTTGTTTAAAAAAAAATATTTTAGGAATTTACATACTTTTGCCAATTTTTCTACATAGTTGCCTAGTTTATTAATGTACTTGTTATACTTTAGAACTAAGTTTTGAAAACCCTCTTCAAGGAAGTCTGCCACCGGCTCGGACAGCGAAAAGCTCACGGCCACTTCCCACCAAGATGGTGTTTGAGGTATCGGAAAATGTGGAAATTTGCTGACAGCAAGGGTGGGGCTGAATGGTACATGATCCAAAACTTCCCAGCCAAAAGATTCGATTAAGTCCCGAGTCGTTCGAGAAGTGTGATGCCTTGCATTGTCGTGGAGGAGCTAAATTCCTTTTGACAGCCCTCACCATCTTGGCTGTCCAAGCCGGTGGCAGACTTATTTGAAGAGGGTTCTTAAAACTTAGTTCTAAGGTATGACAAGTGCATTGATAAACTAGGCAACTATGTAAAAAAATATTTTAGGATTGTGCATACATTTGCATAAAAGTTTTTTTTTTTAAAACAAAAGATTGTCGTTATTTAAAAAAAAAAAAAAAAGACCTTACTTTAAAAAAACAACCCTCGTATTAACAGCATGAGAAGTAACTAGTGCTGCAAATTAAGAACTTTATAGGTAGACTACTTTCTGAAATATTTACCTGAGAAGCACGGCCAGTTTCTTCCACATCTTCATCACCCGAAATCATCACTGGATCAATCAGGCTTACCACCTTTTCTAATATAGGTGGCAATACTTCTACAGGTGCACCACCTCCTGTTCCTTTCTGGTGCCTCTTTATGGCAGCTGCCCGCATGTTAGCTTGTGACTTTTGTTCTATCCATGTCTGTTATAAAACAGAATAAGAAAAACATCAATAAAGAATATATATGCATATGTTTTGTTGCTATATTATTCCATCACAGATATTATGTTCAAAATATTTTAATTACTGTAACAATGTTAATCTATTTGTCAGATATTTTTTCATTTTCCTTTTTGAAGTCTCTTCTGCAAATTCCTGTGGTTTTCCTTACTACGACATGAGGCGTTCATTACAATTTGTTTGCCAACCTTTAAAATATTTCTACATTTGCAGTTTTTATAATTACTTTAATGGATTGTTTTACAGTTGTGCAGAAGGATTGGTGGGGAAGAGCCACTCCCTTCGATGAGAATGCGTCTCTCCATTAGTATCTATTATAATGGAGTGTGAAATGAAAGTTACATAATTTGTTTTGTATTGAGATTAGTGTTGACTCTCGAGCAACTAAACAGGGTGTGGTACCCAGCAGCCCTTTTGATTAATTTTTAGTGCCCGGCAGCCTTCTTGTTTTTTTGTATCCTCTGGCAATTTTTTTTTTCACTGCTATTTGTGAACATTTTTATTTTCCCCTTTTCATAATATTTGCACGATCAAGCAAAATAGTGAGTTTTTAAGCACCAAAAACTAATTTTATCTTCTGTAAACTTTATTATTGACTTTGGCCCTTGAATTAGTTAAAATATATTTCCTACATAGAACTCGAAAACAGAGGAGTAGTGAGGGTTACTTGCCCCCGCTGTGATCATTTAGTCGGGACGACGCAACTCCTCAAAAACAACCTATTTAAAAACAGAGTGCCCCTTTTATTGAATTCCCGCCCAGCAGTCTTTTTGTTCTATCCATGTCTGAGTCAACACCAGAGATGTATTCTGCCTTTTCGCTAATTTTAGCAAATGTGCATTATATTTTGTAAAAAAATGTAAGTTGTACCCCAGAAGAAGTTTGTGTGATTTGTACTTGGCAGTGATTAGTGATCACGATAACGCCTCTAGATGCATATTTCACGCCTTAAGAATTTTGAATGCGTGTTTTTATGCATTGCTTTTCCATATAAAATTAGGTACATTTTGAAAAATAATTGTGATTTGCTGAAAAATATTGAATTATAGTACTAGTTTTTGTTGAACTGACATTTATGTACCTAGATGTTTAATCAGTTATTATTTATGTGTTAAATGTAATTTATTATGTATTTGAAAATTTAGCATAATTGTTCGTTTTTTTAATTACTCCTTTGGAAAAGAAAATACTCATTCTAAAAAGTTTAACGGTGTAGTTTAAAAAAAAAAAAAAAAATGTGATTTTGGTACATAAATACAAATAAACTAATTATATCATGTACTTCAAAATATTTAGACTGTCTCTTTACAAGCTGTATTATACACTGTAATAAACGACAAACCTGTATTAATAGCGAAACTTTCAGGCCACTTTTTGAAACTTTTTTTGCCATGCAATTCCATGTTGAAGAATTTTTTCTGAAAGTTATATAAAAGGCACCATTGTTTCATTTATTGCAGTGTGTAATACAGCTTAGAAAGAATTATCCTGAATTTTTTCGAGCCCTTGGTGTCCCTGATACTGAATTGCTGCACTTCTGTTTCCATTTTTTTTAATGCCATTCTTGTCACTTGTTATGTTTCAACATTGAACAAAATAAAATGTTTTTGTGCGGATGTTTAAAATCTAAAGTTCACACAGTATAGAGTTAAACACACACATAAAAAGCACTAAATAGAGTTAAACACATAAAAAGTGAAACTTCATCCTTACTAATAAATTACAAGAAATTTTTTCAAACATGATTTTAAGTGTTTTTAAGACAACAACAATTAATTAACCTTGCACTATTAATACAGTGATGTGCCGGCTGAAATTACATTTTGGAGCAAGGAAAAGGCAGTTTTTGGAGCAGTTTGGAGCAAGAAAAAAAAAATTTCTGGAGCAGTTTGGAGCGAGAAAAACATTTTTGTAGGAGTTTGAAGGAATCTTTATATTTCTCTACCAACTTCCCCAAGAGAATAAATGTACTGCCTTAATTTAAGAACCTTATAGATAAATTAATAATCATGAACAAAAATTAACTTTTCTTTTATTATTTAAAACAAAAAAGGAATACTCACCAAATTTTACATTCCAAAGATGACTTTGATCTTGGAGCTTTACCACAGTAAACTTTTCAGCTTACATCACAAGACAATTATAAAAGAATTATCCAGAAAAATATTAAGTAATTATTTAATAAAACAAGTATATTTCTTTCCTGATTAAAATTGGAGTTTTTATTTCTAAATGTTTTAGACCAGTAATAAAGTAAAATTAATAAACTTGTCAAAAACCAACAAGTTCATTCTACTTATTGAATAGAAGCTTAAAACCCAAAGAACGCATAAGTAACAAAATAATCAAGATGCAGAAACAGAAAATTAGCAAGAATATATCTACTTATTAACAAATATCTTCTCCAATCAATTATCACATATCAATTACTTCTTCTGTCTTTCATTATTTCAATTTTTGCTAAAACATCCTCCATATGCTTTTTTGCTTCTTTTAAAAGAATATGACCATTGTCTATAGTTGACAGGTTTTTTTTTTTTTCTCTAGCCCTTGATCTATAGTTTTCTCTGCACTTGATAACATCTTCTTAGCTGCAGTCAGCTGTAGCTGAAGCTCTTTTTCTTCATCTACAGCTTTTTGCTCAATTTGAGAAGAAACCTCAATTTCTGAATGTCTCCGCCTCATAGATTGTGAAGACATTCTATTTTCGTATCTTTGTCGAGACCCTTTAATATATTTTATCAATTTCTGATCAATTTCAAATTTATCCAAGCCTCCTATTCTTTTTATATGGCTTTTGACAGTCCTCAATCCATTTATACTTTCGACAGACAAGTTAGATCTTTTTTCTATCATCACTTTGTTTACACTGAATTCTCTTTCACTGTCTGCATTTGAATGTGGCAGACAAAGGAGGGCTTTCACAATTTTTGTTATAAGGGGAAATTTAGGTCTTCCAAGAGCATCTATTCTGAGAAAAATCTCGCTCCAAAACATATCAATCCTATCTTCCAATGCATCATCTGACATTTTAGATGATTTAGGTAGTTAATATCTTCTCCCTGAAAAATAATCCATTCATCAGCTAATGATGCTATTTCCTCAGCTTTTATAACTTGAGGCAAATTATTAGCTAAGTGCTTAATACACGTTAAAGAAGACTCTTCAAATCTAAAGATCGGATGTAAACATTTCATGTTTTCAAGAAAAGAATTCTTTAATGGGAAACATTTTATGAGATGGGATGCACATGCTATATAGAATGACCGTGCTCCCATGTTAATTTCCTTTTGCTTTCCAGTAGGCAGATTTTTCACTTCATTTTCTGTATCACTCCCTATTTCAACCTTTTTTCTCCACAATTCCCCATCATTTAAATCTAAATCCATCAACCTAGATCCTTTAATTTCTTGAAATGCTGATGGTTTCATAAATCTACCTAAAATTTTTTTAATGAGGGTGACAACTTCCTCATACAATATATGAAGCAGTGGTGATTCAGATTGAAACTGTCTCAAAAATGCTATGAATAAAGAGCATGCATTTTTTAAAAACAGCATTTTGGCAAGCAACATTTAATCCGACAAAGTAGCCTGGATATTTTTAAGGCGCATTGAATCAACTCTTGACTGCAATTTTGAGTTGAAAAACATTTTAATTGCACTATATTGTTCAAGAAAACGAGCAATACTATCCTCCAATGTCAACCATCTATTGCTAACATGTCTTAAAAAGACATGAGAATCTAAATCAAGCACAGGTTGCAAGTTTCTAAAATCTTCTGACTGAACAGGTGATCGCTTGAAAAAATAATATACATCCATTATTAGATTCCATTATTTCAACATCATCTCCAAAAACATTGAGACCTTTTAAAAATGAATTATGGACATGGTGCAATGCACAACTGCCTATGTCAATTAAATTTGAATTGGCATCGCAAATTTTATTTTTCAAAGATTTCATAACATTAGGTCCATCAGAAAGTACAGTTAGTAAATTCGACTGAGGCAGACCCAACAGAGCTTCGTTACTTTTTCAAATAAAATTTCTGCAGTCGCATGTCCTAAAAAAAAGGACTCCAAGTGATGTACAACAACTTTTTTTACATCATCACTATAAAACCTTATTAATACATCAAATTGCTGACTTCTTTTATCGGGAATTGGTGTTTCGTCCAATTGAATGGAATAAAAAATATTTTTTTTCTCTATTTCATCAATTAAACTGGATTTTAAATAGGGTCCAAGATCATCTGATATCAAAATTGAGCATTTTTTCCTGCCGCAATTAAAACCATTGGCAATTTTCAAATCACTGAACATCTTGGGGAAGATGTCACTCGCTACATCCCCAAAAGAGTAAGGTATGTTAGAAGATGCCATAGAAACAACAAACATTGTCTCAGATGCAGTTACTTTATCACTGAGTGTGAGCAGAATTGTAGCACCAGAACTTGATGATGAGAAATTTATGAAAGTCTGTTTCATAAAACTGCCATTATTTTGTTGTTTTTCTTTGAATTCTCTACATGCTTTACACTTAATGCATGTCTTTTTACAGCTGTAACACCATGTTGGTTGCATTTAATTATTAAATTATCGCAAATAAGACAAATAGCTTCTTCAGCTTTTTCACCAGGTATACACCATGATGAAATTAAATCACCATTTGCATCAACTTCTTTAAGAACTGATTGATTGATTGATTATTTGAGGTTTAATGGCACAAGGTCCAGAAAGGACATACTGCGCCAGACAAGGTGTGTAAATAGTAAAAGAAAGTGTTCAGGTAAAAAAGTGTTGTTTAAAACATGTAAAGCTAAAAACCATGAGGTCTAAAGACAGTAAAAGCAAACTGTAGAGAAGTAAAAGGTAGATTAAAAGGACAAGAGCATCTGCATGGGGGCTCTCTTTAAGAACTGAAGAATTAAATTTGCTTTTTCGACGAGGAGCCACTGAAATAGAAACATTACAAATATAATTTTTTTGAACACAAAATGTGTATTTGTCTTATAATTAGTGATGCAACAGATATCAATTTGTCCGGATAATGAATATCCAGCCAAACTTTCAGACGAATATCCAGCAGTAGTATGTTTTCTTTCGTACTATTTTATTTTCACTAGTTTTTTTTTTTTTTTTTTAGATTATTCAGCTACTTCCTTATTATATAGAGGTAAATAGGTATTAGAAATTAATGATAATATATATTAATTTCAAAGGACTTAGTTTAAAAATCAGAAATCTTTTTAACATTCTTGCCATGGTATTAGTACCTATTATATCTTGCAATTAAAGTTGATACAAATAGCAATGTTCTCAGGAGCAGAATTATATCCAGTGTTCTGCAACATAACTTCAAACAGTTGCAAATGTTCTGCAGGTATTTTGACAAAGTCTGACAGACCACGATAAAATGCAAAATAGTGTACAAAACATAAATAGTGTACAAAACGTAATAGTGTGCAAAAAGTAAAGAGAGAAGGCATGGCATAAAGGGCATATTGCTTTAATTACTTTGCAGAACATATCATTTTATATCTTTGTTTTTAAGGATGAAATGTTCTGCAAGGCTGTGATTGTTCTGCGATGTATGTCGCACTTTTACCTACTTTCTGCTTTCGGGGCAATGTTCTTGATGAATCAGCTCTCCTTTAAGAGTTAGATAAATAGCTTACAAAATCAGTTATTGAAAGAAAAATATCTCCACTCAACTGTTGGAAAATCAAAGCAACAAATTTCAATACTTTATCAAAATTGGGGGTGGGAGACTTTTTTCACCAATTACTAGACTGCAGCAACAGCAAGTAGACTTTCCTTATAAGCAGGGACAATTTATGGGGGGGGGGGGGGGAGGTAACCAAATTCTAACAAAGATTGCAGAATAGTTAGCCAGTTAGCATTTTTGCAACATAAGTTTAGCAGTCTTTAAAAAAAAAAATAAAAATAGAAGTGCTTAATTTTTTTTTGTCAGTTTTCTCTATACATGACAAAAATATATTCTAAAAAGTATGTAAAACAAAATATTTTGAAACTTTGATTTTTGTCATTTTTTATTTTTGCAGTTTTTGGAATCTATTCATATTATTTCTCAGTATATAATTTTAGGCCACATATAAATCTACACTGTTGCCTGCTCATAAGCAACAGATCCGTCATCTAAAATGTAGCTGAAACTACTGTAAAAACCGGGAGAAGAGTCGCTGTTCTTTTTTTTTTTTTTTTTTTTTTTAAAGTTCTATTTTGAATGTGCGCCGCCTGTCAATGCATCTCATTCGAATTAAACTCCCCCCCGCCCTCCTCGAAGTTAGAAGCACTTACTACAATTTTGTTACTTGCTGCTGTTTTTATGAGATTATACATATAAAGAAAAAGTGCAAAGCGCGCACATGACTATCTGAGTTTAGACAGACATTTTTTAAAAGGCAATCTGCTCGTAAACAAAACAAGCGGACTGCGTAAATAAATGTATTTGAGGGCGGGTAGTATGAGGTGGCAACTTTCGCAAAACGTATCTCCCTTCCGCCAAATCATTGGCACGTTTCTGTTTTTGCGAGTGTGCGAACTCTTTGAGAGTTTCCGAAAACGCAGGGGGGCCGGCGGGCACCACATCGGCAACAAAGAGCGTCTGATAATTGTTTGTTTTAAGCACTGAATGTTGTACAATGTCTTGAATTTTTTTAAAATAAATCTTAATAATTACTTTTTTAATAATAAATATCTGCATTCAGCAATTCCTGGGTAAACGAAATTCATGTGACAATCAGGGTAGGGGGGTGGGTCCCCATCTATGAAATTTATTTTCTTTTTCATAAAATTTTGATATACAAAAAAACATTTCGGAACAACATTTGAAATGGGGGGCTTTCGAGACGGGGGGCCTGGGCAAAGTTCCGATTTGCCTATACGATAATAAGGCTCTGAATAAATTTTCGAATTTTCAGTCTTCAATAGAAAAAAAAAACTACTGATGTTTTTTAAACGTTCCTCTTAATGGTCTATAACACTTTCATAATAAATTAAAGCATTTATTATAATGCAGCTACATCAATTAATTATGCATCTTTTTTTCATTCTCCGCTTTAACGGCATTTTCACTTACCTGCTCACCCCATGGTCCCAATTAAGCTGGTTAAGAGGGAGTTTACTGTATGCATTATTTCTACAAGACAAGCAACTCTTAGTTATTATTAGAACGAGGAAGGGGCAGAAATATACAAAATAATCATTAGGTATTAAAACAAATTCTGATATTTTATACACTGCTATCCAAAACATCAGTTTAAATAAGAAAACTGGAACAGAATAATCTCTTAGTTACCATCAGCTTATAAAAAATTTGAGAACAAGTAAAAATAATATTACTAATAGCAAAATTACTATTTAGTTTTAAAATAGGAGTCAGTTTCTACTCTTTTAAGACAACTGAGGCTTGAATAAAGAAATGCTAAATTAAAAAATATTTTTTCACGAGCGGGAAGAAAAAAGATTAAAACTGACTTCTTTAAGATACTTTTTGAATTTTTACGGCCATAAATTATAATAAAGATATAGTGGAATTGCAAAATAAAGAAAACTGCGCAATTTCGCAGATGATTCTCAGCGCATTACTGATTTTCAGAATTCAACTTGAAATTCGGGAGATATGGCATTGTTGGCCCAGTACTACTCACTCTCAACTTTAATAAGTTTCCATTTTTAGCTCTAGCACTGGCTTTATTCTTCCCACCATCTTTAAACTGCATAGCATGAATTAATCATAAAAGGTTTTACTTACATCGATGCTTTCCTGCTTATCGGCACATCGCCACGGCGGCCGCCATCTTGTTGATCATACTACTGACGAGCCGTCAATTGCTCTCCGTACAAACGTCGTGACGTCATTCGACGTCCCGTGCCGCTGATCCGAATTGCTGTCTGCCCATCACGCATCGGTTGCCTAATCGAGTGCTTGAATCGTAATCGGGTTGCGTGTGCCTCCGTGGGCGTTTCCGGTTTCCTACCCGAGTGTTGTTTAAAAGGGCCGTCTCGGCAAGCCGGTGGCAGTTTCGAGTTTCGTTTCGACTTCAGTATGTGATTCCTCTCAACTCCTGCCCAGTTTAGGGTGTAATAGATGTTGTGTGATGGTGTTTCTTCAGCAGTATATTGTGAAAGCCCGGTGATCATCTTTCCCGTGATGTTCCTCCAGCAGTGTATTATGAAAGCCCGGTGATCTCCTTTTTCAAGTGCAATGAAAGGACTTTGCAAGAATTTGATTCTATTGTGATTCAGAGCGTGCCTCTCCGGTATCCAGCGGTAATTAAATGCATTTAGATTTCCTTTGTAATAATTTCTTTCTTTAAAGCGTTAACGCTATGGCCATGCTAAGTTTACATGCTAAGTTTATAGGTTACGACTACTGTTAGGTTTAAATATTAAGTTTACTGCTTTTAAATATGAAGTTCTGTTTTAATATCCTTTTACTTGTCAGCCATATCAAATTATCTAGTCATATTTAATGTAACTGTTTTTATATTGTTATTGTTAATAAACTAATTTGTTACGTTTTACTTAAATGACTGTTTATTGAGTTAGTACACAATTTAATGTTTCCAGAAATCATATATAAATTTTATTCTGTCAGGCTTTTAAAACTTACAGCAATCGCTAAAGCTGCATATTTTAACTCTGCATAATAAAACTTAAGTAAAGTTAGTGAATTTGTTCTTCGGTGATTTGCCAATTCGTGGGTTAACTTCCCACTTACTATTAGACCCTTCCAGGGTCTAACAGGCATAAAACAATAATTATTTTGAAATATGCTTAATAAATGACACAAAAGCAGAAAGTAAAAAATAAATATACGTACTTTTAAAGATAGCATGAGCCGAGCAGTTGATTTTGATACAAATCAACTGCAAGTTCTTGCTTCTAGGAGAGAACGGAAGTTGCATTTCTTCATCCCCCCCCCTTATACAAGCCCATCATTTTTTGACGTCACACAGCCGAGGCTCTCTGTAGGATTGCAGCTGGCGGGAAAGGAGAAAACGCTAAGTAGAGCTGCTTGACGCGCAACGGAGGCACTTGGATGAACAAAAAATAAAGAGCATATGGAAAAAGTAAAACTTGGTGCAGGTTCGTTGAAATTGGCGCAAAAATGTTCAAATATGATCTTTTTGTAGCAGATTGGCACATCATCATTGATTTGTCGCAGCTGGCACATCTCTGTTAATATTGAAAAGACAAATTCTTATTACATTGTTTTATTAGGAGTAAAAAGGTATTGCTCTCCAGTATTAAAATGATGTGTTTTATCATATATTCATACACATTCATTTTATGAAAGTAAAATAGGCTCTTTTACATAGATTTCTTTTTTTCTCGGGAGGGGCTCTGGCCACATTCAATTCACAGTGAAAGCATCTGCACAAACTTCGAGATGATATTTCAAGCATCTTTCCTAATATGGTGTAATGTTACTACACAGCAATCCCTATTTTTAATGTTTTGCTCCTTGTATTGTTAATAAATCTGTATCAACGTAACTGCTATAACGTTTTTCTGCTGTAAGAAGATGTGCACGTGCAAAAAAATTTAAGTGTGGATGCTGAAAATAATATTAATCATTGAAACTAGAGCATACAATACCAGATCACTCCCTTTATATAACAATATTAATGTCAAGATAATATTACAGAATTAAATAAGTAATCTTGAACTTACCCTTCTCCATTTATCAGCAGTCTTTACCAGAGACCCTATACTCCGTCAGAGACCCGACACGAGTGAAATAATTTCTGATTGGCTGAAGCGGAGAATCAGCCGCCAGCTTGAATTTTAAGTCTTATCTCACACTTTCCTTGTTTGAACTTTACAATAATATTGTTTATTATTTATTTATGTTATATGTGCACATATCATGCTTTAAATTAATTAAAAAATCCTTCAAAAGCTTTGTATATTGTACTTTTTTCCATGATTGCGCCGGACTGCATTTGGCGAAAAGAATACAGACGCCAAACTGCTGTTGGCTCCCTTTTACTCGGCGCGTTTCATCTGAGTTTTTCGCTTTGAGTCAAAATGTTTCAGTTTCAGTTATAAATATTTAGATAAAGCAATATTTTTCTGAAATCGTAGCTCACTAGATACCAGTCCCTGAAAAATATTTACTGGCATGAGTTTTTTTAAGCACTCTATGCAGAAGTTATTCAGCTGTTCAAAAATGTACGTGTTATTGAGGTGCAATTTCAATTTTTGCTTTTTGTACTTGTAATGGTCTTTTGGTGTAGTGTGACTGATTTTAACGATTTTTTCTTTTTTTGAGGGGGGGGGGGGGGGGCACATGAAAGATTTGGGGGGATTTTTTTTCTATCGATGGTTCCTTTTGAATTTCCAAAGAAATATTGAAAATAAAAAGATCTTGGCGCAAAATTGGGATTACGTGCCCCTTTCTGTATATTCTGATGGCATATTGTGCTTTAACCCATATTATCGCAACAAATCTACTAATAATACCTATTACTTTCAACTTTGTTTCTTCCCCGTAAATGCACAATTTAAATATTTAAATCCTCCATGTTTCGACAGAAGGAAATAGTTTACTTTAATCTCGTTTCTTTGCGAATTTACTTTGATATGACGTAAATTTTATGGCATGCCGTGTTTACTCGCGTAATAGTCGCACTATTTTTGAAATTTCTCATGGAGAAATTAAACTATTGTGCGAGGAAATACACTACACAATACTCTACACTCTAATGTTAAAACATTACTGGTATTATAATAAAATTACTAGATTATCTGCCATATGTTAAATAGTCCTTTCGTCAGTTGCACACAAAAAAGAGGCATTTTTCTTTTTATAGTAATATTTTTACAGACATAAATGACAAAGATGAAATACGTGGCTGCGACTTTTATGTAGGGAAAATATTTTGAAGATTTTTTCTGCTTCAAACAGGGCTGCGACTATAATGCAAGGGCGACTACTACGCGAGTAAACATGGTAGTTTTAATCTCACGCTATTTTTAATTTAAGAAGTCACGTTCCTGATTGTCGTAAAAGAAAAACCCAGTTAATTCACCCAGTTAGATTTTTTAACGAACTAATATTAAAACTTACCAAATATTAAATTTAAAAATAAATCTTCTGTTAATTCTTAATATTTCACTGATCATTTAAACTATCCATCAGTATATTCAGTTTTTGAAATCAATGTAAATTATAGTCAGAAATGACCCATGCTCCCAATTGGAAACGGTGAAAATTGTATTAAAAAAATTTCCCCCATTTAAATAACTATGTGCTTTAACTAACGCATTCGAAGACAAAATATCACAGGTGAAAAAAAAAAAAAAAAAACTAATATAAAATATGCCTGGATCTCAATGTGATCTGTAAAAGGTTAACAACATTTAGAAGGAAAGAAAAGTAGAATTGTTCAGCACAAATATATGTGTTTGTATACATTTAAAACTGACAGAATGAAGTTATTCATGTGAACTTAATCATAATTTACTTCTACAACAACATTATAGGAAGCATGCTTGAAGAAAAAAACCAGTTTTCCAATATTTAAAAATCAACCAATACCAATATTCATATAAAGTAAGGTTTTTATGAATGATGTACTACAAATGTGAATTGATAAACAAACAAACAAACAAAGTTTAAGGGGAATAATAATACATCGTTATGTAACAGCACTTTAATTTGCTGCACTGTAGTTATTTCTCCGTACTCATTGCATCCATAATTCAACGATATTATGCATGCTCAGTTTGCACCCTGTAACAGGTAGAAATAAAAAGCGAAAAATAAAACTCGCCTGCTTCGTGAGTAACGGCCAACTGAGGGAAAACGGGTTGCCATAGTTTGGATGATTTTTCTGCCGTGGATGATTTTCTGAGTATGCGCACTAAGACCGTGTCATATCTCTTACGAAGTTCAGTATCTCTAGTCTTTACAGGACCGCTTGTTTTATGTCACTCCTCAATGAGTCATGATAAGATTTAATATAATATTTATTAATAATTATCGAGTCATAATAACAAGTTACAATACTCGGCGTCCGCAATCACGTTGCAATCCAAGTGCACGCTGTGTGTTCTTCTCTTCAGTTCGCTTGCTACAGCTTGTTGCCACTTACATATAACATCTCCCCTCTTTACAAGAGAAGTATTAATGAATTACATAATTATTATATTTAGAAGGGAATCGCACAAGATGGCCACTTCTGGTTTTATAAGTTGTAGAATCATTATTTTGAGGATGAGGATCATTATTTAACACTGTGCTTTCAGTATTAATATTTTCAGGATATTCAACACCAATATCATCATAATCTGAGAACACAACATCCTTCTGATTCTTTGTTTTCCTCAAATGGCACTTGTTCCGTCTAATCACCCTATTTCTTTTATTTTTAACCCAATATGATCTTGGTGTTGAATGTTTTTTAACAACTATAGCAGGTTCCCATACATTTCCCTCCCTTAACATTACCTTTTCCCCTGGAGCAAATTCAGGTCGTTCTTGAGCATGTCTATCAGTAATTTTTGGTCTTTCTTTGCTTACATATTCGCTTTTCTGTATTTGGATTCCTTACTATTGGTTTTAACTCAGTTTGCGTAATTGGCAAGCGTGTTCTTAAATTTCTGTTTAACAGCATTTGACTCTGGGATAAATTTACGTCTGAAAGGAGTGTTTCTAAATTCCAATAATGCCTCACTCAATTTATCAACTCCAGCTTTCCTAAATATGCTCTTGGCCACCGCTACCATTTTTTCTGAAAACCATTAGATTGAGAGTACCGAGGACTGCTAGTTATTATTTCAAACCCCCAGTCCCTTGCAAATTTTTTCATTGCCAAACTATTAAAAGGAACATTATCACATATTAAAGTTTTGGGAATACCGTGTGTTGCAAATACTGATTTTAATTTGTTTATGACTTCCATTGCACTTTTGTTTCTTATAAGTATTATGTCTAACCATCTTGTTAAATAACAGCCAATTACAAGATAGCTTTCTCCCCCATACTCACAAATGTCAGTATCAACTTTTTTGTATGGCAATTAAGGAATTGTTTGAGAAATCAGAGGTTCTTTAATTGTCTGTGGTCTATATCTGTCACAAACAATACATCTAGAAATCATATTACTTATGTCATTGTTAATTCCTGGCCAAAACATTACCTGTCGTGCTCTAGCCTTTGATTTTTCTATCCCACAGTGAGCTTCATGCAATAACCTTAACATGCTTTCCCTTAAAGCTACTAGTACTATAACTCTATTATTAAAAAAAAACTAAATCTTGTTCAACACTTATTTCATTTTTAAATTTAAAGTATGATCTAGCTTGTTTAAGAACTTTTTCAATGCTGATTGGCCACCCATTTTCCCAATACTCTTTCACTATCTGCAGTCCTTCATCTTTTGAAGTAGCTGTCTGAAACTCCTTTTTCTTACTTTCTGACATTTGCAGTTGTTTAGTTAGTGTATGAACAACCTCAGTTATGTCAAAATTATCTTCACTAGTGTGTATATCAATATATGAGCGGGATAGCAAATCTGCAATATACATAAATTTTCCCGGTAAATATTTAAGTTTTAAGTCATATTTTAGAAGCTTAATTTTTATCCTTTGTAGCCTGTTTGATAATACATTAGCAATATTTTTGTTCATTATTGAAACTAAAGGCTTATGGTCAGTCTGTACTTCAACCTCTCTGCCATAAATGTAATAATGAAATTTATGAGCAGCAAACAAAATACTGAGAAATTCCTTCTCAATCTGTGCATAGTTTTTTTCAGCACTAGTTAAACTTCGAGAGGCAAATGCAATAGGCTGCCCATTTTGCAATAAGCAACACCCCAACCCATCTTTAGAACTGTCTGCTTGTATGGTGATAGGTTTGCTAGTATCAAAGATTCCCAAAACTGGAGCACTGGAAACTAACCCTTTTAACTTTGCGAAAGCTGCTGAGTGAAGCTGCAACCACTGCCATTCTACTTTATTTTTTAAAAGCTCCCTTAGCACTGCAGTCTTGTCAGAAAAATGTGGCACAAATTGCCTCAAATAATTAATCATGCCCAACACCCTTTGCAACTCAAGTTTATTTCGAGGATCTTTTAACTCAGTAATAGCTTTAATTCTCTCAGGATCAGGTCGCATGCCTGATGCACTAAATAAATGCCCCAAATATTTAACTTCACTGACTCTGTATTGAAATTTCTGTTTATTAAATTTAATATTCAATTGTTTTGCTCGACTGATGACTTGGTCTAAAATTCTGTCATGCTCATGCACTGAGCTAGCAGCAATAAGGATGTCATCAAATTAAATTAACACCCCTGGTATATCCCCAAAGTTCTCTAAATTTCGCTTCTGAATAATTTCTGGGGCACAAGAAATGCCCATTGGAAGCCTTAAAAATTTATAGCATCCAAATGGTGTGCTGAAAGTGCAAAGATTACTACTATTTTCATCTAACGCAATTTGAAAAAATCCATCTTTCAAATCTAGCACAGAGTAAACTGATTTGTTACATAGTTTTGGTAAGATTTCTCAATGGTAGGAATTAGAACCCGTTCTCGTTTAATAGCTTTGTTCAGATTCCGAGGATCAAGACATATTCTCAATGAACCATTACTATTTTCAATTACCACGAGATTACTTACCCATCCTGAAGGTTGATCTACTTTTGCAATAATACCTTGACCCTCAAGTTCTTTTAACTTTAACTCAAGTTTAGGTTTTAAACTCAATGGTACTCTACGTGGTGGTCATACAACAGTATTCACCTGTTCATCAATTATAATTTTATATGTGCCATTAAATTTCAAAAACTTCTAAATTGTTGTGAATAAATTCATCTTTAGAAAGATCTACACTCATATAATGATCTAACTTACCTTTATTTGGAACTTCAATAACATTAACATATTGAATGAGGTTTAATTTGGTACAAGCTTCTAGTCCCAATAATGGGCGTGACTGAGTGTTAGATACTATGAGAAATTCAAGTATGTGATCCTCACCACCCAAGGTACATTGTAACTCTACAGATCCAATAGGTTTGACCTTAGATCCCCCAAATGCTTGTAATACAACATTAGATTTTTTAATCATGTTATTAGTGTTCAACATTTTAAATTTGTTTAAAGGTAAAACGTTCACTTCAGCCCCAGTTTCCAACTTGAAAGTTACAGGTTTCCCTGCCACAATTAGACTTTTAGTCCATTCTTTAAAGATGGAGGCTGAAATAACACATTTAATATTTGCTACACTTAAGGAGTTCACAAAAAATTCTTCTTCATAGTCACTCTCTTCAGTATTCTGTCTTACTTCCTGTACAGGTTTAAATTTACATACACTGGAAAAATGATTTTTCCCGCGACACTGGAAACATTGTTTCCCAAAGGCTGGACACTGATTCTTTCGATGTTTCCTGTTGCATTTTCTGCATAAAAAGATTTCACTCCCAGAGCTTTTATTCCTTGTCTTTCTGTCTGTCATCACTGATGGTCTGGATACCACTTCCGCTGGCTCCCTTAACTTGGGTCCTTTTTTGTGCACCATGTCAACATTATGACCCTGCACTGTCAAAGCTCTTTGCCGGCTCAACTCAGCCGCTTTGCCAATGTCAATAGCTTTCACTAAGCTTAGATCAGTCTCCCGTAGCATTCTCTCTTGAAGGCTTTCATCAGCCACACCCAGCACAATACGATCGCGGACTACAGAGTCTGCTTGATCACCAAACTCGCACGATTTCACAAGCTTTTTTAAATCAGTTACGAAAGAGTCAAAAGTTTCACCTTCTTGTTGCTTCCTATTGTTAAATATAAATCGTTCAACTACTATGTTCTTCCTTGGAGTCGTGTATAGCTCGAATTTTTTTATCACAGCATCGTAATTCTTTTGATCTTCATCTGATAGGTTGAACGTATTAAAAATTTCTACCGCTTCCTCACCAGCGGCCTTTAGGAACAATGCTACCTTTACGTCAGATGTCTTGCCTTGATATCCAGATGCTATGAGCCAAATCTAGAATAGCTGCTTGAATTGCCGCCAATTATCTGCGACATTTCCGTCGAAACTTAAGCCTTGTGGTGGTTTGCAGAAATTCATTTCTTTATATTATTAAACTACCAGACTGCCAGTTCATTCTTCTTTACGACTACGCCATGTTTTATGTCACTCCTCAATGAGTCATGATAAGATTTAATATAATATTTATTAATAATTATCGAGTCATAATAACAAGTTACAATACTCGGCGTCCGCAATCACGTTGCAATCCAAGTGCACGCTGTGTGTTCTTCTTCACTTCGGTTTGCTTGCTACAGGTTGTTGCCACTTACATATAACACCGCTTCCATCCGAATTCAGCAAATCCGCTAATTCGTTCCACAAATCATGCTTGTTTTGAGCAGTAAATTTAGGGGTAATTTTACCACTCATTATTTGAGGATGATTTTGGATGAAATCAGTCATTATTTCAAGCTGATGCTGGGTAATTCTCCCGCCTATTTTGCTTTGAGACATCGTGGACATGGACACCTGCACGATTTTTCTAAGCACGAACGTACGTAAACATAACAACAAACAACTTCTGGTCTGGGGATCGCTTCATGCTGATTGGTTGAAAGGTCTAACCTCAATAGCAGAGTGTTTCGTGAACAACTGGAGTTAACCACTGCAGGGGAGAATCGCATTTACGAATACAGTCGCTAGGAAAGTCAGCTAGCGACTTCTTACTAGTCGGTTGTTAAGCTTTTTCACCGACTGGCGGAGAATTCCACCATCACCCCATTAAACTTTTTAAATAATTTTTTATATAATAATTTTTTTTTTACATTTATTTTTCTTTTATTTGTATGTCACCTTTATCTTTTCCTTTTGCTTTGTTAAGTCTGTTATCATGTTAGAAAAAAACACAAAAATGGGATTGAAAAAAATCTAGCAAGTGAACTACTGTAATTTGCCTATATTACTAATAATAACTATTTTTCCTTTGGTAAAGGTTATCTATTAAATTTTTGATGCGAAGTATGTTTTACTTTTTACAATTTAATTAAATTGAATACTTCGTTGATACCCAGGGGTCTTAAAATTATTATTTTTCCAAACATATGAGTATTTTTAACTGACCTGATTACTTATGCAGTACTGAAGCATGTGTTAATTGGATCTGAACCTTTTGCATTTGATTTAAATCAAGCTATGAATTGTGTCGATGCAGCCTTGATAAGAATGTATTTTTTTATTTAATGGTTAATTGATTTTTGCTGCTGTATTTTGCTATAAAGAAATATTGGTGAAGTATTTTTTGTACTGCATATTACGTGTAATTATTTTATTCTGTTTTAATATGTTAATTGTTTAATAAATGAGTTCAATCCCACCATTAAATCCATCCAATTAGAACTCTTTACTTTGACTACTTACACACAAGGGCAGTAAGCGAAATCCTAGGTTATTCTTTCAAAATTTTTCAAAACGCATAAAAGCTCTTTTTTATACTGTGAAATTTATAGTAGTGTTCCGTATTGGAACACTACAATTGGCATCTCACTTTAACAATTTAATTTCTAACCCTGATTTAGGGGTGCGCAAGGCCCGTCTCCTCGTGGTGCACCCTGGTAACGTTGCTGGCAACGGCAACGGCTAAGTGGTCTTACCTGTTAATGTGGACTTGAATATTAATTGATGATACTGCATCGCTCGTCGCGCAGTCTAAAAAGGAGCGCGTTGGGGGTTTAGGCAGAGGGCCCCCTTCGAAAAATGTTTTACAGTCTCCCGACGCTGAGGATTTAGGCAGAGGGTCCTCTTCGTCAGATGTTCTACAGTCTCCAAAGGAGAGCTTCGGCTCTCAAACGGGGTTGCGGCGGTGGTTTCCACTGCCCTCCCTTCTTCTAAACAACCCTGCCCCACCACGGATGAAGGCAGTGCTGCTCACGAAAGTGAGCAACCTCCTGAGGCTGTGGAAGAGTGGCGGAGTGTTGTTTCTAAGTCTAAAAAGAGGCGGCTAAGGCCATGACTGAGGCTGAGAAGCCCCGGTCTGACCAGTTGGCTCAGTCTAAGGTTGCAAAGAAGGATGAGGGTCGCAAGAGGCAGAGGCCTGTCTCGGGCAACCCATCTCCTGCTGTGGCAAAGAGGAAGAAGTCTGGTGCGGGGTCTCTCCAATCTGGCTCTTTTGCTCAGGTCCTCAGCGGTGTCAAGTTGGCTGTTGTCAAGGTCTCCTTCCCCAAGAGCAAGTTGCTCAAGGAGTGCGAGGAGAAGATTAATGCTGAGATCCTTCGGTTAGTGGACTCCATCCCTTTGGACAGGCAGCTGCCGAGGATTTCCAGTACAGGACTGCAGAACGGAGCACTGATTGTTCAGTGTGACGATGTATTCACCTCTGAGTGGGTTAAATCTGTTTTTGACGTCAACTCTCGGGTTCTGGATGGTGAGGCCTTGAAGGCCAGTGAACTGCCCAAGCCCGTTAAGGTGGCTTTTAAGACCAAAGATAGAGTCACAAAGGAGCCGGAAGTTTTGCTGAAGCGGCTGAACTGGTTTAACCCAATGCTGAAGTCGACCGAGTGGCGCGCTCTTCACTTTAGTGAGGAACCCCACTCGACTTGATGGATCTTTGAGGTGGACTGTGAGGCTGCTGAAGCGATTCGGAAGGCAGACTTCAGTGCTCATACGGGGGTGGACCGGGGTGTCTTCAAGATACTCCGGGACCCTAATAAGAAGCCTGCGTCGGCTGCGGCTGCTTCAGATGTGGAGGAGACTGAGGACGTGGTTATGTCATCCAACGAGGGCCACGCCTCTTCTAAGGTGAGTAGTGTTGGTCTTTCTGGGTTGGGTGAGTTAGGTATTCACTCAGACTCCGATTCTACTCTTCAGCCTCTCTCTGGTGATGAGGCTGATAAGATTTTGGCTGTTGAAGGTTTCGAGGAGTCTGTGCACTGCCCCAGTCCTACCAGCTAATTTACTAAAGCTTTGTGCTTTCTCTTCCTTCCTGCTTGTGCTATGGATTGTATTAATGTTGCTCAGATTAACCTCTCACAGTAAGGGTGCCTCCGCACTCCTGTGCAAGCGGCTTGCTGATGGATTGGTTGATATAGCTCTTGTTCAGGAACCTTGGACTCTCAATGGGAAGATCCTTGGTCTTACTGTTAAAGGCTTTAATATACTGTATGATATTACTGCTGTCAGGCCTAGAGCCTGTATTGTAGCTAATGCCAAGCTTCATGCCTTAGTCTTAGCCAATTATCTTGATGAAGATAATGTTGCGGTTAAGATTACTCTGAATGACGATAGCGTGGTTCTCTTGTCTGCTTATCTTCCATTTGACAGCAGTGATCCTCTTGCGGTCAGTGCTAAATCTTTGATTGAGTACTGTACTGCGAACACAAAGCTTGTCATGGGTTGTGACGCTAATGCTCACCACACTGTCTGGGGTAGCACTAATTGCAATCCTCGGGGTGATGAGCTTTTGGAATATATTTTGTTGTATAATTTATTTATTCTTAACAAGGGAAACAGGCCTATGTTTGTTACCAGTAATAGAAGCGACGTTCTTGATATTTCACTTTGTAATGGTCATTGTTATGATCTTATTGAGAATTGGCATGTGTCGGATGATATTACTTTATCTGATCATAAACTAATTCTTTTTTCCATTAAAGGACTCATCCCTGTGAAGAGTCAAGGTAGGAACCCGCGCAGAGCTGACTGGGGTTCCTACAGAAAGAAGCTCAAACTTCGTTTGAGGAATATCAGCGGTAAGTTATCTTCTCCTAGTGATATTGATGACACCGTTTCCTCCCTAACTGGGGCTATCTGCTCTTCTTATAATGAGTCTTGTCCGGTGAGCAGTGTTGTTGCCCGGAGGCGTGTCCCTTGGTGGACGACTGAGCTCACTCACTTGCGTAAAAATTGCAGGAGGCTTTTCAATAAAGCCAAGAAAACGGGTGACTGGCAAGCTTATAAAGCTTCTCTCACCAGCTTTAATAAAGCGATTAGGTGTGCCAAGTGATCTTCTTGGCAGGACTACTGCAGCAATATCAATGATTTGTCTGCTTCTGCCAAATTGGTTAAACTTTTGGCTAAAAACAAATCATCTAACCTTAACTGCATTAAGATGCATAATGGTCACTTCTCTGAGTCGGGCAGTGAGACTTTGTCTGGGATGTTCAGGATTCACTTCCCGAACTGTGTCATTCTTGATAATGTGTGTATCCCCTCTCCTGCTTCTGCTTTTGTCAGTGATAAAGAGGCTTGGGATGTTGCACGCAAGATTGTAACCTATGATAGGGTCATTTGGGCTATTAAGTCTTTTGGACCTTATAAAACTCCGGGTATGGATGGTATTATTCCTATCCTTCTTAGGGAAGGCATTGCTCTGCTTTCTTCTTTATGCAAGATCTTTAGGGCTTGCATTGCTTTAAGGTATGTCCCCACTTTGTGGAGGCACACTCGTGTTGTATTTATCCCTAAGCCCGGGAAAGACAACTATTTTGAGGCTAAGTCTTTTAGACCTATTAGTCTCTCTTCTTTTCTCTTAAAGGCTCTCTTCTTTTCTCTTAAATGCAGTTGCAATTGTTATGATTTTAGGCTTGTTCTACTAAAAAATGAGGTGGCCACCCAAAAAATTCAGGCCATTGCAAAAGAGCTTGGAGAAGCTGCAGGGGGAAACAGATTTAAAAATTTTCTTCTAGAGATAAACTGAGATAAATAAATTAAATTAGTTGAGAGAGACAAACTTGAAAGAAAAAAAACGAATTTTAGTTAACATACCAAGACAAAAGGGAATTTTAATTGAGACAAGGGATTTTGATTGAGACGATGCTGAGACAAACTGGGTTTCAGCTGTAGCATCCCCGAAGTAAGCTTAAATTGTTTTCATCTGTTGCAGGGGTGTAGCGAGAGTGTTGCTGATGAGGCTGCAGCCATCCCCGAAATGAGTGAACATAGGATTTGGAGGAAATTACATATTCGTGAATAATTTCAAAAGCTTTTTGAAATTCCTATGATAGTGTATTTGAAAGTTCCCCTTGATTTCAGGAATTTGAGGTTCAATTGAAGGCCCAAGCCATTTTTTTTTTTTTTCCCCTATAGTGTGTTTTTCCAACTTCAAATATTTTAAAATCAGTTTATGATTTTTAAAATTTTTATATGCAAACTTTTTTAGGCTGAAATTGGGGGGGTGGGGGTGCAACCCACCCCTCTGAAAAAAAAAAAAGAAATATATATATATATATGTTATTGATTTTTATAAGCTGTACTGCATTCTAATTTTTGAGTTCTCAGCCAACCCCTGCAAAATATTCCTGGCTACGCTACTGATCTGTTGCATGTAATACTTTAAAAAAATTGATGATGACGTGCTTGATTTTTCTTTAAAGTGTGCTTGATTTTTAGAATGAAATTTGACTACTCACCCTGGATAAGTGTTTCAGCATTTCATAGGTAATGCCATCAGGACCAGGAAAAGTATTGGAGGATTGCCATAGGTATTTGGTGAGTTCATTGATGGTAAAAACACTATTGTATGGAAAGTGTGAGGAGGTTTTAAATTTTATTTTTTTTCGTTCAGATTGTTGTTTGTACGATAAAAAAGGGTTTGAGAAGGAAGTACTGCATGATATAGAAGCAAGAGTCTGACCGATATTATTTGCTATTTCTTTTGTATCAGATATGATATTATTATTAATGTACAGACAGGATATGTAACAGTTATTACAGATTCCCATGGCTCCTTACTAGTAATGGTGGGTGTTATGCTAGAGACGTATTTCACCCAAGATTGTTTTTGACATTGCCGCCTTATTTTCCTGGCATAGACTTTAGCTTTTAAAAAAAGAACTAGGTTTTCGGTGGTAGGGTACCACCGAAAAACACTCCACGCTTTCTGCTGCTGTTTTTTTAATGCTAAAGTGCAGGTTTCATTCCACCACGGTTTTTTATTGCGCCAAGGTGTCATGCCCGATTTTGGAATATTGGCATCAATTGCTCGAATAATGACCGAGTTGACTTTATCCACAACCTCTTCAATAGTGCCTTCGAGGATGTTTGAGGTGATTTTGGATAATGCAGTAAAGGTAGGCCAATCTGCCTTATCATAAATATACCTAGATGTTGTAAGGGTGCCTTTCGGATTGTAGTAAAGTGGTGAGAGAAAAATTGGAAAGTGATCACTGTTATGTAAGTCACTGGAGACTGAAAAGTTATATAGTGGTAGGATAGATGGAGAGCAAATAGCAAGGTTGGTTGGTTGGTTGGTTGACTTTTATTGGCACAAGGTCCAAACAGGACATACTGCGCCAGACTATGTATAAAATTAGGTAAAGGCTTACAAGTAAAAAGGAGCATAAAACCGGTAAATGCTAAAAATTTGAAAGATCTAAAAAGTTAAAAAGCAAACTGCCAAGGAGTAAAAGGTAGGTAAAAGTAAGTGAGACATCTGGATGGGGGCTCCCCATCCAGATACCAGTCAAATAACAGCATATGCTTCACACTGAGAAGAGAATACCAATGTGTTGAAGAAACAAAAACAAATTATGGTGTGGGGTTTCACCCAATAAGTCGTCAAGTCTGGGATGAGAGCAGTTAAAATAGGTTTGGTAAAAATTATTCAAAGCTGTGCAAGAAGTTAAAACATGAAGAATGGTGAGATGAGTATGACATTGGGGGCACTCTGGAGCAGGTTCACCCAGGAGTAGGTGCCTATGGGTAAGCCTGGTATGACCGATTCGGAGACGGGTCAAAATGACATCGTGTCTTCGGTTAGGATGAGAGGGCCAGCAGGTAAGAGTGGGGTGTATATTACGGAGTTTATTTTCTGTTGCACATCTCCATTCACTGATCCAATTGTCTCTGATTAGATTGGAAATCCCGAATTTTATATCTTTGTAAGGCAAAGGGCCGGGATAAGGAAGAGTAGCATGTTTAGCGAGATAGTCTGCTTCCTCATTGCCCTGAATCCCGATGTGGCTCGGAACCCAGCAGTACAGAATATCATAGCCTTTATTGGTAAGTTGTCTATGTATATGTAGGACTTTACTGATATAACTATTAGAAGAAGAGCCAGAATGGAGGTTTTCTAGAACGCTTAAGGAATCTGTATGAATTTTAAAGCATTTTTTGTCGGAAGTAGAGATGAACCTGAGGCTTTCATAAACAGCAAGAAGTTCGGCAGTGAATATAGAGCAAAAGGTAGGGAGAGTGTAGCTGCATGCGAAAGAACAATTTCTATAGGCAAAACCAACATGGCCCTCAGACTTTGAACCATCAGTATAAAGATTTTCATAGTTATAGTACTTGGCTTCATGGTCATGGAATAGTTGTTGATATATTTGAGGATCTGTGTTTTGTTTCGAAAAGCCCTTGAATGGTTGTAAGTAAGTAATGTTTGAGGCATCCCAGGGAGGAGTTTCAAAAGGACAGGAAGATGAGACTTTAACATCCTCTAAGCAAGTACCACTAAGGCTCCTGCGATTTCTAAGTCAGAAATGGGGAGTGCAAGATGGGCGGTTCTGATAAAGTCGATCCAAGTGAGTATCTAAAAATTGGCGTCTTAAAGGGTGTGAAGGATGAGAAAGTATCCGGAAAAATGTGTTAAGGGAAATCTGATGGCGAGAGTGAACGAGCGATGGCTCATGACAAATGGTGTAAAGACTCTGAATAGGTGAAGTTCTAAAAGCTCCACAACATATACGTAATGCGGTATGATGCACAGTGTTTAGTCTTTTTAAAATTGAGGTGCCGGCAGACCCATAAGTGCTGCAGGCATAGTCCATTTTGGACCGAATATAACTGCTCGATAAATACGTAACATCGCGCAGCGTTCGGCCCCCCACAAGGTATTGGAAAGCACCTTTAAAATATTCAAATTCCTTTCGCATTTGCTGCGAAGATAAGAAATATGTTTAGCAAAAGTGAGTTTTTTGTCAAAGTATATTACTAAAAACTTGGCAGAATCATGGACTTCTATTTTTGATTGGCCTAATGATATGCTTAAACACCTCTGCCATGATTCCTTAATTAGTCTTTTACAGCTATTCAATAGAATATGGAATGAGCATGCGTTTCCCTTGGAGTGGAGAAATGCAATGATCATTCCCTTACCCAAACCTGGAAAAGACACCACTAATCCCAATAACTATCGTCCCATAGCCCTAACTAGTTGTCTGTGCAAACTACTGGAGCGAATGATTAATACGCGTCTAGTATACGTTTTAGAAACTGAGGGCCATATACACCCTTTCCAGAGTGGATTCCGCAAAGGCAGAAGCACAGTCGATAATATCTTATATTTAGAAACTCAAATCCGTAACGCATTCTTAAGAAAGAACCACCTTGTATCAATTTTCTTTGATATCGAAAAAGCTTATGACCACACTTGGAGATATGGCATACTGCGTGATCTCTTCAATATGGGCTTCCGTGGAAACCTACCTATATTTATCACGAATTTTCTCTCACTCCGGAACTTCAAAGTACGCATCAAAGACACCCTTTCTGATAACTTTATACAAGAAGAGGGTGTACCACAAGGCTCTGTCCTTAGCGTCACCCTCTTTTCAATAAAAATCAACAATATCCTCAACCAGCTCCCTCCGACAGTACACGGTAGCCTATATGTTGATGACCTACAGATCTCCTGTCAGGGGCAAGACATGCGTTACATAGAACGGCAACTTCAGACCACTATCAATCACATCCAAAAATGGTGCAATACCAATGGGTATAATATTTCTGCAGAAAAAACAACTTGCATTCACTTCTGCCGGAAGCGTGGGATCCACCCAGATCCAGGACTTTACCTCCATCGTACCAAAATCATTATCAAGGACTCTTTTAAATTTTTAGGCCTAACTTTTGACAAAAAACTTACGTTCGCTAATCATATTTCTGACATTCGTAGAAAATGCGAAAAAAAAACTGAACATTTTAAAGGTTTTAACCAATACCTCTTGGGGGGCCGAGCGGGATGCTCTGATGCGGATCTACCGTGCTGTCATCCGTTCTAAAATGGACTATGCAAGCTGCATCTATGCATCAGCTTCTAAATCTACGCTAAAAAAACTTGACACAGTGCATCATACTGCACTACGCATATGTTCTGGTGCTTTTAGGACATCACCTATCCATAGCCTTTACATCACCTGTCATGAACCATCCCTCACTCTCATACGTCAGAAACTATCATTAAATACCTATTTTCGCATCCTTTCCCATCCTCTACATCCCTTAAAGGATTCTCTTATAGACACCCAACTGGACCAGTTTTATGCAAATCGCCCTTCCTGCACTCCCCCCTTCGGACTTAGGATCCGTAGGAGTGTAGTCGGTACCCAATTGGAGGATCTTAATGTATCTACTTGTTCATTTCATGAAGTCCCACCATGGACCGAATTGCAGATTCCCTACCTACAACCATTCGAAGGCTTCACAAAACCAAACACTGACCCCATAATATATAAACAGTTATTTCTAGACCATAAAAAGCAAATATCGAAACTTCGAAGAACTGTATACTGACGGCTCAAAATCTCATAATCACGTTGGCTTTGCTTATGTACATCATAATCATTCTTACAACTACACCCTACCTTCGTTTTGTTCCATATTTACAGCCGAATTAATAGCTATTTATGAAAGCCTTCTTTACATCTCGAGAACAAATACCAAACATTTCATCCTTTACTCTGACTCATTAAGAGTCTTGGAGAATCTGAAATCCGGCTCCCTCACTCATAGTTATATTTTGAAAGTCTTACGCATGCACAAGAGACTCATGAACCGTGGATACATTATCCTCTACTGCTGGGTACCTAGCCATATTGGCATTCCCGGAAACGAAAAAGCAGATTCTTTGGCGAGGCATTCTACCGTCCCATATAACTGTGATCTGCCCTATACCGATATAAAGTCTGGCATCTCTTCCCTAACAAAAGGCACTTGGAGTAACATATGGGACTGTGAAACCCAAAACAAACTTCACTCTATCCGGCCAGCCCTTACCCACTGGTCCACTCAACCGTACCGCAAGCACGATGTCACTCTCACTCGTCTTCGCATTGGCCATACGAGACTAACCCATAAGTACCTCCTTTTGGGCGAACCTGCTCCTGAATGCCCACATTGTCATACTCAACTTAGCATACATCATCTTTTAACCTCTTGCTCTGCTTTTAATGGTCTTTACCAAATACTTTTAAACTCTTCTCATCCCAAACTTGACGACATATTGGGTGATATCCCACACCATAACTTGTTTGCCTTTCTTCGGCGCACAAACATATTTTATTCAGTTTGAAATGTCCACTTTTGCCTGACTGGCATCTGGATGGGAGCCCCCATCCATATGCCTTTGGTTTTACCTCTTCTATCTACTTTTGAAATTTACTTGTCTCCTTTATCACCTTTACATTTTAGCTTTTACTGGGTTTTATGACACCTTTTATACTGAACACATCTTTATTTGACTAAACTCAACGTCTGGCGCAGTATGTCCTTTCTGGACCTTGTGCCAAAAATACCAACCAACCAACCAACCTTGCTGGACCAGGCTATTGAGCAGTGTTTGTCTAATTGTTTCATTAGGTGGTAGGTAAATATTGCAGATTGTAGTGAGATGCTTGAGATGGATTCTAATGGCTACAGCCTGCAAAGTTGTGTTGAGATTGAGTATATGATAAGGATGTTGATTATTTATTAGGAGGGCGACTCCGCCGGAGGCCCTTTCCCCTAGCTCATAGTCCTTTCTAAGGATGGTATAATTGTGAATTTGAGCTTGCTTATTAGATTTGAGGTATGTTTCCTGAAGAGCAAGGCAGGCGGGATTGTGATTGTAGAGAAGTGTTTTGAGGTCGTCGTTTTTGTTCTGAAAACCGTGGCAGTTCCATGACAGCAACAATGCCATAACTAGGTTATGTTAGGGGCATTGTGCGGCTTCTTAGTTGTAATCCCTGCAGAGATATCTGGAGGTTTAGTTTCTTCTTGATCCATTGATTCTTCATCACTTATGTCGGATTCTGAGGGGGCTAGGTTTAAAATGGAGTCATCAATTTGTGGTTGTGGAGGTACTTTTTTCATGCTAGATTTATTGTATTTTAGTTTGTAGGAAGCTGTTTTGCTGAGCAGTGGTCTAACTTGAGTGGAGCTATGGCTTGGTATCTTTTTCTTTGGAGGATTTTTCTGGGATATAGAGCAAGGTTTATTTTGTTTGGGTGCTGTTTGTTTACTGATTGAGGTGTTGGTAAAGGAAGTACTTGTTTGTGGATCGGTTTGAGTGGCTATTGATTTGGTAGATTTTACTGCAGCAGAGTAGGATAGGCCTGGTTTTGGTGTGCGAGCTTCTATTATTTTACGTGCTTCAGGGTATGAAAGTCTTTGTGTGGCACGTATTGACTGGATTTCTTTTTCAAGGACCCACTTTGGGCATGATTTTGAATATGATGGGTGGTCCTCTTTGCAATTAACACATTTTAATGGTGCACTGCAAGTGTCGCTGTCATGGCCAGATGTACCGCAACGGGCACATACAGGTTGGCCACGACAGGAGGTTTTAGTATGGCCGAACCTTTGACACTGGAAGCAACGGATTGGATTTGATATGTATGGTCTAACAGGACATAATAGATAGCCGGCTTTGATATGGGACGGAATTGTGGGAGACTGGAAAGTTAAGACTATGTGTTTGGTGTTAATACGTTGGCTATTGCGATGAATAGAGATTCGACGGACAGCGCATACGCCTTCGTCTCTCAGGTTTTCTAGTATTTCAGCTTCAGAGCAGTGTAAAAGTTCGGGTTCTGATATGACTCCTTTGGATGTGTTTAAGGATGTATGGGGTGACACTGTGACAGATTTTATTCCAAAGTTCTTTATTTTCATTATTTTTTAGGCTTGTCTATTGTTCGATACTTCTACCAGGAGGTCTCCAGATCTTAATTTTTTGACTTTTTTAACTTCACCTACATTGGATGCGATACATTTGTGTATAAGGAATGGTGATATTTCATGGAAGTTACCTTCAACAATGTGAATGATGAAGAATCGAGCATTTGTATTAATAAATTGCGAATCCATGTTTTCTTTGTTTATTGAAAGCAGAACATTTGTGTCAGATGGTGGATTGGGAGGAGAAGAAAATTTCGAAGCCATGTTGGAAAAAAGGTGTTCGGACCCGGCCGCACCACCCACCACGGAGCCCAACAAGGGGATGCTTATACTTGCACCAGTGCTAGCCGGGTCTATACGCGCACAGTACATCCCTGTAAGCAGCGTCCACCCTTAACGACGTGCCCAGCAGAAGACCGATTGCTTGATCCCTAGCAGTTGAACAAGTCAGTACCACCAGCCGATTGATACACAGGGGAATGCTGTGTACCTCCCGTTTACCCGAAGCCGAGGCCAAAGTAATGTGTTGAGGTTGATCCCGTCCCAATGGAAATGCCATTCAGATGATTTCCCCTACGGGAACACCCCTCAATTACCAGGTTCCCCATTTCCGGGGACACGGGTCTCCAAGTACGGCAGACACGTGGGTAGTTTTCCGCCAATAGAAGCTGACGGTACAGAGTGACCGCAGCTTCTGAAGGGGGGCCCTCACCTCCAAAGAAGAAACTACACTGAGGGGGAAAAGGAAGGGGACAGCTAAGAGGAGAGGAGGGTAGAACACAGAAGAGCGAAAGATCGCTGGGGCCCCGGGATTGCGACACCCGTAAAAACCTAAAGAAGGTTTTCCCCCTGAGGGGGAGCAAATAGCAAGATCTACGGCATGAAAGGATTTCGTTGGGTAGTGGAAGTAGGTATTGTCGCCATTATTCATAACGCAAAGAGAAAAGTTGGACAACAGTTGTTCAATTAGTAGGCCTCTATTGTTTTTATCTGTGCTGCCCCATAAGGAACTATGACCATTCATATCCCCCCAGGAGGATAAAAGGAGGAAGAAGTTATTGGATAAGGCTATTGAGAGATGTTTGGCTGATTGTTTCAGTAGGAGGGAGATAAGTGCAGCAAATAGTAGTTAGCTGTTTTAATTTGACACGAGCGGCGACTGCTTGTAGGTTTGTATGCAGATTGACTGTTATGTGAGGATAATTATTGTTGACTAGCAGGGCCACACCACCAGAGGCCCTACCCCTGAGTTCATTGTCTTTCCGAAGGATTGTATAGTTGTGGATGGTGGGATATTTATCGGCTTTGAGATAAGTTTCTTGTAGGGCAAAGCAGGCAGGATTGTGGTTCTAGATTAGTGTTTTAAGGTTGTCAATTTTATTCTGAAAACCGTGGCAGTTCCAAGAAAGCAGCAGAGCCATGATCAAGTGATGTTAGGGATGATTGAGAGCTTGCTTTTAGTCCCTCTAGGTGTAAGTGGGGTACTAGGAATATCGTCGTCATCCATGATATTGTCTGAAATGTCCGTAAGAACCAAATGCAGTATTGAGTCGCCAATGGGTTTTTGAGGAAGGATGTTTTTAAGTCTGGACTTACTGTATTTTGCCTTACAGGCTGCAGTTTTTTTTTTTATTATAGGTCTATTTTGAGTGAGTTGTTGCTTTGAGACTTCTTCTTGGATGTGCTTTTTTGTAGAGCTATGGAAGAATTATTTTGGGTAGAGGTGGATTGTTTAGTTTTAGTAGTAGAAGTAGGTATAGAGCCGGGCACAGATATTGTTGGCTCAGTTTGTATGGCAATTGATTTAACAGATTTGACTGCTTCAGCATAAGACTGACCAGGTTTGGGTGTACGGGAGTTTATTACTTTACGAGCTTCTGGATAAGACAGTCCTTGTGTGGCACGCAAGGACTGGATTTCTTTTTCATACGACCATTTCGGGCATGAGTGGGAATATGAAGGATGATCCTGTTTGCAGTTCACACATTTAGGCGGATTAGAGCAGGAGCCCTACTATGATGGTCTTGGGAAGTAATCGGTAGCGGATAGTTCCCGCTATTGGATAATGAAATCATCGGATGAATAGCCACGACCCCCAGTTTTGCCCTACCACCATGGTCACGTCTAAAGGAAGCGAGAATTTTTTCGACTGTTCTGGGAGTATCGTAATCGACAGAAATCAACCAATCAAAGTAGAGCATTCTTTCCGATATCCGATTCACGAGAGTGCATGTTTATGTATGTATTATATTTCATTTCACATTTTGCACTGCACGTTTGTCTGTTAATAGCTTCCTCCTTTATCCTTTCAAAAAAATGGAAGATCCCAAAAGAAAGGGAAATATCCGCATACGTGGTAATCAAATAGATATACTGGTGGAGTATATGGAAAAAAATCCCAACTTAATTTCTAATAAGTTGGGAGTATCTTAGACTGCAGTCCAACGCCAGCAAGACTGGGAGTTGCTTGCTCAAAAACTAAATAGCACTGGAGGAGCTGTAAAAAGCGTAAAAGCCTGGCAGAAGGTAAGCAGACTCTTATATTATTAATTACGTAGTTTCATTGTTTCAATAAATGTGCTTAAAAATTTGCATTATGATACATGGGAGTCCATACCTATACAGAGGGGCTGTGGCCTCCCCTAGCTCTCTAGAAACATATACCACCATAATAATTTACGTTCGAGTATAACGAAATGTGTTACAACAAATAAATATGGTATATTTCTAGGGCAGTGTCCCTGACTTGCCTCCTCTCTACAAATTGAAATGGGCGCCCATGCCATCATATTATTTTTTAGTTTTCACTGTGCCACTTTCAAAGTGCTGTTATAAGTCTCAATTTATGATAATGGTTGTTTTATAACATTAAATTAAACGTGTTTATTATGTCATAACTAATTCCATTTAGTAGTGTACATTTTCATCTATTTATCCAAATTTTTAAAGTAGGATAAATGTGTCATAAATCAAAGTAATATTGTTCCTAAATATTCCATTAATACATTATTTCTTAACGGGGTCGTAACTACAGGGGTCATTGAGCCCTACGTAGCATTCTGTCAGCCCCTTCACCTAAGATTTTAAGATTTTTGGAAATTTACTAATAAATGTATAAGTTATGTGGAATTACTTTGTGGCATGATAACACAAAACTGCCACTCTTCCTGTAAGTTTGTTACAGTTTAATTTGCTAATGGGACTTTGATTCCGAGGGCGGATGGGAACTTGAAACTGCTGCCATGCTTATTAACCTTTTCTTATGCTTGCAAATACAAATTGAAAAGAAACTGTCCCCTTTTTGTCCTGATTAATAACACTTATATTTAGTCTGGTCCCCAAGCTTGATTCAAAGCCCTACCTAGCATGTCTTTTTGGTTATGGCCTTGTTTCTCAACTGGCAGTTTCCAAAATGTGTGAAAGCTCTAGTGTAAATTACATACAAACTCAGTATCATAAATGTCTTTTACAATTTTGGAAGGTTTTGAAAAGTTTGGTTCCACTCTACTTCTAAATTATGACTATTTTACATGCAATATCAGTTTTAATCTAATTAAAATTATGTACAGTGAAACCTCTCTAAGCAGCCACCCCACCATATAGAGAATATTTGGCCGCTCTGAAGGGTTTTATTTACTATTATAATATAATTACTATAATGCATAATATGAACAAGTCTGACAAAAATTCGGTAATTTTTTTTTTTAGAAATTAAAAGTTAAAGAAAAAAAAAAAAGTTAGTTATTTTTTGCTTTCTTACAATTTTTGAAAAAGCTACAATTTGTGTCTGTTTTAAGCTTTTACTTTTCTAGGAAACAACCATTTTTTCAAGTTCGTTTTTATTTCGTTCGTTTCATTGATCTTATATTCGGCCATAAATCTGACCTTGAGTTTTTCCGTTCAAAATTAAAACATGGAGTGAGTATAATTTCCCGAAAAATGAGATGGGCGATCACACTCTGTGGCTGTTTAGAGGGGCGGGTCGGGTAGCCGCTGATAGATTATTTTAACATTAGATCTATGAGCCTAAAAATCCGGGTCATGAAAAATTGTTTGGCCGTTTACAGGTCGATATACAGGGGTGACCGCTCGGAGAGGTTTCACTGTACTGGCTGGGTTATTCAACATGAGAATAATAACTAGAGAAATAGGAAATTTTATGAACAATTTCTGTTGAATTTTTAAAATAAGCGTTATTAAAAACAGGTAATATAAAAAGAATTTTTTTTAAGTCGATTTCTACTTAAGTCAACAAAGAAAATATTTATTTTAGTAATTTTTTTAAGTAATTACAATATGTATATACATATCACAGAATCACAATAATATTAAGTGGCAAAATAGAAAGTGAATTTCCTATTAACTTAACACATCTAGGTCTATCGACATAGCAACAAAAAAAACGTTAAATCAATTGCTGTTCTATTAGCATTTTTCAAAGTCTAGCACATCACACAAGTTCTTTGCTCCCACTGAAAATCCCCAACGCTATCACAATTCAACAGATCATGCTGAAACATCTTTGCACCAGGATTCATCTTTGGAAAGAAGATCATTTAAGAAACACCTTTTATACATTGCTCTATCCTATGCTTTTTAATTTCCTGTTAAATTGACGTAATTTCAATTTCATTTCATGTTTTTCTAATGCTCGTGCTTCTGCATAGTAGTAATAAATTTATTCTTTATTTCAAATGCATAAATCTTATATGTGAGCGAAACTCGCCAAGCATGGTATCCTGAAAACAGTTTCTAATTACTAATTAAATAATTAAAAAATATTTGAAAAAAACTGTTAACATGTGTCTGCAAAACATGTAAAAAACTGTAAAGTGTCATCATCACAAGTTCAAAAAAAAAAATGAAATTTGAAAAAAAATGTATTTGTTCCCTGGTCCTATCAGCTGAAATATAAAATTAGAATATGGTCGTGCATTGCTTTTGAAAAACTTATTTTAAGGGATTTAAAAAAAAAAAAAAAATATTACTACTGTGAATTCTTTTTGGAGCGTGAAAGATTAGGTTCATACTTATTTTATCAATTTTAAATTTTATTAAGAGCCGTCATTTTTTATTGAACAAGGAAAAAATATACTGATATGCTACTTTTCTGCCGATTGGTAGATTTCTGCTTTTTTATTTATTTACCGTAATTTATTGAAGAAATGCCACGGCGTTTATGAGTTTAAAAGTTCAAAAATAGTAAGTGCGGCGTTTCTACCGGGTGCAGCGTTTACAATATTTTAAATTTTTTTAGCCGATCTTCAACGAAAAATCGAAAAATTCGTTTAGTGATAATTTTCTCAAAAGATGGCGCCACCACCGACACATACTCTAGCGTGCACAGATCACAGCGTAGCGAATCAGAATGCGAACCTACCCCCATAGAAAAGAGGTTTAATCTTTGATTCAGTTTTGGAGAAAGTCAGAGCCCCCTGAGATGGGTCCATGTCCGGTGCTCTGAAGTGGATGGCTTCATACATCCAACCGATGTTTCCTCAATTAAGTAAAAAGAAAAAAAAATAGAAGTAAATCTTTTACATGTACATTTTAGAACTATAATTAAATTTTAATGAAGTTTTGAATATATATTTTGAAGGGTTAAAGTTCTGTAAAATACTGCAAAAGTGCACTACCCTCTATTAAATGCACCCGTTTTACACATAAACCTCTATTGTTCTTAAAATACTGAATTTCAGCCAAAATTAGTCTATGTTGCGCCCGGTGCGAGTTTAACCCTTTCCCCCCCCCCCCCCCAAAAAAATAAAGTTAATCTAAAAGTTATTTTTTTTTATCGCCGTGCGGCTTTGCACCCTGTGCAGGAAAACTCTATCGAATAAACACTGCCAACTAATTGGTATGCTCAAGAAATGGCTGAGTGCTTTTAAAATAAATCCCAATGTTATAAATATCAAAAATAATAAATAAATAGAACGATCAAGTGTTGTTACACAACATTCAGTTTAAAACAACAATTTGCTGAAGCAAGCTCATTATGTAATCAACAGCTGGCCATCCGGGGGGGGGGGGGGAGGTGACATTAAAAATCGTAAAGTATTAGTCTTAAAGATTTAAATAATTAAATCCAATTAATTTTATTAGTAAATAATTTGATGTATTGTGTATTTTAATATTTCAATAAATGTTAATTTTTAAAACTTAATGATTTCGGCCTTTATTTCACAATAGTGTTCGTAACTACCCAATTATATTTCTTTGCCAAAATAAAGAACCTGGGATTTAAAGGAATTAAAACAAACATAACACCAGCCACCCGGCAAATGGTGCCCGTGCCCATCGAACACTATTAATTTAATTTTATTAATTCTACAGCAGATTTATTAGTAATAATAATAATAATAAGATAAAAATAACAAAAATGAAAAAAAAAATGGAAACTTTAATTTGAATAAGTATATGAATAATAACAATAATAATAATAATAGCGATGAAAAAAAATTATCATTGATCTTGTATACTAGTATGATTTACCATGATTTATTTATATGCATTGTTATTTATTGTGTGAATTTTCCAAATGATATCCAGTATTCTTCTATATTCAGTGTATTTTGTGTTTATATTTACGTTGGTTAATATTTCTGTTATCATTAAATTTACTTAAAAGTGTTTATTTTATAACTTATGTAACTCTTTATATCTTATAATATCTGTTTTGACCTTACATTGCAAACAAATTAGTTAAAACATGCCTCTAAATGAAAATTCTGTCGCTAGTAGTATACCTTCAACTAATAATTTATTTCAGAAATTAACGGGCTTTCAAGCCATTATTCCCCAATTCGACAACAATTCAGCTGTTACTCCTAAATTTTTTATCGATACTCTAGATCACATCACGGATGTAGCAGGTTGTTCCGATGACGAGAAATTACTAATTGCTAAGTCTAGGATTCGCGGAGATGCCCTCTCTCATATTCATAAGCGTAAAGTTTTCAAAATTATTGGGGGGGCTGGGCCCCACAACCACATATATTCACGTCAGTGGCGTAGCCAAGGGGGGGGGGGTAGGGGTTATAACCACTCCCCATGAGGAATTTTTTGCCATACAAAATGTATGGCAAAATCACTCACTCCCTTCACTCCCTTATCATACACCCGTATGCGAGTTGCAGAAGTCGTAACCCCGCCCCCCTGAAAAATTTCTGGCTACGCCACTTATTCACATACATATAACTTACTCATAGCTTTTTCTACATGATTTTTCGGGTTAAAATATAGCAAAATTTTTGCGCTGCGCACGCGAGCTGGTTACTATTTTGAAAAAACTAGGTAAAAAATATACTGTTAACCTTCTGACTCCGGCGGTACAACAGTTGTACCAAAAAATAAATGTGACTGAAGAACGACACTGGTACAATTGCCGTACCCAAAACTTCTTTCCCCTCTTGTGTCGGGAAATCCATTCACCCTTCATGGAAGATGGATAAGGAATTTCTGGAGGCGGGAATTTCTTTTCTTATACTCCAGGAGAGTAAGGTGGGTTTGTAGATGATTGACTAGGGAGAAAGTGATAGTCAATTGACCGGGGTTCTGCATCCACATTTTTATTTTGTTTGAGGACTTGTGTAGTCAGTAATATCTGCCCCCGCCTGCCAAACAAAAGGCGTAAGGCGTACTCTTCAACTCAAAAGTAGGGGAATGAAATCTTACAGATTCTGCCATTTTCTGGGTCAAAAATGGTCCACAGTAAGCCGCGACGAAAAGGTTAACAAAAGGTGGTGAATTATATTCCGCAGTAGTTGGCAGCTATGACTTACTATATATAAGCGTAAATTATTGGAGGCGCTCGAGCTCTATGGGTCCATAGAATTCTACACCTATGTAAGGTAAGTATCCATGTTAGTATCTTCCTACCATGTTATAAGTTAAAAATAGTAGCAAAGTAAAAAATCCAAAAGAGGGAAAGAAAAAAAAAACATTTTCGATGAGAGAGTGCATTTTAGACCCATCTGAACTTTTCTTCATATCATAGTTTACATTGCATAATCTGATTTTAATGAACCAGAGCCTGGCGAGGGCAGCTTATAGTAACATTTTACGTTACATGGCATCACAATGAATACTAAATCATGATTCAAATCAAAAGAAGAAAATTTTTAAAAGTACAAGTAAAGGTTTTTTTTAAACGTTTGTAAATGGCGTGAATCCTTTTTTTTAATGTTAGTATAAATTAGTTTTCGGTATTGAGTGGTAAATTATTGGGTGGGCTCAGCCCCTATTCACAATTTATTGTGGGGGCTCGAGCCCCACGGGCCCTTATAACTCTACGCCTATGCTCATATTAATTCACCAGATCTTTCTCAGGAAAATAACTACACTAATTTTAAAACAAAATTCTTAAACTATTTTAACAAAAAAACAAGTCTGGCAAGTAGACAACAGCAATTTACAAACTGCCGTATGCTGCCGAATGAAAATGCACATGTATATGCTGCAAGAGTCGCTAACGCCACGAACACATTTTTTGGAAAACACGATCTTACAATTCCAGAAGTAAAAGCTTTAGTAGATGAATCGAAATTATCAAAATTTCTCGACGGCCTTCTTCCCGAATATAAACACCAAACTCTTCTGAAAGACCCTCAAACTTTTCAAGAAGCTCTAAATTTTGTAGAACTTCTACAAATAAACCAAATTAACTTACCTACACAAGGCATACAAACACATACGAATGATAATAACAGCACAATTAATAATATTTCTGCCAATTCCCCCTCCCCAAATGACTTGGTGAAAGTTATCGAATCACATTCACAAATAACTCATGAAACAGTAGCGGCCCTCTGTAAAGAAATTGAGCAAGATAAAGTAAACATGCATGCACCTTCTCACACACAATGGTGAAACAGATTCCGTCAAAATAATCGTCCTTTTAGATCCAGACCAAATAACATCCCTAACTTTCGTCCACGAAACCCGAATTCTTCTTTTAACAATGCACGAATTTTCAACCCCTGCATTTACTGCAACCGTGAAGATCATTTGTCAAGTTACTGTCCCTCTCCCAGACAAATATCTACCGAGCTAACCCTCAAGCGATACACCTCAATGGTCACGATATTCACCCTCTCAAAACTCACGTAACACACGCGGTAGAAATGTCCACTAGAATAGGCGACCTTTAAACTGATAGCGGAGACCAAAATTGCAAAATCGGGAAAATTTTGTAGTCCCCAATATTCCAATTCACAGAGTTTTATTGATACAGATTTGCATAATATAAACAACGGTGACCTCCCGATTAGAACTGTAAATACACAGTTTGCAGATTCCGAATGTGAAAACTTCTATTTACCTGTTGCGGATGTAAAGTTTATTGGTCATACAGTAACAACCTTAATAGATTGTGGTGCCTCAGTATCGTTACTCGAAACTTCAATTTTTAATGAAATTAAAGATAACCCTTTACTTAAAAAGGAAAATGTTGATGTACAGGTTAAAGCTATTTCTGGCACCAAATTAAACATTACTGGTTGTTTTACTATTCCCATACACCTAGGAAATAAGGAAATTCGTCACAAATTTTTTATTGTAAAGGATTTATTACCTTATCAATATCAAGCAATCCTAGGTTATGACTTTTTAAAAAAAAAACAAATTTTTCGTCTGCTTCGATACGGATAAATTAATTTCTAAAAATTCTGTTATTAAGTTGCGCGATGCAAATTCCCCCTCTTTGAATAACATTTCGACAGAATATGCTAGGATAATTTCTTTAGAGAATTATTAATGTTGTTTTATCCGTGAAGAGCAAAAAATTGTTTCTGTGTTTTGCCCCATAACCAGATAACTTATTTTAAGGGATTTAAAAAAAAAAAAAAAATATATTACTACTGTGAATTCTTTTTGGAGCATGAAAGATTAGGTTCATACTTATTTTATCAATTTTAAATTTTATTAAGAGCAGTCATTTTTTATTGAACAAGGAAAAGATATACTGATATGCCACTTTTCTGCCGATTGGTAGATTTCTGCTTTTTTATTTTATTTACCGTAATTTATTGAAGAAACGCCGCGGCGTTTATGAGTTTAAAAGTTAGTAAGTGTGGCGTTTACAATATTTTTAATTTTTTTAGCCGATCTTCAACGAAAAATCGAAAAATTCGTTTAGTGATAATTTTCTCAAAAGATGGCGCCACCACCGACACATACTCTAGCTAGCATCTACTAACAATCCGCATTACATTATCTGCAAAATGAAACACATTTATCTTGTATATATGTAAAATAAAGAAATTAATTAGAATTTATACAGTCTGCTTAATTTGACCAACTTATTATCCTCAACATTTTGGTCCGCACTCGTAGGAGAACGCATCAGCAAATTTATACATATTTCGGTAAAATAGGATACTCTCGCATTATGTCGGAGAAGGATGCCCTCACCATAATTAACCGAAAACGAGGAACTTTAAAAGCAATGATTACAAGACTGGCAGCATACTTAGACGAAGATAAGGACAGAGACAAATTAGAACTGGAAACCAAACTAGAACACCTCCACAACTTAATGCTGAAATTGGAAGCTTTACGATTCGAATATTTTGAAGCCGTAAAGAACGATGAAGATTTGGTTCCTTTAGAAAAATGCAGTATTGGAACTTGAAGAAAATTGCATAAACTTTAATCCTTAGAGGTAAGGATTAAAAGAATTCTTTACCCATCAAATAAAGTCTGCGATAATACCCTTACAACTAAAATATCAGAATCAAATGCAAATTGTGTAAACATAAAGCTACCAGAAATTCCTTTACCTAAATTTTCTGGACAATACCAGGACTGCCATACATTCAAGAACCAATTTGATAATCTAATTCATCAGAATGATAAATTAACAGATGTTCAGAAACTGTATTACCTGAAATCGACCCTTGAAGGTCCTGTGGCAGAATTAGTTACGCTAGACGATTCATATTCTTCACTGGTTGAAGCTTTAACATATTGTTTCAAAAACAAGCGATTAATTGTCAACAGTCATATAAATTAACGATTGTTGTTGAGTTGCCCCTCAGGGGGAGCACCTTCTTTAGGTCTTACGGGTGTCGCGATCCCGGGGCCCCAGCGATCTTTCGCTTTTCTTTGCTCTACTCTCCTCTCTTCTTAGCTTTATCCTTCCCTTTCCCCTCATTGTAGTTTCTTCTTTGGAGGTGAGGGCCCCCTTTAGAAGCTGCGGTCGGCCTGTGCCGTCAGCTTCTATTGGCGGAAAACTACCCACGTGTTTGCCGTGTGTGGAGACCCGTGTCCCCGAAAATGGGGATCCTGGTAATTGAGGTGTGTTCCTGTAAAGGAAATCATCATTACGGAATTTCCATAGACATGGGAGAAACTTCAACACATTGCTTTGGCCTCAGCATCGGGTAAACAGGTGGTATACAGCGTTCTCCTGTATATCAATCGGCTGGTGGTACTGATTTCGATCAACTGCTAGGGATCAAGCAATCGGATATCTACTGGGCATGTCGTTAAGTGTGGACGCTGCCTAAGGGATGTATACTGTGCGCATATAGACCCGACGAGCACTGGTGTGCATATGCACACCCCCTTGTTGGGCTCTGTGGTGGGTGGTGCGGTCGGGTCCGAGCCTCAATTCCCCAAAAATGGCTTTGAGAAATTCTTTGTCAAACGTCAATGCTCCGATGTCTAATTCCAATGAAAACACTGAGGCACAACTCGTAAATATGAATGCTCGATTCTTCATCATTCACTATGTTGAAGGTAACTTTAACGAAACATCACCATTCTTAATACACAAATGTATCACCGACAATGTAGGAGAAGTTAAAAAATTAAGATCTGGAGACCTGTTAGTTGAAGTATCAAGCAATAGACAAGCATCCAAAATAATGAAGATTAAAAACTAAGGCCTAAAACCTGTTACAGTGACACCCCATACATCCTTAAACATCTCACGAGGTCGTATCAGAACCTGAACTTTTGCATTGCTCTGAAGCCGAAATATTAGAAAACCTAAAGCTATGGTTTCCAAGAAGCAGCACCAGACCGCAGCGAGGCGATTTACGTTCCGTTCTGGTGTCCTGCACTTGTGCGCATGCGTCATGACGCAGACAACGGCGTTTTTAACGAATGTGCCGATATCAAAATTTTTGGATTTTAACGTCACGCCAGTATTACCGCTAATAAACAAAATGGTGTTTGCTGAGGATTTTTTCTCGGAAAGTCTGGAGGATACAATGAATGAATTGATTAAATCCAAGCCAATTTTATACACTATCAAGAAAAGAGGCTACAAGGATATTCAAGCCAAAGAAAATTGCTGGAAAGAAATTGTAGAAACATTGAATATTTCAGGTAAGCATAAATTTTGTTTCTAAAGTTTATGTACTTTTTTAATTTCGCAAACAGTGATAGATACAAAGTACAAGAAAATCGTTATTCAAATTTAGGTTTCTGCTTGTGACTTTGTTTTGTTTTTGCAATGTTTGAATTGAGAAATTAATCCGATTTACTCAAAATAATATACAAAAAATTCTGGGTTGTATTCTAGCACTATATCTATATTCTGCTATGAAATCAGGCATACAATGTTCTTTGTTGGAAAGCAATAAGTAAAATCTACACTATACATCTAAAATAAACCAAAACTTATCAAACATGCGCATGTAAATGATTCTTGCTTTCTATAAACAAAATTTCTGAAAATTGTCCAAGCTAATATTTTGTCCTTATAATTAATTTACTGTGTTTCTAATGTTTTGTTTTTACAACTAAAATATTATAATAGGATACATTATAAGTTTTAGCCCTCAATTATTTCATAAATGCTAACTGGTGTTATTTCACTCAGTCACAGATTTTTGTAAACGCGATCTTGTCAACAGGTTTAATAGATATGATCTTTTCAAATTGTTTGCCAGATAATATTAGGGGGGGGGGGGGCGATAATAGAATGTTTAAAGTCAATGTTTGCAATTTTTGATAACTGATTGCTAAGTTTGGTGCCTAAACGCAGCAGTTTATGTTAAATGGAGAGTATAGTTCGAAAATGCCTGGCAAAGATTGTATAATAGGTTTAGTTGCTGATTTTAATATAGATTTCAATTCCAAATAAGTGTTTTATTGAACAGAGAAGATAAATACGGTAAACTTATAGATTATGATACACTTTCCAAATGCTATTTATGAAGGTGAAGTATAGTTTTACTATGTCTGGCAAAAATTGCTAAACAGTTTTGGTAGATGATTTTAATATAGATTTCAATTCTGGAGACCCGTTTTATCGAACAAGGATGGAAAACACAGCACACTCACAGATTATGATGCCCATTCCAAACAGCATTTAAAATAGTAGCTACAATAGTTAGAATATGCTTGCTGAAGGTTGTAAAACAGTTTTAGTTGGTGATCATAAAATAGATTTCAGTTCCAAAGATGTGTTTTATTTAACAAGAAAGGCAAACCCAGCACACTCATGGATTATGATACCTATTCCAAGCAGTATTTAAAATGGTGAAGTACAGTTAATATGCTTGTTGAAGATTATAAAAGTTATAGTAGACCATTTTATTATAGATTTTGATTCCAAAGATGTGTTTCATGGAACAAGAAAGTGGTAATTCCTATTTTAATGCCCCCACTCTTGCCAACCTAAAAAATCGCCACACTTTAGTGAGCTTTGCAGCCATGGGTCTCCAGGAGGTATGCACAAGTTTCAACACTCCCCAAAAAACTAGACGAAAACTCAAGTGAACTAATAAGCGATAAATGCACAAGTTAAGGAATTTGAAGATGCTAAATTATTAAAACTACAATAATTGGCAACCCAAAATAAATAAATAAGTAATGGAATGCTGAACTTTCATGTTACATTATTGCCACCTTAATAACTGCATATGTCTAATTATTGCCACCTTCATAACTGCGAGAATCGGGGCGTGAAAACAAGGGATCTACACCAGAAAGGCAATCACAGCATATGCATGGATTATGATACACATTTAAAACGGTGAAGTATAGTTGGAATATATTTGGTGAAGATTATAAAATAGTTTTAGTAAACGTAGTAAGAAAAAAATAGTGGCATGGACGCCGAGAAGGCGCACCCGTGCCACTATTTTTTTTTTAATAAGTACTTTTATTTTCCTCATGAATCACCTTTTAAAATCTGTTTCAAGGAGTATGTTCAATAAAGAAGAAATTTTTCATGAGCCCGAGTCTGAACCCAATTGTGAATTACAGAGCCCGGGCTGAGCCCGACTCGTCTCTAATGTATATGCTATTCTTTAAACACTTTTTGTGACTGTCAGGACTGTTTGAAAATATTCTCTGACTTTTTGTGATTTCTGCCATTACTGATACTCTTTTCATTTTGCTTCTTTACTTCCAGGACACTTTCGAACATTGATATGTTATCCAGTCCATTACCTGCATCCATATCCTGCCAACATTCCATATCCAGCCCACTTCCCACATGCAGCCAGCCTCTCCCATCCAGTCCTATTCTTGAGTCCAACCAACCTTCCCCATCCAGCCCTATTCTAGAGTCCAGCCAACCTCGCCCATGCAACCTGTTCTTAGACTTAACCACTTCCTGGCTTATCCCGAGCTCAGCTCGGGCAGGCGAAATGTTCCATCCTGGCTCATCCCGAGTGTAGCTCGGGCACTATGAAAATTTACACTGATATTCGGTCTTTCCCGAATTTTTTCGCATTTGTTTTTAAATCGCTTTGAATGCTTTTGCTTACTATTCTAGCTACTAGATGGCAGCACTATAAATGTTTTTTTCAACTGTAGGTTTTAGATAAGAGTAAGCGGCATTTCCGGTAAAATTCCAGATGTGTTTGTTGTAAATCATTACGTGCTTGTATAACGTTCTGTTTTTTTTTTCAAAATGGCTTACGCGCGCTATATTGATTCTGATTCTAGTGAATTTGATTCAAATTCAGATGATGATTTTGGAAGTGAATACCGGTTAGATGTTTCAGAATCTGATAGTTCAGATTTCGGTAATTCTGAAACAGAAAGTGATTCTGATTCAGAAAGCTTGAGTGATGCTCGTCAGTGGTGTGCACTAAATACGACAAAAGCTAGCTCTTCTATGCGTTATAATTTTAGTTAGTGTGAATTGACTCCAAAGTCTAATGATTTCTGCCATACAGGAAGCCAACTTTACAGGTAAGTTACTCATTTAATTAATTAGATTTTTTGCATTAATTTTTAGGAAATTGCATATGCGAAAATTGCTATTATGTTTAAAAAGATATATACGTATGAAAATAAGCGTAAAAAAAATTGACATTTTTTAATCCATAATCCCGAAATAAAATGAGCCTGGAAGGGGTTAAGCCAAACACCCCCCATCCAGCTCGTTTCTTCAATCCTCTCCTACAAAATGAACTAGGGGAGGAGCAGAAAAAAGATAAATGCAGAAAAAGAAAATTCCCCCTGTCTTGTCAGGACAAATTGTTAAAAGAGATGAAAGAATCCCGACAGCAGAGGACAGAACTAATTAAAAAAATGTGTGAAGAAAAAGTGTGCAAAGAAGACCACATTGATGACTTTTTTGAAGGACTCAAATCCACAATGAGAACACTACCTCCCAATCTCATTGTGGAAGCTAAACTTTAATTCTTCAAGATTATATGTGAATTTGAAAAGAAAGCATTAAATCAATAAATTTACTTTTGTTAACTTATTTGTCTTTATTTGCACAGAGAGTAATTCAGTGGAATTTACAGTATTTGAATGTTACATATGGGTAATGGGCATAATGGGATCATGTTTCCAGCATAGGTTGTATAATAAATTATGGTAATGTTTTTTTGTCGAGTCTTAACTAGTGTCATAGGATGTTGGAAGTGATTGGGTATAAATTAACTGGGAATTTATTTGGGAATCTCTCTATTCTAAAAAAAAGTAACGGCCGCTGTTAAGAGCTTGTTTGTCTATCTTCTCCTAAACCGTGGGGATTGGAATTTCGAGAAACATGTCCACGGATTCGGAAAATTCTAAGGAACCTGATAAGCTGACTTAAATTTCAAAAATTGAATTATTTTAGAAGATATTAATAAAATAAAGCATAATGGGTTCCAGATTTAGCATAAAATCATTCATTCCTTTGCAACAAAGCAATCCCAAGTACGTAGAATCGCGTGAAATTGATCAACATGAAGTAGAATTACACAAATTTTATGCCAAATTAAAAAGTATATGAAATAAATAACTCAAAGTGCGTTACACAAAATTGGCAATTTTAGAATAGTAAGTTTGCTTAGACAAGAGGAGTTTAGAATTAGCGACTATTCGTTTTTCCAAAACAGAATAACTAATTGTAACTCATTTTAAAAGTGCCATCTTGGCATTAGGAATGATCCGGCAAAATGGTATCTTTCCAAGCAGGGTGAATCTTATCTTCGAATTCCAGAATGTTGGAATTCAGTACCTTCAAAATGAAAAATAATTAAAATGCAGATTATTTTAAAGCCATCTAGTTCAGTCTAGTTGGAGTATTGGCTACCAGTAGGCATATTTGGTGGAGTTAACTATGCCATTATAGCACACTTTGGATATTTGCCAGCGCGGCGAGATGATATAATTCGTGGTGCTAAATACGCCAGTCAAACGGCGTTAAACAAATGTATATGATGTCAATGAAACAGATAGAAACGGTAGTAGAAACTGAATTAAAGGAGATAAAAGCGCTGATGCGAAACACCTTATTAGAAACTGATAAGCGCGTGGCTGACCTCCAAGAACAGATTAATGGTTTAAACAAACTGATTTTGGGGCAAAGGAGAAATAACGAAATAGTTTGTTATTCTTGCGGAGAGAAAGGACATATTAGCCGACGTTGCATGCGTAGGTCTTCCCAGCATTATCCCCCTAGAAATAATTACAGGGAGAGACCGGGAAACTAATTGAGGGGCGAAATAGCGACGCGACGCTACTTTCAGACACGTGCCCGGAGCGCATAGGACTTGGGAATTTTGGTCACACATCGGTTTTACCTTTAATTCCAATACAAACACATGAGGAACAAATTTTTGCATTACGTGATACGGGAGCTTCTATCTCCATTATTAAAGACAAATTTTTGAAGGATAATCAATAAACAATAAGATAAAAAGTGTAGAACAATGTAATATGAAAATAATTGGAATTTCAAATAACATGATGGTTTTAGAGAAGAAAGTTAAATTAGAAGTTTCTATTAATAGCAGTAAAGTTATTGTTGAATTTTTCTGTTGTAAGGAAAATTTTATGTGAAATAATGCTATTTTGGGTGCAAATTTTTTTTCAAAACACAAAATTAAGATAGATTTTGAGCAACACACACTTTCTAATGAAATTTTAAAATTAATTGGTTTGACACTAGTACAAGTTCCAATGTTAATTGTCTAAGAGATGTTCATGAAACAGGCTATACCATTCAAAAGCACATAATTCCTCCAAGATCTGAATTAATTATTTCTGTAACTACTAAAAACAATCTTAAACTTGCTGAAAATGTCTTAATACAACCACATACGCATTCTCTTTCTCAAAATTATGTTATATCATGCTCAATAAATAACGGTAGTGATGAAGGTTAATATTTTGTTAAAGTTGCTAATTTTTTTGACACTCCTATTCACATAAACAAAAATTGTAAATTAGTTAACATTGAACCTGTACTAGATGTTGTTAATGATACTGAGGCAGAGGTTAACGTAGCTAATGAATTTTTTCATGATTGTGGAGGTAAATTTGATTTATCTCATTTATCAGGGACTCAAAAAGAGAAATTAATGCAATTGTTATATAATCATAAACATATTTTTGCTGAGTCGGTTAAGGAGCTATCGGGTTGCAACACTGTAGCACACAGGATATATTTGTCAGACGAAATACCTGTTAGGCATAAGCCGTATAGCTTACCCCCCACCACGCTTTACGAGAGGAATTGCATACACAGATTAATCAACTTCTTGATACGGGCATTATTTCAGTCAGCGATTCTCCCCGCTCTTCACCAGTTATACTTGTAAAAAAGAAAAACAACACTTATAGACTAGTTTGTGATTATCGTAAACTTAATTTAAAAACTCAACCTCTTCCTTTTCCTTTACCATTAATTTCAGACCTTTTAGATACTTTGGAGGGAGCTAAATTTTTTTCTTCATTAGATTTATGTTCAGGGTATTGGCAGATGAATCTCCACCGTGGTGATAGATACAAAACAGCTTTTGCCACAGATTTCGGGTTATTTCAGTGGAATAGACTCCCTCAGGGATTAAAGAATGCCGCTTCATCTTTTCAGACTGTTAGAAATTGTTTTGGCTGGTTGGACCTATTTAGATGACTTAATAATTGCTTGTAAAACTTTTGATGAACACCTGGAGAAATTGGATATGATTTTTTTAAGACTCGGTGAACACAACTTAAGGCTGTTCTTCGAAAAAAAAAGAACTCTGTTTTTAGTCTTGGTACACAAATTGAAATAAACTAACAGCACCATGGTCTCCAAAAAATTCCAGATGGTTCTTCATAAGCTGTTTTACACACTGCGATAAGCAAAAAAGCTACGGCTTTTGTGAAATTTTCAAAGAAAATTCTTAAATATGGATCGGAGCTGCAAGATTTTTCGAAGAGTGACACGCTTTGCAAAAATTTCCGATTTTTAAGAATTTTCTCTAAATGTTTTGAAACTGATACAGATTGACCTGTCTTCGCAGTATCTAATACAGCTTGTAAAGAGACAGTTTCAAAATTTTGAAGTGCCTGGCATAATTAGTTCATTTGTAATTATGTACCAAAATCACATGATTTTTTCGAATAACACCGTTAAAACTCAATCCTGCAAAATGTCAACTCGTAAAAGATAAAATCACTTACCTTGGGTTTCAGGTTGAAGAAGGTAAACTCTCACCTGATACCAGGAATATTGAGGCAGTTCAGAACTTTCCCATTCCGGTTAACAAAAAACAGGTCAGGTCATTTTTGGGATTATGTAACTTTTATCGAAAATTCCTTAAAGAATTTGCAAATATTGCTATACCTTTAACCAATCTAACAAAAAAAATCTGTGGAATTTAAATGGAATACTTCAACAGATCAAGCTTTCAACCAATTAAAATCTGCCTTAATTTCATACCCTGTTTACTTTTACCTGATACAAAGAAAGTTTATTTTGCACACTGATGCTTCGGGTTTTGCTATAGAAGCGGTACTTAGTCAAGAGGGGCCTGATGGACAAATACATCGTGTGGGCTATGCTAGTAGGAGATTGAAAGATGCAGAGACGAGATATAGTGTTTTTGAAAGGGAAACTCTTGCGGTAGTTTGGGGAATTAATAATTTAAAACACTGCGAACAAAAGTTCAAACTTTTTTGTGACCAAAAGTCTCTCTCCTATGCTCTCACATTGAAAGATGGTGGCAGAATTACCCGTTAGATTTTAGCTTTACAAAATTATGACTTTGAAATTTTTCACACTCCTGGGAAACAAAATGTGCCAGCTGACACTTTGTCTAGAACTGTCAATATAATAGATACCATGGTTCAAAATTTTCCTTCTTCTCGTATTAAGAGCCTTCAGGGCAAAGATAGTAAATGTAGAAATATTCTTGATGAATTGGGTCAATCAGGGGAAGTAGAACATAAGGGAATTAAATTTTTTACTAAGGATGGTATTTTATTTTGTGTGAATGACAAACCCAAAGAAGGGGCTGTCATCACAGATAGATTAGTCATTCCAAAGACTTTAATTAAAGCAGTTTTGACTTTAGGACATGATTCAATGACAGTGGCACACCCAGGTATTAGGAGAACAATTACCCGAATTCAACAAAATTACTTTTGGTGGAACATGAACCACCACATTAAGAACCATGTAAAGTGCTGTCAATTTTGTATAGAAAGACGTGGTTATGTAGCCAAACATAAGGCTCCTTTACAGAGAGTTCCGGTGACTAGTAGACCTTTTGAACGTATTGGTATGGACGCTGTAGACCCTTTGGCCATTACTGAGTCAGGACATCAACACATCATTGTAATTAGCAATTATTTCACGCTTGGGTAGAGGCTTATCCAGTTAAGGACCTGCAAACTGAGACTGTTGTCTTAATTTTAGAGCGATTCATATGCATGCATGGTATCCGAGAACACCTAATTACGGATAGATATAGCTCATTTCTTTCTGACAGCATTAAATAGGTTTATTCAAAATTAAACATTAAAAAACACTACACCACCAGTTACCATCCTTCTGCGAACGGAGTGGTATAACACGTCAATGCCACAATAGTCAACTCTTTAAAACACTTAGTTGATACGACAACAAATGAGTGGGACAGGTACTTACATTTTGCTCTTTTGACTTATAGAACTGCAATACATTCCACCATTAAAGACACTCCTGCACATTTAATCTTTGGCAGGGATTTAATTTTACCCATTCATTTAATTTACAACCCACCTTTAAGAAGCTATGCAGATCAAAGGGAATTAAGCGAGGATATCGAAATTCGGCTTCAAAGAGCTTTCAAATTGGTGAAGGAGAATCTTATCAAAGCTGCTGAAAAGCAAGAGAATTACAGAAATAAAGTTTGTAAGGAGAAGGGCATTGTTGTAGGAGATCTGGTCATGCTTTACACTCCATCTATTAAAGCGGGGAAGGGTAAGAAGTTTTCAAAGTTTAACGAGGGGCCTTACAGAGTTAAAAAACAGACTAGTAATGTAAATTTTGAAATAGTACATATTAACAACCCTAATGATATATAACATGTACACGTTGACAGACTAACTAAAATTCCTGAACGTATAATTTTTTCATCTTTACCTGAAGAGTTCATTAAGGATGACAATAGCAATATAGATAATGAAACTGATAAGTCTAATGAACCAGATCTCCCCGACAATCCTTTCCCCACACCAGTTAGGCGTTGTAATAGAATTGTCACAAATAACAACAGAAAGACGACTACTACACAGAGGTCGACTACAGGGCAGACTCAACTACAGATGCAAGTCCAGTCCCGCGGTCAGAGTGTGCAGCAACCTGTGTCCAGGTCGGCAGCAATACAACACTCGTACAAACTGCACCCAAGGGACTCGAGAGGATTTGTGAAAAAATAATGTTTAAAAAGGACTTTCACATTTTGATTATGACAGGTTTTTTTAAATATGTATTTTGGTATTTAAATACCAATTACTAGTATTATTGTGCGTTTATTTTCATTGTATGTCTTTGGTAGTAAATGTTTTACAACACTGTTATTTAGGGCCTTTATATCTGTTGCAAGATTTATAGAAGTTTTTTTTTTGCTATTAATTTAAGGAGTAGCTAACTTAAATAAATTGATAGTTGAGGAGTTTTTTTATGTAGACTACGAACTGATATAGACAGTGTTAAATATTAAGTTTTTTTTCATTAAGGAAGAGTACATTTTTTTTAACCTTTTTAGTTAATGTCAAGTATGGTGTAAATTTTTGCTTATTTTGGTGGTTAAAGCCACTTTTATGAGTTGAATCGTTTGAAACAATTTTCTTTTCTTGCTGGGAGTCCTACAGTTCTCATCAAAATTTTTCTTTCATGATGTGATATAATTTTTTTTACATATATACCTTAATATTTTGTGTAATGTAGTCGGGTAGTTTTGCAATTTGGGTAAAGCTGTGATATTTTAGTTTTTTTTAATATTTCATTCAAATGTTTTGTGGCGTGTAAAGCTCAATATAGAGCATTCATGTTTTCTCATCTGTTATTTTGAGAATTTTTTTTTTTCTTTTGTGGGGATCATATGGAGTGGTTAAAGATCTGTAGTTTTTGATTTAATGTTATGTGAGAGAAAAAAAAAGTTTTTTTTAAAGGTGAGGGGAAGGTATTTGTTATGATTTGAAAAAATAACTTATTGTTCTAGCGATCTATGAGTAGTAAAATCAAATTTCAGATTCATATTTTCTGTTATGTTTAAATTGTACTACCTATCTTTTTGGGTTTTTTTTGTTTCCTTCACGGCACTCTTACGATCTTGCAGTTTGTTTTGGTTCTTTCCATGCGCTAACGACAAAACGGGTTGCCAGATCAGAACAACAAAACTTTTCTATTTGATATGTGGTATTGGTATTATCATAACTTTTGATAAATAATTAATGTTAAAAATATTTATATGTGGTTTTTAAATCGAGCCGACTTTTCCTTTTCTTTATGCCGACATATATTTTCTTAAATAATTTTTTTTTTTTTTTAATACAGACATCGTATTTTGGCATTGCAATGTGTTTGCTAAAGTCTAAGTTTTGGTTTAGGCGTTTTTTTTTTTTTAATGCCAAAGTTTTTCTCTTTCTTTAAATTTTTTTATTCTGACTTTTCTGTTTCTTTTTATAACCCTTTTCATTCCATCAATTTTTATATAAATCGATCGATTGAATCAAGATTCGATACAGAGACATCGAAATCAGCAGAAGAACACAACAGAAGACACCCACGTGTATGAAAAATGTGAATACCTCGAAAATAGCAAAATAGTTAAATTTCCTTTTTAATTCGACTTTACCTCACCAACTAAGCAAGTTTTATTGCATTTTAATACGTACAAAGAGATGAAAGAATAAAGTTCGTCAGTGAACTTTGTTGGCATATGAATAATGGTGTGAGAAGGCAGAAGAACCGAAAGCGAGCGTTTGGCGGCAATCTCTCTCTTTTATGCTGGAATGAAACAGAAAATTTCAGATTATGCATTAAATTTCTTTAATCAAAAATAATATTTTTTAAAATTACAAGTTAAAAGACAAAAATAGATTTGTGAAATTGTATAGCTTCTGAGATATACGAGCATTCTTTCACAGTACAAAAATTTATATGGCACCATAAGGGGGGGAAAACACTGGAGGAAGGGCAAATTCATAGAAGTAATCATTTCAAACATTAGTTTCCAAATTTTTAGGACAACTTCACTGTTTTACTCTTGATTTTGACATTCCGACACACACACCCACTCACAAAAAAAGATTAGTCAAAGTACTTTATGTATGGAGTGATAATCATATACAATACTGTACTAGTAACTGAAACAACTATTTTAAACTAGTAAAGTACCATTTTATAATTTTCATTAATAAATATTTCACAAACACATTTTAAATGTACATATTTTAAGTAGACTTAACTTTAAAAATTAATTGAAACTTGCAGAAAATTATAAATGAATATAAATAACTAAATTCAATTAAAAAATAATATGGAAAAGGGTTAATTTTTAATCATTAAGTATTGGACACTTCGGTAAAGGAATGCTCAGTAAAATATTGTCATTTAGAAAAAAGCTGAAGATTGAAAATTTCTCCCTGCCTCTGTAAATAAATTTTTAAGGCAGAATAATTGGAGTTTTTTGTTAATTATCAGATTTCTGGAGCAAATTAAATATATTGGAGAAACTCCAGGTGGAGAGAATGTAAAATAACATTATTTCTGTGACTACTATAAGAGAAATTGCATATACTGAATGTACATATTTTTCAAATGATACTAAACAGTGCTTATAATTAAACTTCCCCTACAAACAGCTTTGTACAGCTGAAAAGGATGAGAAGATTGCCTCTAAATTTGCGCATAGACACTACATGAGATGTGCTTAAGTTTTTTTTTCTTAGTTCAGAAACTGTCCGTTAAGTGGAACTTTGCAGCATGAAATCAACTCTAAATATTAACATAACTAGTTATAAATGTGCTCAAAAACTACTGAACAAATGTTGAAATTGTGTGTTTATTTTGAATGATCCATTTCCAGTGTTAAATTTGTTGTTGTTTTTTTTTTTTCAGTTAAAAAATGCATCCCTGTTTTATGCATCACCTTATCAAGAATGTCCAAATATAATTTTCCATACTGTCCCATGTATGTTATAGATAGAACCTTAGTAGTATATAGCTGGATATCTGGTAGTTATGATTTGGATATTCGATGGCATTTTGGATATTGAAAAATCAGCCAGATGGGATATTTGCTGGATATCCGTTACATCCCTAGATCCAAGGAGTTTCAATAAAATCTGTCAAAAAAAAAATTTAAGTATTTTGGTGATTAAAGTTTATTTGCCCGTTTATTACACCGTTACGTTTGGTTTAGCCCCTTATATTCATTACTTATTATTGAAAGAAATTTCAACGTCAAAATTTGTCTTGTGCATAGATGAATCGTTGAATACTATTGCTCAATGAGGGCAAATGGTTGGTTGGTTGATGTTTAATGGCACAAGGTCCAAAAAGGACATGCTGCACCAGACAGTGTGTAAAATATTAAATAAAAGGTGTAAAATATTAAAAACAAGGCTTTTACAGGTAAAAGGTGTTGTATAAAACAAGTAGAGCTAAAAACGATAAAAGCGAATTGTAGAAAGGTAAAATGTATATAAAAAGAGTCGTCTGGATGGGGGCTCCCATCCAGATATATGTCAGGAGCACACACTTCACAACAGATGAAGGAAATTAATACGTTGAAGGAAAGTAAAGAGGTTATAATGTGGGGTTTCACCCAATATATCGTCAAGGCTGGGATGAGTACACTTAAAATAGGCTTGGTAAAATTTATTAAAAGCTGTGCAAGAGGTTAAAATGTGACGAATGGTAAGGTGAGTATGACAATGTGAACACTCTGGAGCAGGTTCACCCAGGAGTAGGTGTCTGTGGGTGAGTCTCGTGTGACCAATGCGGAGACGAGTTAATAAAACATCATGCTTTCGATATGAAAGGGATGGCCAATGAGTCAGATCAGTTCGTATAGAATGCAGTTTGTTTTCGGTTTCACCTACCCATTTATTGATCCAACTGCTTTTTATTATGCTAGAGATGCCAGACTTTATATCTTTGTATGCGAGATAGCCCGTATACGGTATTGTAGCATGCCTGGCTAATGTGTCCGCCTTATCATTGCCCGGTATCCCAGTATGACTGGGTACCCAGCAGAGGTTGGTTGGTTGATTTTTAATGGCACAAGGTCCACACAGGACATACAGCGCCAGACTATGTATAAAAATAGGTAAAGTAGATAAAGGCTTACAAGTAAAAAGGAGCATAAAACCGGTAAATGCTAAAAATTTGAAAAATCTAAAAAGTTAAAAAGCAAACTGCCAAGGAGTAAAAGGTACGTAAAAGTAAGTGAGACATCTGGATGGGGGATCCCCATCCAGATACCAGTCAGAGAACAGCATATGCTTCACACTGAGAAAAGAATACCAATGTGTTGAAGAAACAAAAACAAATTATGGTGTGGGGTTTCACCCAATAAGTCGTCAAGTCTGGGATGAGAGCAGTTAAAATAGGTTTGGTAAAAATTATTCAAAGCTGTGCAAGAGGTTAAAACATGAAGAATGGTGAGATGAGTATGACATTGGGGGCACTCCGGAGCAAGTTCACCCAGGAGTAGGTGTCTATGGGTAAGCCTGGTATAACCAATTCGGAGACGGGTCAAAATGACATCGTGTCTCCGGTTAGGATGAGAGGGCCAGCAGGTAAGAGTGGGGTGTATATTACGGAGTTTATTTTCTGTTGCACATCTCCATTCACTGATCCAATTGTCTCTGATTAGATTGGATGGTTGGTTGGTTGGTTGATGTTTAATGGCACAAGGTCCAAATAGGACATACTGCGCCAGACGATGTGTAAAATATAAAATACAAGGTGTAAAATATTAAAACAAGGCTTTTTCAGGTAAAAAGGTAGTGTAAAGTTAAAATCCGTGAAATCTAAAAACAATAAAAGCAAAATGTAGATAAAAAGGAGTCGAGGACATCTGGATGGGGGCCCCCATCCAGATGCATGTCAGGAACACACACTTCACAACAAATGAAGAAAGTTAATACGCTGAAGGAAAGTAAAAAGATTATAATGTGGGGTTTCACCCAGTATATCATCAAGTTTTGGGTAAGAACAGTTAAAATAACTTTGGTAAAGTATATTAAAAGCTGTGCAAGATGTTAAAATATGATGAATGGTGAGATGGATATGACAGTGGGAACAATCTGGAGTGGGTTCACCTAGGAGTAGGTGTTTATGAGTAAGTCTTGTGTGCCCGATGCGAAGACGTGTTAGAGTAACGTCCTGCTTGCGGTAAGGAAAAGAGGGCCAGTAGGTGACAGTCGGGTGTATTGAATGAAGTTTATTTTCCGTTTCGTTGTTCCATTCATTGGTCCAAGTGTGCATTATTGAATATGAGATTTCAGCCTTTATATCACTGTAAGGCAAAGAGCCAGTAAAAGGGAATGTAGCATGTTTAGCTAAATAGTCAGCATGCTCATTGCCCTGTATCCCAATGTGGCTGGGCACCCAGCAGTAAAGAATATCATACCCGCTATTTATAAGTTGTCTGTGCATATGGAGGACTTTAGCAATAAAACTATTAGAAGGAGAGCCAGATTTGAGATTTTCTAGAACACTTAGAGAGTCTGAGTAAATTATAAAGCGCATTTTATTTGAGCTAGAAATAAAGCGGAGGCTTTCATAAATAGCGAGGAGTTCTGCTGTAAAAACGCAGCAGAAATTGGGGAGAGTGTAGCTACAAGAGTGAGAGCCACTTGTATAGGCAAAGCCAACATGGCTCTCAGATTTGGACCCATCACTGTACAGATTTTCATAATTATGGTATTTGGCTTGGTGGTCATGGAAGAGCTGTTGATATATTTGGGGATCAGTGTTTCGTTTTGTGAAGCCTTTGAATGGCTGTAAGTAGGAGATATGCCATGTGTCCCAAGGTGGGATTACAAACTGAGAGCAAGTAGAGACTTTCACATCTACTAACTGGGTGCGAGTAAGGCTACTGCGAGTTCTGAGGCCAAAGTGAGGGGTGCAAGATGGACGATTCTGATATAAGTGATCCAGATGAGTGTCAGTAAGAGAATGTTTTAATGGGTGTGAAGGGTGAGAAAGGATGTGGAAGTACGTGTTCAATGACAGCTTATGACGTATGTGGTTGAGTGCAGACTCATGATATGTCACATACAGACTTTGTATAGGCGAGGTCCTAAAAGCACCTGAACAAATACGTAGTGCAGTATGATGCACAGTGTCGAGTTTCTTTAAAATTGAGTTACAAGCTGATCCGTACACACTGCAGGAATAGTCTATCCTAGACTGGATAACAGCACGGTAAATCTGCAACATGGCATCACGGTCAGCCCCCCCAGGAAGTATTAGAGAGCACCTTTAGAATATTCAAATTCTTTTCACATTTCCCCTTAATGTAAGAAATATGGTCGCGAAACGTTAGTTTCTTGTCAAGGTATATACCTAAAAATTTGATGGAGTCATGAACTTCTATTTTGTCCCTGTCCATAAAAAGTTCTGGATCAGGATGGATCCCACGTCTTCGACAGAAATTTACAGCAACAGTTTTTTCTGCAGAGAAGCTGTAGCCGTTGCTATTACTCCACTTCAGAATACGGTTGATCGCTGTTTGCAACTGTCGCTCAATGCAGCGCATGTCCTTCCCTTGGCAAGAGACTTTAAGGTCATCTACGTACAAGGTGCCATTAACTGTTGGAGGGAGTTCATTAAGAATGTCATTTATTTTTATTGAAAAGAGAGTGACGCAGAGAACAGAACCCTGCGGCACTCCCTCTTCTTGTACAAAATTATCAGATAGGGTGCCATTAATGCGAACCTTAAAATTACGAAGCTTGAGGAAGTTCTTAATAAAAACAGGCAGGTTACCCCGGAGGCCTAGGTTATGCAGGTCTTTGAGAATACCGTATCTCCACGTCCGGTCATATGCTTTTTCAATATCAAAGAAAATAGAAACCAAATGGTTTCTCCTCAAAAAAGCGTTACGGATTTCTGTCTCCAAGCTTAAGATGTTGTCTATGGTCGATCTGCCTTTACGGAAACCGCTCTGGTAAGGATGTATATGGTTCTCTGTTTCTAGAATGTAAACTAACCGTGCATTGACCATTCTCTCCATTAATTTGCAAAGGCAACTAGTAAGAGCTATGGGATGATAGTTTTTAGGGTTAGTGGTGTCTTTGCCAGGTTTTGGAAAAGGGATGACATAGGCATTCCTCCAAGGGGAGGGAAAGGTATGTTCATCCCAGATTCTATTGTATAGTTGAAGAAGCCTGATCAGGGAGTTGTGGGAAAGGTGTTTAAGCATCTCGTAGGTTATTTTGTCAGGGCCTAGAGAAGTATTTGAAGATTGTTTTAAGGCTTTATTTAATTCTTCGATGGTAAAGGCACTATTATAAGGCAAATGAAGTGAGGTTTTAAAGTTCAGATTATGCTGTTCGAAATGTTCTTTATGTCGAAGGAAGGTATTTGGATAGGAATTATTGCTGGAAGTGTACGCAAGTGTTTGACCAATAGCATTTGCTATATCTTTTGTATCAGAAATTATACTGTTACTAGCTGCGTGCCCGTTCTCCGCACGGCAGGGAACGAAAATATTTCTTACATGTATAATTCGAATTGATTCCAATGGTTTGGAATCTAAAAATAAACAAAATGACTTGACTCTTGGCGTAAAACTACTCATTAGTTATTCGTAAAGTTAGTATAAGTACTGACCTGTGACCATTGTTAATATTATGACGGAAAAAACTGTGTCGGTGTCATTCACGATCAGAAAAGAAAAAAGCATTACGGTTTGCAGTGAAAATTCCTAATTTTCAAAATGTCTCATTTCTGCATCATACTCTTTTTTAGATTTAAGTTATGCCATTAATACCTTAGATACTACATGATGTGGAGAACCGTTTTATTTTATAATTAAATAGTTGTGTACCCGCTCTTCGCAAAGCAAGAGGAGAAAATTTTCCTAAAATGTGACCATAACTACTTGTGACAAAACAGAATCTCCAAGAAAAAAAAAGTTCACATACTGTGTTTTCTGTGGAAACTACCGCGGGATATATTAACGCGACTTAAAATTATTTAATGTTTAGTTAGCTGTGATGTAAGACGGCTGTTGAAAAACGAATAGAAACGAATAGTTTCACGAAGTATTTATTAATGCAGTATATTGTGCTTTGATCAATATTTCCCTAGCATATCTACTAACTATTACTTATACTTTCTTTTACTGATACCAATATATTTTCGTTTTTCCATCTTTAATGCTTAATTTAAAGAAACGGTTTAGATATTTGCTACGAATGTAGTCTTTTATTGTTTGGCGATTCTTTGCAATTTACGCATTAGCATAAACGATTATCGTTGCCATTAAAACAGCTTTCCATGCATTTTTATGCACAATTCTTGTCAGATTGACGTATTTAGCTCCGCAAAATATTTCTTGCAATTCGAAAATGTGTCCCGTTTAAAAACTCAATCGAAAATAATGCTGGGTAATTCATTGTTTAAAAAACAGCATTCATTTCTTTTTCTGGCAACGTAATATAAAACATGGAATTATTTCGTAGGTGTGTGTGACTCCATTATTCTGATTGAGTTTCGAAAGGGGTTTTAAACTCGTTACACGAAAATGATGTAGATTTCGCATGCGAAAATTCAGTTATTTTAAAGTAATTTTATTTATTTTTTTCAACTGGCAATTTTATTCATTGTTACTGTTCCCAAGACAACCATAGCGGAAGATATCATACCGAAATCTTGAAGCAGCTTTTTTTGAAATAAAAATCCTTCTTTACATAAAAATTCGTAAAAAATCTCCTAATTTATATTTTTCCTCCGTTCTTCTTTTAAAAGTGGGCGAATTGTATGCTCCGTCTTTAGCCACAATATAAAAAAGTTATGACGGATAGAATTAAAGATGCAACGGTTTTAAAATTATTTTACGCAAACTTCGTCAAAAGAGAAATTATTTTTAAAAATTCCCCAAAAATCGGCAAACTATGTTACATAGTCAAAACAAATTGTTTTCGAAAGAAAATTTTCTCCTCTGTCCGATGATGCAAACATCGTTTTACTGCGAGTGCAATGACCGGTGTTATTACGTATTATGCAAGAAAAATCGCTAAAAATCGGACAAAACATAAAATAAAACCTTTTCTAATTCGAATTTCGAAAAAATCGCTCCGAGGCGTGTTAGGATCTATCCTAGTGAAGCCGTATGCAAAATTCGGTAGGTCTGCGACCAACCGTCTCGTCGCAATGCGATCGAGCGACAGGCGCAAAAAGATTGGTGGTCACAAACCTACCTACAAACCTAGCTACATACAATGTTTACTCTCGGATTTTATTATATATAAGATTGATAGAAAGGCAGGATATAGAGTGGTTGTTATATATGCCCATGGCTCTTTTAGCTTTCGTCCATAGCTCTTTACTAGAAGTTGAGATGGAGATGCTGGAGACATATGCTATCCATGACTCTTTTTGAGATTGCCGCCTAATTTTCCGTGCATTGGCTTTTGCTTTTTTGAAGTTGATGAGATTTTCGGTTGTGGGGTACTGCTGGAAGTGGCCCCATGCTTTTTGCTGTTGCTTCTTGGCAAGGGTGCATTTGTCGTTCCACCACGGTTTTTTATTCTTACGGAGATTCTTGCAGGACATGGGGATGCTGGCATCTGCAGCTTTAAGGATGATACGAGTGATATTACAAACGGCCTCATCAATATTGCCTTCAGTTACAGTAGAGGAAATAGTAGACAATGAAGTGAACTTTTGCCAGTCGGCCCTTTCATGGATATAGTGAGGGATGGTATAGTTTGGAACAGAATTTTTATACCAAGGTGACAGGAAAATCGGGAAATGATCACTATTATGTAGGTCAGGTGAGACAGAGAAGTTATACAAGGGAAGGATAGATGGAGAGCAGATTGCAAGGTCTATGGCATGGAAGGATTTAGTCGGATAGTGGAAGTAAGTATTATCACCGTTATTCATACTACATAGGGAGAAATCTGTTAGGAGTTGTTCAATTTGCTGTCCTCTATTGTTGATGTTTTTGCTACCCCACAAGGGGCTATGAGCATTCATGTCCCCTAAGAGGATGAAAGGTGGAGGAAGTTGTTGGATAAGATTATTGAGTGAGATCGTGCAGATGGTTTCATTAGGTGGTAGATAAATGCTGCAGATTGTAGTGAGCTGATTAAGGTGGATACGTGCAGCTACTGCTTGGAGATTGCTATTAAGGTTAACTGTTTGAGAGGGATAGTTATTGTTAATTAGTAGGGCAACTCCACCGGAGGCCCTTTCGTTACACTCAATCTTCCCGAATAATAGTATAATTGCGTATGGTAGTTTTTATTTTAGTTTTGAGGTAAGTTTCCTGTAGGGCAAGACAGGCGGGATTATGGTTGTAAATAGGTGATTTGAGGTCGTCGGGTTTTACTTAAGAAGCCGTGGCAGTTCCAAGAAAGCAACAGGGCCATAATCAGGTGATATTAGGGATGATGGAGAATTTACTCTTAATCCCTGAAGATTGAAGTAAGGTGCTGGGAACAATATCATCATCCTTTTAGAACTCTTTCATTTAAAGCTTTAATGCCGTAAGGATAAAAACCAATTCCTATTTTAAATTTCATTTTATAACCTTCCCCCCCTCCCTAATTAAACCAGACAAGAAAAAAAAACCACTAAGTAGAGCAGGCTCAGTTATAAATGAAAATGATTTAATAAAAATAAAAAATATTTTGACCAGAAATAAACTTAGTTTAACAAGTAGCAACAAGAGCACGAGTTATTAATACCAAAAAAATAAATCAACTCAGTTTTACTGATGGGAGGTAAAAATTTACTGAAATGAGGACATAATTTTACTGATGTTAATTTTTTTAGGTTGGCAGGTATGGATTCCATACTTAGCATTTTGTCAATGATTAGAATTGATGTTGCTTGAAAGGGTTCAGTTTGGGGGATATTCTGCAAAGAGGTTGCTGGGCATCTGCTGGAGACTATAAAAGAATAGAAAGTTGTGCCCAAGCTGTCAATTCTAGTGGACATCACTAAGGGCTATGTATTGTGTTTTAATGGGTAACATCCACTGCCGAAAGAAAGCTGCTGAACAGCCAGATTGACCATGCATGAGAGTACCTGAATTCTTCTGTCGGCAGTCTCCCATTTAATTTGTTTAGAATTTTTACTTATGATAAATTACAAAGTATGTAAAATTTTATATAATTAATACTTAATGCAGTGCTTAAATAATCTTTATTTTTCAGTGAACATGATGATGAAATGGATGGAATGCAGTCATCCAACACAGAAGGAGCAGCTGCACCAAAAATAAGAACATTTACATGTGGAAGTTTGTACCCGGATGTACCAACTGGGTACAAATTTTGCTTTACATTTTTATATATTATTTATCTGACATTTCAACTAAATAAAGACCATAACTAGGACTTTTTTTTTTTTTAAATGGGGGATGATTCACCTTGGTAGTTGTATGAACTATATCACTTTTTATTTGCATTCTGTAATCATTACAAGTACAAGATAATTATTTTGCTCTTTTCAATATAGATGAAACAGTTTTTAAATGAAATCTTTATTTTTTTCTGGCCAATTTGCTTTTATAATAGTCTGTTTTAGTAGTTGTTCATTTGTTAAATGCATTTTTATATTCTGTTACATCCGTCAATTAGTCTTTAATATATTTTTATGAGAGCTGCCCAGGTGGTGTAGTGGCTTGAGGAACCATTCTGTCACGCTTATTATTAATTAATAACAACCCTTATATTTTAGTAATAGATAGGTTTAGCCATTTTTCAACGGGTGAATTTAATGGGAAGAAGGTTTTTATTCGAGGATGGAGATACTTTCTGGATTTTACAATACAGGGTGATTTGCTACCAGGCTGGCAAACTTGTAGGGGGTACAGAGACGCCTGGTAATCACATAGGAATGTGGGGTTATAAATGCTGTCTTCATGTACCTGTTGTGCACTTAATATTCCCTTCATATTCAGTATACTGACTATAAAGCAGACAAACTGAAATTTTTACTAAATATTTCTTATTCAGAAAAATACGGTATTCAGTGCATCCCTAATTATTTTTTTTTATTTTAAGTTATTATTGTAGTGCAGAATGTCACTAACAAAAACTCTTTTAATTTTTAGATCCACTAAAGTACCACCTTCAAAAAGAAAAAGGGAAAAGGAGAAAGAAGTGGATCCTGTGCTGAATTCTGTACAAGAAACCAGCAAAATCATAAATGAGTATTTCAATAAAAAAGCTTCTCTTCAAAATGATCCTGGGGAGAAGTTCACGGAGTATTTGGCATGCAGGCTGAAGTGCTTGATGCATGCAATAGAAAACTTAATGCAGCAAAAAGAAATTGTAAACTATGAAAATGAATAAAATTACTAAAAAAACAAAAAATTGTTGTATTTATTTATTGTTACTTCATATTTAGGCTGACTGCTTGCATGTTTAAATGAAGAAAAACAGAAAAATGAAATTTACAAATGCTTAAGTTAAAGACAGACCAATTTCAGACTCACAGCAACATAAATCTCTATATAAAAAAAAAGATGTGCTGCCTGGCTCAGTCCAAAATTGTTACCATTAAAACAGTTTTCCATATTTTATCTTTTACAGTAGGCTTTAGTTGTTTATCTTTTCCATAATTTTTTGTTCCTGAAAATATTCTAAGCAGATATCCAAGATATAATCAAATTATTTCATCATAGTAAAAAATTATTCCCACTGTAAACTTAGCAATTTTTTGCAAATATAGAACATATTGTGCATATCTGGGTCCAGTTTTGGTAATAAATTACAAAAAGAGGAAGCCCTGATGGCATCACTAATGAAATGCTTAAACATCTCTCCCATGATTCTTTAGTTAGTCTTTTACAGCTATACAACAGAATATGGAATGAGCATGCCTTTCCCTTGGAGTGGAGAAATGCAATGGTCATCCCCATACCCAAACCTGGAAAAGACACCACTAATCCTAATAACTATGGTCCCATAGCCCTAACTAGTTGTATGTGCAAACTACTGGAGCGAATGATTAATACTCGTCTAGTATACGTTTTAGAAACTGAGGGCCATATACACCCTTTCCAGAGTGGATTCCGCAAAGGCAGAAGCACCATAGATAACATTTTACATTTAGAAACTCAAATCCGTAACGCATTCTTAAGAAAAAACCATCTTGTGTCAATATTTTTTGATATTGAAAAAGCCTATGACCACACCTGGAGATATGGCATACTGCGTGATCTCTTCAATATGGGCTGCCGTGGAAACCTACCTATATTTATCAAAAATTTTCTCTCACTCCGGAACTTCAAAGTACGCATCAAGGACACCCTTTCAGATAACTTTGTACAAGAAGAGGGTGTACCACAAGGCTCTGTCCTTAGCGTCACCCTCTTTTCTATAAAAATCAACAATATCCTTAACCAGCTCCCTCCGACAGTACACGGTAGCCTATATGTTGATGATCTACAGATCTCCTGTCAGGGGCAAGACATGCGTTACATAGAACGGCAGCTTCAGACCACTATCAATCACATCCAAAAATGGTGCAATACCAATGGGTATAATATTTCTGCAGAAAAAACAACTTGTACTCACTTCTGCCGGAAGCGTGGGATCCACCCGGATCCAGAACTTTACCTCCATCATACTAAAATCACTATCAAGGACTCTGTTAAATTTTTAGGCCTAACTTTTGACAAAAAACTTACGTTTGCTAATCATATTTCTGACATTCGTAGAAAATGCGAAAAAAAACTGAACATTTTAAAGGTTTTAACCAATACCTCTTGGGGAGCCGAGCGGGATGCTATCATGCGGACCTACCGAGCCATCATCCATTCCAAAATGGACTATGCAAGCTGCGTTTATGGATTGGCCTCTAAATCAATGCTAAAAAAACTTGACACCGTGCATCATACTGCACTACGCATATGCTCTGGAGCTTTTAGGACATCACCTGTACATAGCCTTTACGTCACCTGCCATGAACCATCTCTCACTCTCATACGCCACAAATTGTCATTGAATACCTATTTTCGCATCTTTTCTCATTCTTCACATCCCTTAAAGGATTCTTTCATAGATACCCAACTGGACCAGTTTTATGCAAATCGCCCTTCCTGCACTCCCCCCTTCGGACTTAGGATCCGTAGGAGTGTAGTCGGTACCCACTTGGAGGATCTTAAAGTATCTACTTGTTCATTTCATGAAGTCCCACCATGGACCAAATTGCAGATTCCCTACCTACAACCATTCGAAGGCTTCACAAAACCAAACACTGACCCCATAATATATAAACAGCTATTTCTAGACCATAAAAGCAAATATCAAAACTTCGAAGAACTGTATACTGACGGCTCAAAATCTCATAATCACATTGGCTTTGCTTATGTACATCATAATCATTCTTACAACTACACCCTACCTTCGTTTTGTTCCATATTTACAGCCGAATTAATAGCTATTTATGAAAGCCTTCTTTACATCTCGAGAACAAATACCAAACATTTCATCCTTTACTCTGACTCATTAAGTGTCTTGGAGAATCTGAAATCCGGCTCCCTCACTCATAGTTATATTTTGAAAGTCTTACGCATGCACAAGAGACTGATGAACCGTGGTTACATTATCCTCTACTGCTGGGTACCTAGCCATATTGGAATTCCCGGAAACGAAAAAGCAGATTGTTTGGCCAGGCATTCTACCGTCCCATTTAACTGTGATCTGCCCTATACAGATATAAAGTCTGGCATCTCTTCCCTAACAAAAGGCACTTGGAATCACATATGGGACTGTGAAACCGAAAACAAACTTCACTCTATCCGGCCAGCCCTTACCCACTGGTCCACTCAACCGTACCGCAAGCACGATGTCACTCTCACTCGTCTTCGCATTGGCCATACAAGACTAACCCATAAGTACCTCCTTTTGGGCGAACGTGCTCCTGAATGCCCACATTGTCATACTCAACTTAGCATACATCATCTTTTAACCTCTTGCTCTGCTTTTAATGATCTTTACCAAATATTTTTTAACTCTTCTCATCCCAAACTAGACGACATATTGGGTGACATCCCACACCATAACTTGTTTGCCTTTCTTCGGCGCACAAACATATTTTATTCAGTATGAAATGTCCACTTTAGCCTGACTGGCATCTGGATGGGAGCCCCCATCCATATGCCTTTGGTTTTACCTCTTTTATCTACTTTTGAATTTTACTTGTCTCCTTTATCACCTTTACATTTTAGCTTTTACTAGGTTTTATGACACCTTTTATACTGAACACATCTTTATTTGACTTAACTCAACGTCTGGCGCAGTATGTCCTCTCTGGACCTTGTGCCAAAAAAACCAACCAACCAACCAACCTACAAAAAGAGGAAAGTCTAGAAAAAGCCTAAAAATGCAAAATGGGTCAGGAAATTCCCACGAAATAATACATTTTTCTTATAAAAATTTTTTGGCAGTTTTTTCTTTCTTCCTCTCCAGATTTGCAATACTCATCCCATTATTGATATAATGAATATAGATATAATCAGATATCTGGCAGCTCCTTTGGTTGCTGGATACGGATATCCGAACATACGTTTAGTTATTATGTTTGTTTTTTAATTTTTGTACTACCTTGTATGGAGTATAAGGAAGCAATGTGATCCCGAAAAATTTCGGGGGCCAAGTATATGAGCAAGTTTAATGATACTATCTTGTACATTACATTAAATTTTCAACTTTTGTCACTAAATATTATTGATATGATTTTTAATCCAACTTTTTTCATTTTTTTTTTTTTTTTTGTGAGAAAAGTAGCATTAAACTATAAATTATATAATATTTCTTGCATAGTGAAGAAAAAAAAAAAAAATTCTTATGGTATATGCTTTTCAATTTAATGTTTACATGAGAGGTACCGAGAATAAAAAAATATATAATTTTAAAAAGTATCAAAATGTAACACTATAAGACACACAACCACACACACACAAAAGATTTCCCCCCAAAACTTCAGTTTTTATTTATTTATTTATTTTTGAGCATTATTATTTCTACTCATGAATGGAGTACTTATTATGTTTCATGTTTGTATGATGAACAAAAGTTTTTCAGTATTATGTAGAGCCAAACGATTTCTGTTATCTGTATAAATTCTTTACCAAATAAACTTTCAGAATTTATTGAACTAGGTGAAGCGAAGATACTTTAAAACATGTGGATTTGTTCATGGAAATTCACTAACGTGAACTGTCCACCATTCGCCAGGTATTTATTTTTATTAATGAGGCATACTTAACATTTTATGTCCAAAAAACTCAGTTTGAAATGTTTTTATATAGTATTGGAAATATTTCTTGTAAGTACTGTTTTTATGTATTACAAACATCTCATATTAAATACTGAAGTACAAGAAAAAAAATATTAAAGACTTAGCTGGGAATTTATTGCAGATTCATGTCCTATTGAGCAATTTCTGTCACCTGTTGTCATCATTGTTTTTGGCTATAAACTTTGAAAACAACCCCAAATATCTTCATGAATTTTTTTCTCATGTGAGAAACTAGCTCACTAATTAATTTTTCTTCATTACCTTTGCCACTCATTTACATCATGATCCATTTTTTTTTTTTTTACTTCATTTAAATCACTAATGAAGAAGGATTTAAAACGTAGGTCAACTGCTGTTGCAATGCAATTTTTCGTCCTTATGTTTTCATTCAAAAATCTATTTCAAGGACTTCCTTTAAAGCAAGATTTTTATTCTCTCCTTTTAAAACAATCAATAGATTAAAACAAATTATGTTTCCTTCAGAGAGTAAGTTGAATCACAGCAATATTTTCTGAAGATACTTAAGTAATTTGATAAAGGGAATCTTCATTAAGTGCTTTTGAAATAGTGCCTACTGTGGTTATTTTCAGACCTAAATCAATCCTGGATAGAGGCCCATATTCTAAATTAATTCGATTGCATGAAAAAAGGTCCAAATATAATTTTCAATCGTGTCCCATGCATATTAAGCCCATATCAGCCGCTTACAAAAAACAAGTTAAATTACACAGACAACTAGTTTTGTGTGACTAGTTTGGCAGGGTAAAGGACAAGACGTGTCTTGTTAGACCCAACGAACAATATTTTATATATATAGAAAAGTGCAATATAAAAATGCATTTTCCTAATTGCATAAATTTAATTTTCAGCTATTTAAAAAATAGTACTAAAAATACAATTCTTTTCAAAAGAAAATGAATAATAAATAAAAGAAGTAGCTTTAATACTTCAATAATTCAGCTCAGTTTCAATACAGCTGTAAAATTCGCTTAATCGGCCATCTCCATAGGAGAATGCCAAATTGCCAACATCGCTAAATAAGGAGTGCCTCTGATTGGCTGAAGGCAAAAAGTTGCCCCAACTCACACATGGGGTTTCCCCAACTACAGGCAGTAAAACCGGTTATCTGTGTAGTTTGTTGTGTATTTTTTAAAGCGTCTCATAAGGGCTTTATAGATAGAACTTCCGTAGTATTGTAGCAGGCAGGGTATCTGGCAGAGAAGTCGTATATCCGCTAGTTATCATTCGGAAATCCAGAAAGTATTTCGGATCTGTCTATGACCAGACATAAAATATAGAAATTTTCATTATTATCGCTTTGTATTCTTCCAGATCAAAAGATATAAATTTGCCATCTGCATTTGAAATTGTCATCTAGGCATATCGCATGAGTATCAGCTACAACTAATCAATATTGGTTAAATCTGAACTAATTCGTATCTTGCATAACTCATGGTACATTTCTTTTTTTCTAACTTAAGTACATCAATACCTATGTTCCAGATGAAAATTTATTTCAATAGCAAAGTATTCAAATAAAAAAAGGTAGATGGTATCTTTTTCAATGATATCATGAATAAAGGTAGCTCAATAATAGTAGTAGAATCATTGACTTAATTTTTAAAAAATGTAAAATAATGAATAAAAATGAAAGAATAGACATTTTGAATAATATTTATTTGTGTGGTCATTCAAAAATGCATGTTACATTTTAAATAAATATAACAAAATACTTGTTTTGGCAGGCTGGTAGTATAATTTAAAGAAATTTTGGCTTGAAAATGCATTTACTCAATTTTAAAAGTTTATTTGTATATACTTATCTGAATTAAAATTCTTATTTGTATTCAGAAAATAGTCACAGGCATGACATTTTTTTTTTGGTCAATATAATGCTTCTTAAAGTGAGATTAAAACCACACTATAACCACAAATGAATTGAAATATCTTGCAAGAATTAAATAGAAAAATGGACATATAATTCAATTTTTTAAAAAAAGGCATTTAACCCATTTCAGGTCCAGCACAGAAGTTATATCAAATGTGGTGTTATTTTCATTGAAAAATGCTGCAACTACACTGATTAAAACACAGAAATATTTTGTGCATACAAAATACTATATTATATTAAAAAATATATAAAAAACTTAAGATAAAATTAAAACAAATGTCATAAATAACTTTTTTTCAAAACTTGCAACTTTAATCCATTATAAAAACATATGATTAATCTCAAATGGAATAGTTACACACTATTAAAAATTGAATTTCAATAACAGTTTCAAGTTGTAAAAAATGTGTATTTTCAAAATTTTTCAACAGAAAGTGTTTACTACATTTGAATTATTAATATTTTGCCTTCAAAATCCTTAGAAATTTTACAACACAAAAAAAATAAAAATAGTGAAATATATATGTCCCAGTAAGTGTTAAAAAAAAGAAATATTTATTGAAATTGATGAAAATGGGTTTTTAAAAAGCCTTAGCAGCAAAATGCACATAAAAAAAGCTATAAAATAACAGGTTGTACTCCTGGAAATTATGATCTTGGAAATTTATCCATACAATGCATTTTAAAAATGGGCTGAAAATAAATTTTAGCTTTATTTAGGTTTACTTGCTAGTAAAAATCAGTATTTAAAAATTGAGTGTGTAGTATTCCAGAAAAATCTTTCAATTTGAAAAACTAGAATGTCCACCCTATAGCTCTGATAAAACATAAGAAAGTTATATAGTTTAATTTTAATTTCTTTAATCTTAATACTACTACTTCTAGTAGTTTGGTATTTATTTTAACTTAGCAAAAAAAAATTAGAAGCAATTAAAAATGGGTACAAATTGGTTCATTGAACTTACATTAACAGAGCCCATAAAAAAGAAATAAAAAATAATTTTTTTGAGGAAAATGGCTTTATTTTGCCAAGGGACTGCACCTTCATAGCATAAATAACTTTTATACTGATCCCGTAGCCTTTTAGCTTCCCTTTGGTACATGTTGCTGCTAAGATTTTTTAATGTTGGAGAATTTCTGTCTTTTCTCCATTCTCCTGGGTGTACTTTATGAGTACTATCTTCATGATCCACAAAATCGATTGGACAGTACGCATCAGATCTTTCAATCAACATATTGTGGAGGACACATGCACTTGGGACCATACTCTTCAAAGATTTATGACTGTACTTCAAGGGTCTCCTTAAAATACGGAATCTTGAAGCTAAGATCCCAAATGCATTCTCCACCACGCGTCTACCCCTGCATATCCTGTAATTGTAAATTTTCTCTTCTGTTGCGGGATTTCACCCAATATATCGTCAACCAGTAGCAAGGAATCTGCAAATAATGTAAAAAATTATGATGTTTATTAAAATAAAATAAAATTTCAATAAAAATAATGTTTGAAAAAAAAAAAGATCTATAATGACATTGTGATTTGGCCAAAATAATCATGTGTTATAAAGAATTAAAAACCCTTCTAGATACTGTGTTTTGGATAAAAGCACAAGATTTAAGACTAATGTCAAAGATGTATGAGCTTCCATCCTTCCTCATACATACAATTATATACAATAATGTTGAGTGTAAAAAGAGGTTGTTGGTATGAGACTTTTATTGCACTTTGTATTGAAAATGTTTTTTTCTCTCACATTTTTACTCTACTTTACAGTAGAAGACCCAAAATCCGCTGACCCGAAATCCGCAAGGCTCTAAAATCCGCACTGTCTATTCAATGTAAACAATGAAAGCTTCCCTGCCAGTTGCAAGTTCAGAAAACCACACTATAACAACAAAGTAAGACTAAATAAGCTATTCCCACTTGAAAAAAAAAATATTTTAAGAGTTTGTGAGCTCTTGTGGTAGCATTGATATCCTTCAAATGACTGACAGTGACATAAGTAATACTCAATTATGGTCAGATGGCACAAACTCTGACACAGGAACAAGTGAGGATGATAGAAAGGTTGATAAAATAACATTGAATGAAGGTTAGGCTCTGAGAAAGAAATATCTCAGATTTGTAGAGCAGCAAAGCTGTGTTACAAAACAGGAAATAATGAAAAAAAAAAAAAAAACTATAATTAGAACATCCCAAAGTCGTAAACTACTACTGAATATACATGGTTAAGTAAGTTGTACTATAATCTCATAATTTTGTATATTGTATTATCCCTCTGTATTTTTATATCATGATTCTAAGTATCATGATTTGTTTCTCTTGATCTTTATTGTTTCTTTTTTTCTGGGTGTGTTGAGGGAAATAGATTAAATTTCCTATGATGACCCAAAATCCGCAAAATTCTAAAATCTGCACAAGGTCTGGAACCAAGCTGTGCGGATTTTGGGTCTTCTACTGTATTTGTGAATTAAGTTTTTCTCTAGAAGAATGCAGGGATTGTCCAAAATTATCCCAAAACTGAAGAATTTTTTCATTTTAATTTAAGTGACTATCTCTCGGTTGTTTTTTTTTTTTTTTATAACAACTGCATCTTTACTTTTTTTCCCTTTTCTTTAAATACACTCAGGACAAAAAATTTTCCCAGCTCTTCCCCCAAACCTCGTTCATGCATTTGGAGATATTCTGCACCCCTGGAAAAATGTAGCACACAGGGAGATAACATAGAAGGGATGTTTAATTAAAATTTAAAAATCTGGAGTGACTTCACTCGAGCTGTTTTTAATTATACAGAAGACACCAGATTTTATATCACTAATGGGAATTTTACCAGGGTAAGGAACTGTAGCACCTCTGGCTAAAAGGTCAGCCTCCTCATTGCCAGCGATTCCAACGTGGCCTGGAATCCAGCAGAAGAGGACCTCAGAACCCTGACTCGTCAGCTGTGTATGCAACTGCAGAATCTTGACAAGGTAGCCATGGGTCATTGTACAGGATTTAAGGCTTTCTAGAACGCTGAGCGAATCTGTATATATAATGGTATGTTTTTTGTTCTTTTTACTGATATAAGAAAGACCCTCGTAGATGGCAAGCAGTTCAGCTGTGAATACGAAGCAAAATTTGCAACAGGAGGTGTTTGTCTGAAGACTGTTTTAGGCGACATAGGGCTTTGGACGGGAAAAATAATTTTTTGCGATCAGTTTTATGAGTGCACTTCATGTGAAAGTTCTTGCTGCGTAAAATAAGACCTCAGCGCCTTCACAGATGTGGTGAAAAGTATTGTACCAACACCAAAAAATATTTTTTGACGGAACATCTCTGTTGTCTGAAATAAATAGAATCTAAAAATGCATCAGATCATTTAATTGCCTTTGATTTTGAAATAGACCAGAAAACATCAGAGCATGTTGTAAATTTTACAATGGCTATGTACAGTAGCGGAGAAGAGTTTTCATTCAAAGGATATGATGCCCTTGATAATTTTTGCAAGTTCCTTTTCGGTCCTGTTCATAAAGGATTTACCGCCATTGCTCACATCATGAGAGGTTTTGACGGTCAATTTGTTTTAGGATTTCTCCTAAAACAAGGATTGAAACCGTCCGTTACACCAAATGGTTCTAAATTGATGAAAATAGAACTGTCCAGAATATAAGAGTCACCAATTGTTATAATTTTCGGGCGATGGCATTATCTAAATTGCCTAAAACTTTTGGTTTGACTTGCTTATGCAAAGGGCACTTTCCCCATCATAGATCCAATACAAGACAGAATCAAGAATACATAGGACCTGTGCCGGAAAAAAAATTCAACAGCCCTCACTCGATGCACTCCGATGAAAGAGAGAAGTTTGAAAACTGGTATGAAGAAAGAAAAAACCGAACCTTTTGATTTTCAAAAAGAAATGATTATGTACTGCAGGTAATATTATTTTGTAATTTTATTGATTTATTATTATTTTCTTTTTGTTTAAAACTACTGCATTAATTTTTTTGACTCTTTTTACGACATTCTTTCTTTTAAATATTTACATTTATACACCTGAAAAAAATTACAGGTCTGATGTTGACATATTAAGAAGATGCTGTTTAAATTTCTGAACCAAATTTCTAGCTGTCAACAACGTAGATCCGTTCCAGTATGTGATGATCGCTAGTGCCGTCATGGCTAGTTATAGGTCAAAGTACATACCAGAGGATACTATTGGAATGATTCCTTGCCATGGTTATATAAATAAAACTATGCAAAGTGTTCTGGCTGTAGAATGGTTGGAATACATAGCCAAAACAGAAAATATAAAAATTGAACATGCCTACAGAAGGAAAGGAGAAGTGAAGATTGGTCTTTTTACTGTGGATGGATTTTGCAGTGAGACTAATACTGTTTATGAATTTCAAGGTATGTAAATGAAACCTTTTAATATTCACTCTCGCTGTTGCGAATTCACTCGTAGCATCTTCTAACCATCGCATTTAGTGACGTCATTTTGTCAGTTTCATTTCGTGGTTTTATTGTAGAGTCACTAGTGGCAACAGTATAAAAAAGAATATGCTTTTTTTAAATTAATTTTTTTTTTCTTGTTGTTGTAACTGTGTTGAACTTGTGCTAAAATAAATGTGTGTGATGTATGACACTGGAGTACAGAGAATTTCTTGAAACTATGATTTACCACTGAACCATATAAATTCGTAAACATTGGATAGATTCGTAACACTATCTCTCTTTTATAATTTACAAATACAATTTATTTACTTACTTAGTTTTTTTTTCCTCGCGATGTTTTTATCATGGCTGCCCAAAGTGTTTCCCAGAAACTGATTTAATTAATCCTTTAAATGGTGAGTACATGTGGAAATTGTACAAAAACCAAAAAAGAAAAGGAGAATGGGCTAAAGTCATTAGGAATCAATTACATCGAAATGTGGGAGCATGACTATTTATTAATGAAATCTGTTAACAACGACTTGAAAATTTCTTAAGTAGTCGTGATGTAATTTCTAGGTTAGATCCTAGGGAATCATTCTACGGAGTACACACAAATGCTGTAAGGCTTTATTTTGAGGGGAAATGTAAATATGTGGATTTTACAAGCCTATATCCATACGTGAATAAATATTGCAGGTAATAATTTATTTTTTCCATTTATAGACATAAAAACTAACTAACTAACTATATATATGTATTATTTATTTATTTTATGTACGATTAAATTAGGTATCCAATAAAGCACACGGAAGTAATCCTGGAAAATTTTGAAGACCTGGATAACTATTTTGGAATAGTAAAATGCTCCATTTTGCCTCCTAGACAACTTTATCTTCCAGTGCTACCCTACAAGTAATTTTCCTTTTTCTGTTTTTTTAATAATGTATTTTTTTTAAATAATATGTATGTATTTAATATAATTGTATTTAAACCCCTTATATTTCCAGATCTAAAGGAAAATTAACTTTTCTGCTGTGTCGTGTATGTGTAGAGATACGACAGAAAACCACTTGTACCCACAATGACAATGAAAGGTGTTTAACAGGCACGTGGGTGATAGTCTAAGAGCCACGACCGCCAGACCTTCGTCATAGTATAAAAGCTGAAACTTTCTCTGTGCATACCCCCAATAGAGGTAGGAACAATCGGCCACTATAAAGTTTGGATGATCGTGGCTTTGGCAGGTAACAGGTGGCAAAGGTGTATAAAATTGCAGAATATTTTCGTCATTTCATAAAGCTTCATTTTTTTATATGTTCTTCTTCGCAATACTAGAAATCACTTTATCCCTTGCCAGACACTTTTCCATCGTGGCAAACCCCTGTCAGACAACCTCAAAGTCATGGAAAACTGTTGTGTTCGTAAACTCCCGCGACGAAGTACGTCAAGCTGTCAAAGTGCCAAGCACATTTCATACTGCTATGCTTCATGCACATTTCATACTTCTGAACTTTCTTACGCGCAAACTTTCTTGCAGCGCACTTGTAATAGAATTACGTTTTCCATGACTTTGAGGTTGTCTGGCGGGGGTTTGCCATGATGGAAAAGTGTCTGGCAAGGGATAAAGTGATTTCTAGTACTGCGAAGAAGAACCTATAAAAAAAATGAAGCTTTATGAAATGATGAAATTTTTGGCAATTTTATACACCTTTGCCACACGTTACCTGCCAAAGCCACAATCATCCAAACTTTATAGTGGCCAATTGTTCCTACCTCTGTTGGGGGGTATGCGCAGAGAAAGTTTCAGCTTTTATACTATGACGAAGGTCTGGCGGTTGCTGGCTCTTGCTCTATGACAGAAGAAGTAAAAATGCAGTAGACATGGGTTATAAGTTATTAAGAATGCATGAGGTATTTACTATTTTTAAGTATTTTACTTATGCTTATTTTATTTTTAATTTTTTTTAATTTAATTTCTTTCTTTTATACTTTGTTTTTAATTTTCTGGTTTATCACAAAAGAAACTCAGGTTGGTCTTTTCGCACCATTTATTGATGCCTTTCTTAAAATTAAACAAGAAGCATCTGGTTATCCAGCAGAATGTGAATCAAATGAACATAAAAAAGAATATGTTCAGAAATACTTGGGGACGATGGGGTATGGGTGAGAACAAAACGCAGTTGAAGCATGTCACCGAAACAGCAGAATTTCATAAGACGAAGGCTGATTCCACTATAAATGTAATTTTTTCTTCTTAAAATATATTTGCAATAATAATAATAATGAAGTTGAAATGCATTACTAATTCATATTCATAATGTTTTTTTTCTGCATCTTTTCAGATAGGTTACAGATATGTATTTACCTACGGAAGAGGTCGCGGCGATACAATATTCGTGGATGGTTGGTTGGTTGGTTGGTGTTTAATGGCACAAGGTCCAAAAAGGACATGCTGCACCAGACAATGTGTAAAATATTAAATAAAAGGTGTAAAATATTAAAAACAAGGCTTTTACAGGTAAAAGGTGTTGTATAAAACAAGTAGAGGTAAAATCCATAAAGGCTAAAAACGATAAAAGGGAATTGTAGAAAAGTAAAATGTAGATAAAAAGAGTCGTCTGGATGGGGGCTCCCATCCAGATATATGTCAGGAGCACACACTTCACAACAGATGAAGAAAATTAATTCGTTGAAGGAAAGTAAAGAGGTTATAATGTGGGGTTTCACCCAATATATCGTCAAGGCTGGGATGAGTACGCTTAAAATAGGCTTGGTAAAATTTATTAAAAGCTGTGCAAGAGGTTAAAATGTGGCGAATGGTAAGGTGAGTATGACAATGCGAACACTCTGGAGCAGGTTCACATAGGAGTAGGTGTCTGTGGGTGAGTCTCGTGTGACCAATGCAGAGACGAGTTAATATAACATCCTGCTTTCGATATGAAAGGGATGGCCAATGAGTGAGATCAGTTCGGATAGAATGCAGTTTGTTTTCGGTTTCACCTGCCCATTTATTGATCCAACTGCTTTTTATTATGCTAGAAATGCCAGACTTTATATCCTTGTATGCGAGATAGCCAGTATACGGGATTGTAACATGCCTGGCTAATGTGTTCGCCTTGTCATTACCCGGTATCCCAGTATGACTGGGTACCCAGCAGAGGAGAATGTCGTACCCGCGATTTGTCAGCTGTTCGTGCATGTGTAGCACTTTGGGAATATAGCTATGAGTAGTGGAGCCTGATTGTAGATTTTCTAGTACACTGAGGGAGTCAGAGTAGATTATAAATCTGTTTGTCTTCATTCTAGAAATGTATAAAAGGCTTTCATGGATGGCCAGTAATTCAGCGGTAAATATGGAACAGAACGGAGGAAGAGTATAGCTGCAGGTATGGTTATTTTCGACAAAGGCAAAGCCAACATAATTATCAGATTTTGAACCATCAGTGTATATTTCTTTATATTTTTTGTATGTGTTTTGGTGATCTTGGAATAACTGTTGATAAATTTTTGGGTCTGTATCCTGTTTTGTGAAGCCATTGAATGGTTGGAGGTACGACGTCTGCAGTGTAGTCCATGGCGGAATTTCATGAAGGGAACAAGGAGAGACTTTGACATTCGCCAGTTGGGTACCAACGAGACTCCTACGCATTCTTAGTCCAAAGGGAGGAGTACATGAGGGGCGATTTCCGTACAGACGGTCCAGACGAGTGTCCAAAATAGAGTCCTTCAATGGGTGGGATGGATGAGAAAGGATGCGAAAATAGTTGTTTGTGACAGATATGGGTGAGAGAAGGCTCATGACAAGTGATAAAAAGACTTTGTATGGGTGATGTTCTAAAAGCTCCGGAACAAATGCATAGTGCAGTGTGATGCACTGTGTCAAGTTTTTTTATTGTTGACCTGCAAGCAGATCCATATATACCACAGGCGTAATTGATTTTGGAACGAATTACTGCACGGTAGATCTGCAACAGGGCGTCACGCTCCGCTCCCCAAGAAGTGTTGGTTAATACCTTTAGGATATTTAGGTCCTTTTCACACTTGTTGCGGATATATGAGATATGATTTGCAAATGTCAGTTTCTTATCGAAGTATATCCCTAAAAATTTTGTGGAGTCACGTATTTCTAGTTTTGAGCTACACACATAGAGCTCAGGATCGGGATGGATCCCACGTAAACGACAGAAGTGCGTGCTGACAGTCTTTTCTGCTGAAATGTTAAACCCGTTTGTGGTACACCATTTTAGGATGCGACTGATGGTGTTTTGGAGCTGACGCTCAATGTAAAGCATGTCCTTTCCTTGACAAGAAATTTGAAGGTCATCGACGTATAGGCTTCCGTGTACAGATGGAGGTAGTTGATTGAGAATGTTATTGATTTTTATTAAAAAGAGGGAAACACTTAAGACTGATCCCTGAGGGACGCCCTCTTCTTGAACGAAACTATTAGATTGAATGCCATTTATTTGTACTCTGAAATTTCAAAATGAAAGGAAGTTCTGGATAAAGATTGGAAGGTTGCCACGGAAGCCTAGATTATGGAGATCCCGGAGGATACCATATCTCCAGGTCTTGTCGTATGCCTTTTCTATGTCAAAGAAAATAGATATTAAGTGGTTCCGTCGTAAGAAAGCGTTACGAATTTGGGTTTCCAAATATAATATGTTGTCAGATGTTGATCTGCCCCTGCGGAAACCACTTTGGTAAGGGTGTATATGGCCCTCTGTTTCTAAAACGTAAACTTAGCGTGCATTGACCATTTTCTCCAGCAGTTTGCAAAGGCAACTAGTAAGGGCTATGGGTCTGTAGTTATTAGGATTGGAAGTGTCTTTTCCGGGTTTTGGAAAGGGTATGACTATGGCATTTCTCCAGGAGGAAGGAAAGGTATGTTCGTTCCAGATTCTATTAAAAAGCTGTAGTAGATTTGTAAGAGAATCGTGAGAATGGTATTTTAGCATTTCATACGTGATACCATCAGGACCAGGAGAAGTGTTCGGTAACTGTTTGAGTTGATTGGTGAGTTCATGGATTGTAAAGATACTATTGTAGGAGAGCTGCGAGGAGGTTTTAAAATTTAGTTTTTGCCGTTCAGATTGCAGTTTATGGGTATAAAAGGTATTTGAGTAAGAGGTACTGCAAGAGGATAGAGCCAAAGTTTCACCGATGGTATTTGCAATGTCTGTGGTATCAGAGATAATTTTGTTATTGATGGAAAGGCAGGGTATGGTATGGTTGTTGTATATTCCCATAGCTCTTTTTGTTTTGGTCCATAGCTCCTTACTAGAAATTGATGTTGTAATGCTGGAGACATATTGCATCCATGATTCCTTTTGGGATTGCCGCCTCACCCTGCGGGCGACTTAGTTTTTGCCGTTCAGATTGCAGTTTATGGGTATAAAAGGTATTTGAGTAAGAGGTACTGCAAGAGGATAGAGCCAAAGTTTCGCCGATGGTATTTGCAATGTCTGTGGTATCAGGTTTGGTTTGGTTTGATTGTGTTTAATGGCACAAGGTCCAAAAAGGACATACTGCGCCAGACAATGAGTGGAAAACCATAAATGATGTATTCAGTTAAAAGGTGTCACAAAACTTAGTAAAAGCTAAAATGTAAAGACTAAATGGTGAAAGGTAAAATTCGATAGTGTTAAAGGTAGATAAAAAGTGTTAATGGAGGATAAAAGTTGAAACAAAGGCATCTGGATGGGGGCTCCCATCCAGATACCAGTCAGATAAAATTGGACACTTCACATTGGATAAAAGATTTTGGTACGTCTAAGAAATGCAAACAAATTTCGATGCGGGGTTTCACCCAAAATATCGTCCAGTTTGGGATCAGAACAGTTAAAAAGTATTTGGTAAAAGCGATTAAAAGCGGTGCAAGAGGTTAAAATATGGCAAATGGTGAGTTGTGTGCCACAATGAAGACACTCAGAAGGAGGTTCACCTAACAATAGGTGTTGATGAGTTAGTCTGGTGTGACCGATCCGTAAGCGTGTGAGAATAACATCCTGTTTGCGATAAGGTAAAGTGGACCATTGGGTAAGAGATGGGTGTATGCTGTGAAGTTTGTTGTCAATTTGGCTGTTCCAGTCGTTCATCCAGCAATTTTTGATCACATAAGAGGCAACAGCTCTTATGTCATTATAGGGAAGTGGACCTGGGTAAGGAAGAGTTGCACCTTTAGCTAATGAGTCGGCTTCCTCATTGCCAGGAATTCCGACGTGACTGGGAATCCAGCAGAAGAGAATTTGGAAACCTCGATTTGTCAGCTGTGCATGCAGCTGTAGGACTTTGACAACATAGCTATGGGTCACAGAACCAGATTTAAGGTTTTCTAGGACACTTTGTGAATCTGAATATAGGATGTAATGTTTTTTATTCTTTCTGCTGATATAGGAAAGGCATTCATAAATGGCTAGGAGTTCAGCCGTAAAAATTGAACAGAACTGGGGAAGACCATAACTGCAGCTGTGAGTCTGGTCAGTGTATGCAAACCCTACATGATTGGCAGACTTGGAGCCATCAGTATAAATGTCCTCATAATTTTTGTAAGTGTCCTTGTGTTGATGAAACAACTGTTGATAAATGTGTGTGTCCGTGTTGACTTTTTTATACCCTTTAAAAGGTTGCAAATAAGAAATTTGTGATGCGGTCCAAGGTGGTATCTCAAAAGGGGAACAGTACAGGACATCAACCTCATTAAGCTGAGTGCCTGAGATGCTCCGGCGAACCCTTAGTCCTAGAGGAGGGGTACATGAAGTTCGATTCTGATAAAAACAATCCAGATGGTGATCTAAAAAGGAATTCCGCAGAGGGTGGGAGGCATGAGAAAGGATACGATAATATGTATTAATGGAAAGTCGATGTCTGTGGTATCAGAGATGATTTTGTTATTGATGGAGAGGCAGGGTATGGTATGGTTGTTGTATATTCCCATAGCTCTTTTTGTTTTGGTCCATAGCTCCTTACTAGAAATTGATGTAGTAATGCTGGAGACATATTGCATCCATGATTCCTTTTGGGATTGCCGCCTCACCCTGCGGGCGACTGCTTTCGCTTTTTTAAAAGCAATAAGATTTTCTGTTGTGGGATATCGGCGGAAGGTACCCCAGGCTTTCTGCTGCTGCTTTTTTGCTAGGGTGCATGCCTTGTTCCACCACGGTTTTTTATTTCTGCGACAGCTTGTGCCCGATTTCGGAATACTATGGTCTGCTGCCTTGATAATGGTAATAGTTATTGTTTCAACGACCTCATCAATAGTGCCTTCTGTGATATTTGGGGATATAGTTGATAGTGAGGTGAAAGCCTGCCAATCTGCTTTGTCATGAATGTATCTGGATATTTTTGAAGTTTGGTTTGGATTCTGATACAAAGGTGAGAGAATGATCGGAAAATGGTCACTGTTATGTAAATCACCAGATACAGAGAAGTTAAACAGCGGGAGGATTGGAGAAGAGCAGATGGCAAGGTCTATTGCATGAAAAGTTTTAGTTGGGTAGTGAAAGTAAGTATTGTCACCATTATTCATGCAGCAAAGGGAGAAGTCAGTGAGAAGTTGCTCTATTTGAAGGCCTCTATTGTTGGTGTCCTTGCTTCCCCAAAAAGGACTATGAGCGTTCATGTCACCAAGGAGGATGAAAGGAGGAGGAAGTTGCTGGATGAGACTATTGAGGGATGTTTGGCTTATTACTTCACTAGGAGGGAGGTATATACTGCATACTGTTGTGAGTTGTTTTAATTGAATACGAGTGGCGACTGCTTGGAGATTTGTGTTAAGATTGACCATAGTGTGAGGATAGCTATTGTTAATTAATAGGGCAACTCCACCTGTGGCCTTATCATTGATTTCATTGTCCTTGCGAAGGATGGTGTAGGTACGGATGTTTGTGTGTCTATTAGTTTTAAGGAAAGTTTCCTGCAGGGCAATACAAGCGGGATTGTGATTGTAAATTAATGTTTTAAGGTCATCGTTTTTATTAAGGAAACCATGGCAGTTCCAGGATAGCAGCAGAGCCATAATCATGTGTTTGGGATGATGCTCATCTTGCTCTTAATCCCCGTAGGCTTGAGAGGGGTGCTAGGAATGTCGTCTTCATCCATGGGAAGATCTGACATTTCTGAGTCAGAAGGGTCCAAGTGTAGGATAGTGTCATCTATTGGGCGTTGTGGTGGGACATGTTTGATTTTGGGTTTGTTGTACTTTGTTCGGTAGACAGAAGACTTTTTTATTTGTGGTCAGGTGGAGTTAACATTTTGAGAGTTTTTCTTTGATATATGTTTTTGTGGAGCCATGGAGGATTTTTTTGATTAGAGATGGATTGTATTGATTAGAGATGATTTGGGCTGTTGCAGAAGGAAAGGAGACAGGTACGGATTTTGGTAATTCAGTTTGAGTTGCTATTGTTTTAGTTGATTTTGTTGCAGCTGCATAAGATAAACCAGGTGTTGGTGTCCGGCTTTCTATTATCTTACGGGCTTCCGGATATGAGAGGCACATAGAGACTGAATTTCTTTTTCAAATGCCCATTTCGGGCAAGATCTGGAGTATGAAGGATGTTCCTCTTTACAATTTACACATTTTGGAGCTGCAGAGCAGGTCTCACTGTCGTGGTCAGAAGCACCACAGCGCGCACAGGCAGGTGACCCACGACAGGAGGTTTTAGTGTGGCCGAACTTTTGGCACTGGAAGCAACGGATGGGATTTGGTATATATGGTCTGACAGGACATAATAGGTAGCCGGCTTTAATATGAGATGGAATAGTGGGAGACTGAAAGGTTAGGATAATATGTTTAGTACTGATTATTTGATTATTGCGCCGAATAGTGATTCGACGCACAGCGCATACTTTTTCATCTCTTAGGTTTTCTAGTATTTCAGCTTCAGAGCAGTGCAAGAGGTCGGGTTCTGATACGACTCCTCAGGAGATGTTTAGGGAGGTATGAGGTGTCACTGTAACAGTTTTTAGGCCAAGGTTTTTTATTTTCATTATTTTGCAAGCTTGTCTATTGTTTGATACTTCTACTAATAGATCTCCAGATCTTAATTTTTTAACTTTTTTGACTTCTCCTACATTGTCGGTGATACATTTGTGAATTAAAAATGGCGATGTTTCATTAAGGTTACCTTCAGTAGAGTGGATAATGAAGAATCGAGCATTCATGTGTGCAAATTGTGTATCAGAGTGTTCATTAGCGGTTGACAGTGGGACGTTGACGATTGATAGAGAATTTTTCATATCCATGTTGGGGAAAATTAAGATTCGGACTCGACCGCACCACCCACCACGGAGCCCAACGAGGGGATGTGCATTTGCACACCAGTGCTAGTCGGGTCTATACGCTCACAGTACATCCCTTAGGCAGCGTCCACCCTTAACGACGTGCCCAGTAGATGTCCGATTGCTTGATCCCTAGCAGTTGATCGAGATCAGTACCACTAGCCGATTGATACACAGGGGAACGCTGTGTACCTCCCGTTTACCCGAAGCCGAGGCCAAAGCAATGTGTTGGAGAAATGACCCCTCAATTACCAGGATCCTCATTTCCGGGGACACAGGTCTCCACGCATGGCAGACACGTGGGTAGTTTTCCACCAATAGAAGCTGACGGTACAGGGCGACCGCAGCTTCTAAGGGGGGGCCCTCACCTCCAAAGAGGAAACTATACTGAGGGGGAAAAGGAAGAAGACAGCGAAGAGTAGAGGAGGGTAGAACAAAGAAGAGCAAAAGATCGCTGGGGCCCTGGAATTGCGACACCCGTAAAGACCTAAAGTAGGTCTTCCCCCTGAGGGGCAATATTCGTGGAAACTGGATTTTTGTCCCCGGTCTGATTGCACCAACATATTTATAGCAACGTTTACAACTGCTTGGGCTCGACTGAAACTTTATAGCAAGAGAAACTCTGTGAAAATGTTTTGTATTTTGATACCGATAGGTAAGAAATTAAATATATATATACTTTTTTACATAATTATTAAGACAACTATTATAAAGGTTTGCCCAAGCAAACAAAAAAAGTAATATTAATATCACTATATGTACTTTTTTCTTAAAACTTAGCATTATATATGCATCAACTGGCGACAACGATCCTCGGCTAGGACCCTACTTAGGGTAATTTACCGACGAACGAAATGGAGGACACATCACTGGCTTTGTTTTAGGTATTCTTTATGTATGTTTAAAAAATTAATAATCTGTTCATTTTTGTTATTGTATAAATAAAAAAAAGCACAATGTTTTTAATATATATATATATATATATATATATATATTATGTCTGTTGCAGGAGGTCCCAAAAATTATGCCTCTGAAAGAAGTGATGGTGTAAAATAAAAGGCTTCACTCTAATTTATAAAAATTCATTGGTGCTGAATTTTGATAGCATGAAGGAGCTAATACAAGATTTGGATGAATCAACAACGTTATGTACGATTAACAATTTAAAAATATGTATGGGTGTAAAAAGAAGAATAGTATTCAATAGAGTATATAGATATTTATGTATAAAAAGGAAATGGGCCTACTGGGGACATCCCGCCTTAAAAGGGATAACGCGCTGACTGTGGTATTCCAATCGAGTAGTGAGGAAACCAACAGCCTTTTTTTTCAGTTTTATTTATTGTTATTATTGTTTTTCTAGTTTATTTATAAATGAACATGCGAGAAAAGGTTGGTTGGTTGTTTGTGTTTTTGGCACAAGGTCCAAAAAGGACATACTGCGCCAGCTACTAGTCACACAGAAAAGGACACTTTACACTGAATAAAAAATATTGATACGTCTTAGAAAAGCAAATAGATTCCGATGTGGGGTTTCACCCAAAATATCGTCAAGTTTAGGATGAGAACGTTAAAAAGTATTTGGTAAAAACTATTAAAAGCAATGCACGAGGTTAAAAGATGACAAATGGTGAATTGAGTTTGACAGTGAGGGCACTCCGGAGCAGGGTCGCCCAGGAGTAGGTGCTTATGAGTAAGTCGCGTATGACCAATGCGGAGATGTGTTAAGATGACATCTAGCCTGCGATAGGGATGAGATGACCAGTGTGCGAGAGTATCAAGGAAATTGGATTTAACGTAAATGAATCTCCAGTTTTGTAAATTTGTTGTAAGATACATTTTCCATCGTCATTAAATACAGATACTTGATTATTGCAAATAAACGAGCTATCGTTGTAACATAGGTTAAAGTTCAAAAGTTTTTCACTAAGTTCTATCCATGTAGAAGGATGCATCTGCATTTTATAGCTCTTTATCCGATCAGAACATTACCGATGAAGAGTGTGCGCATGCTCAAGCAGTCTGGCAAGCCTTTAACATTCACATAGCTGCCAACCTTGAAAATTGTAAAACCGGGAGGTTTTCGCACGCGATGCGCGGCACATGTACCTGATAGCTAACGTAAATACACACACAATTTAAATATATAGTAAGCACAACTTTATAAAAACTGAAATATGAATACCATTTACATCTTTAAAATCAAATCAAATACAGACGTGTGCATGTTAAATTGCCTGTTAACAATTAAGTTATTATTGAGATCTTCAAAAGCAGAACAAAAACAAGTTCTTTGCATGGATTAAAATATTTCAGATGAAATCACCTAATTAAACTGAAAAATTAACACTGAAAATCAATAGAAAAAAATTAGAATTTCCACAAATTAAGTTTCTTTGAGAGATAACATTGTTGCTGTCTTAGCTTTCTTTAAAAATTTGTCATCAAAGTTTTCTTTATAACATTTCCCTTTCCTTCGACACTTGGTGATTAACAATTTCTCCAGAGCTACATTTGATAGAGATGACCTAAATTCTGTTCTGATTTTCCTCACTTGGCTGAACATTCTTTCGCATTCAGCGTTACTGTGAGGAATAGTCAGAATTGATAGGGCAGTATAGGAGAGCCGGGGATATTTTTCCTTGCTACAGCCGTTCTGCATTTTTGATATTAAAGTCCACTGCTTATCAGCATGCTTCTCTTCCAGAATTTCACAAGAGAGATCCTCGACTTGAAAATCACAAAATTCGGCAAGGAGTTGATCGATGGCATTATCCATAGTTTCATACTCAGTTTTTAACAGCATGATTGGGAACTTTTCAATGAAAAATTTGAAACTTGAAAATGAGGCCTCTGTAATAATAGCAACATTAGCTACTGCAGCATGGATAAGTATATCATTATTGAAAGGAAATTTATGAATCATGTAATCACAAACAGTAGAAAAATACTTTCTCACAGAAGCATAAAAAATATTTCTCTCAGTGTCACATAATTTACTAACAAGTTTCTCAGTTGTATAGCCAACAACTAAATCAGAATCAGTTTTTTGATTAAGAGGATTATTGTACAGTACTTCAGTGGAGGGGTTTTCCTTCACTACCTTGGGCAGAACAAACTTTGAAAGCACTTCTTTCAACAATTCTAAAAGAATAAATCGCAAATTATGAATGAGTGGTTCTTTTGTTTGCAACAAGGTATTCACCTTATCCCATACAGGAACAATACTTAGCAAAAATGAACAAAATGCTTTGTTTAACTCAGAAGACAAAAATGCATGTAATCTTTCCTCTCTATTATTAGGAAATTTAGTCTGTAGCGATTTTTTCTCAGATTTATCTGAAGATTTGGGCAACACAGGAGTTAATTTCTTTGACAAAGACATAGGGAGATATTGAACTTTTGAATTACTTCCAGACTTATTCACTGGATGGCTTTTTTTAGACGAAATATTTTCGGATGAACTTTCCTCTATTTTCCTTTTCTTTGGGATAGAATATGATTCCAGTGAACCAACACCAGATGACTTTATCTTTTTTTCATCTTCAAAAAAACTCAAAAGTGGTTCCCATTGCTCAAACAATCGTACCAAGCATTTTCCTAATGACAACCATCTGGTTTGTACGTGCTTTAGGATTTTTCTCACTTCTTTGTCATGCAGTATTTGAAAATTCTTCAAGCTTTCTTTTCTTTTAGCGCTCTTTTCTAGATAATAGAAAATATCAACAAGAATTTCATCAATCTTCACTGGCAATGAATTTCCACCTTTATCGGCAGCTAAATTGATCAGATGGCATAAACAACCCATCACAAAAAACTCTGGCTGTACCTCTTTCAGGACAGAGGCTACACCCTGTTTACATCCTATCATGACTGGAGCATTATCACAACCTAGAGCAATGCAGTTCTCAATAGGTATGCATCTTGATTTTAAATTATTTAAAATCATATTGCCAATATTCAGTCCTGTTGAGTCTCCTTCCAGGACCGGAAAGCTAAGAAGGCAAGTTTCTATTGAAGACTCCTCAAAGAAAGTAACCACCATGGGGTACAACTTGTTATCAGAGTCATTACTCCCATCAGTGGAAATGCTGAAGGGCTTGGACTGCAGATGTTTAATTATTATAGTTTCTTCTTCTGTACCCATCTGTTTAACTATAGCTGCCGTTTTAGTCCGTGCACAGCCATATTTTTTTGCCACTTCGTTGTTGGGAAACATTTTCCTTAGTAAAGGGCCCACGTGGTCTGAACTACTCAGAGGTAGATTGTGCTCTATGATAAAGGCCGTCATTAAACATTCAGCACGTATTACACTATTATTTTCTGTTGGAAAGAAACTGCGTTCGATGCTTACATTTCCTTCAGTCGAAATTTTTTGGTCAACATGCTTTTTGGTTTTGCAGTGAGCAATAATATCTCCTCTTCCACTGTGGGAAATTTTAAAGTCCGCTGAACAGATTGAACAAAAGGCATATTCATCACCTTTTGACGATTTTAAAATGAACTTGAATTCTTTAGAGTACGCTTCTTTAAATTTTTGGTAATATTTCTTATTAGGCATAGTTCAAATCGAGCAATATCATAGCACGTGGCAAGAACAGTAATTTATTTGCTTATGGCGACACTGCACACCACGCGACTTGACTACACAAACACAGCAAAAGCACAAGACACGATCTTCACTTCACTTCGGACTGCATCGGTAATTGCTTTCCATGGAGCACGACCGAAATGAACTACGCACGCTTGCGTCCCTTCTTGCTTCGCTAGCCTCGTTGCTTAGCGCTACCAGCGTCCCCAATACTATCCTTCCCTCTACCCCTACCCTGCATCACGTGTGTTGATGGATTTGAGTCAGAAGAGCTAGGTTTCGGCGACACGACGAAAGTCACGTGAATCGTAGTTCCGGTTATACGAACTCCGCACCTCAAGAGAGCTCCGGTGCAGTGCCTTGTTGGGAAGAAAAAATACATGGGAAATAAAAGGCTAAAAACCGGGAGATTTGGGTGATTCACCGGGAGATATGATGAAAAACCGGGAGGCTCCCGGTAAAACCGGGAGGGTTGGCAGGTATGCATTCAGAATCTGGGAGAGTACCACAACTTGTATGTTAAAAGTGATGAGCTTCAGTTGGCGGATGTTTTTCAAAATTTCAGAAGTCTTTGTAGCACATATTATGAGTTGGATTGTACTCATGGTATGATAGCACCAGGTTTAGCATGGCATGCATGTTTGAAAATGACACAGCAATCTCTAGAACTATTTACAGATATTAATATGTACCTATTTATAGAGCGAGGAATCTGAGGAGGTATCACCATAAGCAAGCGATATGCGGAAGCGAATAATAAGTACATGAAGACGTATGATCCTTCAAAGCCTAGTTCTTACATAACGTACCTCGATGCAAATAATTTGTACGGCTTCGCAATGTCACAACCTCTACCCTGCAGACACTTTGAATGGGTCCAACCAGAAAATGTAACTGAAGATTGGATTTTGTCTATTTCCGATATGAGTGATGAAGGTTACATCCTAGAAGTGGACTTGGAGTACCCTCAGGAGTTACACGAAGCACACAATAACTACCCCTTAGCTCCCGAAAAAATTAAAATTGAAAAAAATATGCTCTCACCATCCACCCTACAGTTAATCAAAGATACTCTCTATACATCCACAGAGAAGTTAGTTCCCAATTTAAATAATAAAACACAATACATTATTTACTATAGGAACTTAAAGCTGTATTTATCTTTGGGTATAAAGTGCTCAAATTTCATCAAACAACCTGGCTCAAGTCGTACATAGACTTCAACACCGATAAAAGAAAACAAGCCACTTCATCGTTCGAAAAAGACTTCTTTAAACTCGTGAACAACTCAGTTTATGGGAAGACGATGGAAAATATAAGAAATCATGTTGATATTGAATTAGTAAACAATGAAAAAAGAGCCAAGAAACTAGTCGCATGACCCTCATTTCACGCCCAAAGAATCTTTAGTGACGATTTAGTGGGGGTAGAATGTGTCCGAAAAAATATTACACTAAATAAGCCTTTATATGCAGGTTTTATAATTCTAGAATTATCCAAGCTGCATATGTACAATTTTCACTACAACATCATAAAGAAGCAATATGGTAATAAGGCATCTCTCTTATTCACGGATACAGATTCCCTCACCTATCACATTTATACAGAAGATATTTATCGAGACATGAAGCAGCATCTAAATATATACGATACATCTGAATACCCATCTGACCACCCCCTCTATAGTACAGCAAACAAAAAGAAAATTGGCTGTTTTAAGGACGAACTTAACGGTATGCCAGCAGTAGAGTTTGTAGGATTGCGTGCTAGAATGTATTCCATATTAACGGAAAAATACGAAAAGAAAACAGCCAAAGGAGTCTCTTCGTCTGTGATCAAGAAAAAACTGAAACATCTGCACTATAAAGAGACCCTCTTCAAATCAAGATTTACGCCGGAGATTCAACACTGCATTGGGAGTGAGTATCACAAAATATACACACTTCAGCAAAATAAAGTGGCATTATCCCCCATTGATGATAAAAGATATGTGCAAGAAGACTGAGTGCATACCTTAGCACATGGGCACCACAACATTAAAAATATAGGTGGTAGAACTTTTACCAAGTTAAAAAAATATATATATATAGTAGTACACTATGTGGAGATTTCTTTTGTTTGTAGGCCTCCTGGGGATGTTGTACGTTTCTTTGCTCCACATAGTTTATTATTATTTAAAGAAACAACAACGCGTCTGCTGTGTTACGCCCTGTCTCCATTTATGCGAGGCTAGCGTGACGTGGAAAAGCACAGTAAAAATTTATATTTGAAATGAGGCGGTAGACGTTCTAACAGGTGGTTGGTGGGTCCTCATTTTTATAATAATACTTTTTATTTCAGGTTTAATTCATAAAGTACAATTCGTTTAAAAATATAACTAAGACCCTTATTTTCATTAGAGAATGCATCAGAGTCTGGAAATTTTTCTAAGTCCCCTTATTTGACAAATATCTTAAAGTCTGAAAAAATTACAAGTCCCCTTATTTGAAAAAGGAAAAAAAATTCTTATCAACCCTTCCAACATCCAGTCTACTTCCTCTCTCAACACCCCTTCCGGCCAAACCCCCCTTCCCCACTCAGCATAGGGAAAGCACCTCTACGGTGCACCTCACTTTTAACATGGCACCTCATGAGGTGAACTCTCCTTTCTTCCCTACTCCCCCTCCCTGCCCAGACCCCCCCAAAATTCTTCTCTGCAACCCAGCGTTTCGACCACCCAAATTAATAACGACACACCGTGACTGGATTGCAAAAACTTAAACTCATTTCATGGAACTGCAATGGCTTTCGAAACAAATTCCTTGAGTTTAGAGATTTTGTAGATGAGCACGCTCTCCATATCATTCTCCTACAAGAAACATACCTCCGTCCGGGAATAACATGCAACGTCCCTAACTATAATATTCATAGGAATGATTACGTAAACACGAACAGCAGTACCCCCATGAGAGGAACTGCCATACTGGTTTGGAACAACATTCCTTTACATACACTTACACTCCCAACACTTAACGCTGTCGATGCTGTCAAAATTGTCCTCCCAAATTACTCCCCCCCCCCCCCAACTTTCATTTCAGTCTACTCCATCCTAAATAATCCGGCTCTTTGTGTCACTGCAGAATTGCAAACACTGCTGAATATTGACACAAACACCCTTCTCGCGGGGGACTTTAACGTAACCCATCGCTCTTGGAACTGCCACTATAGTAACACCTACGGTAATTTCATCCGACGCTTTCTCAATGCCACCTACAGTGTGGACATTCTTCCCCCCCCCCCCACCCTTACTCATTTCCAAGGCAATAGTGGAACAACAATTGATTTCTGCCTTTCACTTCACTAAAGACATCTCCTCCCTCCCAGAACTCAGTTCCGATCACAACCCTCTTCTAATCTCCCTCGAAATTTCCACCCCCCCTCCCAGCTTCGCACGTACACTTATACTAACTGGACTGAGTTCGCTCTCCGACTAAACACCTGTTCTAACAATAGCAACCCACAGGGGATTAACTCCCCGGCAGAAATCTAATCATATGCCTCGCACCTGCTCAGCGAAATTCAAGCAGCCCATGCTGCATCCATAGAAACTAAACCGGCAACTAATTATAAGCACCACGACCCACATGTCCGCACTTTAATTAGAAATAAAAATAAGGCTAGGAAAATTTGGCAAAGAACACGCAGAGCTGAGGATAAAACGGTAATGAACAACGCTCAAAACAACCTCAAGACTTATATAAAAGCAAGTAGAGATAAATCCTGGTCCGATTATCTAACATCCCTCTCACCAGAGGACACTTCTATCTACAAAGCGGCCAGGAAACTCAAGTCAACTTTTACCCCCTACCCCCATCCAAATACCGAACTCCTCAGACTTTGCATATTCTGAGAAAGATAAGGTCAATGCCATCGCTAGGAGCCTAGAATGTCAGTTCCAAGAGAATGCAATGACAGATTACGAGACTGAAACGGAAGTTTACACAACCGTTAATGCCTTTCTACGCACTCCCCACATACCATACGATAGTAATAGTCATCTTTGAGAAGTTTATAATAAAATTCTCTCCTTAAATAAAAATAAATTTAAGGAGTGTGTAAGTAAAAATTGTGTAATGCTTTTAAATTTGTAAATCAGCTGTTCTAAGATTATCCTCAATTACTCTGTATACATTGATGAATTTTTGACCCTCACAATGTCATACAGAGGAGAAGCGATTAACAAACTGGGCTGCATGAAATGTCCAATCCCTGTACATAACATAACTGAGATTTTTGCTATTTTAGAATCTATTCAAATAAATGAAACTGTAAAAAAAGTTAGAATGGCAACTTGAACTTGTCATTTCTATTTTCAATGACATATCTGAAAATAACCAAAAAATGTTACAGTTCATAAAAGAACAATGCTCTCTAATGTGTACAAAGCTTGAAAAGCATCGATATTCCCCTGAAACTTTAATTTTTGTCTCATGAATTTTAGTTAATTTAATTATTAATTAATTAATTTGAGAGCTGTCATCTGTTATTAAATTTTAGAATAAAGTTCCATTAATGTGTGGACTTGGATTTGTGTTAAAAATTATTTTTTCTCACTGACCATCAGTGGAATTTGAACACAGGACCCTTGGATCCGGAGGACAACATGCTACCCACTGTACGCCTTGGAGCCGTATTCACCAAGCTGTGAGTAACCCGCCATGATCTGAGAGTTCAGAAACTTGCATTGCCAGTTTGTCTCGGAAACCATATTCACCAACTTATTTCCACCCAGGGTCGCCTGACCCTGGAGTTGTCTCAAAGTAATGCACCCATCTATGAAAGCTAATCTGTGATTGGTCAGAATTATAACTAAAGTATGGATTGGCAACACTGAGAAAACAACAGTGCTTGTTCACTTTATAACCTCGTGTGAGCTAGCTGAACTTTGTTTTTTAAGATCTCATCTCAGAAAACAAAATGTACAAGCCGCCTACAAAAATCAATTATACACAAATTGAAATTCAGACACTAATGTTTTGTGTTGAAAAATACACGTCCATTATCGAAAACAAAGTGATGAACGCAGTAAATAATATACAAAAACAAGATTCTTGGATAGAAATTGAACGGTTGTTCAACAGCCAAGCAAATGTTAATAAGTAAACTGCCAAGCAGTTACGAAACTGTTATAAAAAATCTAAAAAAGTAAGCAAATAAAAATAGAGCTGCTTGCAGGTTGGAGTTATTTAGAACTGGTGGTAGACTGGAAAAGATCATGTTTGAAGAGATTGATGGCCGATTGCTGGTGATGGGAGCAACTACCCAGCCGTTAAAGAATCCGTTTGATAGTAATGCAGAATATCACGCAAGCACTTCGTCAAACGGTAAGTTATTTTATTATATTTATTGTATGTGTATTGATTGTAAAACAGTATTTTTACAACAAACCATTCACTTTATTCTTGTTTATTTTTAGCTGCATCAAATTCTTCATTTGTAAATAAAGTAAGCTATTAGGTTTGTTAAATTGACTGTGTTCCATGTTATATGCTTTTGATGAACTGTATTTTTAGATTGCTTATATTGTTATGTCTCAACTGCTCATAGGTAATGCTGAAGATTCAATATTTTCTGTATAGTGGGCACTAGTTCCTAAATCACTTTCATCTAGAAGGCAGTACTTAATAGAAATCTTTAGTACATCAGCTATTACAATAATGCATGCAATTGGTATACAGTACAACCCTGTTAAGCCGGACCCCTTTATCTCGGATGTCCGTATAACACGGACCGAAAAAAACAAAAATACCACTATGTATCAAGAAACTGAAGAGTCTAGGAGTAACCAAATATTTGGTGGAACTGTACTGGCGCATGGCGTTATGTTGACGCTTACTAAGTCCTGAATGGGAAGTAATCTATTCAATTGAGACTGAAAGGGGAACAGGAATCAGCATGCGGGGATCATTCTCAAAATTTCACTTGTGCTCATTGGCTCGAAAGATACCCGGGAGAAGAACCTGTTCCATCAGGCTCTGGCCTACGTCAGAATTCCTGGCTAATGGCATTTCAGAGGCCGTGTTGGCTAGCTGCTGTCAATCATTCCTCACAACCCGTTCAGTGGTAACGGCTGTCCTTAGCTCGTGCACAATAGTTATTTGTGCCACTTATTCACACATGTCACTGCAGGGGCGTAGCCAGGGGGGGGATATCGGGATATATCCCCTCCCCCCCCGAAATTTTTGGATTAGTAATAAAATTCCGTCTATTTATACACATAAGTTCATATCCCCCCCCCCCCCCGAAATTTTTTTCCGGCACATATCCCCCCCCCCCCCCCCCCCGAAAATTTTTACTGGCTACGCGCCTGTGTCACTGTACGGATTATATTGCAAGAGGTGACTGATCGCAATGGCGACAAAACAGAAAAATGTTGTCGTAACAATGCAAAAAAGAATGGAAGCACGGAATCGAATTGATAAAGGTGAGTCGTTAAAAAGCATTGCTTCAGAGTTCGGTGTTGGAACATCTGCAATGTCCGACTGGAAAAAGAATTGGGAAAATATTGAAGATTTTTGCTGTAAAATGATAGAAAAGCGGTGTAAAGCAAAAGAAAGGCTAAGCTTGAAACATTGGATGAAGCATTGTTTGTTTGTTTGTTTTTCTGCTGAAAGAGAAAGTGGCTTACTAGTATCAGGGTCAATCATTCAACAAAAAGCCTTAAGTTTAAATAAACAGCTGCCAGACTGTGATCCAAACTTTACTGCGAGTCAAGGTTGGTTGGATAGATGGAAAAAAAGGCATGATGTCCGCCAACTTACTGTAACAGCAGAAAGCTTGTCTGGTGACTATAGTGCAGCTGAAAATTTTAAAGAGTTTCAAGAATTCATTCGAAAAGAAGATTAACAGCTGATCACATCTACAATGCTGATGAGTCAGGACTATTTTACCAGCTACAAAATTAGAACATTCAGCAAAAGGCTGTAAGAAAAGTAAGGATCGCGTGACAATAATGGCATGCAGCAATGCAACGTGTAAAACAAATTTCCACTCTTTAGTAGGTAAATCGAAGAACCCCCAAGCACTAAAAAATGTAAAACGTGAGTCATTGCCTGTAGTTTACCATTCACAAAAAAGTGCATGGATGAATACTGCGGTTTTTAAATACTGGTTTTTTGAGTGTTTTGTGCCAGGAGTAACAAACTATTTAAAGTCGTGTGGCCTACCTATCAAAGCTGTTCTTCTGATCGATAATGCACCAACTCATCCAGCCACAAATGAACTGATAAAAGGAGGTATAACAGTAAAGTTTTTACCGCCAAATGTGACTTCCTTAGTGCAACCCATGGACCAGGGGGTTGTTCAGAATAACTAGAGTGTTTACAGACGGGAGATGTTGAGCCAACTTTTACAGGATGGAGGAGAACATGGTATGATAGAGGTTTTAAAATCTTAATATCAAGACCGCTATTTATATGGTTGCCGAATCTTGGGATCAAGTCGCAAGATGTACTTTGATAAAATCATGGAAGAAGTTGTGGCCTAATGTGATTGATTTGCCCGAAAACAGGACTGAAATGGAAGGAAAACTCGACAATGGAAAAGAGCCTAATGAAGTTGGACCTCAAGAGTTCATGAATATGTTTAGTGGCTGATGGTAGTTATAGCACACTTACAGATAAAGAAATCATTGCATCGTGCTCCTTCAAAGATGCAGAAAATATCAAAGATTCTGATGATGAATGTGACCCGCTGGTAATTATGACTCATTCGGAAGCAGCAGCCTGCCTAGATAAAGTTATGAATTAAATGGAGCGACAGGCGGATACTACACCGACCAAACTTCTCATGTTTAAGCAGTTGCGTGATCGTGCAGCCCGAAAGCGTTATTCAAAATTAAAGCAGCAGAAACTCACAACCTTTTTCTCCAGTAATTAAGCTTAACTTTTTATTGTGTTTTGCTTTGTTGTGCAGCCATAAATAAATATACTGTATAATAAATATTCTGTATGCTGTTTTTTTTTTTTTTTTTTCATTAAAAGGCGATTCTATGTATGATTAGTTATGTTTATCTTCACTTTACTAATTTTACGACACTATCTCTGTAACCCGGATTTTCGTTAACCCGGATTGGCCTCGGTCCCACTAGATCAGAGATAACAGGGTTCTACCGTAGTTTTAATTGCTTGATCTTCATACTATTTATAATATTTATTTACATGCACAGCTCTGAAAGAAATTTTTAAAAAGAAAAATTAACTGTAGATGACTGCTGTAAGGTTAAGTTATGGACCCTTGATGTTATTAAGAAATGAAATGGTAAAAATTTTAAGCTTAAGGCATCATTTATATAGAAATATCATGTATAGTGTATATCCAATCATAAAACTAAAAATAAATAAGAAATTATTCATAGCATTTATTCATTAAATCGCAGAAGAATGTATTATTGATTTTGATCAACTTAGGTTGTCCTTCCAGAATCTATCACCCCAACACAATTTTATACTTTTTAGTAGTTCCAAAATTTGACCCGACATTTATTTGATGTCAAGCTAATTTTTAATAGCATTTTGCTCCATTCAGAATTGCTAATGAGGTTGAGAAAAGAAAACTTCAGATGGGTTTTCTTGGGTTTGCAATTAGTGTCATGGTTTTCATGCTGTAAGCTGAACCTTTCAGAGATTTTTTGATTACATATATTGTTTGTGGTGCTTCTACATCGACCATAATACACTGAATTTCATTTTCTTCCGGGACAGTTGTGGACTACCGCCAGTTTGTCAATGAATCCATGTGAGATTATGTTGAGATGACTTCAGAAAAGATAGGGGGCCCGGGTAAGATTATGGAGATAGACGTCTTCGGAAGTATAATAAATGGCATCCGGTAGAGGGTCAGTGGGTTTTTGGAGGGGTTGAGAGGGGTTCTGGTAAGTTGTTTCAGTTATCAAGATGTGGATTTTGTCAGGAACGACAATTTATTCATATTGTTGGAAGGCTTAAAGTGCACTTGGAGAAAATGGTTTTAATTACTTAACAGTGAACCATAGTCTCCATTTTAAGAATTCGGACACTGGGTGTCATACTAATAATATTGAAAATAGATGGAGGATCGTTAAGGCATATTTGCCTCATTATAATCCAAATGTGCTTAATTTGGAGGAAATGTGCGGGAAGGGTGTGCAGAATTTTACTGTAATTCAAATTATTGAACCTGGGGGTAAGGACCTTTGAACCTTCAAAAAATCGAATTTTCAAAATTATTTTTAAAAAATAATTCAGAATGTTAGGAACATTTTAAAACAAACTCCATGGAAATCGGATGAAAATAACCCCCACAGCAATTAAAAACGTAAATGCTGACTGCCACTTGTCCTCAGTTAAATGTAAACAAACCGTACTTGCCCTTTAAACGAAACTTAAACAGACATCAGAGTTGCCAACCTGGCAAAGTGAAAAATCAGGAGATTTATTCTAAAAATCAGGAGATTTGTTTTTGATTAAAAAACTAAATTTTAAAAGATCAGGGTTATATCAGCTGAAACTACATTTTGGAGGGAGAGAGAAAAAAGCATCTTTGGTGCTATTTGTTGCCAGATATAGATATTTTTGGAACAAAAAAAAAAAAATCAATTTTGGGTCATGTCTTCTATTACGTAGTCAGTAGCTTGTAAAAAATTTAGCAACATGAAAAATGTTAAGTTGGAAAGTTAAAAATTGTGGTCAATTTTTTACTCTTAAGTCATAGGAGGATTAAACAAAACAATGTCAAACGAAAAATAATCATTTTTAAGAGTGATGGAAAAAGATAGAAATTTCAATGCTTTAGAACATGAAGCTGCACCTCTTTCACTATTATACATTTGTCAGTGACGTCCAAACTTTATGATGTCACACATGCGTTGGTTTCTGGAACTAGTTTGATTGCAGGAAAGGGGAAAATGCTGAGGAGGGTTCTTTGCCACGACAAAACTTACAAGATTTCAAATTCAAAAAATTGCATTATTCATGTGATAAATGATAAAAATCAGGAGAAATGTATCCTAAATCAGGTTGGCAGGAGATCAATGAAAAATCAGGAGTCTCCTGCCTGAATCAGGAGAGTTGGCAACTCTGAGACATATTTTCGGTTTCAAAATACAGCTACAGTTTCTCGGTGTTCAAAGATTTTTTCTAGCATACATGTTTATTTTATTTAACTCCACTAAAGAAGGAAGTCAACTCAACACATCTCAAACTGTGCACATGTTTAATTTATGTATGTTTTGATAAGGCATTTTGATCTGTTCTACGCTTATCATCCTGTCTAACCGCTTTGTTTTGCTATAGTTTTTTTAGAAAATAATCAGATTTTTGAAACTTACTTGATAATTTTATTATATGTAAGTTAGATATAAAAATGTCTAGTAAACTTGCTTGTAAGTCTAATAGTTATGGTACGAAAAAACGTTTTCAAGGCAATCAGCACAGTCAAAGTGAAACTTTGGATTCAACTGCCTCTTGTTTATTATCATCATCAGCTAAAAAACTACGTTTAGACTGCACTGTGGAGGAAAATAAAACTACATCTGATAATAAAAATAGACATAGAATAATTAATGTTGATACTTTGATATATGAACTGTCAAATTTCTTAGTTTGTAGTTACTGTAAGTCCAAAGCAGTACTCAAAGAAAGAATTGTTTTTGGATTAGTTTTTGAATTTTATATTCAGTGCAATACTTGTAGTACTTCATTTACTTTCATAAGTTCACCTGTTCTTGAATCAAGTATTCATGATTATGAAGTAAATGTAAGAATGATCTACGCTATGCGCACAGTGGATTTAGGTTTGCATGGCATTAAAAAATTTTGTGCTGCAATGGATATGCCACAGCCTGTATCTCAGAAGTCCTATGATAGGATTTTAAATAATATCAAAGCTGCCAGTTTAGAAGCTTAGACATGTGTCAGCGGAGATGAAACTTGGAAAACCCGTGGACATACATCTGGAATCTGTGTGGGCAGTATTATTGGTGCATACCTGCCAACCTCCTTAAGCCGAAAACAGGAAGACTCGTGTTGAAAAAACAGAAGATTTCACAAAAAATCAGAAGATAATTTTTAAATATAAGAAGTAAAAACAGAAGACACCCAGTTTATTGCCATTTCTTATTATTTTTTATATTAGCAATGTATAGAAATAAAAACAAAATTAAATAGCAATAGAAAAGAGCTACCTGAAATTTTTTTTTAATGTAAAATAAAAACAGATAGAGTATTTTAACAAAAATAATTAAATAAATGGAAATTTGACTTTATTTTTAACCAAAGTATGTTGAAAAATAAACAGATTAAGATTTTTTTAGCTGGTTCAAAGTAGCTTTTATAGCTTTTACTAATAGTTCATCAGAAAAGTCATTTTCATAACAAAATATGTTAGCATTAATTTTCAAATGAATTACTGAGATACTTCAAATGAATTATTAATTTTTTTTTTTAACTATCGATAAATGATTTGCTCACAAACGCTTTGACCTCACTCATACAACATCATTCAGCTGTTAGCTGTTGAAATGATTACCTTAATAAATTATTTTGAAATGGATTTATTTATTTACTAATTTTTTAGCATAGTTTGCAATACATTTTAATATATCAACTAAAAATTAAAAAAAAAAAAACAGAAGATTATATCTTCTGGCAGAAGACCAGAAGATAGCTTAAAAAAACAGAAGTCTTCCGTCAAAACCAGAAGAGTTGGCAGGTATGTTGGTGATATGACTAGTAAGTTATTGATGTGGAGGTTTTATCCTCGTATTGTAAAGGTTGTGAAAAATGGAAAGGTAAGCAATGGGGAACAGAATACGAAGCATGGAAATGTTACATGAGCCACATTGTGTGAAAAACCATTGCAGCTCCTCAGGTAAAATGGAAGTGGGTGGGATGAAAAAAAATATTTAGATAATTGGTAACAAGCAGAAATGCTAAATATATCAAACACATTGGAGATGGTGACACAAAGACATTTCCAGAGCTCCAGAGTGTTGCTCCTTATCCAGTAGAAAAGTTGAGTGTGTGGGCCACATCCAAATCCATATGGGGACTTGTCACGTTGACACAACATGCATATTTTTTTATGAAAAATATTAGTAACTCTTTTTAAAGCTTTCTAATTTCCTTTAAGCCATTTTATTTGTAAGGCAATAACGCACTTTTAATCATTTCGATTTCCTGCCTTCTGCTATGCTAATATAACTTGCAGCTGCAATTTGTTTTATTTATATTTTTTCTTCCCATCCTCTTTTTGCACTTATTCATATGAAAGCCTAACTTGCAGTATTGCACTGCTCCCAGACCACAGTGTTTTTTCTTTTTCCTTCTCTGTGTGCAGATGCATGCATCAAATGTTCTAGAAGTCTTTCAAATTCCGTTTTTCTCTCTTACATACATAATAGCTTAACGTCAAATTCTGACCTCGTGCGTGACATACCCCCCCCCCCTGTACATCTTTGAATATGAGCAGTCTGTTGTAAGTTAGCAAGCAGAGAAGAGCTGCGTTGGAGGTTCGCGCAAGCACTTTCCCCTTGGGGATTGTGCCTCTGCCCACTTAGCATATTAATTATTTTGTAACTATAATTTTATCATTTTCAATAACCAAAAATTTTATTTATATATGTGTACTAAAAGTGAAGAAATAAGTTGTGGATTTTACTGTGATAAGTGCTATATATATTGTGTTATGAAGTATAATAAAGAAAAGGTGGTTGAAGTGTAATTTTCATCTGACTTACGTATCCTGACTCTATACGTAAAATCGTGCTGGTTCGAGTTTTATACAGAAACGCCTATCGATCTTTTTGCCATCAAGTTTTTTTTTTTCGTCTAGTGCAATTCAAGATTATACAGTTAATATATGTGCTCATCTTCACTTCAAGTGAACAAGAGATATTTCTTTTACAGCGTGTGATTGTGATACAACCCTGTTTTCGTCTAGCTTTTTTGCTGTCGAGTGTGTATCAGCAATGATTATCTCTTTAATTCAGTGTTCAAATCGTCAACTTAAAATATTTCGCCACTATACGAGTGTAGATGAATGTTTCACGGCTACATCTTAAATAATGATGGGGGGTTGTCAACTTGCTCAGTGAAAATAGTAATGCACAACAAAATAGTGTCTAATCAATAAATAACCAAGTTTGCTTATGAAAAAATTCCATATCGGTACAACCATCAAGTTTAATTATGCAAAAATTTTTCTTCAGTACAGGACTAGACTTGTACCAATAACTGAACTAGACTTGTACCGTAAACTGAAGCTCATGATCGAGGTAAAAAGCTGTCAGATGGGAAAAGCATAAGTGGAAAAAAAGTCTCACAGATAAACTTATTGACAAATTCACCACTAACTATAGGAATGCTATTCGAGGAAATAAAAACTCTATTGAAGATATGCGCAAGGCCATATGGGAGGTCAACAATTTTGAACCAATGCACCAGTACCCATTTTGAACCCCAACCCATTTTGAACCTGGCACCAGTACCTGGTGCGACTACCAGAAGGCTGTCCTGGCTGGAAGTGTTTCTTCATTCAAGCATAAAAATTCTGTGCCTGTACCTGTCATGGAAGAAATTAAGCCCATTTTTGCTGATTTATCCACCCCTAAACTCTTAAAGAAATGCTTAGGTAGAAAGACTCAGAATGCTAATGAGTCATTCTCAATTCAACAGTTTGGAAATATTGTCCTAAGACATCTGGCTCGTCAAAAATAGTAGCTGACATAGCTACGAATGAAGCAGTGGTGATGTTTAATGATGGAATGGGGGGTAGACTGAATATTTTGAAACAGCTTGGCTGCCATATAGGGCAGTTTTCTGCCACATTTGCTTCTCAGGCAGACTCTGTACGTGTAAAAAAAGAGAGATTAAACATGAATTAACAACATTACATGCCCGTAGGGCTATTCGAAGGGGGAAAAAAAGTTGCAGATGAGCATTTTAAAAAATTAGGAGTAACATATGATGCAGGTACATTTTAAATGCTAAAATTGTTTTCTACATTTTTGGAAATCAAAAATAAATCTTTAAACTTGATTTTCTCAGTTTCTCATTTTTGCACTTACCCGCAAGATTAAAAAAAAAAAAAAAAAAGTTATGAATGGAATGTTATGAAATTTTGCATACTTGTTGCTTGTATGTATCACTATACTCTGAACCTCAGTTTTCATAATAGGAACAAAATATTTTATTTTATAGCATGATAAATCATAAAAATTTTTATTTTCAAAAAATATTGAAATAATAGACAATTTTTAAAATTGGGGTTCAGAGTATAAAAGCACTATTTAACTTTCATTTGACATAAAAATTTAGGTTTTACCGTGTATTTTTAAGAAGTTATCTTGCGGTAGCTGGAGGTAAGTCAAATATTTTTTTTCTAAGTTTATGTATATATTTTGTGTTGAAGAGGAAAATATATTTATATAATTTCAGAAAACGGTTTAATTTTTAAAACTAATCATTGTGTTCTACAAATTGTGAAAAGTCTAACGATCCTTTATGGGACAAACACAAAACGAAAGAAGAGAAAGATTGAAAAAAAGAGAGAGAGAGAAAGAGAACTTTAAAAAAACTAATAAAGTACAACTAAAAACAAAATCAAGCCGACAGCCACCCCACTTTCTTCAGTGACATTCAGCTTCAGCTGTGTTGCCATAGATTAAAAATAAAAGCGTGGAAAGTAGCATGCTTCCCTATGATCTTCCAAGGCTCACTGGGATATATACAGGCTGTCCAAAAAGCTCCGTTTTTCCGTACGAGTAAATTTTTGCTTCTTCGCCAATTTGTCGCTTTTACCCAACGTTATCACTGTTGCCAACTCTGCCGGAGAAAATATGCCTAAAATCAAAGCTAAAAGTATCCAGGAATGGATAACAATGGCCGCACTCGTAAACGCCAAACGAGTTGCACTCGTGCAACGAGTTTATGGTTTACGAATGCAGCCAATGTTTTCAAGCCGAGAAAAAAAAAAGCCGCGTTTGGCGCCTTTTTTAGCACTTGAGTGCTATTTCCCTCGAGCACGGTTTTTGTGTAGACACGATTGTTATATTTGAATGTGTCATTGTTATCCATTCCTGGATACTTTTAGCTTTGATTTTAGGCACATTTTTCTCCGGCAGAGTTGGCAACAGTGATACGTTGGGTAAAAGCGACAAATCGGCGAAGAAGCAAAAATTTTCTCGTACGCAAAATCCCATAGGAGAAACTGGTTTTCGGACAGCCTGTATTTATCCAAGTCAGCATTGCACGGACTAAGAGGCTTTAGGACGATCATCGGGAAGCGGCAGACGGGCGAAACTGCGTCAGCCTCTGAAAGGAAAATATGGGACACCCTTTTAATGATTAACGGCATGGGCGCCCTCTAACGACACACGGCGTAAGCATCTCCCGCGGGGTGCTTCCGTTGATATTTGTTTACGTTTTAGCTACTAGTACACGACGCACGCGTCAAAAAATTAATGGGTACGACTCCCAGCGCCACCTTTTGGGCAAATTTCATTTAGTTCTTTCACAATGCTTGGATGATTGTCCTGTAATCTCTTAGTCCGTGGAGCATTGGATCTTCAAACCATGAAGCTCGGGAGGAGAAACATCGACTTGTTATCCAACTTGGACCAACTACGCAGTATGAGAATTGCCGACGAAACTGCGGCTACCATTGATTGCGCCATCTATTGACGGTAGCGAAAAACAACATCGCGCGCGCGCGATGTTGTTATGCAATATTTAATGCTTCTCTAATTGGGATTTATTCATTTATGCTGAAATTTCATGAAGTATACACTAACATTTGAATAAATAAATATGATAATTAATATGCATATATTATAATTTTGTTTCTATATTACTTAGTTACAACGATGTAACATCAGTTTGATAATTTAATAAATTAATTAATAATTTAAATAAATTCTCTTTAAAACTGCATGCGAACGATATAATATATCAGTTTTTGACAAGTATTTTTGGTAGCAATTCGCTAAAAATTAAAAAATATTCCCTGCCTTCTTTCAGGCTATAAATTCCTCTTATATACCTGCTCCTCCACATTATATTTTATTTATTATTTTTTTTTTTTTGTCTTTAGTCTTAAAGTTGGTTAGTTAAACCAAAAAAACAAAAACAAATATGGAAAGAGAAAAACATTTAACGCCGTTTTTCAGCACCACCAGAGCCTGATTATAACCAAAAAGGGCCCCAGGAATTGATGAATTTGAGGGGGGGGGGGGGGCATCTATGAAATTTGTTTTATTTTTCATAAAATTTTGATATAAAGAAGGATGTTTCAGAACAAGATTTGAAATTGGGGGGCCCTGGGCAAAGTCCCGATTTGCCCGTGCGATAATAAGGACCTGAGTACAACAAAAAATTACATAAAAATCAATGTCTTTTCAGTATCAGTATCATTTTTCAGTACTACAAAAAATTTCATAAAAAAGCATAAAGGAAAAAAAAATATTAATTCAATAAATACACGCATATTCAGTGATTGACTCTTTTGCAAGCTTTCACATATCAGAAAAAATATAATATTTCTTTAATTTTGAAAAATTTAGTTTAAAAAAAAATTTTTTTGAATTGAAAATATTTGTTTTTGTATAAGTTTTGCAGACTTATGCAAAAAATAACTATTCATTTGTGTATCTCTTATATATTATAAAATCCCCTCCCCCATCCTAATTAAATTAATAAACAGAAAAATATTATTCATAAAACTGTTATTATTTTTTTAAAAATGGGCAATTTCAAAGTATTATACTGCTGTTTCAATTTGATTAGTGGGCCGTATTTTAAAGTGTTCATATTAGCATTATACTACTACTAACATGTACAAAAGGTTTTCTATTTACATAGTGTTACTTTTTATGTTATTCATTTATAAGGGTCCATATTAAAGAAATATTATGGTGATGCTGTATTGATGCTGTTTGGAGCTTTAAATAACGTTGGATTTTCCTTCCCGAGCGATACATTTCTTTTTCTGGCTTCTGGATATCCACTGTCACATCCAGGTGCAAAGCAGTGACTCGCTCGACCCATATTCTATCAAAATAATTTATTTTATTAAAAAAATATAGCTCGTTCACAATCAAAACAACGCTAAAGCCTTATTGAAGCGGTGCGCTGCGCCTCCTGCCGGTGAAAATGGATCCTGGTCCGTTTTCCCACCTGATCGCCCATTCCCGATGACCCTCCTTAGAGCTTCATGCTTCAAACGTCATGGCTTTCTCCGATCTTACTCACAGTCACGGTTAGCCAAACAGGTGTGTGGTAGTTGGCATTTACTCCACCGTGGCGCTAGTATCATGAGCACCTCTGAGTGATTTTTACAATTTTGTCAACCTCGCATCAGTGTTATTGGTTTAAGCCACTGTCATTTTCTTATAATCTATAATAATAAAAATGAATGTTTGTAAATCTGTTTGTCTGTATGTGTGTGGTCTCCAGACAAACCTACTGCACGCAGAACTCTGAAAATTTGAAAATATAAGCCCATGAGTCCGATAATGTGCACCTGAGAATCAGAATTTTAAAATTTTAATTACTTTTTTAATTATTAATTAAAAACCGTTTGCAGAATGCCATGCTCGGCGAGCTTCGCCAGCATGATACTGTGAAACAAAATCGCATGCATTCGAAAACATTAAATGGCACGGAAATTTAGTCAGTTTTGCGCCAATCTATATCAATAAAAATGAAAGTCTGAAAATCTGCATGCGTGCGATGTCCAGAAAAAACTACTGGACGCAGAACTCTGAAAATTCGAACATATGAGCCCATTCCTTCGGTAATGTACACCTGAGGCTCAGAATTTTGAAATTTTAATTACTTTTTAAATTATTAATTAAAAACCGATTTTAGATCGTCATGTTTGGCGAACTTTGGCCTCATGAAAAGATTTATGCTTGAAGTGAGTGGTAACCGCAAAAGTAAAAAACCGTTTTTTACGTTGCCATGCTTGGCGAGGTTAGAAATCTGAAAATTTGAATATATAATCCCATGAGTCCGATAATGTGCACCTGAGAATCAGAATTTTAAAATTTTAATCACTTTTTTAATTATTAATTAAAAACTGTTCTAAAACGGAGATTTTCTTACCCTGTGTTACGAATTTTTGGAGCAACCCGCTGTTCTGGGGTTTAAAACAGTTTAAAATTCGTATTCTATGCGTTAAATAGTTAAATTTTGCTTTTTGTTGCATCAATATGGAATGTTCTGAAAATTTCGGGTTCTATGGGTCGTAGGTCTTCGAAAACCTAATTTTTGGCGCCAATTTTGGCGATATTTCACCAAAACTCGCCAAGTTTGACGATTGTTCTGTCATTTGGCGCATTTTTCCTAATGGGACCGTTTCATGAAATTTTTTATGGTACTTTTTATGGTATTTAATACGTTTAATGACCTAACATTTCCTAATTTTAAGAAATTTAAATCGAAAATTGTGGATTTTACAAGATAATTTGCTTAATTGGATGAAATATTTAATAACTCCAGCAATTTTAATGCAAATTACGATATTTCTGGGGGAAATATGTGACGGCCACGGCAGTGAGTTGTCTTTAGTGGTGCGTTTGTAAGTACGTACCTGAAACTCTGGAACCATTATCTGCACATTCTGTTATACAATTGCGGCCTAGAGTGCTAATCTGGAGTTGCAGTTTACATGTCAGATTTTGTAAATCGCATAATTTAAGGGGTTCACGGGCAACGCCGTGCGGGACTGCTAGTATAACAATAATAACATTATCTCTAAATAATTGTAGATCGTTCAAACAAGAAACAATTCTCGTTACTAAATCATCTTGCTCGCCAGAACTATGTATATTTAAAGTGTTTGCAATTCTAATCAATTCATGAATTTTGAATTCTTTTTTTACATTTTTTATTTTATTAGTCAATTCGATACTACTCTCTGCAAAGCGAAAACCGGAAAACGCGCGTAATCTTTTCCGATTACTTCTATCAAGAATTTCATCAAATGTGTCGTCAGGGCCATACCCAGAAAATTATTTCGGAGGGGAATCCGACATTTCAGGGGGAAGGGGTCTGACTTATTGAATAATGAATATCATCTTATTATATATAAATATACTCTCACACACATATAAATAAATAAATAAATATATATATATATATATATATGTAATGCGTTGGCGTAACCAAGAAGGGGAATAGAGGGGGTCACAACCCCCCCCCCCCGTAAGAAATTTTTTGCCAGAGAAAATGTATATTCTTCACTCACTTATCACATACGCGTATACATATACGTGAGTTGCAGTAGTGGTACCCCCTCCCCCCCCAAGAAAAGTTTCTGGCTACACCACTTATATAATGTGATAATTTTGGGGAGGGGGGGGGGTCCGGACCCATAGAACCACCCTCCTGGGTATGGCCTTGTGTGTCGTCTAGTTGCAAAAACGGCCATTTCCTCAAATTTTGGAAATGCATTTTTTAAGTTCTAAGTAAACTTTTCCACCAACTAGAAACTAGAAGTCTCCGCCGACGCCGAGATCTAGGCCCGGCGAAGAACGCACATTTTACACCGCGGCGTACAATCGGCTTCAAACATTTTACAAATTATGCATAAACTTTCATTTGCTTATTTTTTTCTGGATGCTTCTAAACGCTAGTAACTTGTAAAGATACAATTTACATTTTTTGAGTCAATGGCGAAAGTTGATTGCTTTAAAATTTGTTTAAATATTGCATTATACCTTAAAAGAACAGTAAGTTTGGAATGGTTCATGAGAAGATTGTGGAGGAGGAAAAAAAAATGCGTTTAAAAGCAAATAATTTATTAATCATAATTGATAACTATATCGTGAATGTGCCATTTAAACAACATAAATCTATCCGATTTTGATAAAATCTATTGTTTCATAGTAGAAATATTTTAAAAGTGTACCACAATGGCAAACTCTTACTGTTACGAATTTTCGGGGAAACCCGCTGTTCTGGAGCTTCAAATAGTTTCAAATTCGTTTTCTACGCTTCAAATAGTTAAATTTTGCTTTTTGTTGCATTGGAATCGGTCAACTAGAATCGGAGATACGGAGGTTTCGGTTTTCCCTTTGTTTTTCTAAGCGGTTTCTAGAAATCTCGGGAAATATTGGTCCTAGGGGTTCGGTAACTTCACTTTTGGGGACTTATTTTTCGAACCAAATTTGGCGATATTTCGCCAAAAGTCGCGAAGCGTGGTCATTTATCGGGATTTTCCTTATGGGGCCTGAAAGTTGGTTTTCCTGCATTAAAAACACATAACCTAACATTTCTCTTCTATGACGTAATCAAAATTCCCGCTTTATGTAGGATCTTCGAAAAACAGACTTTTCTCGAAGCTCCTCGTATCTTCTGCCTCCTCTATAAATACCAGAGCGCGCTGCTCCGAGAGTTCAGTGGGAGTGGAGCACCCGAAGTGTAGAGTAGCTCCCGTTTAATGTGATCCAGCGGCCGATGTGAGCGGCGGTTTGCTCTGGGATAGAAGCGGGGTTTCGCGCTTGTTTATGAAGCTTTGAATTTAATTGCTGTGCAGGGTTGCCAGATCAAAATTTATGAAAATAGCCAAATGGCTTCTGAAAATTAGCCAAACCGTCGATTGCAGCGCCATCTTTTGGATTTTCAATTAAACTTTGTAGAATTTGAAATTGGAATAAAGTATGGAAAAGTTTTCTTACATAATGGCCAGGGGGGGGGGGGAATTTTCTCAAAATCTTTTAAAGCATTTGTTTAAAAAATCAAACAGAAACTTATTTCCTGCTCTCGAATTCCGTTCATGTTAAACCCTCAAAGAAAAACAAAATCGGTTGTAAAGCAAATGAAAAGAATAGGTACCTAATAATTTAATGAACAAACCCTCATACCTACCCAAAAAAACTATTTATCATAGAATATTAATTAGGCTATGTATAAATATGAATTTCCATATTTCTGTCAAGTTGTTTGTTTCTCAAAAACTCAATTATTATTCACAAATCTAAAATAGGAAATTTTTCTCTTGCTCGAATACTTTTTTTGGAGGGTGTACATTAAATACAAATGGACTGAGGAATTCTCTTTATATTAGTAACATAGACGGGATTTTATTTTGAAGGGGGGGATCTGCTGCCCCTCCCTGTGGCATTGCCAAGGGGGATCCGGGGGTCAGCTCCCACCCAGGCCCTGATTATCGCAGGGGCAAGAGGGGCATATGCCCCAGGCCCCCGATTTTGAGAGGCTTCTAAATTTTTTACAGTATTGTGAATTTAGTTTAAGGGTTTTTTCCCAATGCTGTAAATGCTTAATTTTTTACACTTATGAATTTTCAAATTACAATAACCTTTTTTTATCTTAATTCCCCACCACCCTCTCCATAGAAAAAGTATCACAGCAGATGAACGATTTCTACAAAAAGAAGTGGTAACTAGGATGGTTACTAGATTTTACGAGATTATGCTGTAAGTTGCAGGACCCACTGAAGTTTTCTAAGTGGCACCCATAAATAGAAATTTGACAATTATGATTATTAATATAATGAAAAAGTCAGGCGTTTAGTTGCATTTTTTAAGTCTTCATTTTTAATTTTAATAAAGCTTATTTCATAATGTTGATGTTTCATATGTTTATAAGCATTCTCATTAATGTAATATTAGTGTACTTCATGTTGTATACATTTAATCATGACAAAGATTTATATGCGAACACAGAAAAAATACATAAAGTAGTTGTCAGACACAGGAACAACATGTAGGAGGCCCCCATTCAGACTTCTGCCCCAGGTTTGTCATAATCGGGCCCTGGCCCACCCTAAACTAGAGAGAACAGGGGTAGATGCAGGCAAATATTGGGTCTGTTTTGCAACTCCTTCACAAATCGATGCAATCGATTAAAACGATACCTTTACAAAAATATAATGGATGGAAACAGTGTACTGGAGAGGTATGGTGGTAAGGAAGGGAAGGTGATCGTAAATACACGAAGGTAGGTTGGTATAAATTGTTATCACATATTCTGGAGAAATTTGAAGAGAGCCAACACTGCGTTGTGTCGAATCAAAAAAAGGCATCGAGCTCCGTAGAGAGCATTAAGATTTACCTGCGAATGCAGCGCAGTTAAAAAGATTTTTGTTAAATCGACATCGTAATTATTTCACTTCGAATGAGAGAGAACTAAATGCGATTTCATAATCGGATTTAGTTCTCTCCGGGAAATCAGATTAGGTAACAAATGTACGAACGTAGGTTCACAAGAGAAATATGCACCCTAATAATTCATGACCTCCATAATCACGTTGTGGAAAAACACACATCTTCCCAGCGCTTGTCGATTTCATATTTTACCGGACGGAAGCACAGAAAACTTAGAAACACTAAAAAAAGCAATATGAAGATCATACTCTTGAGGAAACACAGAAAACATGATGGAGATGCTGCATGTATTTTATTAGATTCCAGTCGATATCACAAAGCAGTCACATACTATTACTAAAAATATAACACTTTTACAAGAATTCCGGTTTAACTACGCTGTTAAAAATATATTATACACGAGCACATTCACAACATTGGAGCTTGGGGAAGCATCTATAAAAATTACTGCGTTGATGCTAAAGCGACCTGGCATGTCGGTGGGCGAAGGCCCGCATCACCAAAAGTGATCGGCGTAGATGCGAATCCGTGCAAGGGCTGTGCCTTACGTGCCGGTGGGCAAGGCCTCCTCACGTGAAGTGAGTGGCTTGCCCCACCGAAAACAACTGCTAACTGCTAAAAAAAAATGACCGTTAAATATATTCCTATAGAAAAGGAGAGAGCCTCGATCTTTCTCGAACAATCGAAGCATTAGCAGGTGTTATACGAGACGCCGCACAGCAAGGAAAAACCCGCAAGAGAAACACATCTGCTTCAGCCGAGCAGAGATATATGCATGCGAGCGGAGTTATTATTATTATTCTTTTAGCATGCGAAAAACTGACGTCAACTGTTATTTTATTTTAAAGCAGCTGATAAGAGCGAAATGATTTAGTAGTACGTTATTGCGCTGTAAATGAAAAGGCTAAGAGGAAAATTGAAAGCTTTAAAAAACAGTTATTGTTAAAAACTTTTAAATTAAATTTAGAATAGATTATTCGTTTAAATTTAGACAATATTAATTAGGATTTGTATTAATAATTTAAAAAAATATGCACGTTGTGTCAACGTGACAAACAGCCCTTTCACAAAAATATAATGGATTAAAACGGCCCTTCATTGGCATTTTACCCTACATTTTAATGTGTTTAATCAATTATTTTAACAAACAAACAGAAAACCCTAACTTTAATTAAAAATTGGTATGAAAATTCACAAAAATAAGCACTTTTCACAAAAATGGGACTCTCCTGGATCGACCCCTTGAGACAGACACGGATAAAGGCATTTTTTCACTTATTTTATTGTAATTGATATATGATGATGAGAAAATTTTGGACCCGTCCCCGAAAAGACATCCTGAGTACACCACTGACTCCGCCCCCAAAATTTGACCCCTCTCATTTTTGGTGAACTAAATTAACTTATTGTTCTTGAATATTCTTACTTAACTTAAAATTTTATACTCATCCTCCCACGAAATAAAATCCTGGTTAGGATACTGGCTAAGTAATGCAGTGCCGTTCGAACGATTGTGTATGTAAAAGCTTTGCGGTAGACTACTCCCCATTCTTTAAAAACAAAGAAGTCGAACGCGTATGGTTCCCAGTCTACTTGCGTTCATCTCTTCCTTGCATCCCGCTACAATATTATCACCAAAGCGCAAAGCTATCTCTATCCTTTCCTAACCTCTGACCCCATGTCTCTCTCTCTCAGTTTCAGTGCAAGAATTGGTTGAGGTAACTGAATTTTCCTTCCTAAGGAATTGCTAAGGCTAAAAAAGTTAATCGGGTCAAATGTGCTAAAAAGAAAAGACCAAATTAGCTTATATTGGCCAGTTTCTAGCAACCACAATAAAAATAGCCAAGAATTAGCAAAATGCAGGTTGGCTATTTTCTTTATAAATTTTCTAGCCAAGTGTGATCAAAAATAACCAAATTGGGTAATATTAGCCAAATTTGGCAACCATGGTGCTGTGTGTAAATTCTTCACTGCTGAGTCTTGAGGGACTGTTAGTGTCATCCCTCGAATATTTCCACTGAAGTTTTACCTGTGGTTGTGTTTTATTTTATGTGAGAATTACAGCATCTGTGAAAGCTTCCGATCTTAGCGGACTGTTAAAAGCACGTTACAGTTAGATTGTGCTTGTGAATTTTGTATAGCTGATTGTTCGACGAAGTTCTAGAAGCAATAAAATTTGTGTTCCATCTTGACAAGTGGACTCTTCACTAGAACTTTCTACACCAACTGGACTTTAGAACGACGAACCCAGGAAACAAGCAGAGTATTTCTGCAACATTTGGTGTAAGAATCGGGGTTCTAAAGAAAGACTTTAATTTTCCAGTTTATGGTTTCGGCAAGAGGAAACATAGAAGAACAACTTCAAAAGCTCATCTCTTTCATCATGGATATGATGAAGGAGATGAAATCCGGACAAGACGAGATGAAAGCCGGACAAGACGCTATGAAAGCCGATTTAGAGAAGAAAATTGAAGCCGGACAAGAACAGTGGAAAGCCGATTTGGAGAGGAAAATAGAAACCGGATTGGATGAGATAAAAACCGCCCACGACGAGGTGAAAATCGGGCCGGAGAAAGTAGAGAAAAATCAAAAGGAAACGGAGAAAACAATGTTGCTCGTAGAAGAAACTCAAGCAGAAACCGTGAAAAAATTGCGTGAAGAATTTGAAAACAAAATTGAAGAAAAACTGGACTCTCTCGTCAAGCTGGGAAAATTACCTGAAAACATGAAGATGTCGTCACACCGCCCAACAGTGAAACTAACCACTTATGACGGAAAGACTCCCTGGGAAGCCTACAAGACCCAGTTTTTAATCGTCGCCAAAGCCAATGGTTGGAGCGAGTCCGAACCAACTGGCCGCTTCCCTCAGCAGAGATGCAATTAATGTATTACAAACAATGGCAGCGACGAAGATAAAATTTGACGCCCTTGCCAGTGCCTTGGAGCTGAAGTTCGGAGAGAAGTGCCAGAAAGAGTACAGTAGAATACAACTAAAGTCAAGGATGCAAACACCTGGCGAGATCCTTCAAGAGCTGGCCTCGGACATAGATAGGCTGTGTCATTTAGCCTACGGCAGTTATCCTGATAATGTTCGAGAAGTTGCAGTGCAACATTTTATTGAAGGCGTCCAGGACTCTGAAATTCAGAAAGCATTGATCTTGGCGGATTATAAAGATCTCAGGTCCGCCCTCGTATTCGCCATGAAGCTAGAGGCAGCTTAGCTGGCCGTAAGGAAAGAGCGGCATACTGTGAGAGCTATGTCGTTCCAGAAGCCTACCAAGACAGCACAGCAAACTTGCAGCAAGCTTGATTTATCAAGTCAATAAACTTGAATTAAGCTTGAAAATTTCAAGCGTGTAAGCTTAATGCAAGCTTGAATCAAGTGTTCTAGTTTACACTTGCCCAGCTTGCATTAAGCTTGACATTTCAAGCTTGAATCAAGCTTGACATAGCAAGCTTAATTTCAAGCTTAAAACATGTTCCTAAAAAAAATTCCTAATTACACGGGGCACGCAAGTGTTCTAGTTTACACTTGCCCAGCTTGCATTAAGCTTGACATAGCAAGCTTAGTTTCAAGCTTAAAAAATTTTTCCTAAAAAAAAAAAAAAATTCTAAATGCACGTGGCGCCCGTCGGCGAACTCGCCTCACATACTTTATTTTCCACACATTTTCCCCTCTATGCTGAAATTTTAAGTTATTTTAATCTGTTTCCATCAAACGTCCGCGGCTGGATTCGATCTCGGGAACTAGCTCAGCGTGTTAACCGTTCCGCCAATAAGCCTCGGGCAGCTATGACTAAAGTTTGAAGTGACTGTTGTCACGCCGTTTTTTGGCCAGATCGATCAGTATGGGCGATGCTGATGTTTCTTTTATTTTTCCATGGGATGAATCAAAATTTAAATAATGTTATGTGTGATTTACAGACTCTACTAATACGTTTTAAAACTTTCAATATCGCAACACTCATGTTGAGCAATACTGCTGGCCAAAATCGAGACAAACGACTGATTTTGAAATCAATTTCGTAGTATAATTGTATTTTATTTTGAAGAATTTTCCATATTTGGAAATATAGAATCTTTTTTCTTTTTTAATTCTATGGTCAGTACATTTATGACTGATTAATTATTTTGTGGAGCCGGATTGCGCCTCATTCTACCACCCAAGGGAAGTATATTAACTAACTAAATTGTGTTAATTATATTAAAATTTATTTTTAGGGCTAATTAATTAGTTAATGGAATTACTAATGTTAATTAGATGTAAATAAAGCTAAAACTCCCCTCGTGTTACACTTCAGAGGGGCTTATCCCATTCATTCCTTCCCCTTCGTGTTCTAATGTCCAGGTTTTGTGCGATAATAAAATAAAGCACAACTTTTACGAACTTTTCTTTATTGAGCAAATTTGAGAAACGCTAGACAATTAATGTCCATTCTCTTTCACATATGGCACCATCAACGCACGCTTTCGAAAGGGAAAATCAAGCTGTATTCCAGCTTGACAATTCAACTTGACTCCTGCAAGCTTAAATTGAATTGAACTGTCAAGCTTGTATTAATATGTCAAATTCAAAGAAATGTCAAGCTAGATTTAAGCTTATGTGCTGTCTGGGACGGATGGAGAAATGGAGAGATTAGTGAATAAATTAAAGGCCCTCGAAAATCTGGTGGAACGACAAGTACAGCCAGAGCCAAGGCAAGCTAAATGTTGGATGTACAGTGGCGAAGGTCATTTACGAAAATACTGTGACGTACAAAAGAACAGCTGTCGTGAAGGGCGCAGATATCAGTACCCCAGAAAAGGCCATGAAGGAAGACCGGATAGAGACGACACAGTGTCTACTTAATTAATTATATTTTAATTTGTTTATTTCTGTTTAGTAGTTACAACTTTGATAACTTTTAAGACGGACATTTAAAAATATTTGCAAGAAGCATGTTTAGCAAGTTACTAGCTTGCTATTTGTAAAAAATTCTAAATTCGCTATCTTGAAAGAGTAGCTGAAATGCACTAAGTTGAATATATATATAATTCAATGTTTCTAAAAAGACAATTTCCCATATCTAGCACTTCAGAAAAAAATGTATGAAGTTCGTAACATTCGAAAAATACCGAAGTTCGTCACTTCTATGAAATTTACAAAGTACAGATCTGTTAGTTTATTTCAAAAACATATTCAACGACTTATCAGAACATAAAATATACCAATGTGCAAAACTTCTAAAAAGAAAAAAATACAACTTTAACTAATGCAGTTCACTAACTATTTTGTAAAATGCTTTACTTGATAATTCTGTAAAATAGTCTCTCACTTTGTACAGACATAAATTGTATTAATTTTAATTAGTTAAGGTTTAAATAAAGATAAGTTTATACATCTATGCTGAAATAACTGCTTATTTCTGTACCAAATTTAAATCCATTTTATCAAAAACATGTTAAGCATACTATTTCTACGAAATTTACAAAGTTCTAATAGCTAAGTTCCTTTCGAGAAATAATTTCATAACTTATGAGAACTCATAATAATATATACAAATCAAAAGTATACTTAGTTTGAACAAGTATCATGTATAAAAGTAAAAACATATTTATTTAAAATTTGCAGGTATAACCATCTCAATCAGTAAAATATGTAACACATGCACTTAGCTGATATTTCTCATAAAAGTATTCAAGTCCATTATTTAAGAAAAATAAAAAAAATAGCATAAGTTAATACTCTGATATTTTAAAAACTTAAAAATCATAGTGCCTGATTTAAAATATTCTGTTACTTCAAGTATGCGATAAGATCTTTACATTATAGAACACTTAAAAATTCTTTATTTAAAAATAGTAAGTCTTTAATCTCAGTTTACTTTTAGAAAAAGAAAAAAACAAACAATTAACCCATAAAATTATAATCAATCAATAATCTGAGTAAGATTTTTTTTTCAAACTGTGAAACATATAATGTACATTTAAATAATATTTTTAAACTGAGTAATGTGGAAAAGACCTTTTTATGTAAGTATATTTTACCAAAAATTAGTAATGTTGTGAATTCACATGCAACGCAGTTACCTAACGTACTTAAGTTTATGAGTTTATCGGAAGAACCTTTTATTTCTATACAGTTGATTAATGTTTTCATAAGACTACTTTCAATAAGTTTTTGACAAATTTGTAACTTTCTACCTTATAGTATTAATATTTAAAAGATAAGTATAAAACGAGAATCTTAAAACATGTCTAAGTATGTTACCTTTATCACTTTTTGATTTAGTAAAATTTCAGAAGTATTTATTTTGCAAGTAATTAGTGCACACAAAAGAAAACACAGAATTTTTTTTCATATATAAGCTGATTTATTTACAAAAATGTATACTAAATTACACAAACTATTTACACAATTAAGAAAATAATAACTTTTCAATGAGTATTCTATAACTAAGCATGCAAGTCAGTAAAAACTTATTGCAGTAGAAAACTTACAGCTCTATATAATCATACTATTAATGATTTTACATGCACAACAGATATGCATCATGAGATAGCACATTGGGTGACATTTACATTAAAATATTCAGGAGGTTTTAATTGAAAAAATGAATTAAATAGCACATTTTGAAGATACTCTCTATAGTCTTCAAAGAAAATGTTTGTAAAAAAGTTTCCATCATAAATGCATGTACATTTTTTCTCGCATATTTCTCTTGCTATGTAAGGTATGTCGATCATGAACCATACTTTATTACACACAGAAAGATACTTTTCAGCATCCGTAGTATTTAAACAAACATGTCTTTGTGAAGGATGATCTTCATTACATCCTATGCATTTAAATATTTTTTTACGCTTTTAAGAATTTCATAAGATACTATATCCATTAATAGATCTTTAGCCATTTCATATTCACAATGCGGTTCACGGTTACATTTTTGCGGCTTTAATTTTAATATTAAATGTGGTGTTGTCTCAAATTGCCTTTTTACACCGCTCAAAACAATTACAGGATATTGCGGTTTTAGGTGGATCTTGTGGCTGGGAAACTTTTTAGCTGATTGATACATGGTCGACAGACGTAGTAGGTTATATGAGAATAAATTGGCAGAAAAAAATGCATTTTATTGCGCATTTGTGTAGAAAAGGTGTTTTCTTCAAAGGAAATCATTTTCAGTAGGGGGTATGGTTTCCACGGACGGCCAGCAACGTTGAACACCTTTGAGGCATGGAGTCAATGAGGCCATTAATTCACGAGTTGGGGTATTCTGTCCCACTCTTCCAGAAGAGCTCTTTCCAGTTCTTGCAGAGTTTGTGGGGGTGGTTGGTGGCCAGCAACTCGTCTTCCTAGAGCGTCCCAAACGTGCTCTATTGCATTCATGTCTGGAGAACACGCTGGCCATTCCATTAATACGATTCCTTCCTCGAAAAGGAAATCCTCCACCAGGTTAGCACAATGTGGCCTGCAGTTATCGTTCATTAAAATGAAGTCATCTCCGATTGCTGCAGCGTAAGGGACTACAATAGGCCTGAGGATCTCATCCCTATATCGGCGACCAGTCAGAGGTCCATCTCGAATGATGTAGAGGTCTCTGCGCCCGTCAATGGAGATGCCACCATACACCAACACTCTACCACCGCCGAAGATGACACTTTCGTGCACGAACGCAGGATTATTCCTATTGCCACGGTCCCTCCAGATGAAAATACGCCTATTATCAGGATGAGCTGAAAAACGGGACTCGTCAGAAAAAAGAACATTGCTCCATTCATTTCTCCTCCAGTTCACATGCTCTGTTGCCCACTCCCTGCGGTCGCGACGATGCCTTGATGTTAGTCTAACACATACCATCGGTCGGCGAGCATACAGAGCATACACCATGGAGCCGGTTTCGGACAGTGTGAGTAGAAACCGTGGTGCCAGTAGCCGAGCGAAGGTGTTGTTGGAGAAGAGCAGCGTTCATATTCCGGTGTCTCCGAGCCGTTAACACTAAATAACGATCTTAATTGGGCGTTTTTGCCCGTCTACGACCTTGCCCTGGTTTTCGGCCTGCACTTCCAGTCGCCAAAAACTGGTTCCAGATCCTGGAAATCACACTTTGTGACACTCCAATGGCTTGCGCTACTTCGGCTTGAGTTTGGCCCCCTTCTAACCTACCGACAACTCTCCAAGCTTCTGAATCGGGTAAATGACTTCGCTGAGACATCGTACTCATCGAAACAAAGCAGTCTCTGAATGCCGATCATCCTTGTCTTCATTGTCTTTTATTCAGTCGAAAGTCCAATTTCATTCGATGCCGCTGAAGCGACGTTTTTGACGTCGAACTCAAAATTAGCATACTCCATAGTTTGAAAATCAGAAAAATTTGCATTTGTGATTCTCTTCTTCCATTTTCCGAAAAAAAAAAAAAAAAAAAAAATTCGCTTTTATCTTTATTTTATATAAAACTTACAATATCCTTTAATTGTTTTGAGCAGTGTATTAAATTCTTCAGCTATATTATCTGGATTTTATTCTATGTTCTAAATATTATTGTATTTGCAAAATGCCATGTCGTGTTTTTGAAGTAGTGTATTTTCGTGTAAAATTTTAAATATAATATTCTAAAAAGCTGCTTGCAATTCTTTATCTCCTTTCTCCTTAACCCTTTAACGCGCAGTGTTCCCGCTCTGGGAACATCAAACTCTGACATTTTGACTGTTGCCAGTCACGAAGAATAGATTTGATTTCTATAAAAATAATTGCGGGTGACATAGCTCCACGAGAACCCTTTATTTTTTAGCACGTCATTTCCCGTAAAAAAATGATCACGATTATTTTTAACAGCACTGACATCTGTTGAAGAATGGAAGAATGCGAGAACAGCTGGATAGATCGCCCAACGCTGAAAAAAGGGTAGCCGTTGCCATCGCTCGATTTAACTACCAGCAAGATGGCGGACCATCGTCAAGAAAGGCATTGGGAAAGGGTTGCGCCTGAAAGGGGCAAATCATTCAATCATTTTCATTTCACTCACACACACACACATCGATTAATGATCACTGTTCCGTTGTAGTGTTGACTACCGTTGTTGACTCCGTTGACTACCAATACACTACATAATTCGTCTTAGTGCACAAGATTGTAAAGATGTCAGACTTCCCAAGAGATGCCGCCACTTGCAAGCGTCATCAGTTTCCATGGCAACGAGGCTACGGAAATCGCCATTCTGTTTTTCGCGCCAGAGAGCGAGACGTACGATTTAGACGCTAAAATTTGACGTGTGTGATGATAGATGTTCCAAAGAACTAACTCGTTTTTTTTTTTTTTTTTAATCTTTCTCTTCTAACCTCTAAATAAGTTGTCTAAATTGTATTGTGTTAACCTAGATTTTCATTTAATGTTAATTAGTTAGCTGGAGTATCATTTTCCACATATATATTCGCGATTTTAATTGCCACTACCTTTTTTTTTTCGGGCCCCACCCCTGAAACAGGTCACAAACTGCCACTGATGCTATATATAAAAATAATAAGTATAACATGAAATTGAAACTAAAAAATGTAATTGTGAAAAATTGTCTAGTAACCTAATCCTATTGTTTCCATTTTTATTTCTTTTTTTTTAAATTGTTCTTTTTGGTATGCGTTATGACTAGCTGAAATGATTATCCATATTATGTAAGTTTTACTGTTTTATGTTATATATATATATATATATATATATATATATATATATATATTACATATACCTAATGTAAATTAATTCATAAAAGTTACTTCAGTCTTATTTAGAAACACCTGAAATATGTTTAAGTGTCCCTAAGTTCTTTTCCCTATTCCGTGAAAAATTCTAGAAGTCATTGAATGAAGTGTTTCGTATGTGGATGAAAATGGCGGTCTCCGCTATCGGCTGGTTTATTGCGAACCCCGGAAATGGAGAACTAGTGAAGGGTCTTTTTCACCCCCATCCTTCGCGGCGAGATAATACCTAAATCCTTTGCGAGACCCCCAAAATCCTCACTGGGTCCGGCCATCGCTGCAAGTGGCCCCTCGAAAATATGCTATTGTTGGCCCCTTGCGAGACCCAAAAGACATCACTGGGTACGGCCATCGCTGTCGGAGGCTCCTCGAAAATATGCTACCTCTGACCCTCTACGAGACCACAGGGTTCCCCTATGATTGTCTTCCTCCCCTCCATTTCGCGGGTGCAATTCGCCTGCGGATTAAATTCATCAGCGGTGCATGCAACTCGCCTTTTTTTCTTTCCTTCGTCCGGTGGAACTAACCCATTTCCATCTCTGACAATATGGTCCCACTTTTCGTTCCAACGCCAAGACTGAGCGCCGCTAAAACCCTAAGCACGCCCCTGCACCAGAGAACTGAATCACCTCCGAACATTTTAACTAACAAAGCGTTGACCAGAAAGAGCGTAGCCAGCCTTTAACAGCTGTTTGACATGCAAGCACATGTGTGTGCTATGTATCTTTCAGCAGCGGCAACAATGCGTTTCATGTACACCATGCGCGTAATTTCCGATAACCCCCTTTGCATTAGCAATCACTCGGCAAGCAGCCCATGCGAAGACAAAGCAAAGTCCCCGGGAAAAAAAAACTATTGTGTTAACGAGCTGCATTGTTCCCGAGATGTTTTCACACGTGTGTATTTTAATGAACGGATAATCGCGTGTAATTTATGCGATTCTTGTGGGCAGAGGAGTTGCAGACGGCATAAATGCTGAGAATAATTTTGATGTACCGTTCTAGCGCAGCCAATACAGGTAGTCCCGAAAAGGTGGTAACGGACTTTATCTACCACGGGTTCCCAAACTTTTTTCGTCACGGCACCCTTGTCAGGATAAAAGCATTTTGGGACACCCTTCTTGGGCTAAGAACTTTCTCGACAGGTTACCTTTAACCCTTTAACGCACAATGTTCACTCTCTGGGAACACCACACTCTGACGTTTTGACTGCTGCCAGTCACGAAGTACATATTTGATTTCTCTAAAAATAGTTGCGGGTGACATAGCTCCACGAGAATCCTTTACTTTTTATAGCACGTCATTTCCCGTAAAAAAATGGTCACGATTCTTTTTAACAGCACTGACATCTGCTGAAAAATGGAACAATGCGAGAACAGCTGGATAGATTGCCCAATGCTGAAAAAAGGGCAGCCGTTGCCATCGCTCGACTTTTTGACGCAGCTGGTTGTGCTGGGCACAGCCAGCTGTCGTCAAAAAAGTCTCTAGATCTGTGGCACGCGATGAACGTTTCGATCGTCCGCCATATTGCTGGTAGTTAAGTCGAGCGATGGCAACGGCTGCCCTTTTTCAGCATTGAGAAAGGGTTGCGCCTCAAAGGGTTAAAGTAATATGAATATCATGGTTTAGAATGCACTTTAGATGCATATGATACTTTAGATGCATTTTTCATTATTTCTTTTATGTTTACAGGGCTAACTATCAAGAAAGTACTCTCTTGGGAAATTAATATAGAATTTTACCTCACCCCCACCCCCTCCCCTTCCTCATCTATCTCAGGGAGTTCTTGCCAAAGAAGCGACTGGACACTGAACTCTCTCGAGCTTACCGAAATATTTTTGTTTTCGCCCACTTGGCAATCGGCTTGGCCAACTTTCTTGTGGGATAGCTGTTCAAAGGAAATTTTTTGATTATTCTCCCCCCGAAACTTAGGCTTTTCCTGATTATCTCCACGGCACCCTTGGAATACGCTCCAAGGTGCCGCGGCACACAGTTTGAGACAGGCACGTAGCCAGGAAAATTTTTCGGGGGGGGGGGGGATATACGCCTGGAAAATGTTTCGGGGGGGGGGGGTATGAACTTATATGTGCATAAATACACGGAATTTCATCACTAATCCAAAAATTTCGGGGGGGGGGATATATCCCGATATCACCCCCTTGGCTACGCCCCTGGTTTGAGAACCTCTGCATTAAACACTAGACGAAGAGTCAAAGCTGTTTGTGGAGGCAATTACAACGGGCGCTAGAAAAAAAAAAAAAAAACATTCGACAAAAATATGTCTACACTCCATATATTTAATCTTTGTCCACTTAAAATGGATGATTTTGTACTCAATTTTTATTATAGTATATCGATAAAATTCTTGCTTTAAAATGTAACAAATAAAAATCCTGTGTTTAGATACAACTTGCTTGTAATTAAAAAATTGTCAAAAGAGTTGTTTTTTTAAAAAAAAGGCATTGCTTTTTCCAGTCTTTCTAAAATGCGCGTGGCTATAGCTTTCTCATGGTAGGATATCGAGCTAACGGGCGTGGAGGTGGGGGGGGGGGTCAATTTTTAATATAAAATTGGATTGACAGTCAATTTTACTAAAAATATCTGGTAAGAATTTTCAATAGCACTAAACATTTTTAAGTTCTTTATAGTAAATTGTGTTTGTTACGCAATGAATTATGAATTTTACAAAATTAATGTAATTTTTTATAAATTTTAATATAAAAATTTCCAAAATTTATATAAAATTTAAATCTTTTTTACCGTATGCTATTTTGAGCGATCGTTATGGCTATAATTAGCATTTGTTGGAAGACTAATGGAGGACGGGGTTGAGACCCCATAACCCTTCTTATATATGCAGCCGTGCCTCCTAACTATTACATCCAAAAAATATGTTGTTGTTGTTGTTTCTAATACCATCAGGCAACCGGTAAGCGGTGCCAGATCCCCCATATAGCGTGGCGATGGACAGAAGGGGACGGCTTCCTTTTTTATGAGCCCCAGTGGGAGAAAGTCCGACTTCGCTCGGGGGTCCCCTGAGCTCCATTGGCGTACACGGTCCCACAGCAGTCCAACTGAGAGAGGAGTCCACCCTCACAAGCACTGGCCAAGCCTGATGCTGCTTCACTTGCAGTGTTCTTATGGGAACGAAGTTTAGCATGCAGACAAAAAAATATATGTAATATTAAGAAATCGTTAAAACACCAATGATTGAAAGTGTGATTTCTGTGTGCGAATTCCATTCCTTATCATCCGTCTCTTAAACATTCTCCACCATTTTGTATTCTGAATCGGCGGCGTTAAGGAAAAGAATGTTAACCCTTTGAGGCGCAACCCTTTCCCAATGCTGAAAAAAAGGCAGCCGTTGCCAACGCTCGACTTAACTACCAGCAAGATGGCGGACGATCGAAACGTTCATCGCGTGCCACAGATCTAGAGACCCCTTTTTTGACGACAGCTGGCTGTGCGGCACAGCCAGCTGTCGTCAAAACTGTCGTGAGCTGCACTGTCGACAGCTGCCGTCAAAGCTGTCGTGACGGTTCCCGAATGAGCAAGGGATTAATTAATATGAATGACGCCTATTAATTAATAGATCAATATTTTATGAATGCATTCATTATCAATCATAATTAATGAATAATAACACCATACCTCCCCATACCGAGAAAATTAACACATCCTATTATTTATCGATTACACAATAACCCGCCCACCCCCCTTCTCTGGAGACGGGCGGGCCCCTACCCTCCCAGTCCGGGCCTGCTAACGCGTATTCATGCTACGTCTCGAGAAAACCGCAGCTGGCTGTGCGGCACAGCCAGCTGCGTCAAAAAAAGGGTCTCTAGATCTGTGGCACGCGATGAACGTTTCGATCGTCCGCCGTCTTGCTGGTAGTTAAGTCGAGCGATGGCAACGGCTGCTCCTTTTTCAGCATTGGGCAATCTATCCAGCTGTTCTCGCATTCTTCCATTTTTTCAGCAGATGTCAGTGCCGTTAAAAAAAATAATCGTGACAATTTTTTTTACGGGAAATGACGTGCTAAAAAGTAAAGGATTCTCGTGGAGCTATGTCTGTCACCCGCAACTATTTTTATAGAAATCCAATCTATTCTTCGTGACTGGCAACAGTCAAAACGTCAGAGTTTGGTGTTCCCAGAGCGGTAACACTGCGCTTTAAAGGGTTAAAGAGAAAAATAATCTGCAAAAACAGAAAAAGCAACCGCACTTCTTTTCAGCTGGGCGTTTACATTTAACCTTTCATCCGTCACTGGAGATTGAAGAACAAGCCAAAAACACGTGCCACCTGAAGAAGAATTCAGGAGAGAGAGAGAGAGAGAAGGAAGCTCCTTTTATTTTATATTATTTATTTTTTAATTCTTCAATCGCATTAAAAAAAGCACTATGCTTCACTTCCCTTTTATTTTACAAGGGCGTAAAGCGAAAACAGGTATGCTGCCTTCCAGTTTACGGTGCGCTGAACGCCCGATTTTTTTTTTTTTCCCTGCATTGTTAATTTTTTTCTTTCTTCTAGTTTAATAATTGTTTCATGACGATTGGCTTTTTTAAAAAGTTTAGCTGGCACGTACTCATCGATATAGAAAAAGCATCTGGCTATGCCCTCGCACGGGGCGCAAGACATCAAGAGGGCGCAAAGTTCGTACCTCGATTTAAGTGTACAAATCTTTTGAACGTTTTCTTCTTTATGGGTGGGGGTGTAATGTGCCTGACTACGATCGCAGACGAGGTACACTCGACTCAATTAAAAAATTATTCGAGTAATGATCAAATTTGCTATTTTAGTTTCGTAAATAACTAATAATAATTTTGTTTGGGGGAAAACCCCCGTAAAATTAGAAATATGAGAAGTTAGTATGATGCATTAAAATTATTCACTGTTCCGCAGCGGTCTGGTCTCTAAACTCATTTCCCGTGAGAACACGGAAAGTGAAGCAGCATCCGCCTTGGCCAGTGCTTGGGAGGGTGAACTCCTCTCTCGGCTGGACAGCTGTGGGGCAGTGTACGCTAATGGGAGCTGGTGCACGTAAAATCCGTCGTGGCTCCAATGTCCTCCATGTTCAAATGATACCTCTGGGGAGGTGCCGCTTTCAGGTGGTGGTTGGTCCCTCATCTGGAATTGACTCAAAATTAGGGACCAAAGAGCAGACATCCAAGCCCATTGGTGGGGGGGGGCAGTGCCACCTATTTTTCCAGGTATAGAGTTTCTTCATGAGTTCATGCTGCGTGGCACTCACACCATGGCCGATTCGATCGACCGCCATGATAGTTTAATCGGATGATGTATTTCTCGTACAATAAAATCCTTCCATTGTTTAAAAAATCAGTGGAAAATCTTGAGCGTAAGTGTCACCTGCTAATCAGCATACAAAATGAAGAATTTACAAACAGCCTTCCAAAATAGGCTATTCAAAACAAGCAAAAGATCGCTTATATAAAGGCCCACAATACAGAGCCTTATATGGCTCTCGCAGATCTGCAAGCGACGCGAGGTCTGCTCTTTTGTACTTTTCGTGCATGCTTCACAAGCATTCCATGTAATTCCTTCAGTAATACTTATAATTTCAGAAGTCTTTAGTTATTTGATTACGGAGTAAATTTGATATTCTTAAGACTAATTCAGGGAAGCAAACATTTTAGGCCCATGAATAAAATCGCGTCAAATGTCGCCAAGCTTGGTTTCAAATTTGGTGCCGAAAATAAGTCTCCCCAAAACTGAGGTCGCCAAAGCGATATTGCTATTATTTGGCGAGATATCTCCAAACACCTATATTAAACAATGGCAAAACCCGAAACCCCTCATCTCGTGTTCTAGTTAACCGATTTTCATGTAACAAAATGCACAATTTAATTATTCGATGCGTAGAATACGAATTTTAATCTAAATTTACTTCCTGAAGACCATCTAAAAAATTCATAGCCACTGTGCCATGGCGAAGCCCAAATGCTTTTTAACGCGAATCATAGACATAATGTTACGAATTTTTATAGATGATCTTCAAGAAGTAAATTTAGATTAAAATTCGTATTCTAGGCATCGAATAATCGATGCGTAGAATACGAATTTTAAACTAAATTTACTTCCTGAAGATCATCAAAAAAATTCATAGCCACTGTGCCATGGCGAAGCCCAAATGCTTTTTAACGCGAATCATAGACATAATGTTACGAATTTTTTTAGATGATCTTCAAGAAGAAAATTTAGATTAAAATTCGTATTCTAGGCATCGAATAATTAAATGCACAATTTAATTATTCGGGTCTCATCGCGCGGCTGTCGATCTAACGGTCTGGAGATTTGGTAGGTTTTCTCCAGATGTAGCGTGAATACGCGTTAGATAGAACCCCTTAGAAATCCTCCTACACAGGCTCTTCCCACGATGGCAGATCGCCCTAGCGTAGCGTTGTCATAATCACACAAAATCACAAAAAAGCATTTGGGACTATTTCCATTTTACCAGAATCTAAGAATATGTGAAATTATTTCGCCAGTGACGTAATTTGTACGCCAAAGCCTTTCAGCCTAATTGGTTCCTAATGCATTTTTAAACTGTGACATCAAAATGATGTCAATATCACTTACGATATGATAGGTAATTTGAAATAAAATTAAATTACAAACTCTCACTGGGTAGTACATATAACATGTCGGTGAGTTCCAAGTTGATCGGACAAATAATTCGAATTTTATTCCATTTTTTAAATGAAACTTTTTTATAAATCGTAAAAAGTGCAAATCAGTAACGTTTAAAAATAAAAGTATGACGCACACGGCACAGCTTTTTTTCAACCCAAATAAAAGAACTTGTATAGGATTGAAAATGTGTGTGTGTGTGGGGGGGGGGGGGATCTAAAAATAACGGCTAAAGTGGATTTTCAGTTTTTTTAAGTATTACAAATATTTATATATATTTTTTTACAAATTTATAAAAAAAAATTCAAGTCGATTGTGCGGTGTGGATTTTATTTTAGTACTCTTTTTAGCATAACTTTCTATCTTTTTGGGGTAATGGCAGTGAAAGTTTTGTTTTGGAGTGATACAGCGGAATTGCTGCACCCAAGCTTTTATTTATAAGGTAATAATCCTACTATATAATAACACTGATCCCTGCCTCACTGATTAAATAACTCTTTAACAATTCCGGGCAACCACTCGAAGATAAAACTTTTACCGTCATTACTCTAAAAGGATTAAAAAGTTCAAAAAGATTAAAAAGCACAGAAAGCATAATAACATCTACACCGCTTGTACGATCCGCTTGAAATGTTTCATAATTATGTATAAAAATATAGAAAACAATCTGCGCTACTTTAAAAATCTGAAAGTCCACCCGCTCCCTCATTTTTAAGAGATTTTTCGCTCTTTTCATGTCTATTCTATTTCCGAGAGTTTTTTAAAAAAAGCTAATCATTTGCAAGACAAAATTAGCTGTTCCAAGTGACAATGGCATCATACTAAAATTACGGTTTTCAGGCTTCCAAGGAAAAATTGCGATTCCAATTCTTTTAAAATTGTTTTCCCGGATAACATGGTTTAATTTTTTTTCATTAAAATGATTGTCTGCTTGAAGCATTGATATAAGAGGGGCTGTGTACACAAAACGAAATGAATTCGTTCGAATGCGAAAAGTTTCCGCTTATTTCCGGAAGAGCATGTGAAATTCGATCTGGGTACACAATAAAAATTCACTTATTTTATGTGGACGAAGATGAAATATATTGAGTGTAGACCTGTTTTCGTCAAATGTTTTTTCTAGCGCCCGTTGTAATTGCCTCCACAACGGGCTTTGACGTCTAGTGCAATTTGTGACGTTTCACATTGACCATATTGGTGGCTTTATCAAACGCATTGAGTGCTTTATTTTTAGATACTCTTTAAGTAAATGGCAGGTATGGGCAGCCTTTGAAAAGTTGCGGGCCGAACTTCAGCATCTTAGCGAAGTCGCGGGCCATATAACTAGGGATTTATATGGGATTTTGAATGGGTTTTAGGGGTTTTATACAGGGTTTTGATATGTTCCGTGGACCGGATCAAAAGTCGTGGCTTGCGGGACGGTGGTTGTCCAAAAGTGGTATATGGTGTTATGTGCGAAAATAAAAAAAATGTGAAAAAATATACTCGCATGAATTAAAATATTTAAAATATCCAAAATAATCTTGTAAACAGAGCCTTATTATCGCATGGGCAAATCGGGACTTTGCCCAGGGCACCCCGGCTCGAAAGGGCCTCCCAATTTCAAATATTGTTCTGAAATATACTTTTTAAATCAAAATTTTATGAAAAAAAAAACAAATTTCATAGATGGGGGCCCCAAAATTCATCAATGCCCGGGGCCCCCGTTGGCCATAATCAGGCTCTGCCTGTAAAGCCTTCCTTATATAACAGGGTGAATAGAAATGTCATAAATCTCTATAGCGTGAAAAGGAAAGAAAAAACAATGATGATGCCGACATTTATTTCCTTTCTGGTTTGCTACTGCAGACAATATGGAAGCAAAAGCAAAAAATCCGTTGTTGACTCAACCTTCAAACGTAGCTTTAAAATCGATGTTTCGATTTCGAGGACAAAAAGGGGGGGGGGGGAGGAAAGCAGAATAAAAAATAATATTCAGCACCTTGGCAACATGAGCGCGGAACACATTTCTCGCTTCTGCATTTCTATTCTGGGCGCAATTCATTGATAAAAACCGGGTAAGCGACTTGGGCAAACGAATTCGAACGACCAGATTGGGCACATGCATACAAATTTTGGGAAAGAGGTAATGAACTTTAAGTTCCACTGATTGAAGCGGTCGCTTATCATATTTGCTTTACCACCGCGTTATGTTCACCGTACAACTGTTGTTTATAATTATGCTAAGGATTTAACCCTTTATGTTACCTGCTGCAGATATGCAACATACCAAATAAGACTAAAAAAAAAATTTCAAACCAAAGTGGTTTTTTTTTTGGTGTGTGTGTGATTGTTTTTTACCCAGATATCCATTACCCTAAAATAACTTGAAAATCTCGTCTTAAAAGATAGCGATATTTTATTTTAAAAGAAGTCGGTCCACTAGGAACTGGGCATTGGAATTTTGAAAATTACCAGTAGTGTCTGGTGCGTAAGAAAATTACTTGCGGAATGTTATTCAATATGAATTAGAAGTCCAGGTCCGTTGTGGAGGCAATTACAAAGGACGCTAGAAAAAAAAAAAAAAAAAATTGAGGAAAATATATTTACACTCAATTCTACTGTACAGTTATGCTGATCCCGGACACACTCTGTAACCATTCCGGGTTAACCACTTCAATATAAATATTTTACCGCTATTACCCCAAGAAGATTAAAACGTTCGAAAAGATTAAAAAGGAGAAAAAGCGTAATAACATCTACATCGTTTATACAATCCGCTTGAAAATGTTCATAATTATGTATAAAAATATAAAAAACAAACTGCGCTACTTTAAAAATTTGAAAATCCACCGGTTCCCTCAATTTTTAAGCGATTTTTTTGCTGTTTTCAGCTCCCTTTGTTTTGAGTAAACAAAGGTGTATCATTTGCGTGACTAAATGAGCTGTAGCAATTGATATGACGTCATATTCATCTGGGTCATCAGGCTTTGGAAAAAAAGAGTGATTCCAATTCGTTTAAAATAGTTTTCCAAGATTACATAGTTTAATCCCCCCTCTTTTTTTAACAAATAAATCGTCTCCATGGATAAGAAAGGCTGTATATACAAAACGAAATCTTTCGAATGCCAAAAGTTTCCGCGCGTTTCCAGAAGAGCATGAAATTCGATTTGGGTATATAATAAAAATTGAATATGACTTTATTTATTTTAGGTGGACGAAGATTAAATATATTGAGTGTAGACAAATTTTCGTCAAATGTTTTTTTTTCAAATCAAGTTTGCATGTTATGTCAATGTTACATGACCTGAGTAGATTTTTGTGTTTGTAGAACTGATAGTTTGTTCACAGGGTTGCGAAAAAGAATTCGTATATATATTACGCCATAAGGACAAGAATTATTTAAAGGACGCTAGTGTCTAAATGGTTAATTCGAATGAGCTAAAATTGTGTATGTATATAATAGGTCACCATCACACAACCTGTATAGATTTTGGTGTGTGTAGAACCCATACTTTTTGTACAGGTCCTCAAAAAAGAATTCTTATGTATTATGGCCTGTAGACGCACTCTTGGTAATGATCAAGTGTTCGGAAAGTCGAGTGGAGTCACACCAGATTCAAAAAATCGTTAACTCTAATAATGTCATCAAATTCGCCGATCAAAATTTTTCGAAAATGCTTAGAAATACCATTTTTAAAAGGCAGAAAAATTCCCAAACTATTAATGAATCTCATCAGATAATGGTCAATGTTGAACAAAATTATAGACAACTAATTTCGAATATTTAAAATGAAATAAATGAGTTTTTTTTTTTGGCACTGGAGCTATCAGAGAGTGTCTTAACTACGTCAGTAACACATTAAAATCAGACACCATTACAGTCCATGAGAACATTTTTTTCTGATCTCTCATTTTGACATCATTTATACCGGGTTTGAAAGGAAAGAAATAAAAAAAAAGGACAATCAAATGAATAAATAATCGAAGTTAAGAGCTGCTGAATGACTCCCATCCCATGATCTCTCTCTTTCTACCGTACGAAAAATTCCATAATAAAATAAGCAGGTAAAGTGAAAGTCGGAGTAATAAATCGAGCGCAGACGATCTCTCTCTCTCTCTTTTTTTTTTTTTTTTTAACTCATCTCCCTAATGCGAGGTTCTCATATCCGGTAATTTCCCCGAAAATGAAAAGAGGACCGCATAGTAATTGTGGGTGATTGAACTTTCGCGTTTTCGCTGCTCTCTGGCCGGACATTTTGCTTCCACCTGTATTACATTCTTGGAAAATGCGGAAGAAAAAGAATTCTCGATCAGCGGTAAAGTACTACGAGGAATACATTTGATATTTAGTCTGTGGGTGGAAAAGAATGTGATGTATGACCACGGGCGTTGCTGTCACATGAGAGACAGGGGGGGGGGGGGTTCCATTCTCACTATAAAATTAAATTGACTGTGCATATTTTATTAAATGTATTTTCTATTAAATATAAATATTTTGTAAAAGAAAAAAGACAAAAATGAATTATATTACAAATTTTTAATCTACTTCATAGTAAATTTTCATTATTACTGAGTAAAGTACTGTGGAGTCCCGCTATTCCGAACTAATTCGCACCGAACTGTTCACGGCCGGATCTAGGGGTGTGCAAGCCGGGTCCTCTGCCCCGGGCGCTGCTAGCAGAGGGGCGCCAAATCGTCTCTGAGACAAAGAAAACTTGACAAAAAATAGGGTGGAGGGGCGCCAAAAAGGTATCTTGACCCGGGCGCCTGTTCTGCTCAGTCCACCACTACTCTTCGGTTTAGTGGAAATTCCGAATAAGTGGATTTAATGAATAATATTAACTAATTCACTTCTTAAGGCATAAATTTAGTGCGAGGATTTTTTAAATGGAACCGACATGTTAAGTAAGTAACCTGCTTTCATCCAATTTGGTTTCCGGCGTAAATAAATGTACGTTGTTTCACGAACATTCTTTTTAATTTCATCATTTTGAAAAAAAAAGGTATTTCTTTTTCTGAACTTTGTTTGGAATAGGCAGATTTTCGCAACGTTCTACTGCATATATAGTTTACAAAATTAATACACATTTTAATAATTCATATAAAATTCACAAAATTTATATGAAATTTAAAAATACTTTTACAGTATACTATTTTGAGGATATGCCTCTAAAATTAGAGCTTTTACATAGACTAAGGACCCCCTAACACGCCTCTTCTATACGTCCACGTGTATGACAGAGGCAGATGCAGAAAAGTTTCAAGGGAAGGGCGATAAGTGTGACAAAAAATGCTACCAGAGAAGCGTCACTTTTTTTTTTCTTGCTCATTTTTAATCTTGAATCCATGTTTAACCTGTTCGCTCTCACCATTTAAAAAGCCGCAAAGGGGAGGACTACTTCTTGGATCGATGTTTCTCCTATATAATTATTATTTGTACGCAATTGATCAATAATCCGAATCCCGCTTGACGGAGTTAACCGGGGAAAAAACACGCTTCTTTTTAATTCCACGCAGAAAATCTGAATTACAAACTTTTATGCCTTCTCCTATCATCTTTGTATTCGTTTATCAAATCTAGAGCCACTGATACAGCCATTACGTTAAAAAGGTTCTTGAAAACTACGAAAATGTTTATAATAGCCCCCTTCCCACCCCCCCCTCAAAAGAAAGAAAATAAATAATAATAATAATAAATCAGTCAACCAATGAACAACCTCTTAACGTGCAATACCCTATTTTAATTCAGCTATTGGAAGCGTATAGTAGGGACTATGGGTATTACCACAGAAATCAATAAACCGTGTGAGTAAATTTATTATTTCCTCTCCTAAATTGCTGGCCCTAGTATAGCCGAATGGATAATAAGACATAGAACATGGTAGTCGACTGAAGTGTGAAGGTCCTTTGTTCGGGGCCTAACGAGTGGCTGCCCATTTAATCGTCAGGAGTTTTGGTCGGTTTTCTCCGCATTACGCTTTAGAACCCCTTAAAAAGTCCTCCGACCAAGGTACCCTCCACTCCCTTCCCCATAGGCTGATGCCCCTCGTTTAGGCTTGCTGACATAACACAAAGCCACAAAATTCAGACACTCTTAAATTACTTAGTGCCGACTTAAGCAAACTCCATTTATCAGAGTTTTTCACCTACATGAGGAGAACTTGATCCACATTAACTCTCATAATCGGGATTCAAACAGGTTAGCCCTTCCCTTTTCCCAGTCCTAAATCAGCCACTGGAGAGAACGTTCTCCTCATGCTCATGACTAAGAAGTTACCATACTCTGATTGAAGCCCAGAAAACACATTAACGAGGTTCCACTCCAACTCAACTCCACAGAAGTAACTATTATCATGAACAACAGCAAAATGTTAAGACCTGTGTGTGTGTGTGTGAAAGAACTCGGCAAGCACGCATCTGAAAAACTAAGCAATTATATAAATGCAAAACGCAACGCAACAACCTTATTACTTGTGTGTACTTCATCTAAACTCTTGCGTGATTCTGAAATGGCTTCGATAAACAAGTGCAGCACACTCTTCTGTAATTTACGCTTGGCTGTTTCACCTCTTGATTGAGAATCTGATAGTTTCATATCAGAAAAGTATAATTGTTTCACATGTTATCTTGCGTGGGTAAGGGGGGCTTCCAGAAATTACTCTTCGATCCAAAGGGGGAGGGGGAGGTTTTAACTAGGGGTTCTACCACGATAATATCGGAAAGCTTTCGGTAGCGGATAAATCGAGCCCTCTTTTCTCATGACGTCACAATCCGAGAAATATCCGATATGTGCTAGCACCAACTAGTCGGAAACGTTCTCGTGTCGTATTCACTATCGGAAATAATGCTGTTTTTTCTAGACACGTCAGATGAAGGCGAAAACTTGCATTCCGATAGCGGAGAATAGAGGATGGGTGGGTTTTTATGCATGTACTAGCAGCGTGGCCCGGCGTTGTCCGTGCAATGAAAGAGAAATGCCATTTACCTTAAATATAGATTGTAATGGGAAGGAATGTGAATCCTCCGGCTGAAATGATAAAAAAAAAGAACAAAGCACCTGATGGCGTAGAGGCTACCGGGAATTGAACGTGGCTAAACTTCTCCTCTTCTACCTGTCTGCGTTCTAACAGTCATTTATTGCTAATACCTACGCAACTACTAAAAACAAATAGAGTCCAGTCGTCAGTATGAAATTGTAAAGGGAAAGAATGTGAATCCTCCCGCTGCAGCGATAAAAAAAGGACATAAGACTTCCCAGTGCAACGAAAAAGAAATAAACATGGCATCCGTTGGCGTACAGAGGTTACCGGAAATTGGACGTGGGTAGGCTGGAATGAGAATCCCCCCGCTGCAGTGATAAAAAAAAAAGGATTTTCCGCTGCAAAGAGAAAAAAAAAGGAACACAGGGCTTGCCAACGATCCGAGTTACCGAGAATTAGACGTGGCTAGGCTTCTCCCATTCTACCTATCTGCCCTACTAGCAATTTTGCTCGGGCTACCACCGGCCACGTAGCCAGCCGATGATGGCCCGAGCAAAATTACTAGTAGGGTGAGTTCTAATATGTAGTCTTTTATCCCTAATACATACGCACCAACGAAAAAAAAAAATAAACTGTTTCCAGTCATCAATATAATAACCAGTCTGCCTGAATTTCGCGTAGTGGTGGCGCGAAGTGGAGAGGGGTTGGTGGATTATATTAGCACGGTCGCCGTCCCATCTCTCTCTTTCAATCTCCACCTCTCTCCCCCCTCTCTCTTTCACCAAGCGCACCGTAGCGACTTTGAAAACCAGTGGGGGAAATGATAGCTACCTTCAATTGCGAAATTTGCAGTCCAGAGAGAATTTTAACCTGTGATCTTTTCAGAAAAAAAAAATCACATAAAAAAAGTCTAATAAACATTTCTGCACGGTTCAAAATTTAAAAGAGGGAGAAATAAATGTTTAATCAGCGGTAAAAAGATGGAAAATTTTTGCCCTTAGGTTTTTCGATGCGACATTTTAAAAATAGCATATTTTTAAAAGCAGTACATTTTCTTCAAAACAGGATTTCCTTTAAAAAATTCCCAAAAATCGGCAAATGTAAGTACGATTTTGTAACAAATTTTATTTGAAAAAGAAAACTCTGTAGTTTCCGATGATATAAAAAATATAGTGTTCGGACGAAAATTTAGCTCGTGATAACGCAAAATGCGAGAAAAATGGCCAAAAACCTTACAAAACATACAATAACTCAAAAACTATTAATCCAATTAATTTCATTTTTACGGCATTAGCTTTCTCTTGTCCTATTTAGTCAGTGTGCCGAATTTGGTCCAGATCCGTCGAACGGTCTGGACGCGTATAGCGAACAACAAACAGACTTTCCTCTTTTATATATATGGATTATGGAATGTTATGCTCCCACAAAATGACCCCTTTCCCTGGCACGGCTAACTGTCAAAAAGAACATTCCTCCCTTGATAGATGTCTCCGAAGCCCCGGTTTAGATTGATTAGTTGATCGGTCCCAGTGTCGAGATTGAACTAACATGTACAAAAATACTCTCTCCTTTTTTTTCGACACTCGTCGTGCTAGCCCCAAAAGGATAGTCGCGGCTATTTATCCGAAGTATTTGACTATCCGACTGTGAGAAATACCCGTCACTGATATTCTCCGATACCATCGTGGTAGAGCCCCAGATTTTACAGTTTGTGACAGGGAGGTACGAAGGAATCGAGTCTTTTCGTCTTTGATCAATGTTGCTTCTCAGAATGTACAGTTTTTGTACATCACCTCATTAATGTATGAAACTGGGGATGGATGCGAGACGAGACAGAGATTTGCACCTTTTTTGCGAGACGAGACAAGCATTTTTAACATTACGATATAGGGATTTTGCGAGACGAGACAAAGTTTTTAGGCTGTTTTGCGAGACGCCTATTTTCCGTCTCGCGTCCATCCCTATTATTAGGCTTGCCAGACGTCCCGGTTTGACCGGGACAGTCCCAGTTTGCAGACAAAATCCCGGTGTCCCGGCCGGTTTACTTCACGTCCCGGTAAAAATTAAATTTGTTTATAGATGACCAAAAAAAAATCAACTGTGAAGGATTATTTGCGATAATTAGTATTTTGTCATTTATTTGACTGTACTGTATAAAAAGTGAAAAAGAGTGATGGTCTGCTAAGAATTATTGTTCAAATTTTTATTCCTTATTCAGAGTGTTTCTTCTTACTTAATTAACTTATAAATATTAACATATAAGAAATAAAATATTTAAATTTATATGCTTGTGTCATTTATTAATACCCCTGGTTTATGTTCCGAATCAGTAACCATTTATTCATAGCATTGAGAATAAAGTACCCTCTAAAACGCTCCAGAAACCTCCAAGGGTGTGTACTGTCGGGGTCGTCGCCTTCCCCGGGGTTCCGGTAATGTACCCTCGTGGAAAAAATGTAAATGTGGTGTTATGGCCAATTATCTGCTAGAAGGATCTAGGCCGAGAGGGGATTGACCTACATGGGGGGTCTTTCTAAGGTATCCTAACCCGTACTTACGCGAAATTTCGGAGAAAACCACGGAAAACTCCGAACGGTTAGGTAAGCGAACGAGGCCTGGTTTTGAACCTGGCACCTTCCTGGCACGCGTTGAGAGCATAAACGCGTTTAGTCATTGGTCGGGCAAATGCATCCCTGATCTTGAATACCCGGGAGGCTGGGGGCATTCCGGTGTCCCGGTTGAACATTTCAGAAATCTGGAGAGCCTACCTATTATGAAACACAGTTTAGTAAATGGAATTTTTTTGCTGCGGGGTCGTATACAAATTTAAAAAGTTTCACTTTTAGACAAAAGAAGAGGGGAATTTTTTTCTTAACGTACTCTTCCTTCCTACCTTTATTTGAACGTATTTTCAATTTGCATTGCCCACATTTCTCTAAAAGAATCAAAGTGTGTTACTACCGTTTTGGGACACCCTGCGTACAGGGTAACCCAAAAGCCCCCACTTTATATATACAGGGTTCCTCAAAACTATTGAACAGCTTATTTGAGAAAGGTGTCGTCTTATTTGCAACCGGAGTGAAAATCGTCTAACTTGCGACCGCTTCCGTTTAAAAGCAGGTGTATTACATGATTGATAGGACGGGACCGTTGCATTTGCGACCGCTTTAAGTGTGAGGGGTTTATGGGTGGGTGAGGGGGAGGGGTAAGTCGTAATAAGCAAAACTTTTAGATTTTAATTTAAATACGGTAGATTCTTCCATAACATCAAAGCTGCCAAGTTGTACGATTTTTTCGTGCAGAAATTTAAATTGTTTGCACGATTTTACTAATGATTAAGGAAATCGTAAGAATTTTTATTGAAAACCTCTAAAATATACATTTCTGCAAATATTGAATGTATTTAACGTTTCGTTTATTTTCAAGGTCATTGGAGTTTTGCATTTTTTTCTACTTCACATCAGTTAATTCTGCTGTATGTTTATCAACTTTTTTGGCTGGAAAAACTTTCATATTATGCTTCAGCATTTTAATTTTAACCATTTTTCACACTGGTCGCAAATAAGACGTAACCTTTGAGAAATCCCGTTATTCAGTATTTTGATGAAAATAAGTTTGTACCAAAAGCCTATTATTTGAAGGTAGATGCATGTTTAGATGGAAAAACCCTTCAATTCTGGCTACTCATACATCTCCACAGATTGGCCTAAATTTATTATTTTCTCGAGAAACAATGCACTTCTAAGAAAAATTTTTTAACTTTCCCCCAAACCGCGATCAACTGACTTACTGAGTCTCTTGAATAAGCGGTTCAAATAGAGTGAAATCGTTGTTCTGTTTATAAAACTTTAACCCTTTGAAGGACAGGGAAGCATTTTCACTTCGATAGAGAGTACAAACTGAATAGACTGTCCAACGCCGGAAAAAGTGCAGCCGTTGCCATCGATCCATTTAATTACTAACAACGCTGCGATCGATCGAATTGCCCATCTGGCGCCACAGAGCTAAAGAAATTTTCTGGCACAGCTGGCTGTGCCGCCATGCAGTAGTTAAATAGACTGATGGCAACGGCTGAACTTTTTCATCGTTGGGCCCATTTAACCATATTTTTTTTCCAACTAGTAGTGAAAGCACTGAAAGAAGGTGATTTTACAGGCGAAACCACCGTGCCTCAAAGGGTTAAACATTTTTTTAACCCTTTAACCCACGATGTCCTTGCCGTGAGGACACAACTTTGACATTTTGGCTGTTCTGCTTCACCAAGAATAAATTTGATTTCAATTAAGGGTGTAGTTCGAAGAAACAAAATCTCCCTCAAGGTCTAGGTACACAAATTGAAATAAATGAATTGCCGCAAGGACTCGAAAAAATTCAGGATAGTTCTGTATAAGCTCTATTACCCTCCGTAATAAATGAAACAGCGGTGTCTTTTATAAAACTTTCAGAAAAAATTCTGTAACATGGAATTGCACAGCAAAAGATTTTCGTAAAGTGACACATCCTACTAAATTGTCGATTTTTAAGAATTTTTTTTCTGAAAGTCTCGCAACTGATACGGGTCTATCGTTTATTGCAGTGTGTAGTACAGTTTGTAAAGAGACATTCTAAAAATTTTTAAGTGCATGATAGAATTAGTTTATTTGTATTTATGTACTAAAATCACATGTTTTCTTTCGAACTACACCGTTTAAATACTCAAACACATCTAGATAGACTGTCGAAAAAGTGCAGCCGTTGCCATCGCACGATTAACTACCAGGAATATGGCGGTCGATCGAATTGCCCGGTGCGTACCACAGAGCTAAAGAACACTTGTGACACAACTGGCTGTGCGGCGCCGCACAGCCAGCAGTGTCAAAAGTGTTCTTTAGCTCTGTGGCATTCACTGGGAGTTCAAAGTGTTAAAATATTACCATCAAATCAGATGACTTGATTATACTTGATTGATATACTTGATTATACTTGTCAATTATACTTGACGTAATATCCCATAACTGCCACAGAGGTTATGTTCCCGGCTACAAAATGATTGACTAGTGAATGGTTGAGGGCGTACTACGCTCGTAATTTAGTTTCGGCTAATTTTCTGCAAGAGCGACCAAATGCGTGCGCACAGCACAGCACAGCTCCTTTCTCTTACAACTATCGCGATTTTCAGGTCCAGATAAGATAAAAGCAATCCTCACACACAAGCAAGCATCTTCTCGTACCTGCCGGAACAGTACAGGCGAATTCTATGGGCGGGTTATATTCCAAGAAGATTTGAATTACAGGAACTTACGGTATTTTAACTCACGTGAATGCAGTGGCGGATCCACGGGGGGGGGCTCGAGCCCCCCCCCCCTCCAGAGCTAGAAATACACTATGGATTAAAGAAGTTTTTAAAGAAATTGTAAATTTTCACATGAACTGAAATTTAAAAAAGTAGCACTGTATATACAGTTGACTCTCTGTTTAACGACGATGTCTTTCTAAAGACGATATTTCAAAGTCCGCAGCAACTCCAACGTAAAAAACTTCTATTCAAAGACGAGGTCGTTTCTGTTTAACAACGATGTTTTTTTTTTTTCATCTTACGCTACAGGAACAAGGGAAAATTTATTTAAGCGTGGGGGAAAATGTGTCGGGGAATGTCAAAAGTGCAATTCGCAAGACAATCTCAACTACCTGAGTGTATTCTCAAAGGTATTTTAGAAGCAAAGATAAAATTCTTGAAGCAGCGCAAAAATTTAGTTCGGGATCCAAATTCAAACGGCCGAAAAGTCAATGTGGCCGATTGGAAGAGTTTGCCAAGGCACTTCTGCATGCAAATGGTTGCATGAAGCAAGAGCGTCCAACATTCTAATTTCTGGGCCCCACCATGGCCGAGTGGATAAGACACTCGACATGATAGACGGTTGAAGTGTGAAGGTCCCGCGTTTGGGCGTACCGCGCGGCTCTCGATCTAACTATCTGGAGTTTTTCCAGATGGTTTTCTCCAGATTTAACGTGAATACGCGTCAGAACATCTGAAAAAAATCCTCCGACCAAGGCTCCGACCCCAGAATGCAGATGCCTCTAGTATAGACTTGCCACATAACATCACATATCACATAACTCCAATTTCTGGAGGCCCGACGAGTGGCTGAGCGCATAGCGCTCGCAACTGGGAGAAGAAAAGTGCCTGGTTCAAACTCAGGGCGCGTCCGTCAATCTAGCTGTCCGGAGTCTTATGCAGTTTTCTCCGAAACTTCTCATAAATACGGATTAAGACCCCTTAGAACCCCCCCCCCCCACGTAGGGCACCTCGTACTCGGCCTAGATCCCTCATGCAGATAATTGTTCGTATGCCCAAAATAAAATAAAATCAAGCAATTACTGCAGTGCTGTTATTCTGGCAGAAAAATTTGGAATGCAAAATTTTCAGGCTTCGGCTGGTTAGCTAGAAAAATTCATAAAATGGAAGCTGACGCATTTCACATTTGAGAAAATCTGGAAGAAAGAATAGCGGGAAGGCGAAAAATGAAACAACTGACTCATTTTGATTTTCATGAAACCTAATTTTATTGTATTGCTTGTTTTTACTAACTTTTTTTAAGGTAACTTAAAATAATTTTTTGTGGATAATAAAATAATATAATGATAATAGAAGTAACATCTTTAAACATGCCAATATATCAAGAAATATATTCACAGTCCTAAGAATGTAAAGTGTAAAGGGTTGATGTTGGTGCTGTAGGATTACGGCCAATTATCTGCACATGGAATCTAAGCCGATGGGTGGGGTGCACTCCGTGGGGGGTCTTTCTAAGGAGCCTAACCCTATTTACTCTTAAGTTTCGGAGGAAAGCACGGAAAACTCCGAACAGTTAGGTCGGCGGACGCGAACTGGTTTTGAACCAGGCACCTTCCAAAGTGTAAAGGGAAATGTTATTCTCGTGTGTAGCATAAAACGGCTACGGGAAGGTGTTGTCGTGTGCCGGAAAACGCGAGGCTGTTTCAGACCCATTCTCGGGGTTGGGCATTAGGCGAGGCGGCTCGAGACTCTGGCTTAGGGCCGTTATTGTGGGATCCTGGCCAGTCTTCGCTGGCCGGCAAAGCCCTGGAGCGAGCTGTGAAAATCCTTTGGCCGCTATGACTGTCAGTGGAAGAATCGGTCGAACTGCGGTTACATTATTTTATGGGGGGATTCGATACATCTTTCCTTGGCAGTTGCTGTCAAGCGAAAAAGTCGCTGCTGGGCTGCATCAGCCCCTTTTATTAACTTTTGAGGTCGTGTCACATGATCCATGCAAGTTGCAATTATTGGCAGATCCCAAAATCTGGGCAGCGGTTTTTCAAGGTTTGTTATGGCTTTTAAGAAGCCAGATTGACTGGACGCGGGGACCGTCTACAAAATTACAAAGGAATTGCAAGGGACCGTGTAGTAATTGCAGCTTTTGAAAGCAGTTTCCTTTGTTCCAACTGAATTAAAACTGCGTAGTTCTAGAAATGTGGGATTTTAGCGGCCTTCTGATTTGTAATGTTATATATATATACATATACCAAGAATATTTACACCAATACTTATTGAATCCTTGTAGACTAAACGTAATTTCTATATTTACAAAAATGATATAGAGCTTTTATTTTTAAACAGAAGGAGAGGCACATTTTATTGACTCGCTATCGCCACAGTGTTCCCAGATTTATTTGTACAGTGGAACCTGTCTAATGGGACTACCCTTGGGAAGAACAAAACTGGTCACCTTACAAAGGTGGTAAAGTGTGATGGTAGCAAAGCGAAATTGCATTAAAGTTGTCACTATAGACAGACGATCTCTTTACCAAAGTGGTCATTTTAGCAGGTTCCACCATATTTGAATGGAAGACGGCACACTGATACGGGAAAAAAAAATCTTCCGTTGCTCTATCCATTTTATAGGGGACGGAGTTTGCGATTTAGTGCGGAAATCTTTTATCGGTAAACACCGAATTGCTATTAAAAAGGCGTAAAATTCGCGACGAGAATGCTCTCTTACCCACTGCAGTCACGTTAGACGCAGCAGCAATCAGCATCGGCCTTAAGTGATGCTGAAGCATAGACGAACAATGCAACCCTCCGCAATTTGTACAGCTTTCATTCTTTCAACTACTCTTTTCTACTTTCATTCTTTTCAACTAAGTTGTCTACACCACCCAGACGTATGGGTACAAATTCTCATTATAAAAGTAAAACATATTCTAAGATCTCAGACAAAGCGAGTACCTGGCAATGTATAGCTGGTCTGGTTTTAAAAAAGAAAGCTCAAATTGTAAATAGCAGGTAATAGTGATAATAGTTGTAAATAGCAACTGAGGTTTGTTTACTACAGTCTTCACTGAAAAGGATGGGAATTACTTAATCTGGAAAACTTAATGCGATCCTAAAATGCGAAAATGTATGCTGTGAACACTGTATATTGCACGGTGGCTGTGAAATGGGTGTTAATGGGTAGGGCCTGCGAACAACAAAATGAATAATTGCCGTTGCTGATTAGCCATGTCTTGTCGTCACTACAGGGGTTAAGGCGACATTTTTCTGGCGAAGTTTACGACTTTTAATGGCCAGTCGGGATCTACCAACAAAAGATTAATGTGTTAAAAAAACACTGTTTCCCAACACAATGGAGAGAGCAACGGAACATTTTTTTCCCATATCAGTCCCATCGTCCATTGAAGCGCATAAAACACGTAGCTTATGAGCATCGGCCGTAACTTGATCGGTATAGGGCGCATGATAGCTCTGCCCCCCCCTTCCCTTTCCGAGTTTTCTTCGACGGTTCTTGCAGCAGACAACATACTTATTTAGTTGTGATATACCATGTCTAGTTACACATTGGGAGAAAAAGTATAGGGAAATCAATGTATCATCCTAATGAAAAACGGAGCCCCCCCCTAGATGATTTCTCTGGATCCGCCCCTGCGTGAATGAGCTGTCTTACATGATGTCTTGAAGTGAGAAGCAGTGCAGGCAGGATTATCCATTAAATTCGGCCTATGGGCCCGACCTGCGGATCAAATTTAACAACGGGAAGGGGGGGGGAATCTAAAACACTTTTATAGTTTAACCCTTTAACGCGCAGTGTTCCCGCTCTGGGAACTCTGACCAAACTCTGACGTTTTGACTGTTGCCAGTCACAAAGAATAGATTTGATTTCTATAAAAATAGTTGCGGGTGACATAGCTCCACGAGAATCTTTTACTTTTTAGCAAGTCATTTCCCGTAAAAAAAAAGTTCCGATTATTTTTAACAGCACTGACATCTGCTGAAAGAAAAATGCGAGAACAGCTGGATAGATTGCCGAATGCTGAAAAAAGGGCAGTCGTTGCCATCGCTCGAGTTAACTACCAGCAAAATGGCGGACGATCGAAATGTACATCGCGTGCCACAGATCTAGAGACCCTTTTTTGACGACAGCTGGCTGTGCCAACTCTTTAAAAGTGAAATGTCATTCCTCGTGTAGATAAAAATCCTTGATTGAAATTAATAGCATTTAAGTGCTAAAAAATAAATAATTAATTTTAAAAAATAGTAATCAAACTTTTAAAATTGTAAGACCCCTTCACTAGGAAGAAAATCAAAAGTGCCGATTTCTGTTCAACATTGGCGTCCTTCTGTTTTTCGCTTCGTGCCACCAAATAGATATATAAAAACCTAATTACCAACATCAGTGGGCAATAGTGTAACAAAAACGATCGAAAAACCTATTTGTTTTTTTAAGTTAAAATTAATTTTAAAAAAAACTTTGTAACCAACGTACACATAGATATAAAAGTCTGGACGTTAGTGCAAAAGGAGTAGGAATTTTTTGCAGCTGAAAAAGGGTGAAGCTTTTTTTGTCACCAGAAACTTTCTCTCTATTTTTTGTGTATAAATGTTAGTACCAGGTTACCGAGCCATGCTCAGAATCTAAAGGCTCCTTAAGTGCAAAATAATAATAATTAATACGTAAATGCCTGGGCACGTATCAATAATCTTCATGGTTGCCAAAGATTTTCATCTCTGTCGGATCACCCATACATTATCAGGTAAGCTTTGGTCGGCATTCAATGTTACAATGGCATATACTTTGTTTTGAAGAGGGATGCTAAATATTCGATGGTCGGTGCCATCAGAGTTGAGCAAAAAGTAGTTTAACGTATGGTGCCTCCTTTCCTTCTGTAGCAGATCAGCGAGGGTATCAGCGAAGATCTTGGGCGATGCATTCACTAACAGCGTCTTCATTACTTCAGAAATATATCTGTCCATATTGAGGACGTTCAAATTCAGCATCAAGAATTTGAGTTGGTTGAACTGTCAGATGAAGGAGTTTATAAAAAATATTCATCAAGTCTGTTACACACTGTTCGCAACGTAGTAGTACACACCAAAATCGTTAATAGTTTCACTCGTCATATACTGTGAGCAAAGCCATTGTAAAGTATGCTTTCAAATTTCGAATTCTTTGAAATAGGGGTGACATCGAAGAAACAACCACACCAATTCATTAGGAAATTCGGAATGTCCTACATCAATCTTACAGTCCCCAAAATGGTTTCGGTTAATTTTTGTTTTTACTCTTCAGAAAAATGCAAAGCTCCAGGGTGAATGCAATCCATGTTAAAAAGTTTTAAACTATGATAATAAGTACCCACATTTGTGGCAGCTTTGTAGATACTTAGACTGTTTACCCGAAGTATTTGTCGACGTCTAGCTGTTCCATGTCGTTCTCCTTCCAAATACTAATCATCTGTTTCATCTGCTTGTGTTTGAACTGCACGTTCACACATTTGGGCTAAGTGCTGCTGTCGGTGATCATATGTTTCCACAGCTCGTTTTTGAGCTACACTTCCATGCATTTACGTCTTTATAATACATCTATGATGATAATTCTTTACGATTGAAATTGTAAATTTCTCTATAGTGCTTCAATTCAAACATAAAATACTTATTTTCTTCTAATTCAAAGCATGCATAAGCATGCATGCAAAGCATGCATTCAAAGCATACATCATGCATAAACAAATTCTACAAGCGTAAATTCAATCTTATAGATACATAAATATAGATGCCATAAAAGTATAATCTTACATAAATATGCTTTAAACATAATTTTATTTTATAAACTCACGCTTAAGAAAATAAAAAGTGTAACGCAATTTAAATTATTAGTACAAAAGGACACTTCGAAATCATGAAATCAAAAACAGAATAGATCAAAAATATTCTTTTACAATAACCCTAACAACTACTTAAACGTTGAAAATAATAGAACAAACGGATAGACTGAAGAAAATGGACTTCTAACCTCGAATAAATCAAAAATACATCGCTCCTATGTAGTTACGCTGATCCCTGACTCTGTCACAATTCCAGTTCAACCACTCAAAATAAAACTTGGGTCCTAATAAAACCCGGAATAACATCCAAACAGATTAAAAATGTATTGTCTAATAACATAAAATTTACACGGTTCGTTGGTGCGATCAGCCTGAAAATTATCATAATTATGTAAAAAAAAAAAAGAAAGAAAGAAAAAAAAGAAAGAAAAAATCTGATAATCCACCCGTTTCCTGATTTTTAAGCGGTTTTTTTTTTGTATTTTTAGCTCTATTTCATTTAAGAGAATAAAAAAAGCTAATCATTTGAGTGTCAGAATGATCTATTGCAAGTGACATTCACGTTACATTGAAGTCACGGTTATCAGGCTTTGGAGGAAAAATTACGATTCCAATTCGCTTAAGATAGCTTTTCTAAATTACTACTCAGTTTAACTTTTTTTTCAAAAATAAAACGGTTTTCTATGCATTAAGCATGGATATAGGAGAGGATGTTGATACCAAACGAAATGTTTCGAATACGAAATGTTTCTGCAGATTATACAATTCGAATTTCGATGTATAATAAAAATTGAATATGAAGTTATTTGATTTTAAGTGGGTAAATATTAAATATTCTGAGTGTAGACATTCTATCGCCCGCTGTAATTGTCTCCACAAAGGGCTTTATCCTTTAGTTTAATGACAGTACACAACACAAAACAACACAGTCTAATCCGCGTCTAAATAAGAATTGAAAATTTATTAGAAAAAATCTTAGTAACCAGATTTCAGCCTCCCAATTTACTGCTTCCACATATGGACAACTCCCAGCCAGCGGCCGGATGGGGCCCGCCATGGCTTTTGGACCAGCCCTCACGACAAGTCAAAACCCTGTATAAAACCTATATAAAACATTCAAACTACCATATAAATCCGAATTATACGGCCCGCGATTTCGCTAACATCCTGAAGTCAGGCCCAGGAGGCCACTATCGTTAAGTTCTGCCCGCAACTTTTAAAAGGTTGTCCATACGATGATAAAATAAATGAGTTGAAATCATCAACTGCAGTGAATGAAAACTAAACTGATGGCTGATCATCTGCAAAATTAATTTGAATATCGGCTGCGAGCCCAATTTAGGAATCGATCGTATCATTTTTTCATCGGAGTTTCGAACATCGTTTCATTATAAACGGTTGACCCATTCAAAAAAAAAAAAAAAAAAAAATCATCAGGGTAACTACATTTAAATATTTATCGTCAACTTGGCGGAATAAGGCAGTTAAAATAGAATTCAACCTAGTGCCGTTATTTAAAAAAAAAAAAAAAAAATGGAATTTTCATGTTACGTCACAGGATCTTTTTTCTTACTGTGAATGGCTGAAAAGGGTGTCATTTTCATTTAAAGTATTCGGCTAAGCTGAAACTTTTATGCACTTTTGAAATTCGCATCATATGGATCAATAAAACACATGAAAAATCTTTATTGTTTTAGTATATACGCGAAAATACATTTAGCTTTACGTTAGTTACAAAAGGATAATTGTAATAAATTCAGGCAATTTTTCACATAAGATTTACGAATAGTTTTGTATTAATAACTACGAATTAAGAATTATTAAATTATTTACGTATATTCCATCAAGGTGCTTGCGGGGATGGCAACGAAGACTCTTTTCTCTTTTTCTTTCGCTGGTTGCCAGGACGATATTTTGAAATAAAAATAACTTTTTAATTCTTAACAAATTTATGTAGCTGAATGGTGTAATATATCTAGTTACTAAAATATTTATTTGTCTGTGTACTGAATATCAAGTTCCATTTATTTTGTTTCTTTGCGAAATTAATTTTTACTATTATATATCGATGGCGTGTATTTTTTAATCCGCCCTAATCTTATTTGAGCGTCCCTTTTAGGAAGATTGCATCAAGTGTGTTTTTCAAACGCTCAATAGATGGCGCTACCGTCCAAAAATTTTAAATTTTAAATTTTGAGCGTTTTAGAGTTTTTTCAATTAATTCACCTAGCTCAATCGTTTCAGGGGCCCAAAAAACCCCCAGGTACGAAATTTAAAAAGAATCCTTAGAGCAGTTTTCGAGATCGCTCGGACATACACACACACACACAAACATTCCTCGTTTAATATAAGAGCGGATTTACAGTATTAATTTTAACCTTTAGACACCAGATTTTTTTTTCTTTTTTTTTTTTAGTGTCGTCAGCAAAGCATGACACCGAAACCAATGTCAACAACAATGCAGATGCACATATTTTTAGAACGGCAGAACAGAAAGAAAATATACTCCCGGGAATGAAACAACAATTTCGTGCTAAAATATGAATCATCACTGATTTTTTGCTGATTTATATAAACTGAAAAACAGAACGTAACCATCACAGGAAAACAATCCAAACAGTCTCTAGTTACCCTGGACGACAACAGTTCACGCATACGTTTTCGTTCTTTTTGTGGAGTAGTTAGTTTTTGCTAACTACAAAGGGGGGGGGGGCAAGAGGGATCGTTGCGAGACAAGAAACAGGCTTGTATAGTCTCGCAAGATCCCTGATGTGAAATCCCCTGTCTTTTCTTACAAAATCCGTAATGTGAAATAGGCCTATCTCTTCTCGCGAAAACCTTAACGTGAAATGGGCCAGTCTCGTCTCGAAAGATCTCTACTAGGGATGGGCGTGATATGAAAAATAGGGTTGTCTCGTCTGGTAAAGGCCCTACGTAGTAATGAGAAAAAGGGCATCTCTCATAATAACTGCATTTCTCTGTGCCATCCATAAGCGTAAAGTTTTCAAAATTATTGGGGGGGCCCGGCCCCACAACCACATATATTCACGTCAGTGGCGTAGCCAAGGGGGGGGGTGTTAGGGGGGTCATAACTGCCCATGAGGAGTTTTTTGCCATACAAAATGTATATTCTTCACTCCCTTATCATACACACGTATACATATATGTGAGTTGCAGAAGTCGTAACCCCCCCCCCTTCCATGAAAAATTTCAGGCTACGCCACGGATTCACGTACATATAACTTAATCATAGCTGCCAACTACTACAGAATATAATTAACCACTTTTTCTACATGATTTTTCGGCTTAAAATATATACTGTTTACAAAAAGTGGTTAATTATTATTTTCCGTAGTAGTTGGCAGCTATGACTTAAGTGTAAATTATTGGAGGCGCTCGAGCTCTATGGATCCATAGAATTCTACACCTGTGTAAGGTAAGTATCCATGTTAGTATCTTCCTACCATGTTATAAGTTAAAAAAAAAGCAAAGTAAAAAATCCAAAGGAGGGGAAAAAAACATTTTCGATGAGATAGTGCATTTTAGACACATCTGAACTTTTCTTCATTTCATACTTTACATTGCATAATCTGATTTTAATTAACCAGAGCCTGGCGAGGGCAGCTTATTGTAACATTGTGTGTTACGTGGCGTCACAATGAATACTAAATCATGATTGAAATCAAAAGAAGAAAATTTTTAAAAGTAAAGGTTTTTTTTAAACGTTTGTAAATGGCGTGAAATACTTTCTTTTTATGTTAGTATAAATTAGTTTTCTGTATTTAGTGGTAAATTATTGGGTAGGCTCAGCCCCTATTCACAATTTATTGAGGGGGCTCGAGCCCCACGGGTCCATATAACTCTACGCCTATGGTGCCATCTCGTCTTGCATCCATTTCTAATCCCTACTTAGTTGTGAGAAATAGGCATGTCTCGTCTCGCAAAATAACTAATGCGAAACAGGTTTATCCCGTCTCTCAAAAGGCCCGAATCATAAGTCTGTCTGTCTCGTTTTCCATTACAACTGCAATCTGTGTCTCGTCTCGTCTCGCAACCATCCCTAAATTAAGTCACGACGTACAGCCCACAGATTTTAGGGGTTCCACCATATGATCGAAATAATAGAGTTACTTCTAAAATAAATATAAAATTTGTGAAAAAAACGCACATAAAATGTTATTTATAAGATAATCTTTTTTTTTTTTTTTTTTTTTTTTTTTTTTTTTTTTTTTTATAACGGGCGGGTACTTTGCCGATTAGGCATTGTCCCCGACAACGGCCCGGGGGTGTTGGCCACTTTATTATGGGGGCACCTAGTAGGTGGGCCAACGTCGCCCTCTATGAAGGGATGGACATGACGGCCGCCCGGAGTTGAACCGGAAGCGGAGTATGGTGTTTTACCCACCATATAACTCGATCGGCTTATAACATAATATTATAAGTAACATTTTATGTGTATTTTTTTCACATTTATTTATTTTATCATCTAACACCAGTATTTTGAGATTTTTTTTTCAGAGTTGCAACTAATTTAATATTAGATATCAAGTAAAAAAGCATTGATGGAGATAAATATAAGTTATGCCAAATGCATCGATTATAAAACACTTTCCAAGACATCTTATTTGCGCATATAATTCCACGTAACTTAATTAGTTCGGATTTGCAGCACATAATGGGTAACCTCCGGTAAACGGAGCATATCAAAACCCCATGTAAAACCCATACAAAACATTCAAAATCCCATATAAATCCCCATTATACGGCCCGCGACTTCGCTAACATCCAAAAGTTTGGCCCGCAACTTTCCAAAGGTTGCTCATACCTGGTTTACAGTAACAGAAAGGTTAGAAGTGAAAAGTAAACAGAGTCATTCGGAAGTACATTCGATTATATTGTTATCTGATCAATATTCTAGCTTGTTTGTATATTAACCCTAAGGCATGGAACCAGTGGGGATATATTTTTTATAATTATTAAAAATAATAAGCCAGATAATAAATTATATCAACTAAAATAAAAGTAAATAAACAGATATAAGAAAAACATTAATGCGCTAAATGTATTATTTAGTATACTTTTTAATTTATAGGAATTGTCCATACACTAGCGTCACTTGTCTATTAATTTTCAAGAATAGAAAAGGGGAAAAAGACCTCACCAAAAGAATACAGAATCTCCTAAACCCTTGTTTCCCCTTCTGCTGGGGGCATCTTCCTTTGTAATGATTTATTAAAACCTTACTGTATAATTACGCTGACCCCTAACTCTGTAACAATTCCAGTTTTACCTCCAAGATAAAACTTTTACCATCATTACTCCAAAAAGATTAAAAAGTTAAGCACACAAACCCCAATAAAATGATACAATTTGTACGATCCGCTTGAAAATTTCATAATTATGTATAAAAATAAAGAAAATCTGAAAATCCACCCGTTTCCTAATTTTTAAGCGATTTTTTCGCTATTTTCAGCTCTATTTTATTTCCGAGATTAAAAAAAAGTTAATTATTTGCGTGACAAAATTAGGTGTCGCAAGTGATAATGGCCTCACGCTGAAGTCGCGGTTATCAGGCTTTGAAGGGAAAACTGCGATTCAAGTTCGTTTAAAATGGTTTTTTCAGATTACAAAGCCCCCCCCCCCCCCACACACACACAAGTTAAACGATTTTCCTCTACATGAAACATTGATATAAGAGGGGATGTTCCCAGCGAAGCGAAATCTTTCGAATGCGAAAAATTTTCGGACGTTTTCAGAAGAAAATGCAATTCCGATTTCGGTATATATTTATTTATTTGCCAGGAGAGGACAGCTCGCGTCACTGAATGTGTCGCTTAGAGCTAAACATACGTCCTTCCCGGAATTCCCGCCACAATTTAGAACCTCATCAGAAGGTGGGGACTTCCAAATATTGGCACCCCTCGGAAACTGCTAGCGGCCGCCGAGAGGACTTTCGGAACCACGGATTTAACGTGCACGTACACCGCATGTACACAGTGGTCTTTAGTGGTACGCTGGTATCGAGCCCACAACCTTCTGGTTACGAGTCCAACGCCTTAACCACTGGGCTACCATGGCCGGATTTCGGTATATAATAAAAATTGAAGTTATTTATTTTAAGTGGACAAAGATTAAATATATGGAGTGTAGACTTATTTTTATCGACTGTTTCTTAGCGCCCGCTGTAATTGCCTCCACAACGGGCTTTGACTTCTAGTTAATTAATAGTAACGCGACTTCAATTTAATGAACGCAATTTAAAGAAATTTATTTGCTGATTTGCCAAGTCGACGCAAAAGAAAAACCTGAATAGAAAAGGGCAAACAGTGGCCATGGAAACGGGACACGCATTCTTGTTGACTTTTTTAAGAGAATGGAGCAATAATTGGTTACCGCTTTTATTTTTTATCGGATCATTTGCTGGCTTCACCCACTTAAATGATTCTACGAGACTAAAAAAGAAAAAATAATAATAAAGTTACACAATGTGTATTCTCATTTTCTTCCTTTCGTGGAGTGCGTTCACCAAGCGATTATTATTTCTCTGTAATCGTTCAAAGAGAATTAATTCTTCTTTTTTTGTCAAGAGTTCTGTGTCAGTTATTTTCGGTAGGCGTCGGAAACAGAACTTTTTTCACTCTGTTCGTGCGCTGGATTTGTATATTCGAATTTTTTCAACTCTGAAAGATTTTAGTTACGCTTTCAATTTAAGATCATCCCTCAGATCTGCAACCAGCGATTAAAGCTTTATAAATTAATCATAACGTATTAAAATTTGAATGAATATTTTTGTCTAGAATAAAGTGAGCAGAAAATAATTTTTTTAAAAATTCTGAAAAGTTTTTGATATTTAATTAATATTGTAACACGAAACTATATTTTATCCTTCAGCAATCACACTATTGGTAATTGCAGGACTTTAACGGTCGTATTACCAAATACTTGACACGAGGATTAATCCAATTACATGTGTTAAAGTCATCGGCAAGATATCTTACCCATGACTTTAACACGAATGTTAGGGTTAATTCACGTGTCAAGTGTTTGGTGAATACCGCCGATAGTGTTTTTTCGTAGGGCAATCTTATACTGATTTTTTTAAAAATTATCATTTTAAACTGTTCGTTCACAAACACTTGAGTAACACTTTGGTATACTACAGATATATTTTCAGGTAATACAAAAATAAAAATAATCGTTTTATTGAACTCCACAACAATCAAATTTTGGTCAATAAACTTTACATTTACTAGAAAACACGAAAATAAACATTTTCACTGCATTTATGACCTGTTTCTACACATTGTAGTAAAATTTTTTAAATATTTAAGTTTTTGAGATACAAAGGGTTAAATAAATGAAAGAGAATGAATAGAAATTAAAGTCACCTATCTAGTATTTAAATTATGACATTTTAAAGCGAACTATTGAGACATATGTCATTTTATTTTGTGAATTTTTTATATAAACCGATGTACTTTAGTAGAAATAAACAAACTTTTGTTTGTTTTTTATTTTCTTCACTTTTGTTTTTAATTTATCGGCAGAAGAATTTTTAGCACTTTCCAACAAAGTTGAAAAGTGAAGGGTGTCCCAAAATTTAAGCAAGATTTGAATTACTATATAGGAAAAACAGTTTTTTTTTCCAAATGTATTTTTTTTAATTGAAAAGATAAAGTATATACGATCAGCGCTATTGCTAAGATTTTTTAAGGAGGGGGGGGGGTGAGATGTCTATAAACTGCCAAGTCAAATATCGGTTTTTATAAATTTACTTTAGTTTTTTACTAGCGTCTAGCCCCTGACGGCAACTATTGCGGCGGCGATGACGTTTCATGGTAGGAGTGGTTAGGATTAAGGCTACTACCAATGAGAGTGCTTTTTACATTTAACATTATTTTACAATCAGAGTAACGATCTTATTTAAAATCAGAAACGAAAACAATATTAGTTTACTGCTTACTACGCCTTGTTACGATATCTGTTGCCTTTTTTTACTTTATTCTTCAAAATCCTGGTTAGTTAAAATTTATTTTACGGCACTTTTCAGAGCCATCCAGGATAATTTAAGGATAATTAAGTTTTACTCGTGTATTAAATAATTAATTGAATTGAACAACTATAAATTAAACAAAATAGTTAATTAATTAATATTAATTATTCCATTTATTTTGAAAAATGTTTTTGTTTATTATCTCAGTTGCATTCTACACTGCTTCTTTAATAAAAGAACAAAAATAAATCATAAATAATAAACAAATATTTTTTAAATTAACGTAATTAACTAATACAAATTAATCTAATTATTTAGTATTGTTTTTATATAATGACCAAATTTTATTTAATTCATTTAAAATATTTATTACAGTCATTCATTTGAATGCTCTGTCAATAATAATATTTAAACGTTAATAGCGGTTAATTTTTTTGAATATTTTATTTTTAAATTTATTTATCATCACATTGAATACCAGTATGACAAACAATATCAGATTTTGTTCCATTGAAGTGTTGCTGCGTCCGCGCTTGCTCGTCACGTCAGGTTTCGCCGAAAATGAATAAGTTCCTTAATGTGTTAATGCGCATGCGCGCCCTCAGAGCTCTCAGCTTGAAGATCTTATACCACTCCTACCATGAAACGACGTCATCGCCCGCCGCAGTAGTTGCCGTCAGGGGCTAGACGCTAGTATTTTTTTTATCAACAATATTACTAACTTTTTCTATATTACCATCTTTCTTTCTTTTTTTTTTAAATGTTCAACAATGAAAATAACGCATTGTTCCTTCGTATAGTGGTACATTTTTACTAATCCTAAACTGCCAGCTGTCAAAATTGTTTCATTTTTTTAGTTGCCAACAATGAATTAATTATTCTTCTATTTAATTCAAATCTTGCGCAAATTTTGGGACACCCTTTAGTGTTACATAATTTTATTGGATATGTTGCAGGCCTGCAGCACTGGGATATCAATGGTTAATTTGACTATAGATATGGGAATCACTATATTGAGCATAACGGGAGGAAAACTCAATGCCTCCAAACGGTAGCCGTGCTAAAGACGACAGGAAAACTGAGAGGGAAAAAATCGTCCGTTATGCTCTCTCCATTGTATGTGGGGGCGAGGTTTGCAGTTTAACACATTAATCTTTTTTCGGGGGGGATCCGATTGATCATTAAAAAGTCGTAAAATTCAGCAGAAGAATGTCTCTAACCCAAGGGCGGATTAAAGGGGGGGCAGAGGGGCGACAGCCTCCGCCCGAGAAAAAAAGAAATTAATGTAAAAGATCCTATTTTACTTCCATAAAATGGATGTATATGTCAATCTTCTAACTAACCGCCCCACCGACAAACTGCCCCCCCCCCGACAAATTTGCATTAATCCGCCACTGCTCTAACCCCTTGTCGTCACGGCCAGACGTGGCTTATCAGCATAGACCTTAATGGCATGCAAATGCGCTATTTTCCACAAGTGTCACTACCTTCTGATTAAGAGATTTGGGGAGGCTGCGGATAACAAAATATGTTCTTTTTTCCTTTATAAACAATTTAGATTGAAACGGCAAAATCATGGGGGCCACCCCCACCCCCCTCAATTCTCCCGTGTTCCCATAGATTGCGACATCCATGGTTTTTAATTTTTTTTTTTCAGATGTTTTAGAGAAATCTTTATTTTAAAAGTACCCGTATGTAAACACTTTCCCTCGATTTATTTAATTTTATAAAATATAAATAATGCAATGAATATTCCGTTTTACGTTGACGGCGGCCATGCTAATTGCGAAAATAGTGTGCGTGTTCGGCATCGAATAATCAACCATTAAGAGTACTGAGTGCTTAATCTAGTCACTTATTGCTAAATTTAAATCCATGAAGGGGGGGGGGGGGAACTATAATGTTTAGCATCATAGCGGAAAGCTCTGCCTAATCCCATTTTCGATTCGGTTTCGACGAACAAGACAAATGACCTCTTAAGGCCGCCGTGATCACCGTCATCCAAGGAAGCCTGAACGCTCAATTTAAGATGATCTTTGGCCGTTTGATAGAACAAAAAGGAAAAAGAAATGCCCGCGATTCTGATCGGCCGTTCAGTCATAAAGGGGTTGGAAAAGCGGAGCGGAGTGGCGAGCCAGCGGCCGGTCGCGTAATGGTCTTGACCTAGCAAAGAACACAACAATCCTGGAATACCTGTTCACAGACAGCAAACGGTCAATATTGCGTCCACTCTGTGAATGACTGTTTCAGAAGATGGAAAGAGACACGTGTAACCCGAGAAATTGCTTTCTTTTGGAGAGCAGTGGATTCGCACAAGTGTTAGAAGTTAAAAGCTTTTAAAAATAGAAAAATGTCACTTGATGATTTAAAATAATTTTTTTAATTGTCTTCAAATTATTTCTAAAATATTTTTTTTTTTACAAAAAAAAAGTTGATTTTTAAATAAATACTTACGGTTAATATATGAAATATAGTTGAACTCTTAGCAACGTCACAGAAAAGACCAGATAATTATTTATGACTTAACAAGTTCTGTTGATAATGGGCTTGTGTTGTAAGGGCAAATGGTACAGCACGCTTTGACGTTATAAGAAAAAAACTCTGCTGTTCGAGCCATGTCAGGGGGAGATCCCCCTGAACACCCCTAATTTTTTAGTTTCATTATTGCCATATTAAAACGATATTAATTGACTTTGTCATTTTATCGCTCATCTTTCGCGCATTTCGCCTGGTAACCCTATGTTGAAATTTTTATGAGTGTAACCTATTTATAGAAAAATACATGTGATGCATATAAGTTCATATCCCCCCCCCCCCGAAAAATTTTCCTGGCTACGCGTCTGTGAAGCATATTCTACAGCTTGCGAAATATTGTAGCAATAGATTAAAGCTGTTGTGAAGTAATAGTATTTAAATATATGTAAAAAATACATGTGAAGCATATTCTACTAATAGTATTTAAATACATGTAAAATTATGTCGTATACTTTTATGTCGCTTTTATATGTCGTATTTTTGGGACACATTTTTTAATAAAGGGTGTTGAGAGATAAAATGTCATAGTCATTAATTCGTAACTATAGTCGAGGTCAATGTAACCGAGTTCAGCAATATTTGTAGCTACCGCCCCTGAACTAAAATCTTGTGTACGCCACTGGCGATGTACACTATTATTCTGTACAGTACAGTACAGTTATAATTATTATTACAGTACTGTATCATACTTTACAGGAATTATTATATCACAGTACTGTACAATAATAATTATTACTGTAAATACAGTATTATTATTAAAGTGCTTCACGTTATTATGATTACTGCTTAATGTATGTGCAGTACTGTACTTTATGCCTCTCTCATTCTGATCACAAATTTTGTGCATTTACTGTACTGTGTTGAATAACAGTGCTTCTTTTTTTTTTAATAAATTGTTCATTCATTACTTTTTTATGTAGGAAATCATAATATAATAGAGTTAGGAAATGGCTTAGAACAGTTTAAGAGGTGCTCATAAGTGTCTAAATTAATTGTGTATGTGTTTCAAAAACTCGTATACCTTATTGCACAACGCGAAATTTTCACATACGCGAAAGTCTTGTATAGCGCATTCATCAGCAAAAGTTGAGACTCCATTGTACTTCAGTCTAGGTGCTCGGGGACTGTTTATTAGTGGTGTAATCAGGATGATTTACCAAGGCCCCCATTATTTTAGGGACCGAAATATTCTATAGTAAAATTTGTTTGTATTCCTAAAAATGCACGATTTATAAAGATTAAAAGATAAACGTTTATATGTCTTTTCATTCATATATTTTTAAAAACTTCATTATATTTGTGCAGAGATTTGTGTTAGTTTCGTAAAACATCTTATTTATGTATGCATTTTTAAAATATCCCTTCATTGTTGCATATTTATATTTAGTATTTCAGAAGGTACCCCCTTTCCATTGAAAAAAAAAAAAAAAAAGAATCATAGAAACCAATCCACGTGTAAAAGAATTATCGTTAACTTAAAAAAGAAGAAGAAGAAGAAAAAGACACTACTTAATATTCTATTGAGTAACAGCAGTATTTGACAATTTCCCGCCCAAATTTAAGACATCACCAAGCTGGGTTCAGTTTGGCGGACTTTTTTTTGCTTCAAACTTGGTGATAAATCACCAAAGTTGACCAAGTTTGGCGACTTTTGAAATACCACTACCACCCAATCCTCGGCAGTGGTTTAAAAACATGCTTTTTTTCAGATTTTTTAAATGGCATATCAGAACTTGACCAAATTAATGTAAGAGTGCCCCTAAGGTACCCTCGTCAAAATAAAATAAAAAACAAAATAAATAAATATAAAATATCGAAGTCGGTTCAAGTAGTAAAAAATTATCACTAAAGATAAATTAGAAAAAAAAATGCTAATGAATTGATAAAACTCCCTCTTTTTTAAGTTTGTTAAAATATTTTAAAACTGTATTTAACTGCAACTGAATTTGACTATTTTTATTAAAATAATAATTCGTAGTTTTTGAAATAACGCATTCGATTTTGCACATACACATTATTGATTATTTTCATTCCTCTTACGGCTTTGCTCATCATGAAACTTCACTGCTTTGTTGTCTTTTACTCCGAAAGAACTTTACTTGCTGGAAGAACAAAGCGTGTGAAGCGACTGTGACACATTTTCTTCGAAACTGTGTGAAAGGCTGAAGTCACAGTTGCAGTCAATGCCTTACATATCGGTTGATTTATCTGTCACGGATCATACGAAATAATAAAATTCGTATTTCCTTGGAATGCAGTGTATTACTGCAGAGAGGTGAAGCCGCATAACCGAGAAACGAACTCAGTTTTTACGTTTCGTTTAACCCTTTAATGCGCAGTGTTCCCGCTCTGGGAACACCAAACTCTGACGTTTTGACTGTTGCCAGTCGCGAAGAATAGATTTGATTTCTATAAAAATAGTTGCGGGTGACATAGCTCCACGAGAATCCTTTACTTTTTAGCACGTCACTTGCCGTAAAATAATGGTCACGATTATTTTTAATAGCACTGACATCTGCTGAAAAATGGAAGAATGCGAGAACAGCTGGATAGATTGCCCAATGCTAAAAAAAGGGCAGTCGTTGCCATCGCTCGACTTAACTACCAGCAAGATGGCGGACGATCGAAACGTTCATCGCGTGCCACAGTTCTAGAGACCTTTTTTTTGACGACAGCTAGCTGTGGCACAGCCAGCCACTGTCGTCAAACGTTTCGATTGTCCGCCATCTTGCTGGTAGTTAAGTCGAGCGATGGCAACGACTGCCCTTTTTTCAGCGTTGGGAAAGGGTTACGCCTCAAAGGGTTAAACGAACCAGGTGGTGAAAGAGAAATACTGGGTGATTCAAAATAGATGTTAAAGCGATTATCTTTTAAACCGTAAGTGATCGAAACGTGCTTTCGATTACAAAAATTACTCAAAAAAAAAAAGTAAAATAAAATTTTAGCATTTGTCGCCAAATAGTAAGAGATATCTCAAAAGTGAGACAAATAAAATTACTTTTCAGCTGGCATGAATTTACATTAGTGGTCATTCGGAAGATACATTTGACTCCTGGAAATCCTATTTTAACTAGAATTTTCCTATAATGAATGCTAGACAAGACAGTTTGTGGTAAAAGTCAAACCACACTATTACTTTGTCATTCTCTATAACACTTTGGAATTCCTCACAATTCTCAAGATGCGTTACATAATTCGTGGTCGACCCACTGAGAGAACTAAATTATCGATAATTTCATAACGTAGTACCTATCACTTGAGATAAAGTTGTACCTGTTAATTTCACGCGTTTAATTGCTGTCTTCCGACAAAAGGATGACGATTTAACTTTCAGCATCTCATAGCTAGTCCCCCAAAGTGAAGATCTTTTTGCCTGAAAACGGACGCCAACACAGCAGGTAATGCGGTGTAAGTCGTCATTTTTAATATGAGATTTCTCGGTAGCTATTTCACTTAGAGGCATGGAATTTTTTTAATTAATTTTGCTAGACAGAGAGCAACATTTTTCTAAATATAAGTGATAGGAAATGAGGGACCGTATAAAAATTGAATGTCGTATTTTAATATGTATTCAACCCCTAGTAAAGTAACTGATGTATCAAAAAGCGACTCTTTATTTGACGAACTTTTCTAATTGAAAATATGTTTCGATCTTACGGTTTAAAACACATGGGCAACCGCCGGCCCGCGAGCGGGATGTGGCCCGAAACAGCTTTTGATCCGGCCTGGAACATACCAAAACCCTACATAAAACCCATATAGACTTTCAAAATTGCATATAAATTCCAATTATACGGACCGCGACTTCGCTAACATCCGAATTTGAATCGCCCGGTATACAGAGTGTCCCGGAAAAACTGACCTACTAAATCCTTAAAAATTGACCACATCACATACATATGCAATAAATTATCAAGTTAAAAAAAAAAAAAAAAAAAAAAAAAGTACAGAATTTTATGGTACCGATTAAATTTTTCAGGTCATTGAATTTAAATAAATACAAAATTTATATTTTGTACAGGCTCTGTACAAACAATTCCCAAATTAATAAAATGAGTCTCATACATTAATTGGGTGCGGTACTAAGTTTCAGTCTTTCATCATAAAAAGGCTCTGAGATATGTTTAAAAGTTAATGAGAGCTTTATAATACAGGCCCGGATTGACACCTTTAGGGGCCCTCGGTAGTCGGTACAGATTGAAAAGGGGTCCCTTACTGGGAAATTTAGAGGGAATAGAATATTAGAATACGTAATATTTGAAAATTAGGCTTACGTGCCTAAAAATCACATTTAATTTTAAAGATTTGGGGGCCTCTTGGGACGGGGGCCCTCGGCAATCACCGACCATCCGACGTGACCAGTCCGGGTCTGGTACAATACCTATAACAGCAAAATTATTATGTATTTATGCAACCATTGTTTTTTTTCATAATTCATGTAATACCCCTGAAATCCGATCTTCCGCTGTGATTTTTTCCCTTCGAGAGCCATTGAAAAATAGTTTGTCAGCATATATACTTCTTTCATATCTCTAACACTCTTTAGGATAAAATACTCAAATTTTGAATATCAGTTAATTAATACATTTTACTGATTGGGATTTTTTTTGTAATATGGGCAATATAAAAATTTAAATCTTGTATTCATTTATATTTAATCTCTTGAAGATTTTAAACAATAAAGCATCCAATTCTGTACGTTTTTTTTTAAACACTATAATTTATATTGTCTATGCCTATGATCAAAATTTAAGGAGGTCAGTGCCTAGGTCAGTGTTTTTGGAACACGCTATGTATCATTAAGTTTTCCGATTTGGCAGCCTCCCGCATTTCTTTTTTTCTTTACATGACCATGTAAAGTATGTACAAAATGAGCATAGGCGCACTCACGGAGGGGGCTTTAGCGGCTAAAGCCACCCCTAAAGGTGGGGGTGCCAATCCGGATGTAGGTCTCTTATCTGGAGTTGGTTCAAAATTTAGAGACCCCGTAGGTGGTGACGTCGGCCTTCTTCCGGTCTTTGAAGTGGCCAATGCTTACCAGCAAATGGCAGCCACTGAAAAAGAAGAAAAGTTATATACTTATTATTATAATAGTTTCATGATAAATGTAAAAGAAAAGAAAGAAAGAAAAAAGGAAAACTAATGGAATTCGTACACTACAAGTTTAATCATTATTTGTACTTTTTAAAACTGAACCTGTTGAAATTCTACTATTTATATGATGATGTAATGAATCAATTATCAGCTTGGAAAAAGGAAAAAATTCCTTTTTTGAGAAATTGTCCCAAAATAGCAATTAAAAAAATCTTAGCTATTGAGTACAATTACACATGCACATATAAAAGAAAAAATGTAAAATTTTGTGAGAAAAAAACTAAACATGCTGTACTAATTAACAATCATTGGTTATTCGACACATAAAATATTTTTAAGACGAAAATGAAATTACTTACACAAATTAACTTTTCTAACTACTATATTTGATTTTTTTTCAGATGCTGAAATAAAGTAATATTTTATTACAAGCTCATAAGAATGGAGAAAAAATGAATTCAAATGTTAACTGTTTCAAAACAGTTAATGCCGTGGTGCAATAATAATTTTTATTGATGCCATGTCTCAGATAAGAAAATGTGTACAAATACAAATTATCATAAAAGAAAAATACAGGAAAGTGATAAACAAACACTAGCTTAAAAAATGAAAATATTTCCAGTTATAATTTGTAAAGAGTTTTTTTATTATTAAGAAAATAAAACAAAATAATTAAACTTTCACAATAGTTAATATATCGGATAATATTGTTATTTTCTTACCTAAACAAAATAAATTACTAATAAAACAAAAACTAAATTAAAATAAAATAAGTAACAAATTTAAGTAGTGCAAGAGCATTTTTATCAAATAGTTTCCAAATATAGTGACAATTTATCTATAGCTAAATTTAACTTAATAATTAGTTCAATGTTCTATCAAATTTCTCTTGACAAAACTCACTAATTTTACGCCTCTCCGATATAGCCGAAGGAACCTGTGCCCTGCGTACTTCCATCGTAACACAGTTTTTTTTTTTTTTTTTAATCCGAGAATACATTCAACATTCGCAAAATCGGTGCATTTATTTAATATATGTTTGGGAGTCTATAACATTATTTTTAATTAAGCATAGTTCATTTTCATTATACTCTATAAATGTTACAATTACATGCCAAACGGTCTCAGTGTGCGTAAAACAGAAACGAATATGAGGACAAGGTCGCATATTCATTTATTAAAAAAGAGAATGTTGGAACAATGAAGCAGCATATAGCGGTACATTAAACAGCTCTTAAGTGCGCAACAGGAAATAGTACCCGTTTTTTTAAAAATCCCTCCCCTTTCTTTTCATTTTATTCGACGATGTACCTCCTGTGAAGTTCCATCTTCCACACATAAGAAACATATAACCTGGAAAGTTACTAGGTGAACACCTAACTTGCAAGTTATCGCTTTCTTTGGCGATAATAGGGATTTCAAGGTTAACGCCAACTCGTTTATTGTCATGTTACTCTTTGGCTACGTTTCCTCCCCCCTACCGGCCTGCTTTGGAGAAATTTTGCCCGTAGGCGCAACAAAAAACGTAATGCCGTCCAACCATGACGAGAAGGCACCGACCTCTCACATTGGATTTTCGAAAGTAGTTGTCAAGTCCGTCCCTAAGAAACTTACAATTCTCGGAAGTTGGATTTACCGATTAAAATTAAAATGAAATTTAATTGAATGCCTTTATATTTATTTCATACAATGAAGGTGAGTCGATTTTATCTTTGTCGTGCGAAGTTCAGCGACATTCCGGTCCTTTTAAACAGTTTGTTTTGTTGTTATCCGGCTTAGGCTTAGCGATTTAGGCTATCGTTCGTGTCTAAAGAGAAATCGGGAGACACGCAGTTTTTCATTGATGATTATTCAATCAAAATGACCGATTTATTTATTGAACTGATTGTTTAATAAACTGTAAGAAAAAAAACTTGTTTTTACATAAAGGGACCGAAAACAATTTTCTTTTTTTTCTTTTTTTGTAATTTACATTTGATATGAAAGATTTTAGTCTCCTTTTTTTACCCTCAAATATGCTTTTATTTTACATTTTAAAAAATAATTTCATTAAAAGAAATATTTTTAAAAATAATCATTTTTAAAAATATTTCAGTTTGCCTACTATGGACGTAGATTTAATATAAAAAGCTAATTAAAATAGTTTGGTCAAATTAATATTGTGATTAAAGTTTAAAAACAGCTTAAGCTTGCTAAAACGTAACCGAATGAAAATATTTGTTCAAACAAGAATGCTGTTTTATTATATACATAATATTTATTTCTTTCTGGGACTTCACTTTAAAAATATTTTTATTACAATTAAAAAATAGTCTTATCTGCGTGTCAGCTTATAACATAATCTCTTTAAATTATTTTGGCGCAGTTTTCAGTGAAGAATAACCATAGTAAATAATATTGAAATGTTTTATTCAATAAATAATTAGGTAACATAAAATTGCTTTCATTACTTATTTACAGTAATCGATCAAAGCATTTTGAAAAAGTATATAAAATTTAGTCTACTATAAATTTCCCTGTTAGCAAAACTGGTTAGTCATTTAGGTCTTTTTTTTTTTTTTTTTTTTTTTTTTTTTTCTGAGAGAGAGAGAAATTAATTTCCAAGGGTGAGTTAGCCATTTATATAGCTCTGCCCAGTCAGTGCCTCCCCACTAATTTTGCATTTTAATATGTTAAAAAAAATTACATCGAACTAATATTGCTTTAGGTTAATATTTTGTTTTGCGACTTTTTGTAGCAACAAAAATATTTTAGCTGTGCCTCAGCAAAACATTTGACACTGTTTTAAACTTTAAAATGTGACTGTAGTATTATTGCATATTTTGTTTTTTAATAAAAACAATTTTTTTTTTCTACTTTAAAATGAGACGTGTCCCCCTCCCTTTCACTGATTCTTTTTTTTTTTAACTAAGAATGTTTTAGAAATGCTGGTGACAAAAGTCATAGACCTCTGCATACAGCTAGCTAAGTATTAATGGTAGTAGTAGTAATATATTTTACTGAATTCACTGATTTATTCATGCAATCAATGTACATTTATTATTTTTTTATGCTATTACATAATTAAATTTTAAAAAAATCAAAAGTATAAATATGCACATACAGTGAAAAAGTTGATGTACTTCTTATTTTATTGTTTGAGTGTGAGTGTGTTCATATTTTTTGTCATCAGTAAAGACGGTATGTTTTTTAATATCAGTAGTCTCTCAGCTAAATATGAATTATACTGTCATAAATATAAGTTGTTTAATAACTGACTGTCCAATATTTTTACTGTCAATTTTTAAAATACTGATTGAGTTAAAAACAAAATTTATTTTTTAATAAACATTTCTTTTTCTAAATTATTAATGAAACATAAAAATGAAATTTTTATTTTGATAAGTTTAGAATAATAAAAATGTTTTAATGTATTCAAGGCCAATATATTTTGTTAGTAAAAAGGGTACTTACGTATTATCCCGGCGGTCATTCCCGCCAAACTGTTTTTTCGTCAAATGAGTTGCCAAACTGTTGCCAATCGTATTCAAAACCATTAATGATTTCATGTGCCCGGCATTTATCTCGGCAAAAAATCGCTCGTCTTGGCGGACCGCCGGCATATTACGTAAGTACCGTAAAAAGTTATAGGTAACTGAATTAAGATGTTAATGATTAATAGTTGTTTAAAAGTTCTGTTAAGTATTGAAGAATTTAATGAAAGTGCATTATTAATACTTTTTTGCTCTTTCTTTCTAAAAAATGTTTTTCTTCATCTAAATTTTTTTAACTATCCACTGGAAAATTTCCTAATTAAAAAAAAAAAAGAAAAAAACGTCGGAATTTTTCACATAAAGCTCGGATTTTATCATTCAGCAACATGACATTCAAAGAGAATTCTTATAGAGAAATCAGTTAATTATTATTATTTTCAGTAAAATATGATTTAAATATACCATGATAATTTTAATGAAAATATTTATTTTTGTTTTTACAGTTATTCATTGATTTTTAAGCAAATGTTCATGGAGTTTAATAAATTTAAATGACTTGAGATTTAGTTAAAATTACATCTATTTATTTTACAATATAATATTTTTAATGTGTATTGAAAAATAACAATATTCTCATAAATGAAACTTGTTATGAATCTGTTCTATTTATGGTATTAAACTCATAGGAATTTGTTTGCAATAAATATATGCATTTCATATTCGTAACATTTCAAAACAATATGTACCCTTTCATTTAAATCATGCTGGTGACCCTTGACTTATTCACCTATTTTTATTCCTACTATCATACAACTAGGATAGTAGTCGAATACCACTTTATTTGACTACTATCCTACTATTTATTACTATCTGAGTGGACAGCTTATGCACCAGCCCTTTCTCCACCCCCACTCTTAATAATTTGCAAACCTATGCATATGCTTATATTGGTTCATAATTTTGTTTAAGCTTTAATAAAATTATGTTTAAGATTTTTTAATATTGTAGTTATATTCATGGTTTTTAAATATTATAATTAGTATAACATTGTGTGAAGGTAGCCAAGAAGGACCAATGCAACCAAGTGTGAAGGTAGGTGGAATTTGTGTGCTGTCCATAGTAACTGTAAAGCTTGTTAAGATATTTTGTTAGGCAATAAATTCTTCTCATCAAAAGCTAGGTGGCAAGTCGCACTCAAAAAAGGACTCTGTCCAGGGGTCGATGCAGAGGAAAATTCAGTCCGTTTTGCAGCCCCTTCACAAAATTACAATCGATTAAAACAGCCCTTTCACAAAATATAATTAATTAAAACAGCCCTTCATTAGCATTTTATCCTACATTTTAATTTGTTTTATCAATTATTTTCACAACAAAAAACTGACTTTTATTAAAAATTAGTATGAAAATTCACAAAAATAGGTGTTGAAATTCACAAAATTGAATATTGAAATTCACAAAAATGGGACCCTGGAAAAAATTTCTTAATCGACCCCTGATGTCATTTGGAAGTCCAGTAATGATTCTTGCAGCACAGTACTGCTGGAATCATGCCTGGACTTTGGCATAGTTTTTCAAATAACATCGCTGTTTTTGAGAGTGATTTGCCACCTCTTTCGATGAGAAGAATTTATTGCCTAACAAAATATTTTAACAAGCTTTACAGTTACTAAGGACAGCACAGAACTTCTACCTACCTTATGCTTGGGCTGATAATCGACGTTTGGAGAAACATAGACCCTTTTCTTTTGCAAGAATGCTGAATTCTGAATCTGCCTTTTTTCTGATGTGGGGCACCATTCTTTGGGTTCCTGGGCAGCTGGTCTGGAACTTGATGGGATACACTTCCACGATGAACTCTTGACTAGTGTGACGAAAAACTTTGAGATTCCTGCCCTCGTCGGAATTCTGGCTATGGAGACTATCCATAGTATTCCTTGATCTTCTTTAAAGATTTATATTGATGGTAACAGAGGTGAAGGGGAATTTCTGGTAGTTCAATTTACAATCCTACTCAAGGGTGGCTCCAGTGAGGGGGCCATAGGGGCCATGGCCCCCTCCAGGGTTCATACACCTCCTAGAAATCCTTAAAAACCCCTGGATTTTGGTTTAAAACATTAAGGGCCCTGGAAAACTCCTGGATTTTACTAATTTTTCTGTAGACTCCTGAAATTTTAGTATTGACTCCTGGAAATATTGTTTATTTTAGTTTTCTTTCTAGAATTTAAAGTGCAAAAAAAAAATTTTGCAAGTGCGATCTGCCGAAAATTTTTTTTTGACTCGTGTTTCAAGTGTAATAATTCACCGCCATGTTTATTGACGTTCCTGCCACAGACTAGGAGACAAGGATTGTACTAATGACTTCAGTGGGCTGAAAGCTTACCCCAAAAAGTTCAAATGATGGCACAATTCGTGGTAGACATTCGTCCCTGCTCTCCTCATATCCAATAATTATGTTCCTGACCTGAGCCCGTTGGCATTCTCAAACTCTTTTATTGCTAACTGCTAGCTCTTACGTCACTGCGAAAGTATCTCGTGATGGGTATATGAGCTGTATGCTCTTATCTCTTCTTTGGTACACAGGGTACATGTTTACAAAGCTTGCCATTTGCGGCAGTGTGTTGGAAATAATCTGTGTACGCCTGTGACAGTAGTAAAATTTTAAACCATCCTGAGATTTTCATCCTTTTCAATTTGCCTAAAGATGCCGGGTGGAAAAAGCATTTTCGATGATGCTTGGTTAGAAAAGGTATTTATGTATACTCCTGGAAAAATTATATTTTCTCCTGGAAAACTCCTTAAAAACTCCTGGAATTCATACTGCAAAAAAGTGTGGGAACCCTGCCCCTCCGAAATTTTGTTTTACAACTTTAGATTCGCATACTTCACGATTTCACACGTTCAATTTGCATTTTGAACAATTTATAGACCCAAGTAAAAAGTTCGATGGCCCCCTCCGAGAAATCAGTCTGGAGCCGCCCTTGATCCTACTCCTACCGTCACTTTGGAGTTCAAGATCCAAAACCCTAATTTTGTTCAGTTTTTACACCAGAGCTTATTGCCATCAGTAGGGGCTTGCAGTACGTAGTTCGGGTGGAGGATCATTTCCAAGACATCTGGATCTTAACTGACAGTCATGCTTCAGTTCATCTCCTCTCTAATTTGGGTATTGTTGGAGACTAGACTAGCCTGGACATTTTAAATCTACTTGACAGGCTTTCACCTGGTCATACCATGCATTTTCAGTGGATCCCTTCACATACTGAAGTTGAAGGTAATGAAAAAGCTGACTACTTGGTCAGATCCATTGCTGAGGAGGGTGTGAGTTATTTTGGGATGGCCACCTTTAGGGAGATTCTTCCGTGGTAAAAATAGAATTGAACAAGCTTACTCCTAAACACTCATGGTATTTCTCAAAAAATCCAGGTGGGGCTTTCCAGCTTAGACCCAGATTCCACCAAACTGTTTTCTCGCACTTCTTGACTGGCCAAACTAGAGCCATCATTTTATAGCTGGGTCCAAAAATATATCCCGAGTGCCATTGATGTTAAGAAGACATGGCTTCCCCTTCCCATGTTTTGGTTTGTTTGGATTTTAACGACGACAAAGTCCTTCGTGACTGTCAACTGTTTTTAAACGTTTTCGGATTCATGGGGATTTTCTAGCCCTGCTAGATGATTCTGAGATTTGTAACTACAGTGTAACATTTATTTTTTTTATTTTATTTACTGACCTGTTGTAGTTCAAGGAGATAAAAAAAGTAATTTCCCCTCCTCCCTTTATTTATTTGATTATATATGTATACCCGAAAGCAGAAAGTGGGTAAAAGTGCGACGTACGTCGCAGAACAAACACAGTCTTTGCAGAACATTTTATCTTTTAAAAGAAAGAAGATATAAAATGATATGTTCTGCAGAGCAATTAAAGCGATGTGCCCTTTATGCCATGCCTTCTTTCTTCACTTTTTGCACAACTTTTATACCTATTTTGCATTTTATCGTGGTGTGTGTTAGACTTGGACAAAATGTCTGCAGAACATTTGCAACTGTTTGAAGTTATGTTGCAGAACACTGGATATAATTCTGCTTCTGGGTATGTATAAACTTACAAAAATGTAACTGTAAATTAGAGCTGAAAAAACCTCTAAAAGTCTTTCAATAAAGACTTGATAGAAATGTGCCGAACAAAAACATTCTATTTAAAATTTTTGCACGGTGATGCAAAATCTATGCAATATGCAAGTTTTTTTTTAAATTTAATTTATGGACTACTTTACTATCAAAAGTAAAATAAATACATAATTTAGCTATAAGCAAAATTACATAAGATTTCAAAATCATAACTGAAGTTTGAGTGAAATGCATCAAATATAATTTGGAATAACTATCTTTATTTTGTTGCAAAATATGACTGTATGTTTATTTATTTTTTTATTTTTTTTCAGAGATTACTCTCAAAAAGTTGTTTTCAACCTGTCCATCACTTACGATTTTGTGATATTCAATTTTATGATGTCTGATTTAGAAACAACCTATCATGAGGGAAGAAGATTTTGAAGTTGCAATCAAGGTATTCAATTTTGTGTTTAATCAGATTTATTTTTGTTATTAAAAATAATTTTAAATTACACAGAAGGATACTGCTTTTAGTTAAATATTTTCTTCCATAGCATTAGAATTGGGAAAACAAATACTCATTTTATAGTAAGCTTTATATCAAAATAAGGTAATAAAATAATTTCTATAGTCCATATAATTGGATTAACCAAAAGATGCAGATTGCATCGGTCATGTGACAGGACCTCAAGGCAGTTATATAAGACGATGTACGCCTTGAGAGAGCATCTTTCGCATGGCCTCTCTTGCTGGAAAATCCGTAGCAAATGGTATAAATAAAAATTATGTAATTCCTAGCAGTGTACTCTTTTACTGCGAGGACAGACGGCAGCCCGAGCCAAAAGGTTCCAGGCAAAAAATCGCCCCACCCGGGGCACGACTACAGCACTGATGTTAAATGGGCTCTTCCATACCCTGATGATACATGTATATATATTATGATGCATATGTATACATATATATATAGTGAAGAGATTTTTAAAATATTAAATAACTAATTGATACCAAAATTTTCATTGCAGAAGTAAATTGTTAATTCCTCTATTAAAATTCATAACATTTTAAATTTTATTTTTCTTTCTGGGGGAAAAGACCCCTATTGTTGATAGCTTACATTAAACTTTTCTTTAAAATTATGACGCTGAATGTGTATAATCAGCACACAGGCATAGAACCCAGCAGCGGCTGCATGGTAGAAGTGCCCAACGGCAGGTGCAGGGTGTCGACAGATCAGGGAAATCATGGAAAAATCAGGGTACTTTATCGATCTGGAAAAATCATAGAAATATCAGGGAATTTTGTAAAAATATTTAAAAATCAGGGAACGTTCGTTTTTGCCTAGTGAACTAGATCGTTTTTAGTTGTCAATCAGAGTCTGACTCGCGGCTCCATTCCGGATCACACGATACTTAACTGATGCAGACATTTTAGGAATCTGAAACCAGAATACAGATCATACGAGAACATAGAAATATGAATCTGAGACACAAGTGATGTAGGCACTATCACTATACGAATCTGAAAAAGCACATGTATCGGACTCTTTCTAAGATACGGATCATACTAGAAACCGGATCTGTGAATCATATCGACATGTGAATCAATTTCGCATGTGAATTGCTTCCTCAATAAAGTCATAGGTTCGGGTTATTATGTAATTGTTCCGATTTCACTCTTATTTAAATTTATCTTTATTTTGAAGGTCATTACATTTGAAATGGGTGTCATAGAATAATATGTTTCCTGTTTATTTTAATGTTTTTCAAAAATTTAAAATACAAGCACTTCAAATTGTCTATATTGCTAGAAACGAAATACAATTTTTAAATTTTCAATCTTTCTGTTGTTAGTAATTGTTATATTATTCAGGATCTTTTATGGGTAAAATCATACAAGCCGGTGCGCACCCCATATAAACATGGCGACAGTCGCTGGAGATTGGCGGCCGCCAAGCTCCAGCGACTGTCGCCAACCATTTTCCACGATCAGCACATTAAAACTGCACATATATTCCACTAAAAATGAGCAACCAGTGGACCGTTTTTAACTAAAAAAACCTCAGTGGATTCAGCAACCTAGTTGTACAGCTATCTAAACTAGGCAACCAGTGGCCCGTTTTTAACTAAAAAAACCTCAGTGGATTCAGCAACCTAGCTGTGCAGCTATCTAAACTAGGCAACCAGTGGTCTGTTTTTAACTAAAAAAACCTCAGTGGATTCAGCAACCTAGTTGTACAGCTATGTAAACTACGCAACCAGTGGACCTTTTTTAACTAAAAAAACAACAGTGAATTAAGCAACTTAGTTGTACAGCTAATGTAAACTGGGCAAACACTGGCCCGTTTTCAACTCAAAAAAACATCGGTGGATTAAACAACCTAGTTGTACACCTCTTATAAAGTCAGTATGATTAGAATAGCACGTAAATAGCACTTACGAAAACATAAAACACATCGAATATCAATTTAAAATTCACATTAAAAACCTTAAACATTGCAAAGATTCGTTAAAAAAGAGCACTTACCTTTATTTTTTTTTAAAATAACCGCTCAGAAATGTCCCCAACACCCACCGGCTTATAACGTAACACCAGCATGCTTTCTTTTATTTAGCTCTATATTCACACCATATTTCTATCAAACACACACAAAAGAATGCTCCTTTTCCTTTCAAAACATAAAAAAACTCTCATATTCCACACATAAATACTGACGACGAAATTCCCCGATACGCTTACTAACCTACGATAAAGACCCAGGAGCAGAATTATATTTAATGTTCTGCAACATAACTTCGAACAGTTGCAAATGTTCTGCAGGCATTTTGTGCAAGTCTGACAGGCCACGGTAAAATGCAAATTAGGTATAAAAATTGTGCAAAAAGAAAAGAGAGAAGGCATGGCATAAAGGGCATGCCGCTTTAATTACTCTGCAGAACCTATCATTTTATATATTCTTTCTTTTAAAAGATGAAATGTTCTGCGACGTACGTCGCACTTTTACCCACTTTCTGCTTTCGGGGATAAAGAGTCCGTAAAACAGAATCAAAACCACAAGGAAAATCAAACATTAACTTAATCCACTCTATCACCAGCCACAAACAAACAACTATCGTCATTCAATTAGCACTGAATGAAAATCCCATAGTTCAAAACACCCCCTGTTTCTCTTTGGTTACTAGTCTAAACAATCACCGGCAGGGTACTTCACTCCAGCTGAGCATCGCCCATGACGGCGCCAGAGCCAACGCCAAATCAATTTGTAAACAAAACATCAAAATGTAAACAGCACCGTATACGGAATATAGTCCCTTTTATGAAGTTGACTAATTAACTGTTAACTTTATTTTGAGAAAAGTTTAAAAAGATTTTTCAATTTTCAAAATTATTTCAAGTCGAGAATGTTGATGTGTTATTAATGAGAACTTGGCTTTCACAAAATAAATTTTTGACTGAGACTTACTTTTGTGTTTCATAACAAAGAGGGTTGAAAATTACATTATTAATATTAAATATGATAATTCAAAAATTTAATTTTGCTTTTGTTAGTGACTGTAATCAATTTTTATTCCTTTTAATAACTATATTTTCAGAGTTCAGTTTTTAAAATTGTTTAAGAGGAAAATAGTACTTTATTTTTATAGATATACTTTTATTTCATGTACGTTGTACAATTTTCCTCCAAAACTTTTTGAAAAAACAAGGTGCAGATGATAAAGTTGTCAGATTTCACACAAACTAGTCTTTATATTCAGATGACTAGATGTCTTTTTTTTAAATTATTTTTATTTTTTATAGATAGTGCTCATTTTGAAGCCTTTTTACATAATTTTTTTAAAATTTGAAACGATACATTGATTAAAATAAAATAAGTTATTAGGGTGCCAGTTTATTTTGATCAGTCATCCTTATGCTTAAAATTGAACACTATCTTTATAAATCAAGGAAACTTTCTGCTATATATTGTCTTTTAGTGTTCAACTAAATTTTATGTTTTGATTTGTGAAATTGAACTACAATTTTATTAATATTAAGTATTTTTGTGGTTTTCTCTTATTTATTTCCCTATATGAAACATTCACCTGTTGGTGCATGATACACAATGGGATTTACCTGAAAGATTATGGTATGTATATAATTAGTTCTGGAAATTTGATAAAGGTAGTCAGGGAAAAATCAGGGAACTTTTTTTCTCAGTTTCTGTGCCACCCTGGGGTGCCGGTGCTCAAGCCTTTAATATTAGCTAATAAATTCCTTTAAAGATACAATAAAATCTCAATACAGTAAAACCTTGCTATAATGATATTCGATACAATGATAAATCCCTCTACAATGATAGAATTTTAACAAAATATTCCTTAAAAGGAAGTTTTTTATAACGAGATTTTACTATATTTTAAATTATGCAGTTATCATAAATATATATATATTTTCCTTTGCTTTTGCAGGTCGTTGTTGTGGGTAATGGTGCTGTGGGCAAATCTAGCATGATTCAGCGATATTGCAAAGGTATCTTCACTCATGCTTATAAAAAGACTATTGGTGTAGATTTCTTAGAAAGACAAATTGAGTAAGTATAGCCTCAATTGTTATTTCTGCAATGTGCTGCCACAAAAAGTATACCTTTGTCAGCAGGGATGGCTTTTTACCGGTAAAAACTTGTTTTTACCAGGGCATGATAAAAACTAGGTTTTTACCGGTAAAAACCTGGGAAAAAGGGGTAAAAACCTAATGATACAATAAACTCCCCGAGTCATAAATTGTATATTAATGCTATTTATAAAACTGTATTCTCATGTAATTGATGTGGATATATCATCATCAGGACATCATGATGATGCAAACTACATTATGTGATTGTGCAAACTACATTATGTAACAAATAATATTTGTAAGCATTTAGTTTTCATTAAAATGATTAAGATAAGTTAAGTGTAGTAAAAGTATATTTGCAATTTTCCTTTAAGTAAAAATTATTAAACTAGCCTGCATTACATAATTGTAATAAATATTGTAATGTGCCTTCTCATAATAATAGTTTTAATAAGTTTAATAATGATAAATGTACATTATCTATAAATTTGTATTTCTTGTAAGATGAAAACATGGATGAAAGTTTTCTGTGTTTATTATATTCCTTAAAATGAACTATTTTCGTATAGCATTCTTTTACTTACCAAATCAGACACTGAATTAGGTGAATATTGTTATATAGAAATGGAAATAGTGATATTAAATGTCCTGAACTTTTATCCCAGAGAAAATGAAAAAATAGCAGGGTATGAACCTGGCACCTCTCACCATCCAGTTTCGATAGCAAAACCTCTCAGCCATTGATGGAGAGATAAATCTTCAAAAAAGTGACAAAAAATAGTCAAATTATTAAGTTTTTCTCAAAGGTTGTAAAAACCCTGGTAAAAACATGTTTTTCCAAAGACGGTAAAAACCGTAGTAAAAACCGGTAAATACCCTCAGACGGTAAATACCGTCCAACCCTGTTTGTCAGTCAGGATGGCCATTTCATTTCCTTCTCACTGTCATTTGTGAATGTTATTATCTCATAATCTAATTGTTGTCAAGTGCCATGATCCCCCCCCCCCCTTTTTTTTTTAACTGAAATAAAAACCAGTATCTGTGAACATTCTATTGCAGCATACGTGTAGGGTTGTGTTATGAGTATTATTCAGAGTAGGAAATGGCCTAGGGTGTCAAAATTTTAAGGGTGGCAATATTTTCTTTTCTAAATCTCAAGCAGAATGTAGTTCATGCAGACCTCCCCTCATCCCTTTCTCATTCATATTAAAAAGTACTTACCCACAAATGCATCAATTTTGTTGAAAGTGGTCACTTCAGTTGTAAGTCATTTGCCTGGGCAAATGACTATTTATGCCGCCTTCACATCTAAGATGAACATGACTTATGTGTTCGAAAATCATAGAAATATTAAACCACTTCCAGTAAAATTTCTTAGCATGCTGATTTTAATTTTTCCTATAGATAGCATGGACCTACATTAGGGGAGCGTAAAAAAAAAAAAGTTTTTGATTTTGTTTTTGCCCTAGTGCTGAAAAGTTGTGTACTGGTGGGTAGGTCACATGTGCAAAATTTTAAGGAAAACAATAAATATATTCCGGTTCCAAAATGACCATGTTTTTTAACAGATTTCTATTATAAATGCTTTTTTCTATTGTTTTGTACTCGGCTCGTCATTTTGTTTATAAATAAAACTCGGAAAAGAAAAACAAAAGAAATTTACCACAGAGAGATTGTAGTTAGTGTAATGCGCGTGCAAAAGTTAAATATTGATAACACTGTATGGTTTAGCAATTATTTGAAAGAAAAGAATAATGCAGAATAGAAGCAGTGTATTTTGTCCAGTGTTTGGCACTCCAAGCAATTTGGCGCACAGCATCTCTGCTATTTATTTCACGCCAACGTATAGTACTGATGATTCGATCATATAATGAAAAATACAAGAACATAAAGAAATATTTTGGTGGGAAAAAACTGACAACCTCAACTTTAGAAACGAAGCTTATAACCTTCCAGAAAGACGGAGAAACTGTTCGACATTTCTTCCTGTAAATGTGTTTCATTTTATAAATGTTCTTGTCCAAATTCTAAAAAATTCCTGAAATTGAAAGATTTTTTCTTATAGACCAAAGAACACTTAGGCAAATGTTTATATGTGCAGTTGATTTAAAAGAAACTGAAAAAATGAGAATGCAATCCGATAGAAAGCAGAAAGAGACAGAACGAATGATTCTTAAAAGAAACGTTTCTTCATCTTCTCAGTCTAGGCTCGCTAATCCTGATCAAGATTCTGATGAAGATTATCGTAATTCTGGTAATGACATGGATTATTTCAAGCCTTCCTCATATACAGCCAGTTTGATACAATCTGAAAGGAAAAAGACACCACGATCAAACCGATACGCAGCAGTAGCTGTAGCTTGTGATAGAACTGGAGTTTCAGATCGAGTTGGAGCTATTATTACAAGTGCTGTTTTAGAAGATTTAGGAATGATTACTGAAAATGACATGTCAAATGTAGTTGATCGACAAAAAATAAGGAGAGAGAGGAAAAGAATTCAGACAGAATATCAACAGGAAAATGAAAGAGATATGGAAACACTAAAGGGACTTTATTTTGACGGACGGAAGGACCAAACTCTAATTCAAGAAAACATAAGAGGAAAAATGTATCAGAAAACAGTGCTGGAAGAGCACATTGCACTGATTAAGGAACCAGGAAGCAAATACCTTGGACACACAGCATCAACGTCCTTGCTGGCTTTAAACATTTTTCAAATGATCTTGCAGTTCTTGGAGAGTAAGAGTATTGATATTCACCAGTTAGTAGCAAAAAGGTGCGACGGAACAGCTGTTAATACTGGTTACAAAAAAGGCATAATTTGCCGTTTTGAGGAAGCTATTGGGAAACCCATAGCTTCATTAAAGCCACTCCGTCTTTTTAATGCAGCATTTGAATACTGGAATGAGTGGCCCTAATGCATTTTCTGGTTCAATTGGGAAAGCTCTGGCAAGTTCTGAAAACCGACCAGTTGTAAGATTTGTAGCCATTTTGAGTGAATTTCTAAAAATAGATATAAAGGATCTTAGCACAGACCAGCAATATCTATGGGATATCTGTCAAGCTGTCTTAAATGGAAGCTGCTCATCAAGTTTGTCACAAAAGCATCTTGAGAAATTATCTCATGCACGCTGCCTAAAAATTGCAAATCGCATTATGTGTCTGTACATTAGCTGTTTAAAGCCTTCAAATTAACTTCAAACTCTGGCAGAATTCATTATGAAAGTTTACATATCTACATGGTTTACAATCAAATTAAACCCATTTTACACTGACGGTTCCAGAAATTTGTGGAAAGGAATATGTACACGCTACCTTAAAAATGAATTAAAGAGCCTGGTCGATCCTATTATCCAAAGAAATGGCTATTTCGGCCATCCAGAAGCGATAATACTGTCGATGATCACAGATAATAGAAAGCCCATTCGAGAACTTGGCCTACGTGGGATTTTATGAGCAAGAAGAGAAAAAAAGGAAGGAATCTGACCCTACATTTATTTATTATATAAATAAATAAAATTCACCCATAAATTTTATAGCAATCTATAAACCCTGTTACCAAGTTACTTTAATAATCTATCCAATTTGAGGTCATGATATCATGATAGCCCTGTGATTGTAGTTAGACTACTGGTTACTGAAAGGATGTGGGCTCGTGATATACCAATCTGAAGACCAACATGTAACATGCATAGTAAACCCGTGACTCTGAAAGTCCTCTTGGTGGTCATTGTCAGTTCCTGAGAGGTGCTTCAAGAGCCTCCCCTAATGACTTATGACTTCAAAGGGATGGCCCAGGATCCGCAACCAGAGGTTTATTGTACCATCCCCAGGCAATAACGAAAGTCCTGAAATAACCGTAGGAAAAGAGTGCAGTAGCAGATGCAAATACCAGCATAGAATTAATAGATATTTTATGAATCTCCCAGGGCTCAATAATATGTTGCCCAAGATGCTCAAATCGATATGCAGAGAAATACTCACATTCACAAAAAATGTGTAAATTTCCTGCTTATGAAGACAACCCCAACAGATGGGATCATCAACAACCCCTCATTATATTTAGATGCCCTTTAAGGCGACAGTGCCCAGTTAGCAAACCAATCCCCCTACTTAGACTAGACCTATTAACACTCAGCAGTTCCCTGCACCTAACACCAGGAAAGCCAAGATTAATTTCTTTGGCCTGCCTCAGTGCAACTCTTATGTGAATAAATGTTGTTTATTCATAATTTAATATTTAAATTTAAGTTAAATTTGGTCTCTATATGTATAATCAGTTATCTTTTCAAAATCTTATTGTTAAAGTAATGTTTAAATTATACAAAAAAGACACTAGTACTCATAAAATAAATAAAATAAAATAGTTTCTGCTTTTTAAGCGAATCTACTTGTTTATTATTCACTTTATTTTATGAGAAATAAACATTAAAAACCAATGTTTAAACATAATTTGAAAAAAGAAAGTTCTATTTGTATTTAGTGGCAACAAAAGTAAGTGATAAATACACACAAAAGGGAAAGAAACTGGTGGACTTTGTGTACAACCTGAAACAGTCATACTGTGCCATTTTTCATTTATTTGTATTATTTTACTAAGTTCTTAATTCATTTTAAAATTTAAAGTGATTTCTTAATGGCATTGATAAGGGTTGACAAACAGCTGCCTGCTCTCTTTTATTTTATTTTATCTGTTCAAGCATTTTTATAAGTTAGCTTATTACATAAATAATTTGAGATGTGTAATCTTACATGTATTAGATTTTATTTGCTACATGTCTTTCATGCCTGTACTATAATTATATAACTGTTTTAGTTACAATGGAGAAGATGTAAGACTGATGATATGGGATACTGCAGGTCAAGAAGAATTTGATGCCATAACCAAAGCATATTATAGAGGTAATATGACTTTAAGATTTATTTACATTCCTTAATTTATAATTTTTTATTTTTATTACTTTTCAATTCAAAAAGTAAAATAAGTTTGTCCTTATGACTTTTTTTGTGATAATACTAAGAGAACTGTTTTTCATACAATGTAATATGTAACGGATATATACAGAGTGTCCCATAATTAGTGAGACAAACTTTAAGAGGAGGTAGGACAGGTAATAAGGATTCAGAATCATATAGCAATGTGGGGTCGGGAACGTCGCCTTCATGTAGCTTGTAATAATCACTTCGGAAGCAGTCTGGAATAATAGTGAACTTTCTGACCCTTGTTCATTAAAAACTAATGTATCTTTCACAGAAAACACATGACTAAAATTAATAGTTTAAACATTTTATTTCATTTCATATATGAAATTTCTGGAGACAAGCTCATTGTCCATGAAACTATGTTAAGAAATTAGACAAACACTACTGCTCTTTCCCCAAGTGATTATTAACGGGTAAAGGAAAACAGCATTTTTGACTCTTTATTGCTACATGATTTCCATTCCTTATTATGTGCCCTACGTCCCATCAAAGTTTGTCCCAGTCATTATAGGACACCTGTATGTATGCTATGCATCCTTTACCGGAGAGTTTTTTTACTGAATAATTATACCCTTGAATAGGATGAGATTTGAGGTGTGAATTGTTTTAATTAGAGCTCTTGTACTGAAGAAGAGATTGTTTTATTTCCAGCATAAATTTCATGAATTATATACAGTTATTCCTAAAGATTGTCATAAAAAGTTTAAGGCTTCATCCTTAGCTATTTCATCTTTCAACTGTTTTGTAGAAACTATGTATGATATATTTCTGTAACTGAGGTAGAAAATATCACTAATGCTTAATTTTTTTGTGACTAGCAGTGAAAGTGCTAGAATTAGGTGGTTTCACTGCACTACCACTCCATGTTAAAGAGTTAAATGTTCACAAATAGCATTCATTAAGGCTTTATAATTTAAGTCCATCATATAATTATTTATTTTATTGTCTTGCATCATCTGAAACTGTTTAGAGAGATTTTTTTTTTCAGTTTTATGTATTCCTGTAAGTAGAGACTATAATCGTACTGATAAATTATTTTGAAATATGTTTAACATTTTCACATTTATCTTTAAATAAACCTAAAATTTTATTCCTTTTAAATTATTTATAAAATGGCTACCACCCTAGAAGATATATAGAATCATAAATTAAAATTGGTTAAAATTTTAAAAAAGGTTGAATGCATGTTGCAAGAGTAATTATTTGTTGATTTTTTTTTCTCTTCAAACTATATATCTTTTATATCAGCTCTTTCAATTATTTTCTATATATTGATTTTTATCAGATTACTGTACAATTTACTATAAATACTATTGCAAACTTTCAAAACAACTGCTATTAAATTATATATGGTACACTGGCCTCCAAAAGTTAAGGAACATGTTTTTCGAAGCTCACAATAAAAAAAATGACTAACAATAAAATTTATAGTTTTTATAAATCATAAAAATGAACTAAAAGATTTCTTTTACATTATGGACTATGGGGAGAAATTCTTGAAAGTTTGCTAGCGTTTAAACGATAAATTCGATTGAACTTCAATTTGGTATATATGTTTGAATTATTCATCAATTAAAATTTATTTAAATGCTTGGTAATGATCTTATTCATAAGTGTTCGGAAAGTCGAGTGGAGTCACTCCAGATTTTTAGTTTTATTTTAAGCTAAATTATGTTTAGAGATTGATAAATAAAAAGTAAATCTCTTTTAAATATTTATAGTGAAATTATAATGCTTTCTTTTGTAGTTTTATATACGTATGAAACAGAATTTTTCAGGTTATGCATTAAATTACTTTAATCAAAAATTTTAAGTTAAAAAACAAAAATAGATCTGTTTAATTGTTTAGCTTCTAAAATACACGAGCATTCTTTCACAGTACAAAAATTTATATGGTACTATAAGGGTGGGAAATTGGGGGTAGGGGGCAAAAAAAAAAAAAAAAAATCATGACAAACTTTAGTCTCCAAATTTTTGGACAATTTCACTTTTTAAATCTTGATTTCGATGTTCCGACACACACACACGCGCAAGCACACATGCGCACACACACTCACAAAAAAAGATTAGTCTAGGTACTTTATGTATGAAGTGATAATCATACATAATACTGTAGTAGTTACTAAAACAACTATTTTAAACTAGTAAAATACCATGTTATAATTCAAAATGGCCCCTAGTTAAGCCATTATGCAGCTCTTCTAGAACCTGAGGAATTCTCGAACGAGGGAGTACTAACTGCCATCGGAGCAAGAACTTTCAGCCGTACAGGTAATGATGGAAATGTTCTACGGCCTTGACAATAACAAGAAGTTCCTTTCTCGTAACACAGTAGTTACGTTCTGCTTTTGTTCGTGGATTCCGAAGGTTCTAGAAGAGCTGCATAATGGCTTAACTGGGGGCCATTTTGACATAGTCCTTTAAAAACTGCAGAGGTAAAGTTCGTTCCTTGGTTGGAATGAAGACCCTGATACTTGCCGGATATCCATTACATCCCTAATCCTAAAGGGCTTGACATAATTAGTTTATTTGTATTTATGTATTTAAATCATATGATTTAAAAAAAAAAAATACACCATTAAGAGTAGATTTGACAGTAGGGTTTTAATCCCGTCAACTGAACAATAAATTATTAAGTTTTATGATTTATTGTTTAAGTTTGTAAAATTTTTAAAAATTATATCACATTACATTACTCTAGACAGCACACACAGGTCCTCTGAACGGCTATAAATGTTCAGAAAATGTTTTCTGAATGTTGATAGCCAGTCAGAGAACCTGTGTGTGCTATATCTGGGATATAGATGTAAGAAGTTCATGTATTCTGTAGAATGAGAATTGTTTATAAAGCTATCCAGAAAATTTTATAGTTTATAAAGTTCAGATTTCCCCCCCCCCTCCCTTACTTGAAAAACATTTATTTGTTACTGTATTCATAAAATATTTTTTTTTAAAGTAACCATATTGTTAAAGATTTCAACCCCTTCCACTTATTAATTTTCTGTGCTTTTTTAATCCCCTTAAATATAAATTTAATAATTGCATTTACTCTCTTTAGGTGCTCAAGCCTGTGTTTTAGTATTTTCAACTGTAGATAGAGATTCTTTCAAAGCTATTGAATCTTGGAAAAGAAAGGTGTGTCTGTGTGTTTATTTATTAAATCTTTTGTATATCTATGAATATAGGATTTTGTAAATAATTCATCCATATTTCACACCAAAGAGACTATGAAAGAGGCTGCTTTGGCTAATTACTGCACACTTGTTACTATAACTGCTGACTTTCAGTTGTAGTAGTTCTAAATCTCTGTTTTGGGCCATGACAACCCAGTGCAGGGTGTCCACCAGCTGCTAAAAAGGAGACTTTTGCTACTAAATTAACCCTTTGAGGCGCAACCCTTTCCCAATGCTGAAAAAAGGGCAGCCCTTGCCATAGTTCGACTTAACTACCAGCAAGATGGCGGACGATCGAAACGTTCATCGTGTGATTCGCGTGCCATCTTGCTAGTAGTTAAGTCGAGCGATGACAACGGCTGCCCTTTTTTTGGCATTGGGCAATCTATCCAGCTGTTCTCACGTTCTTCCATTTTTCGGCAGATGTCAGTGCTGTAAAAATAATCGTGAGCATTTTTTGACGGGAAATGACGTGCTAAAAAGTAAAGGATTCTCGTGGAGCTATGTCACCCGCAACTATTTTTATAGAAATCAAATCTATTCTTCGTGACTGGCAACAGTCGAGACGTCAGAGTTTGGTGTTCCCAGAGCGGACACACTGTGCGTTAAAGGGTTAAAGATCGGGCTACTTGGGATAATTTTTCGGTTTACAAAATGCGATTTTCATACTATTTGCAAATGTTTGGTGACCTTTTGCTTTACTCTAGGCAACCAATTTGGTGATTGGAAAGTTACAAGTTATGTTCTTTATTATTTCCTTTTCCTTTACAACCTTTATCCGCTACCAGACTGATTCCTAGAAGCCTCCCTAGGACCGTCTGTTAGCAAGTCAAAAAGCTGTCCTGGGGTACAAAGCAGTGTTTTGGTCATCATGATACATTTTTGTATTCAGTAAAAGTTTTATGTATGCAAGAAATCTAGAAAATAATAATGTTAAGGGGATTTTTTTTTAAAAATTATTCCATCAAATGCATTTTCTTTTCTTTTAACTGAATAGTGTCACTAGAAAATTTAAAATTGTTGCTTGTATTTAATCAGTCTATGATATATGAGAAGCGCAAGTATGTATGTGAAAGAGAACATAGAATACTCTGAGCAAGTAGAAAAAAAAAATGAATTTCAATATTTTTTATATATCTTGTGATTTTTTTTTTATGCTACAATAAATTTTGGAACTAAATTTAGAAACAAAATATATTATACAAGGCTACTAAAATTAAGGAAAAGTATACTTTTCTGGCTACTTTTCATGTTGGTGAGGCTACTGATGCTACTATTTTGCTTCCTGAGTGGTAGACACCCTGCAATGATTAGGTGTTGGGCTTGTAATCGGAAGCTTACATGTACGATTCTGACATATCACTACGCATATGTGGTGTATATGGAAAATAAAATGCTTGGTTCTGATAATCTACCTGGTAATCATTTGAAGTTTCTGAGAGGTTGGAATATTGAGAAGTGCCGTGACTTCTGATGAGGATCCAGATTGTGGCAGGATACTACAGAAAAGATTTATGTAGATCTAAATGACACATCCGGTGGCCTTGTGCTGTCCTCCTCTGGCAAACAATTGCTTAGTTTATATTAAATTTCCCATTATATTTCATTCACAAAGTTTTGATCAATATACAATTTTAGTTACATACAGTTCTCAATTTGCTATATCATAAAAATAAACCTGAAACATAGTTACTACTGCTCACAACAAAACTACTTGCAAATTCTCAAGATAAGGAACCTTTTTTGTAAATAGCTGTGTATCACAATTTTAGAGTGACATGTAGTAACTCAAAAATTTTCTGGTCAAGCTGTTCAACCAAAATGTCTAATTTTGTGTTACTGGTATTTTCCAGTTTTTTTAATTAGTTTTCTAAATAAAAATGTTTTTAACATTAATTTGTTAGAAAAAGTGAAATTTCTCTCAATTTTCAACTTATATAGTTTCTGAAGCATCATCCAATTAAAAGTAATATATCTTTATGCATTTAGCCGAGTTTACTTGCCAAGTTTTACAACAAAATCAGTTCTTTAAAAAAGTATTCTGTTAAGTAAAACAATAACAGCTAATTAGAAAAAAATATTCAGCAGATGCTGCAGTGGTATGTTATATGCACTTAATAACAGTGTGATCATAGATCTGGAAAATATCGAAATATCAGAAAATTTTGTCAATCAAAAAAAAAAAAAAAAAAAAAAAAAATCAGGGAAATTCACCATAAGCAATTTCAGTTTCTGTCTACCATCGATAGAATGCACAATTCACTGTTGCCACGTGGAATATCTGCTGCAATATTCATTGTACATCTTAAATTTCATACTTTTTATTCTTAAAATTTATTATTTGTTCCATGAGGCATTCGTAAGAACGGTAAATTTTTTCATGATTTGATTTCCCAACTTCTTTTGCTTGATCTCTGCCCAAGCCTTATCTACAGTACAAACACTGTGATCATTCTGTGCTTGCTGATGTAACTGCAGTTGTTCAATTGTCATCATTGTAAATGCCCAGTACGTAGTGTGAACTCACATATTAAACAATGTATGCAGTTGCTCAGATGTAGAAGCTGCTTTTTCCATTATCCCCTCCTGCTGAAAGAATCTTATTCAGTGTACTTTTGACTGTGTCTTGACCATCCCTCCCTGCATGACAACAAAATATATAAATGAAATCGACCCAAACTTTAAGCCAACTTTGCAGTGAAAGGAAAAAGCACAGTTACATTAATTTGAACAACCATTAATAAAAACATGCATTTAAGCTGCTCCAAAACTTTTAAATGGTGCTCCAAAAATTGAATTTTGATTTTTCTGCTCTAAGACTGCCCCCAAAAGAGTTTTGAGTTTCCACCCCTGTATTCATTTTACTGAAATATGTTCAAATGCATTAAGATTTTTAAATATACTTATCATTATATTCACAAAGAAATAAGTGCAGTGAAAGAAATTACTAGCAGTAAATCCACTAATGGAAAATTCAGAGTACATGAATGTGATGAAAATTTTCGTGACTATCCTGTAGAAATTGCTGCAATATATACAGATAATATGGTGAAAATTTTGGTTGTTTCTGCGAGATCATTAATGAAAAATTCCTTGTTGATTTTCAGGTAGAAAATGAATGTGGAGAAATTCCTACTGTTATAGTGCAAAACAAAATTGATCTCATAGATCAGGCTACAGTAATAAAGTAAGCCATTTTATAGTTTTTATTCTTTGATTGTTAATATTAGCATATGGCTTAAGAAAGAAAAAAAAACTGCCATAGAAAAACTTTGCATTCTCCTTTTAACTCTTTTTAGGCAAATGGAATATAATCGTAGAATAGCTCTATTCGAGAAATAAGCTTAAGAGTAATGGTTTAGTAGAAACGATAAACATAAAGGGTTGCCACTTTTGAAGAAGTTTAACTTAATGTTTTATTAATTCGAAACAGTTATTCTAAAACTAGAAATTGATTTGACTATATGATTCTGTTATTAAGGTAATGTGGGCATTATTTAACATTTACAAATGGACTCATTGTGGACTTCAGGTCTACTTTGTGAATGCAAAGTCACAATATAAAAATTTAAATTTGTTGAAAATTTAAAAAAGAAAAATGATCATCCTTTAAAAAAAAAAAAAAAGTGGGACTTTAACAAAACTCATGTGTTCAGACAGATGGCATACACCAGTAACTATGCCATTAAAAAATCTAACTACTGCATGATATCTAAGCTTACTTGAGTAACATTTTTGCTAATCAAAGTACTTAAAAAAGGATGTATGGAATAGTTTATATAAAGCAAAATTATTTTTTAAAAAATGTTCTCCCAACTACCCCTACAGATGGGTAGTCTGAAACTGTGTACTCTGAAATTCTGGGTAACTCAAGACTAAGAAATGCCACCTCCTGTACATACTCGCACTTGAGGGACCCCTGCGAGGAAAAAATTACCAGTACAGTTATCCCTCGCAATATCACATTTCAAATTTTTTGGTTTTTAATATACTTAAAAAAACGAAAAGAAATTTTTTCATTCATTCTTCTTTCTTTCATTTTTTTTAATTTATGTTTAGTGATTTGAATAATTTAAACCAGATTCTATTCAGATATATTTTGTGGCTGCCCCACATACATTTTTCTATCACATGAAACAAACATTTTTTTAGCACTAGGGTGCTATTTCACTTAATCCCAGAATTTTGTATACGCGATCGTGTAGACAGGTTTTGTAGGCACGAACTGTCACGGTGAAGATCTTTTCATATGTGTTTGCCAGATAACGTGAAGGGGGGGGTGTATGCGTAAATAAAATGTTGAAAGTCGCACAAGGTTTGTATGTTTTGATATTGGATCGCTAAGTTTGGTGCCAAAACGTGACAATTTATTATATATATATTACGAGTATGTCAGAAAATTCCTGGCGAAGATTGTAAAATAGTTTTAGTAGCCGATTTTAATATAGATTTCAACTCCAAAGAAGTGTTTTTATGGAACAGAGAAGACAAATACGGTACACTCAGATTATGATGCACTTTCCAAATGGTATTTATAAAGTATAGTTTGACTATGACTAGTTAAAATTGTTAACCAATTTTAGTAGGCAATTTGAATATAAATTTCAATTTCAAAGAAGTGTTTTATGAAACAAGGAAGGAAAACACGGCACACTCATGAATTACGATGTCCTTTCCAAACAGTATTTAAAATGGTTAAGGATAGTTGGAATATGCTTGGCGAAGGTTGTAAAACAGCTTTAGTAGGTGATTTTAAGGTAGATTTCGGTTCCAAAGATTCATTTTATTTAACAAGAAAGGCGAACACGGCACACTCATGGATTATGATGCTAATTCCAAACAGTATTTAACCCATTAAGCACCAAAGCTCCCGTTACGGGAACATCTATTATATATCTTTTTTCTTAAAATATTTTAATGCAATTTACGAAATACACATTTTATATAAACATTTACACTATATAACACACCCTATAATGTAAATGTTTATATAAAATGTGTATTTCATAAATTGCGTTAAAATATTTTAAGAAAAAAGATATATAATAGATGTTCCCTTAACGGGAGCTTTGGCGCTTAATGGGTTAATATGGGGAAGTATAGTTGGACTATGCTTGACAAAGATTGTACAGTTTTAGTAGGTGATTTAATAGAAATTTCGATCCTAAATATGTGTTTTATCATACAAGAAAGAGCTGATTCCTATTCTAACTTCCCCACTCTTGTCAACCTAATAAATCGCTGCACTTTGGTAGGTTTTGCAGTCATGGTCTCTAGGATTATGCAGAAGTTTCAATGCTCTCAAAAGAACTAAATGAAAACTAAAGTGAACAAATTAGCAATAAATGCACCAGTTAAGGAATTTGAAGACACTGCATTATTAAAACTACACTAATTGGCAACCCAAAATAAATAAATAAATAAGTAATGGAATTCTAAATTACGGTTGCTACCTAAATACAAAAAATCGTCAGGGTAGCTGCATATGTTTAATTATCACCACCTTGGCGAGAGTCAGGGCGTTAAAGTAGGAATCAAACCAAGAAAGATAAACACAACACACTCATGGATTATGATGCACATTCGAAACAATATTTAAAACAGTATAGTTGGAATATACTTGGCGAAGATTGTTAAAATAGCTTTAGTAGGCAATTTTAAGATAGATTTCGATTCCAAATATGGGTTTTATAGAACAAGGAAGAAAAATATGGCACACTCATGAATAATGATGATACACTTTCTAACTTAATGGAACAAGGAAGAAAAATAGGGACAACGCATAAGTTATGATACACTTTTAATATATAGCACTTTAGTGCATATTTAAAATCTGAAAGTGTTTCAGATTTTCTTGCTTTGTTTGTTTGTTTGTTTTTGTTATTTATTAATTTTTTGAAAATGGAAAAATAAAGCCTATGAGATTAGTAAGTGTGTCATCATTGATGATAAAGATACTGTACAACTTAGTACTCTCCTACTGAAGTTGTGCTTCAAGCGGAGCAGTAGGTTAGTTCTTCTTTCCTGTGTGATACATATCTTCATCTTCATTGCTTCAAACCTACAATATTAATAATATAATATTTGTAATGTTTAAAATGTGCACATTCCATGTATAAAAACTCTTTGTGTTGATTTTTTTTTTTTTCTTTTTTTTTTTGTTAAACAAGTTTTTTATGCCCCGAGAAAATATATTCAATTTATAAATACAGAGTTCAATATCATGAAAATTCAGCTGTCAAAGTAGAGTCTGGATTAGAATAACCATGATAAACAACGGTCAAGTGTATTTTACTAAAATTAAAAACTATACTATTATCTTCCCATTTTTAATTATGTCATAGATGCTGTTCAGAGGCTGTCTTAAATTCATTTAAAGTAATTGAAAAGCTATTTCAGTCATGTATGTTACATTAGTTGCAATGAAGTGAAGCACTAAAAATGTTCTGTGTCCACTAGGTCTGTGGTTGTACATATGTATACAAGATGTGTTTAAAATTTTCAAAAATAAAAAAATCATAAAAATTCCTAGCAAAGTTTTCAGAAAAATCAAAGTAGTTTTTTTATGGTAAATTAAGTATGGTGTATGTGTTTTATAAGAACATTCAGTTGAAATTTTATTTTAAAGCTGTTGTACTTCTGAGCTATTACTTTTGTAATGAAATTGTATTTAATACTTGGTTGTAGTACATTATAATATAATTATCTACTTTAATTCATTTCTGAGATATCAATGATGTAATAATCATTAAATTCTTTAAATTTTTCATTTTAGAGAGGAAGCAGAACAGCTAGCAAGACGCCTGAAACTAGATTTCTTTCGAATATCTGTAAAGGAAGATTATAATGTTTCTGAAGGTATTTAAAAGCATTTTTTTTTTTTTTTTTTTTTTTTTTCATTTTTTCTCACCAAGGAGCTTTTACTTTCTAATTTTCAAACTTTCTTTTTTTCCAGTGTGTTTTTTAAAGTCTTATAATTATTAGAGTGAAAACACAGTATATTAAAGCTAATCAATCAGGACAGTATTATACTGCTGTATAATTATGAAATCATTGATTTGTACTCTAAATATTTCTTTTAGATGAGTAGGATAGTATAAATTAATTTAAGACATTTTAAAAATCTTTTAATAATTTTTTGAAATTAATTTTGCATTATGTCTAATTTTTTAAATTTATGTTGGGTAAAAAAAGAAATTAAAACATTAATGCATTATTAGCTCTTTCCTTTTTTTCTTATTCTTTTTATAAATTTTTGAGCCGTTTATAAAAATAAAGCCCCATATCACCTTTTTTTTTTTTTAAAGATATCTCCATGCTGAAAGCCTGAAATTTTTGTACATCACTTCATTAGTGTATGGGGTCCATTTTATTTGCTGGAAATTTTTTTTGTATAGGGGCTGCATACAAATTTCAAAAGTATTTATTTATTTTGAAAATTAATGAAAGGAATATGTTCTTAACATAGTCTCTTCCTACCGTATTTTGAACATTTTTTCCAATTTACATTGCCTGCTTATCTCTAATAGATAAAGAATCAAAGTATGTTACTACCTTTTTGGGGACACCCTGTATATTCATACAAATACATAATTCTTATCCCCTCAGGAAACACTGGGAAACTTGATTAAAATTAAGCTCTTAAAAAAATATCATTGGCAAATTTAATTTTTCTGTAACAACCTGAAAAGTGCAACTTTAACCTTGGAATAATAAAAATTCCCCACCTTCGTATATTTCCCATTTTAGAGTTAAGTGTAGATGCTTTTATTCAAAGCACCCAATAAAATAGTTTGTTGTTTATGCAAGGGATTTCAGCGTTTTACTTGTAGCAGTACTGAAGAACCTGGAGTTGTTTATTAGTAACCTTGTATGCTGACACCATGTGAAATTTATCTTGAATCATCATTTGGTGAAGTGGTCTAGAAAAAACTCATCGCATCCCTGCAAAGCTCTTGCACAGTTTCTAATTTTTATAGGTGTAATTTTATATGGCACCATGGTTTTTGATTTAAATGTAATAGAGGAAAGGAGAAGCTGTGGTTTAAGGTATGGTGGCATTTTTTGCATAATGTGAGAGAACTTGTAAAAATACTAAAATGGGATAAGAAGGTTTTTGCTTTTTTTTTTGTGACAACATTCAAAGGGGAAAAAAATTGCTCAAACCAGTGAAAGAGCAATTTTTTCCGGTGCAGATTTAAGCATCTTGTTAATCTCCCACCCCCTTAATTTAATTTTTAAATTTTAATTAATTTATTTGCTAAAGAATTTTTGATTCCAACTTAAACCCTGGCAGAAGTATAATCTTGATTATCATCATGCCATAGCAATGTAATTACCATAGAAGGAGCACATGTATAACATATAAATAGAAAGTAGTCTGTTAGTACTTATCCTGTTGTTACTTTCACAATAATATTGAAAATCTTGAAAAATCATCTGTTTAACTCACTCATTATTTATAAGATCACATTTTTTTGGAAAAAATCTTAAAACACACAGTATTTGTTATAGTGTCTCAGCTAATATTAGATCGTTATTTCTGTGTTTAAGATTTAAAAAAAAAATAAAATAAAAGTTTCATAAGTTAGCAAAAAGAATTTTCAAGTCTCTGACATATTTTTTTAAACTGCTCAATAATCATAGGATGGACAGCACCCCCCCCCCCTCAAAAACTTTTAGTATGTGTGTCACATATACGCTAGTATTTTTCTATTAATAAGGCATTGGTACCATTAATGATACTTCAAATATTAGGTGATATGTGATATTGCCATAATATTGATATACTTTTCTAAAAATTTTAATATTGAAATGCATTCAAATGTTATCATTGGTTTGAAAAGATTTGTACAGTTAGTTTTAAATAAATAAACTGTATGTGTAAACTTGTAAGTCAAAATCAAAAAATTCTTTTAAATTAAGAATTATTCAAAGAATTTTAATATAAGGCTAATTAGGCTATTTTGAAAAACTTATTTTGTATCCTTTCAGTATTTCGGCATTTGGTTAAAAGATATTTAGAATTAACTAATGAACCAATTGAAGAAATCACTCCTAATATACACTCACTTGGAAACCGTAAGTCACTTCAGCATTTACTTTTATATATTTATTATGCATTTTAAGAACCTTGCCTAAAATAAGCTTATTTTAGTATAATTGTTAATTTTCTTCTTTTTTCTGTATACACATTTTGTACTGATGATGGTGTATTGATATTTTATGAATATTAATAAGAAGTTTTAAAGCTAGTTTCCAGTAAGTTAGAATTAGCAATAAGATTTTTAAAATTTTACTTTTACAGTGTTGCTTTATTTTTGATAATCTTTATATTGCTGTACAAACAAAAGAATATAGGTGAAGATAACTTATTATAATTTGGTCAATACCTAATTTTATAGGGCCATGCCATACTTTGTGCAGGACAAAAATTTAAATTTTTTTTGATAATTATCACCCCCCCCCCCCCCCAACATTCTGTAGTTTATTTCAGCTAAAACCAATGTACTTCATTAAAAAATTTTTTTAATATGGTTTATAGTTTAAAGGTTCAAGAGTTTATTTATTTTTCTAATTATGGGCTTTTGCTGTTTATAGACATTAGTCACCAGTTTATAGACATTAAGACCAGAATTACTGGTCTCTTGAAATGGCCCTTCACAAAATTACAATTGAGTAAAATGGTCCCTGTACAAAAATACAATCCATTAAAATGACCATTTATTGGCATTTTACGCTATATTTTTAATCTGTTTTATCAATTATTTTAATATAAAAAGTGACTTCTGTTAAAAATTGGTATGAAAATTTGCAAAAATAAGTGTTGAAATTCACAAAATTAAATAGTAAAATTCACAAATATGGTATCCTAGAAAAGTTTTTTGGATTGACCTCTGTAACAGGTGAGCCTATTATAGTCTTGCCTATGAAGGAACAGACAAAATGACACCCAAGCCTATGCCAGGAATTGAACCCAGACTTTTAGTGTGGTAAGGTGCATTTCCACTTTATCTCCGTTATGTTCCCTAAGTTGCTTAAAACCTTTAACTGAAACCATTCTTTCTGCCTCTACGGTCAGCTTTTATCTGATTAAAAATGTTTCCTTTCGTGTCGCTATTGCCTTTAGAATCAGTTTTCCGATAGCTGTTTCCTTAAGAAATCCCAATATAGCAGTAGTAATAGCGAAAGCTGAGAGCATGGTCCGATAGTTACTGAGTTACATATTTTTTAAGAATAAGTAGGCACTTAATAATCTTTTGGTTTGATTGATTTTCAATTGTAATCACAGTGTTCTAAATTGCTAAAAATCTGGTAGGACAGAATTGATGCAATTGACCTAACAAATTTAAAGGGAAAAGAAAAAGACCCAGCACTCATTCTCATTCCATGATTTCATACACAATAATAATGGGTCCTGCCTTACTGTCATTTTTTCGATAATTAAAATTATTTTGCTACAATTAATAATTAAAATGAATTAAGAATTGCAATTAAAAAATAATCAAGATAACTATTTTTTGTATAGTTCCAAGCCTTTTCTTTAAGTATTTCATGTTATATTTTGATGATCTCTAGAATTTTTGTACCTATTGTTTTTAATTTTAATTACTGTATTTACCCGCGCATACGTCGATTCTGTGTATAAGTAGTTCCCTCACTTTCCTGATTGAGAAATTTGAATTTTTTTAAATCCCATGTATAAGTCGACCCACCACTTATCCAATCAAGAAACTTTAATTTTTTTAAAATACATTTATTCAAAATCATCTGGAAAAGAAAGTACTGAATATACAATAATAAAGATAATAATGTACAAAAGTAGTATACAAAATTAAACTGATAATAATAAAATGACACTACTGATTGATAGTATGATATGTTAAAGTACTAATATACAAAGTTAACGGATTCGTCAAACAATTCTCAAAATTCCTTCGTCGTCATCGGTTCATCATGATATACGTGTTGGATTAGGATCCCTGTAAAGACCTCTACAGGGGGCACCCTACCCTTTGGCCTACGTGCAGCTAATTGGCCGTAATCCCACAACAACAACAACATGATACACGTTTTCAATCTTTGTATTGCTACATTCTTCCTGGTATGGAAATCAACCTTAAACAACGTCATTGTGTTATGAAATGTGGGAAGAGAACAATTGTCTTTTAAAAGGGCATTTTTGACTTCTAATTAAAGAAAAATTAAAAATTAAGGACCCTCGTATTAGTCAACCCACCACTTTGCCTTTTTTTTTTTTCTTTTTTTGTCCAAAATTTCTCGACTTATACGTGGGTAAATACGGTAGGTCTTTATTTTCCTAACATTATCTTTATGTAGAAAATTCCACTTTATAATAAATATTTCAATGAAAATAATTTTAATTAATTTTTTTCTCTTAAGAAAGCTCTCATAATTAATTAATTATTATTATTTAGTATTCAAAGGGGAGAAAATTAGAATTTTACCTATTACCTAGTTTTAATAATTTTTCTTCTTCTGTTCACACATGCATAAATAAAATTTATTATAATTATTGAATTTTAAGACCAATATTTTCAAATTTTAAGTTTTCTCATTTTTATTTTGTATTACTTTAAATACCATATTTAAAATTTTGTTCAATACTTTTTCCATATTAAACAGAAATTTGGTTTTTTAAACTAAATTTATGCATGCACTAACTTTTGTGTTAGACATTTAAAAGCCAGAGATGGCATCTAAATCACGATGTTGTCCCCATCCTAGCCGAATTCATAAGACATTGAACATGTAGATGGCTGAAGAGTAAAGAACCAAGGTTCTGGTCTTACAGACGGCTGATTATCTAACATGTCTAGTGTTTGGGGCAGTTTTCTCACAATGTAACACGGATACACTTCAGAACCACTTAGAAAGTCATCTGCGTAAGGCACCCCCCCCTTCCATAGTTAATTATAAAATACCCCTCATGTAGGTTTGCCATAACACAATACAATACAACAACCTTTTTAGAAATTATTATATGCTTTTAGTTATGTTAGGGATAATTGAATTTAAATTAATAATATAAAATATTAGTTTTTTTTTTTTTTAATTTACTAAACACACAAAAGCAAATAACAATATTCTGTTTTTATTTAATTACTTGGTGAAAGACAGCATGCAGTATGTGAATTTATGGAAAATGTAGCTGCCTTTTAAATCTATCAAAACGATTCAATTCATTTGTTTTTAGAGCTTCTAATTTATGGATATCATTGAGACCAAGTTCCTGCCCCCCCCCCCCCTCCACCAACACCTCTATCATAAAATAAGTCTTTAGATGTGCTACCTAAAAAGGTACCTTAAATAAGTACAGTAAAATTTTTCCAGTTCAAAATCTTCAGAACTTTATCAGTTCTGGATAACAGAAATTTCCAGATTATAGAAATCTTGCCGTATGAATTAAATAAATCACTATAATTAGGTAAAGTTAAAAAGAAAAAAGAAGAGAAGACTTACTTTTTTAAATAGAAACATGCACTAAAAATATAATACATTTAGTGAGAAATTGCACTATAGACAGATGTTATTTTTTTCAAATATTTTTAATAAAATCTCAAAAGCATTTTTCAGATATGGATTTATTGTTATTTTAAGATCTAATTTCGTTCTAATAATTGAAATTTTGTGTATTGGAAATCCAATTTGAGGAAATTCTACTGTATTTAAAAATAATAAATGGGGATATATTTAAATGAAAAACTGGAAAATGTAAGATAAAGGTTTAAACACGCGTATGTGTACTTGCTCATAGTCATTGGAGAAAATGTATGATTCTACAAGTTAACAAAGCTAGTGGAGACGTAATTCTTCTTTAATTTTATGACTTTTGAGGATTTACCTCCCTTAGCAACAGTAGAAACACAAATGAAAACAGGCTTGTAGAATGGTTCTTTAGCCACTAAACAACTTGGGAGGTGTTCATAGCTGAGGATTTATGTAAGCCTCATATGAGGGATAGTTTTGTCCCAAATGCAGTGCTTATATAAATCCTTTTAGCTACAAGCTCATCAAGCTATAAACAGTAAATTTGAAGACTCCTGTATATGAACGAAAACTCCTGTATATTTAATTCCGTTTATGAGTTTTATCTGCCATAAATTACAACATGAAGTTTATCCTGCATGATATGTAATAGCTCACAACTTACATGATCATGCCATTAAAATTTAAGGCACCTAAACATGATGTGTTCTTTTTATAGAATGTAAAATATCTAAAAAAATAAAATAAATAATAATAATCTGAATCACCCAAAAGAGGGTTTTTGGATTCTTAATTGATGTACAGTCAAAAGAATGGTATTGTTTTCAAAATTTTTCGTTGTTGTCTGCAGTCATTTTTGTCTTGGGTGTCATAAAGTATAAAGGGGGAGAGGGTAGGTCTTACATATAATTGAAATAAGTTTTGTTAAATTTATTTTTTATTTTGCAGATGGTTATGATGGTTATCCTCCTCACAATGTATATACAAGGTCATCTTTTTCAAATAACACCAATGGAACAATATCACTACACAAACCAAAAAGGAACAAAAGTGGGAAGAAGCACTTTTTTCGAAGCTGCCGACTTCTCTAACTATAGATGTCAGAATATCATGTATTTTTAATACTGTCCAATATTTATATGTATTTAAAATAATCTGACTCATTAATCATAGTCTAAAAATTGAACTATAATTTGATGCTTTCATGTGTGGCTTTGTACAGAATTGCTTAAGTAAAAGCATTGCCAGCAAGCTACTTTTATTCATACATTTATAACACTATAATGGATGTTAATCAGACTACTTAATGTTTAATTTAATTAGCACATGGCTAATTAATCTTTATGTAGAGTTTTTGTATGACTGAAATATATATGTTAACCAACATCAAAAGAAGCTGTAGTAATACTCTGAGCAACTGGATTTGTAAATACATTACAGAAACATACAATGTTTGACTTGGATTTAAAAGTTTGTAGAATTTATTATGTTAATGTATAATATAGTTTATTATATTTGTTACATTGGCTAATATTGAAATATAATTAACATTACAATTAAAATTTATTACAATTAATATTCATTTGTGTTATTTAAAGAAATTGCAAATTTATAATTTTGATAATATTTAAAAAGAAAAAAAAGAAAACTGCTGTTGTAGGAGCTGGTTTAAATAAAAACCTGTTTTTAATGGAAATGCTAACTGATTCAAAAAATATTTTTACTGAAGAAATGCATGACGTAGAATGTTTTTGTTAATTAAGACCAGTTTTAGTGTATTTAGATAATATTTTAGTTGTTTTAGAAATGATTAGCCCTATATACTTTTTAAAATATGTTTACAGTGTAAAAATTAACAATTTGAGGTCGACAGCTGGTCAGTTCTCAAACCGAGCAAGAATCCTACTAGAACAAGCTTGGTTTACTTATTGCCTAAGTAATGCCTTCTCTTCTCCTCACTTTTTTAGTTCATCTGCTTCAAAATTGGGGCAAACAGAGAAAGAGTTATTTACAACCTATTTCTGTATAAGGGGAGTTTAGTTGAAGAGGAGCGAACAGAGAGAAATCATGTTAATTTGTACCATCTTTAAGTGTTTTTTTTTCCTATCTATAAAAGGTCAAGCACAAAAAGTTTCTTTTACACAAGTTTCATTAAGTCATTAGATGAAAAACAACTGATTATAATACCTGAAATGATCTTTTGTAATATTAACCTTTTCAAAAAAAAATTTTCTTTCTGTATTAGTAACTGTGATTTATCAAAAAAAAAAAAAAAAAAAAATCTTAATTTGTTCCTTCAAAGAATGAATCTATAAAATCCCTCCATTGCATTATAAGTAGCAGTACTTTTCTTATTGTAAATATGTGGCAAGTATTGTCACTCATTGTATGTTTTAGATAAATGTACATTTTTGTAAATTATTTGAGACAGTATTTTCGTGTTTTAAACATTTTTTATGAAAATTTTCTGCCATTTTAATATTGTTGATGTTATGTGGTTTTTCTTCAAAGTATATGTATTGTTTTTTGTACAACATTTTCATATGTCTGTCACTGCTTTTAGTGTGCCATGTATGATATCTTCAATATTTGTGATATTTTGTAGCTATTTTTTTCCCCACATGCTGTATAAGTATTTCTAAAAATGTAAGTCAAATTAAAGTTTAGCATAATTTCTTATTTCATACTAAAAACAATTTAAGAGTACTTAACACAATAGTTAAGTGTGAACATTGTTTAGAATTATTGAAATAAGATTTTATTTCGTTAAAATTGCTAATTTACTATTCATGTCACTAAAGAACCTCTTGTGCCTCTTATATGAAATAATATATATATTTTTGGTTTAAATACATTCTGAAACAGTTTGATATATCTTTCATGTATACCTGCAAGGAAGAGCCTCTGCCTTTTTAATCCTGCAGCAGGTTTCACACCAAAATTTAGATCCTCATTATAAAGTAAGAGATTATTGACTGCCAGTGACCATCGAGAGGACTTTCAGAGCCATGATTTATCATGCACATGCATTGTGATTTTAATGGTAGGTTGAAATCAAACCTGCAACTGTTTGGTTACTAATTGGTAGCCTCAAGCATTGGATATACCCAGATCATATTTATTTTGCTGTAATTTTATCAAAATATAAAAATTCTAAGTCATAGGCATAGAGTTATATGGGCCCGTGGGGCTCGATCCCCCCCAATAAGTTGTGAATAGGGGCTGAGCCCACCCAATAATTTATCACTAAATACAGAAATCTAATTTATACTAACATAAAAAAAAAAGTATTCACGCCATTTACAAACGTTTTAAAAAAAACTTTACTTTTAAAAATTTTCTTCTTTTGATTTCAATCGTGATTTAGTATTCATTGTGATGCCACGTAACACACAATGTTACTATAAGCTGCCCTCGCCAGGCTCTGGTTAATTAAAATCAGATTATGCAATGTAAAGTATGAAAAGAAGAAAAGTTCATATGTGTCTAAAATGCACTATCTCATCGAAAATATTTTTTTTCCCTCCGTTGGATTTTTTACTCTGCTTCTATTTTTAACTTTTAACATGGTAGGAAGATACCAACATGGATACTTACTTTACATTGGTGTAGAATTCTATGGACCCATAGAGCTCGAGCGCTTCCAATAATTTACACTTATATATAGTAAGTCAAAGCTACCAACTACTACGGAATATAATTAACCACTTTTTGTAAGCAGTGTATTTTTAAATTATTTTTTTCAAAATAGTAACCAGTTCGCATGCGCAGCACAAAAATTTTGCTATATTTTAAGCCGAAAAATCACGTAGAAAAAATGGTTAAATATATTCCGTAGTAGTTGGCAGCTATGAGTAAGTTATATATACGTGAATCAGTGGCGTAGCCAGAAATTTTTCAGGGGGGGGGGGGGTTATGACTTCTGCAACTCACATATATGTATACGGATGTATGATAAGAGAGTGAAGAATATACATTTTGTATGGCAAAAAATTCCTCATGGGGTTGGTTATGACCCCCCTAACCCCCTCCCTTGGCTACGCCACTGACGTGAATATATGTGGTTGTGGGGCCCGGCCCCCCCAATAATTTTGAAAACTCTACGCTTATGTTCTAAGTTTAATTGGAGGCTTGTGCATTACAAATTAAAGTTTTTTGGAAGGTTTCATTATTATAGTATTTTCTCTACAATCCAGGTTGAAATGGGGGTTATTCCTACACTGGTTTGCAATTTCTTTGAGTAGCATCCTGTCTTTAAAAGTCCATTATTCTGAAATTGTAACTTTATTAGTCTAAAAATTCAGTTGCAGTACTTAATAAAAACAAAGCTTATTAATTTTTTAAACTGCAAAACATTTTATACTGATATAAATATAATGAGGTATAAGTCAATCATAAAATAATAATATTGTTTTGCGGTTGCAGCTTTCTAATGCTTTCTTTTCAATGCATAGTGTTATTTTTTTTTTTTTTTTAAATATGGAGTGTACATAATTTAAATAATTATGAAGCATATACATTTTACTATTCCGTCCAATATTTATTTCAAGTGCACTGATGCATGTTATTTATATTAACCTGTGTATTTCACTCTTGCATCCATCATAATAATATTGATAAGTGTGCCAGATGAAATATGCAAAATAAAATTGTTTTATAACTGATGCACTGCATTTCGTTTCTTAATACAAAAACACTTAAGCAGCATTGCTGGTTTTTACATCTCCTTAATTCTGAAAGAAATATTTTACTAATTGTTCTATAACTTATAAAAATGCATTTGAACTTCTTGTTTTCAGTAAAGATTCAGTAGTGAATGCATTTTAAGGATCTATGTAAACTGAATAGTAAAAAGTGATTTAAAATTACTTTTTGTTCACCAAAAAATGGAAAAGACCGACAGCTTATACTGAGAATATTTATAGGCACTTATAGTAGAAAGCATTTAACATGATGCTTAACGTAGAAAATAGATTAGCATGAAATGATATAGTGGTCTGAACACCGTTATATATTTTAATACATTTTTGTTCCTTTTAAGACACAAAAAAATGCTTTCAATCTTCAGTGGCATGTTTGCTACAAGTCACTTTAGAGTTATCATTAAAAAATTCTTTGGCACCTCAAGAATCAGCTGATATTGAGACCGAGTTGCCTTAAGGTAAATAAAAACTTTCAACATTAAGGTAAATAAAAAACTTTGTAAAAAACACTAAGATGTAACAGGTAAGTAGATACGTGCGTTTCGACTAAAAATTGTTTTAGTCTTCCTCAGTCAAAGCCCTTCGTCACTAAGAACAGAGGGAACTGAAAAGAGATAAACAACTTGCATGCTTGCTTGTTGTTGAAGACATTACTAGACTGTCTTACAATATCACTTGAGTCTATGACAATATGTGTGCAGCATTATTATTTTTTTGAGATTTTAGAAGTTTTGATAAGCAAATATACTTTACCAACCTCCTTTTTACTTTTTGAACATGTACCATGTAAGGAAAGTATTGTAATCATGGAAAAATTTGACTTTGAGATTTTGGTGTATTTACACATTTTCAGGTCTTCTGAATTCATTTATGATATTTTTTTATGAGATGTGTGTGTGAGTGTAAGAGTGAACACGATGGCTCCTAAATGATACATTCAACTGATCTCAAATTTGTTATATATGTTATATACCACTATCGCAAGACCAGTATTGATTCTGGTATGTATAGAACTTATAGTTTTATACGGGCTACGGAAAAGATTTCTTCTACATTAGCCGCCCCATACACAGTGGCAACTCCTTCATTTTAGCGCATGAGCACGTGAACCCCCACAGGAAAAACTACTTCTAAACACATTATCAAATTAAATTTAAAAAGAAATATTAATTACACTTCTAGATTTTTTGTGGATTTAAAATATAAATTTAACCCTCCCCCACCCCCCAGTATTATTAAATATGCTTATTATAACTAACGTACTGCATCATAGGTTACTACAGCATAGTATTTTGTCGCACGTGTGATCGACCGAATGGCCTTCTGAACTGGTCTCTTAGAAAATACGCGGAGAGAGTTGTGGGAGAAGGCACTACTGATATCACTCCATTCACACATTTTAAGTGTGCTCATGGACGATTTTTTTTTTTCGTTATTTCTTCCAGATTCTCCCTTGATTTCTTTATGTTCGGTTAGTTAATCCATTTTTTTATATTTTCTTAATTTTACAATTTTTTATGAACTAGTGTAAATAATTAAGATGAGAGTAAAATAATTGTTTTGGAGCTAAAGCAATTAAATTTTTCTATATTTTTTGAAAAAAAAATTGAAATAAAAAAATGAAGACAAGACTTTTGCTAAAACTTATCTTCGCGACGAAATGTAAGACCAACGATTACTGGTTTTCTTTCAGTTGCATGCATTGTTTTCCTTTAACTGCTGGAAATGCAAATATATTTTAACTTGTAAGGTGCGTCGTATCTGCATGGTTAATTTTCAAAATTTATTTTGGGAACCTCCATTTAAATAATCCCAGTTTATGCTGTCAAACGACAGCATAAACTGAAGTGTGAAGGTGCATGTTTCATGCCCCATTACACGGCTGTCGATCTAATAGTATAGAGTTTTGGTTGTTTTTCTCTAGATGCAACACAAATACGTGTTAAAAGCCCTTAGAAAGTCCTCAAGCCAAGACATCCCCATCCTAGACAGATAGCCCACTCATAGTTTTGCCTTAACAACACAAACATAAGCTTTCATGCTGCCATTAAAATCATATGGGAGTCCCCACTCCAGGTGTGATGTAGCTCAGTTGCCAAGCATAAATCTGAAATAACTTTGTTTTTATGCATGTTATGATGATCTACATTTTATTATTGATAGCTTGGTATTATTGATTTAGTTGGATGATTAATAAAAGCAGCATTTTGCTGCTTGAAAATAAAGTGATCTGTCATCCTGACCGTTGAAGTGAAACAGTTATTAAAATGAGATTTAGTGTTAATAGTGTTTATTTTGAATAATCCTGTTTCCATTTATTATTTAATTGATCATGTGATTTGTAAAGTTTTGCACCATGATTCTGGATCCAATATTTTTTGTGTAACCACTGATGCACTTTTCAAATAACTATAAAATTAATATTTAATGATGTATTTGTACTCTGTCCCAGCTGACATAATAGAACAAAAAAAAATTTTTTTTTAAAGTATACACAATGATTATAGAAGTATTCTTTTTGATGAAAGAGCCTCAATAATGTTAAAACTTAAAAATTTAATGAATTACGTTCTTGTTATTCACAGGGTGTCCACCAGTGTCAGGGGGCAAAGATAGTACCATTAGTAGCCTCATCAACATAAAAAAAGCAGCCAGTTTAGTAACCATTTTCTTAATTTTAATTGCCAAAATAGTAGCATTTTTGAATGATTTTGTAGTTAAGAAATAAAGTACATCATTTAGCTTCATTTAAGAAGCAAGGAACAAAATGATAAATTAAAAAACTCCACCCATTATATAACAGAGCCTATAGTACATTTATTTTTATAGTACGATTAAAGAAACAGATTAGAATGTTTGATGAACAACTTTGAAAAGAAAAGGGAGTTGACAAAAAAAAATGAAATCTAATTTTAAAATTAGTTGCCAAGAGTAAGTTGAAAGCAGTGCAAAAATTATGTCCTTTATTCTAAAAAGCTGCCCTATCTTTAAATCGGTTGTAAAAGTTGCTTTTTTGCTTGCGGCTGCACACCTGTCAAGTCAAGTTATACAGTTAATTTATAAAAATGTGCTAATTTTGTTCATCTTTACCCTAGGTTCTCAAAACTGAATTCATAACAAAGGAAAGATAACTGCAATTTCACATACAAAATATTGCACTAAACAGATAATATTTATTTAGTAGAGATCATCATCATGTCTATCAAAAATCTCCATTTTGTTTATTTTAATAGTATTATAATTTTTAGAGTGTTCAACTCTCAGCCCTGAAAAATATTACTCATTTTTAATGATTAATGGCTGTTTGTACAAATGGCTAAATGAAACAAGATGACAAAAAAGTATTAAGTGGTTACACCAGATAAAAAATCTTGAAAGCTTAGCTCTTACTTATAAATAGAATAGAACCACTGGCATAAATGTGTAGAGTATAAGATAGTGACAAACAAGAAAAAAGTAGAAAAACTCTCATGAAAGCATTTTAATGCAACAATATTTTACAGTTTAAGATGTTTCATAACAAAACAATATCACAACTCTAAAATAAATTAAAACATTTCATTTGTCTCACTTTGATTACTTTAATGAGTATATACATTATGAAGACTTAATACTGGATGTTTTCAACATAATCGAAGAAATAAATTCTACCTATATGAGAACTGTTATTATTGTATTTTGCTACTATTGTTTGCAAGCTAGAGGTGAGGATCCCCCCCCCCTAATCATTATATAACTTAAAGCTGAATAATGGGCCAAATAGCTCAAAATGTGTCCTGTGATACCTGGTGGATGTTCACTCGAAACTTGTTTTCTTTTAGTGGCGTAGTAGAATTGTGCTATTCACTTACACTCTTTTTATTTTTCAAAGGTACATCAAATTTTGTGGTTAAAAAAACATTTTTTTCCCCTCTTTTTGCAGTAACTTACAAAAAAATTGACAACCCTCTGATTTGACTTAGTCAATCCTTTTTTAAATGAGTTTTCATGAGTGTGTGTGTGTGATATATAGATTGCACGTATTATCCAACTTGACTTTTAAGTAGATATTTATTTATTTTAAATTTATTCTTATTTGGATGGATTTAAAAAGCAAATTACAGGACAAGTTGTATGCTACTAGCAAATTTAAATTATTTATGAAGCAATTTTAAAGCTAATAATACAAGAGAAAATTTACACATGATTAAAGGCAAATACAAAGATATAGAGTAGATTCTGTATGGAAAATTTGGGCACCAGAAAGCTTAAAAAAAAAAAAAAAAAAAAAAAGCCTCTACAGAATGTGAACGGAATTAAAAGTAAGCATAAATGTGACAAAAGGAAAAAATATCTAAGAAAATCAGAGAGAATAAAAGAGGAGAGAGAAAAAGAAATTAACAAAAAGAGGGCAGTAAAGTTTAAAAAAAAACTACTTTTAAAAAATAACAAATATTATTTATTTAAACGTAACTATCCTCACATTGCTAGTTATCCCTCCCCCCCCCCCAACACTTTTCTTTATTACATATGGTTTTCTTATGTTTTCCTTTTTCTGGATGACAACTTCCTTTTTGTCACACTATGTGTTTTACCATTACTTCTCACTCACTCACCTACCTGAGTAGAGGCTAGAACTGAAGAGGGGTGTACTGCAAATATATTATTGCACTATTATTATTATACAAGCAAGTTTATTCAGCAAATTAGGAGTTCAGTTTGAAAGTTGTATTAGCCAAGGGTCAAAAATGAAACTCCTCCCTTTGGGAAAAATCATTTGATGCTTCTAGGTCATTTGAAATTACAGGACAGATAAAAAATCTTCAAAAACTAAACATTCCTCTTAAAAAAAATGACTGCACCACTGGCCATTTAGCATAATATTTTCTTGTGCAGAAAATGAATACCAGAAAAATTAGAGGAAAATGAAATAACTATGCAAAGAAAATAAGGGGATTTAGTAATAAAATACAACATTATCACTGGATGATCAGCAGATTTTTTTTAAAGATTTTATTAAGTCTTAGCTGTATTATTTTATATTATATAAAGATTTTTTACAATTTTGATTAAATCCCTGTTTATTACTGCATTTTCCTCTACAATCCTTATCACAATTTTTAATATAAACATAAAAAAGGCACTTAAGCTTAAAATGCATCAATCAGAAGTCATGTTCTTTATCACACATTCTAGTTTTGAACTTGACTAACAAAAAAGTTGAGAGAATGTAAAGCTTATTTAAAAAATTAAGTTATAGCTGCATAAACACACTAGAAAACAAGCAGAAGAAAAATAAATAAACTAACTAAAACAGACAAGTTTGTTATGACTAGAAAACAGGACAGAAACAGATAAGAACATCTTCAGAATTTTCACATACTATATATTTCTTAATTTATTATGAACATCGAGATAAAACATACTATAGTGCAGGCAAACCTAACCTGATAGCACAGGGATGGCTATGGGGATGTCGCAACTCCCTCATGTATCATTCTGACTCGTCTCTTTCCTTCTATTAAGTATTTGCCTGTTTACCATCACAATTGCAACGCACCCCACATTTGGCTGCTAAGGACTGCAGAAACCTTTGGCACCAGCTTGACTCAGCAAGATTTCTCTGATTTGCTGTTTCCAATCAGTCCAGTGACCTTCCACTTTTTTTCTATGAGAGAATTTTAGGGATGTACACTGAGAATGCTATCTGGATCGTAAAGTATATTATCAGATATCAGATTACTGTCCTATTCTAGTGTATTTATTATGATGTAAAAAAAGGAGTTTCTTAGAACAATTAAAATTATATATCGAGAAAAATTAACATTAAATCTCTAAATTGTGGACAACAGCAAATCCGAATGGTTTAGAGGACTCTTGAGACAGCCATTAAGAAAGTAATTTAAACAAAGGTCTCTGGGATGAACAAGAGAAGTTCTAAACTTCTCATCGAGCAATGTGATCTGCCCTCTCACCTTATGTGGAGTTCCTTAGCCATTTACACAGCTTTGGGATTCAAATTCAATCTTTTGGAAAACTGTGCATATCAGACAAATATTGTTAAGGTGTGATTTTAATTGTTTTATTTATGTTGTTTCCAGGAATTTAAAGTTTTCCACTTACAAACGGTTAACCCCAGCATTCATTCTTTTAATACTGGCTATGGAAACACCATGCAAATTAGGCAGTGGGGAATTCAGGGCAGGACATAGGGGGCTTCAGCCCCTCAAAGGGCATTGCTTACAGGAAGTGCTCGCGATAGACATAAAAATCTGCGAGTCAGGCTGACTCACTATCAATAAAAGAAAGAGTCAATTTCTGAAAAATGCGAGTCAATCCAAAAATATATATTATTGTTTTTTAAAAATGCATTATTTTATTTATTTTTTCCTCATGTAATTAACGATTTTACTCCTAAATATTAAGGTAAAACCTAGTGAGAGGAGAGTCACATGTGCTTGCGTTTTGAAACATGCAAATCTTAACTTGAAACCTGAGGATCAGAACTTCAAGCAAACATTATCACTGTGTATCGTACATGGGTCATTCCATGTTAAATCAACAACACAGCTTACAACCTGACCCTTTCTGATTTTTTTGAAAATTGGCACAGCTGTTGTCTACTGTGACCCATAGCCAGCTATCAAATTTTAGATTCCTACCTCATTTTTTTCAAAACTTACAAGTTTTTAAAAAGTAAAACTTTACCTCATAAAACAACACATAACTTTTGTTCTATTTGTGCAACTGAAATAAATGAGGGCTCATTTTAAAGCTTTTCAGGGATATATAACATGCCAAAACTCGAATAAAAAATCTAGATCACTTAACCTTGAATATCTTAAAACATGCCCTTTTTGTTTTCCTTGATTTTTTTATGTTTTAATCACCTATTATTGTTTTATAAGACTGCAGATTTTCAAGCTGTGACTAGCAAGGCTTTTTAAATTATGAAGTTTTAAAGAAATAACATTCGCATTTATGGGCAATGCAGTACTATCTATTTATTGTTATTATTAGTTCTAATTATGAAAACATTGCCCAAATTTTCATTCTTATTTATCTACATAAAAATTATGTAAAACAGACATTTGTTTATGATATGTATATTTAGTGTTCATATTTTTAGGCCTGATATATTATTCATGCACTGCATAAATTAGTTTTGTTTACTATTTGCTTTTTTTTCTTTTTGCGCATAGACAATGTCATTGATTCAGTATCTTTTGCTGAAATTGTATAAGTTCTTCTTGTAACAGTGTTTACATCATTTTTTTTTTTTTAAATATGTTGCTACCAAGACATTCAAAATATCTTTCTTTACAGGATATGCATAAGACGGTGAAGATCCATATGGGTGCAATAACATCCTTTAACTTCTTCAGTTTCTTTGAAGATGTTCGACACGCAACTTTTGAGTCAATAAAAATCGATTTATGCATAAAACCCGAAAATGTGCGAGCCCTGCTTACAGGTTTCATTTTGCTTTATAGTACACTTTGTTTTGGTAAAGTGAGTTTTTCCTATAAATTAGCCCCCCCCCCCTAAAAAAATTGTATGCATCTGCCACTAAATCCAGAATAAAGCTCAATAATTTTACTTCAGGTTCATCCATATCCTGTTCTCTAAACTTTATGTACATATTTATTGCAATAACTTTGGCAGTACTTACAGGGAACTTTGCAGCTTTATGAAAAGAATAATGAACTGCACTGGATTCAGATGACATAATGTAAAAAATGGACGAAAAATTATTGGATGATTGCTGAAAATTAAAATTAATGAATAGCATGGGGAAGCAAGAGTTCCCTAAATTGACAAATCACAAGGTTACCCAGAAATTAGCAATACTAAATTCCTGCCGATTCAAAAGAAGTCTGTCATTGGTCACGTGACTGGAAAGGCTTTACGTTTGATTTCTGACTTAATTAATGCATTCAAGTAACACAAATATGCAATTGTTTTATAGGATAAACTTTATTTTAGCACTTAATAGGTGAAAAATATCTTTGCCGTTTTGTACTGAACCAGGCAAACAATACTATTTAAAAGGGGCTGAATCACACTGTTGACAGCCTTCCTTCTACTATCAGGTTAGGTAGGCTTTCTTGTACTAAAAGAACAAAATAATACTAAAAGTTGATTTTATGTACATATTTTTTTGCAATAATTCTCTTGATACCTTTCGAAATTTAAAAATGATTTAAGAATTACTCAAGCCTAACCAGGTATATTTAAAATTTACCTAGTTGTAAATGAGTTGCACATTTACAATGCTGCGTTGTTTAATTTCAAGTAATCTATGCCCAAACTAATATATACTGTTAAAAATGAATCTTTACAGTTTAAAAATATTGAAATCCCAAATTTAAAAATAAGCATTTCTCAGAAAAGCAAAAAAGATGACATTGATTTTTACATAATGTGTTTTGTTTGAGAATTTTAAGAATATATGAAGTATGGCAAACTCCATCTTAACCAGCCTGCATGGAATTAGGGGTAAGCCTGTCAAAGTAAAATTCTGGTTAAAGCAGAAAATGAAAAGAAGAAGGAAAAACACTTAACTGTAGGAAATGCATTATGGTAAATGCATCAATTTCTGATAAAAGTTTTGCACACCATTAGGAAAAAAGTTTTTTTTTTAAATTAATCTTTTCTTTTTGGAAGCAATTTAAAGTACAGGCCAGTTTTACCTACATTATTAACTTAGAGAATGCAATTTCAAGCAAATCTCTGGGATTCTAATGTTTTTAAAGATTTTGCACCTTTGGATTAAAAGAGTTAATGCACAAGGAAAGTGCATCCATTTTTTTTTTTTAATTTTAAACACAAACAAAAAAAAAGTATAAATTTTTTAATTTATTATTATTTGTATTTAAATCAATCACAGCAGAAATCCGGTTAAATGGAGGCCTTGTACAAAAGAGTCTGCTGTACAGTCAAACAACAACACATTGAAACATTTTTAATTTAAAAATTAAGAAACTTGCCATTTAGAATATTTTATTTAGCCAAGTAAATAACCTTAATAAGAACAAAATATTTTATTATAGTTTAAAAAAAAAATTCTAAAAAGATATTTTTATATGTTTAAAAAATATATTTCAGTGTCTTGAACACAATGAAAAATTGTTTGATTAGGAATATTTAATGAATTTCAAATTCGTAGATATTATAGTGAAAGATGTTAGGTCTTAAGTCTTCGATTATAAAATAATCATAAATTTTAATTCTTTCCCTCCACCCTATAAATTCACTACAGGGAGGATAAACAATACTTAAATAGTACACAAACTCATAAACATTAAAACAAATAAATAAGAATAATCACAAATGATGTAGTTATTTTTTCAAAAACACTGAAATCTAACAAACAATTTAGCAACACTGAATATTTAACAACTCAAAATTAAGATACAATCATCTATCATAATTTTAATTTTGAACTGATGATGTAACAACATAAGATTAATTATACAAATTAAAAACAGTATAATCATAAAAAATACAGGGGGAAGGGGTAGAAAAAAGCAACTAATTCAAACTCTGACCAAAATAAAATGAACATATTTATACAATTTACAAGGGAAGGAAAAACAACAAATGAGCTACATTTCCGATTTTGTCAGATCTTTCCAGCTTCAAGTGAAGACATCAATGATTCTAACTTTTTTCTAGTTTGCTTCTGATCATATGCAGTACATTCTAAAATAGCAGCTTGAAACTTTTGATGGATAGGCCCCTTGCACTCTGATAAGCAAGAATTTACGTAACATTGAAGAGTGTGCTTAGCAGATTCTCCATCAGTTTTTATATCTAAAAGTAACTGGTCAAAGTATTTATTGACTTTATCTAATGCTTGCTGCTGCATTTCATTCCTGGGAGTGGTAACAGAAACTTCTACAGTCAAAGTACGATTTAAAAGTCTGTCAGCAGTGAGTTCAATTTCCTCTCTTTCGCCTAAAAGTACAAATCAAACACACCAAATAATGATAATAAGATTTAATTTAAACATGATGCATATAAATGTTCTAAAGGTATATTTCAAGGTATTTATTTTTAAACAAATACAGGCTTAAAAGTGCCATAACATAGAAAGATCTGAACTTTGCACAGCATTAAATCTGAGGATTGGAGGAGAGACAACTTTGTAAAGCTGTATATTTTAACTGCAAAAAATTTGTTAACATAATGTATGCATTTTGTATACTTCTCACTAATTTTAATCAATAAGAATAAATCAATTCTCGCACAAAAACTTGGTTTTTAAAGGTTAAAATTCATTAAGAACTTTAATAGGAAAATAACACACATAAGTGAAGAAATATCTATTTAAGTTATTTGACAAAATTTTTATTTTCATTCTCCATAGTACTGCTGGGTCATTCCGCAGTATTCATGTGTTACGTACGGGACATTTCACAGCAAAATTTTGATATATTTGTACATTTTTCAATGTCAAAACGAGAAAGTTTGCATTTATTTTTGATGTTTTATATATCATTTCAACCATGTTCTTATGAAGTTTCTTTTCTTTTTTGAGCTACTAGTTTTTATTAATTAATTAATAAAATTTTGTTACGTACGGGACATAAAAAAAATTGTTTTCAAACTGCATCGAGGAATTTGGATTTTGTTCTGAATTTATGAAGCACTTTCACAAATAAATTTAATGGGTAGAAGAAGAAATATACACTTTATAATTATTTTTTTAATTGCTTCATTAATTAATGAAAGCTAATTACTTATATGTTAAGTATGGGACATATGATTTGTAACAGTAATTGGGCCGTGTCAATCATTACCTAAAATGACACACCTTCCACAGAATCTGGACAGTAAAATACCCTAAGATGCGATTATTTTTCTAGCTGATGTGCCCTCTTAAGAATGCCTTTAAACATGATGCATATAAATGTTCTAAAGGTATATTTCAAGGTATTTATTTTTAAACAAATACAGGCTTAAAAGTGCCATAACATAGAAAGATCTGAACTTTGCACAGCATTAAATCTGAGGATTGGAGGAGAGACAACTTTGTAAAGCTGTATATTTTAACTGCAAAAAATTTGTTAACATAATGTATGCATTTTGTATACTTCTCACTAATTTTAATCAATAAGAATAAATCAATTCTCGCACAAAAACTTGGTTTTTAAAGGTTAAAATTCATTAAGAACTTTAATAGGAAAATAACACACATAAGTGAAGAAATATCTATTTAAGTTATTTGACAAAATTTTTATTTTCATTCTCCATAGTACTGCTGGGTCATTCCGCAGTATTCATGTGTTACGTACGGGACATTTCACAGCAAAATTTTGATATATTTGTACATTTTTCAATGTCAAAACGAGAAAGTTTGCATTTATTTTTGATGTTTTATATATCATTTCAACCATGTTCTTATGAAGTTTCTTTTCTTTTTTGAGCTACTAGTTTTTATTAATTAATTAATAAAATTTTGTTACGTACGGGACATAAAAAAAATTGTTTTCAAACTGCATCGAGGAATTTGGATTTTGTTCTGAATTTATGAAGCACTTTCACAAATAAATTTAATGGGTAGAAGAAGAAATATACACTTTATAATTATTTTTTTAATTGCTTCATTAATTAATGAAAGCTAATTACTTATATGTTAAGTATGGGACATATGATTTGTAACAGTAATTGGGCCGTGTCAATCATTACCTAAAATGACACACCTTCCACAGAATCTGGACAGTAAAATACCCTAAGATGCGATTATTTTTCTAGCTGATGTGCCCTCTTAAGAATGCCTCCATATTGGGGCTTACAACTTTTTTTTCAGGAATCGTATGTTTTATGAGTAGGGAATGCAATTCCGCCTTTGCGGGATTACTATATCATGACTATAATTTTTATATTTATGTAAGGTTTGTTTTAATTATGGATAAAATATTAAACCTGATAGTGCTTTCAAACTTACTTTTTCCTACTTTTCTCTTTAAATTCATTTTTATTTGAATGAAATGTCAATCCCGCACGAGATTGTGGGTTCCCGTGGGATCGACATTTCATTCAAATAAAAATGAATTTTAATAGAGAAAAGTGGGAAAAAGTAAGATTGTAGCACGATCAAGTTTATACTTAATTCATAATTAAAACAATACCTTACATAAATATGAAAATTATAGCCATGATATAGTAATCCTGCAATAAGTGGGATTGCATTCCTTATTTATGAGTTAAATTTCTACAATATTTTATTTGAATTGTTGATTCAAAGGTCTACTCTCTTCTTGTTATTTAAACTGTAAGCAAACGAATAACATAAAACTCACCGTCACTAGCAAACTCCAAATCTTTATTGAATTTAATAGATGACAGCATAGAAATCAGAGCTTCCTTTTCACTCTCCATAGCAGATGCATGATCTCTTAACAGTTCCACTCGCTGCTCTAACAAATCAAGCATTTCAACAATCCTTTTAGTAACATGGGGTACAGATTCAGAACGATGAAAAAGCTTTTCTTTGCTATCAGAATTTGATAAATTATTGCAGCTATTATTCATGAAATTATCCATTTCAATTGAGAATGAAACAAATGCTGGTGGTCACTGAAAAACCTAAAAGAAAAGAAAATCACAGTATGTTTGAAAAATATTATACCAGACAGTGACACACCCAGGATTTTAGTTTGGAGAGGGAAGGAGAAAGGCTACAAATACAGTAGAACTATATTATAGTGGCAACTTTTTACACCATTTAATCACTTAAATACAGCACAGAAAATCATAATGCCATTCTGTTAAAGCTTAGTAAATAATCTGGAACTTTCAATGATTTTATATAACTGTTTATGTTGTTATGGCAATCATAGGAGCACCCAAGGTGGGGGGCTATGGGGCTAAAGCCCCTCCTAAAGATGGAGGATTAGAAGTAAAAAGCTTTTAAAAATAGGAAATTGTAACTCAATGAATTAAAATATTTTATTTTTAAAAATTGTCTTCAAATTATTTCTAAAATATTTTTATAAAACCACTTAAAAAAAAAAATAATAAATGCTTACAATTAGTAATGAAACATAGTTGAGCTCATAGAGCAAGAGCCAGCAACCGCCAGACCTTCGTCATAGTATAAAAGCTGAAACTTTCTCTGCGCATACCCCCCAACAGAGGTAGGAACAATCGGCCATTATAAAGTTTGGATGATCGTGGCTTTGGCAGGTAACAGGTGGCAAAGGTGTATAAAATTGCCGAAAATTTCGTCATTTCATAAAGCTTAATTTTTTTATATGTTCTTCTTTGCAGTACTAGAAATCACTTTATCCCTTGCCAGACACTTTTCCATCGTGGCAAACCCCCACCAGACAACCTCAAAGTCTTGAAAAACGTAATTCTATTACGAGCGCGCTGCAAGAAAGTTCGCGCGTAAGAAAGTTCAGAAGTGGCAGTATAAAATGTTCTTGGCACTTTATGACAGCTTGACGTACTTCGCCACGGGAGTTTACGAACACAACAGTTTTCCATGACTTTGAGGTTGTCTGGCGGGGGTTTGCCATGATGGAAAAGTGTCTGGCAAGGGATAAAGTGATTTCTAGTACTGCAAAGAAGAACATATAAAAAAATTAAGCTTTATGAAATGACGAAATTTTCGGCAATTTTATACACCTTTGCCACCTGTTACCTGACAAAGCCACGATCATCCAATATATAGTGGCCAATTGTTCCTACCTCTGTTGGGAGGTATGCGCAGAGAAAGTTTCAGCTTTTATACTATGACGAAGGTCTGGCGGTCGCTGGCTCTAAGACTATCAGTTACAACATCAATAAAATGAAAAGATAATTATTTATGACTCTAATGAGTTACGTTGATAGCGGGCTTTGTTCTATGGACCAGTGGTACAGAATATTTTGACGTTATAAGAGAATTGTAAGTATAATTGACATCGTTATAACCTGGTTCAGCAGTATTTTTAGCCCTCCCTAAACTAAAATCCTGGGAGCACCACTCATGGCAATGGTATGCATGGGCAATCTGCTTAGGATGGAGGGTGCCTGGGTCAGAGGACTTTCTAATCTAAGAGTTTCTAAGGCCCATTCCCGTTATATTTGGAGAAAACCGACCAAACTTCAGACCATTAGATCAACATCAGCACGATTGAGCCCGAACCCAGGATCTTCATACTTCAGTCGTCTAGCATTTTAAATGTCTTATTAACATGATGGGGCTACTATATAAGAGTTCACCTATAAATGTACTGTGTCAGGTGTATTTACTTAATACCCAACTTATCTTTTTTTTTTAGAAGCTACTTCCAATATAATGTTACGAAAGCTTTTAATGTGAAATTTTTTTAATAATTATTCAGTGATAATTCTTTATTTATAAAAAAAATTTTCAGTTTTTCCCCCCCCCCCCCCCATCTGTAGGAAAGGAGGCTTTAGACCTTATAGTGTTTTCCGTGGATGTGCCTATGATACCAGATACAGGAATGCAGTCAATAACACTAGATTAAATAGTTCTTAGAGTTGGAATAGGTTAGAATCTTGTGAATTTTTTTTTTTTTTTTTTTTTTTTTGGGGGGGGGGGGGGGGAACCCATACAGTCACATTATTTTATTTGCCCCCAAATATGCTGGCCATAGAGCTTTTGTTTCACAAAATTTTAAAAAACTTACTGCCATTAACATGAAAAATAAATTAATAAACATTTATTCATAAAACTGGCTTTATTTGTTAATGGAAACAGGAAAAGGAAATAGCATTTTCAAGCTTGGGAATGAAAACAGAAATGGAAGTTTTTCTTGGTTACCTGAGGGTCATTCCATGTCAAATCAACAAAAATTTTTTGAAAATGATACCATCCGTCACAGATTTTAATGAAATTTGATACATATGTACAACTTTTGATGCTGATTACAAATATATCTATTATATTAAGATTAATTAAGGGATTCAAAAGTTATGAGCTTTCAAATGTCAGACGAGATGCCCTGTCGAGCGCCATCTTGAATGACACTTATACACACATAAATAGCCATAACTTTCTTAAAATTTCTCCGACAAACTTGTGTTGTTTTGATCAGAAAAAAACACATTTTTGCTTAAGCTGGATCAATATTTTACAAATTTATTACAGTAACTGTAAAATCTGTTTATTTCTCATTTTTTGGTTGACAGAGTGAATAACTTCAACAGCTAATTTCTCGAAGTGCTCCATTTTCAATTTCCACCTAATTTTTTACACAAGTAGTTAAAAGTATGCTATAATATCTGATTAAAAATTTTTGATGGGTATTTCACAAATAAAGTTTTTAAAAATAAAATTCTGAAAAAGTACATGCATCCTTATTACAGTGCATTGCAGTATTTTCTTAAAGATCATTTATCCATATAATATTACATTTTAAAAAAGTATATACAATTTACTGATAGTATAAAAGCATTTTTTTATGTTTCCATAAATTTTATTCCAACAAGCTTTGAAGGAGAAATAAAGAAACTCACTAAATAGAAAAAGCCACACTTTATATTTCCTCTTAAAGAAAAAGTACTTTTTGCAGAAAAAGAATACACTTTTAAAAATAAACTACATTTTCTAATCTAAAAATGATAAATTAGTGTTTTTTTTTTTTTTTTTTTTTTTTTTCTTCCTAGCAGGTGAAATTCGCATAAGATCAACCACCGTTTTTAATGACAAATCAATTCAACTTTCATGCATATTTAATAAAAATATTTTTCACTTAAGAAATTGAATTGATAATTTTTATTCTTTCTTTATTTAATTTTTAATGAAATATTTAAACATGTATATTGAAAGTTAAGTCTGCAAATTATAGTATGAAGTCTAAACATCAGGAGAAAATACAATATAATAAACAAAAACATAAAATCATACATACTGCCTTAGGAATTAGAAACATTATTTGTCATAGTATTTGTATAAATATATAGTGACAAATGAGTGGTCAATATAGTGGTAGATAGCCTTACATGTGTGTATACTATAAACATTAGCTGAAAACAAATTATTTTAAAAAGATGTTTAATTTCATGATAAGTTCATATGTTCTTGATATCAGATTTTTATTATGTTATTGTATCTGGATTTATGAAATCACATTAACAATGGTTTTTAGTAACAATAGTACTAGCTTCTGAGAGCAGCTGCAATTAAATGACAATACCTACAACATCTAATATTTACTTTTGTTTAGATATAACATGTAATATTTTTTACTTATTATTATTTTTTTAAATTTTATGGTGAAATAATAAATTTTTGTTAAGTTAACTGCTAATTTTATAATTAATATTATATATTCATTAAAAGCTTGATATTTTTGTATTTATACTTTTTAATTTGTGAGGAGATATTCTACTGGTTACAAGTGCTCTTTGTAAAGTAATTGAAAATTTTTCTAACAAATGCCCAGGAAAAATACAGTGTCGAAGGTTGGGGTAAATAAAATCAGGAAATCCTTTCATTGAGAATGAGAGTAAAATTTGAAGGGTCTGAGATTACACTGTGTTCTTATATGATAGTAAATTCAGTGACCTCCCCAGACCTTTTTGTCAGACGGGCGGCATTATGAAGCTGCAATGTGTAATCCTATCAAATTAAAGCATTTTAAATGATATTCTGATTTTTCCGCTGGGCGGTCAGTAGTTGGGCTATGCGCCTTAGACCATAAGGCCTGGGGAAAACCCTGAAATATTCTCATTCTTTACTTCCTGTAAAAAGATATTACAATTCATTTAATGTATGCAGCTATCTAAGCATTTTAGCTATTACAGGCACTCATAACTTGCACTGTTTTGCACACTGCCACAGGAAGTACCTATCAACTGAATAAAGAATCATTCAACTGGTTCAAACAATGTGCAACAAATAAAAATTAGAGTTTTTCTATTTTTAAATGATATCCAGTCAATATTTATAAATGCATGTATTTATTTATTATAGCTTATAATTTAAAAGTATATATAGTTATAGAAATACAATGACAAATAATCTTTTTGCTCCCTGAGATAGGGTGTGTTTGATTTTATTTTTACTATACTTCTTGTTTTTCCTTTTACTGTTTACATTTCATACTAAGTTTTGCAGCTTTTACTTTCAATATTTAAGTTTAAATGTTTAATTAAAAATCAAATGCATAAAGAATTAAGGTTGTTAATTCAATTTTATTAAGTGAAATATATTTTTATTATGCTAGAAAGCTGAATTAATTTGTCATTTAAAATGCTGGTTGTTCTTATGCGAAATCAACCTGCTAAGGAAAAAACACTTATATATCATTTTTAGATTAGAAAATGTAGTTTATTTGAAAAAGTGTGTAGTCTTTTTCTGCAGAAAGTATTTTTTCTTTAAGAGGAAATATAAAGTGTGGCTTTTTCTATTTAGTGAGTTTCTTTATTTTTCCCGATTCAAAGCTTGCTGGAATAAAATTTATAGAAACATCAAAAAACACTTTTATACTATCAGTAAATTGTATATACTTTTTTTAAAATGTAGTATTATATGGATAAATGATCTTTAAGAAAATACTGCACTGCACTGTAATAAGGATGCATGTACTTTTTCAGAATTTTATTTTTAAAAACTTTATCTGTGAAATACCCATCAAAATTTTTTAATCAGATATTATAGCATACTTTTAACTACATGTGTAAAAAATTAGGTGGAAATTGAAAATGGAGCACTTCGAGAAATTAGCTGTGTAAGTTATTATTCACTCTGTCAACCAAAAAATGAGAAATAAGCGGATTTTACAGTTACTGTAATAAAGTTGTAAAATATTGATCTAGCTTAAGCGAAAATGTGTTTTTTTCTGATCAAAACAACACAAATTTGAAGTTTGTCGGAGAAATTTTAACAAAGTTATGGCTATTTAAGTGTGTATAAGTGTCATTCAAGATGGCGCCCGACAGGGCATCTCATCTGACATTTGAAAGCTCTTAACTTTTCAATCCCTTAATTAATCTTAATATAATTGATATATTTGTAATCAGCATCAAAAGTTGTACATATGTACCAAATTTCAACAAAATCTGTGACGGATGGTGTCATGGCCTGGTTGATCTGACATGGAATGACCCCTGGAGCACCTGAATTTTTTGTTTTACTTGCCCATTTAAAAATCTGATTCTTCCAGGACATTGCAAATTTCAACCCCTGGTTGTTTGGTTTTCTTTGCATAAATATCATGTAAATTATTGCCATGGAGATAACATGACTTTATGAATGCCCCAATTAAATACTCGTTTTAGTTTGTAATGAAGTTAGAATCTGTCAGAAAATCTGACCATATTTTATGTTATATATTTTAATTCTCCTAAATATGAGCAGGCAGCTTCTTCCATAAGTATTACTTAAAATAAAATAATAATTATTTCATTTATTGATCCTTCATTGAAATTATATAATTTATTATTTGTTGTTATAAATATACCTTTTTGATATTTTGAATGCACTCATACAATGCATCATATGGTAAATCAAGTATCTCCAAACATTTTGATTAACTTTATTTGTCAACACAATGTGCTGTACCTGTGTATGGCCAAGTTTAAAAATGTGCAAATTGCTGTGCTTATAAAAAATTAGGTACTAACCAAAACTTCAGACCGCGTAAAATATGATGGTTGCATAAAAATCATGCAAAATGGTAGGTGATGCAGGCATGTGCCAGTAGAAATTAAGTTTTGGAGCAATTTGTGGAGCAAGAAAAAACACATTTTTGGAGCAGTTTGGAGCAAGAAAAACAGATTTCTGGAGCAATTTGGAACACAAAAAAGTCACCTATGGAGCACAAGAATGGCAATTTTGAAACACAAAATTTACTTTTCAAGGGAAGGGAGAAGTCATTTGAGAATGCTAATCTGAAAAATGAAAATTAGGGAGGTTCTTAAAACACTTAGCAACAAAAACTACACATGCACTGACAATTCTTACATAAAAATACATCACATTCACATCTACAGTATCTTTTTTCCCCCTCCCCCAATTTAAATTAAAAATTCCATGATATGACCAGTTTTAGTTAGAAGTGGTGAATCTAAAGTCTCGCAAACAAAAGATTTTTCATCCAATTTGACATTGCTTATATAATTTGAAATTTTATTTCTACAAGGGTTTGTCAGAAGTTTCAAAAAATAATTATTAAAAAGTTCAGTTATTTTACACATTGTTATATACTAAATATCTATTTTAAATAATAAACAAACCCTAATATTTACTAAAACTTATAACTACTGCCAGTAGCTTAAAAAAAATTAAAAATTTCATCAACTTAAATAAAATTATTAAATTTAAAATACGGGCTAATTTTTATTCTTTGAGTATTAGAGATTACAAAGGAATGCCAAAGGAAAAATTTCTGCTTTTAAGATTGGCTGATAAAAGATTGAAATTAGAACGCTTAGAATGTGCAATGAAATTTTTTATAAAAATTTGGGCGATTAAATGCGTTTTTAGCACATGGAAAAATTTCAAATTACACTTTTGGTGAATTTGGAGCAAAAATATCCAAAAATGATCTTTTTGTAGCAGATTGGAGCATCATCATTGATTTGGAGCAATTGGAGCAGCTGGCACATTCCTGGTGATGGTGTAGACAACACTTCCTAGGAAATCACCATTAATTAGATATACTACGAGTAAATAACCAAAAATAATTAGTACTTAACTACAATTAAACTATTATAACCTTAACCATGTCCCTGCACACATTGGATCATGGTTAACGCTGAAAGACATTTCAATTTTCAACTTTTAAGATAATTATAGTAAATTTCCTCTTAATAATTTAGCAACAGCCATTGCAGTCAAATGTCTTGAAATTTCAAAAATATTAAATTATTTGAACAATATAAACTTTTTATTACAACTTTCTCAAAACATAGTATTTTAGGAAAAGTAGAATCAATGTGATCCTTGCGCTAACTACTTTTTGTAAAAAACAATACAAAGTTAGCATTCTCTAATACCATTTTATTAAAATCATGTTTGAAAATTCACATCTTTCAATGTACAATAACTTTCAAATTTGATAAATTCAGCAAAGCTTTAATTGGTTAATAAAGGTTAAAGAGAAATATTCAAATGTCAAATTCAGAATAAAAGTAGCAGAATTATGTGTGGTAGAATAGCATTTTCTTTCAATCATACATCTCTAACAAATTAAAAAATAGCGATTTTGGAATACAAAATATTTTACGAGTTTTCATTTTAAATTTAGCGCTTAACTATGGGCTGCATGAATACTGAAATGTGGCATGATGGTTATGTTTACAATCGATATCATTTATTGTAATCACGATATTAAACAGATCTAAAGTAGCTATGATGTCAATAACATACAAGTATTAAGAAATAACAGCAATAAAATGTAAAGTATTACATAAAATTCGGTACTTGTTCTAAACATTTGGTTTGGAAAAACCGTGATTAAACAACGATTTTCACGTCATGCATCCCAAAACTATTTTACGAGTATAAGAAGTAAAGAACATAAATAAAGTATAATAACTGCTCTATTTTCATACCTAAACTGGTAAAAAGAGAATCTTTACGTATGCACAAAATTTAATTCAACAACTAAAAGAAAAACCTAAACAAACAAGAACTGTTGCCATTATGAATGTAGATATAATGAAATCACTAACATGGAGAAACGGGGGATGGCATAGGAGAAATAGAGCATTTCGACGTGACGTATCTCTGACGTCAGCTGAGTGACAGCTTCGCGCATTGTTCTGCGCATGCTATTTCTTTACCTAAATGCATAATTTAGCAATCTCAGTAATCCGTATAAACTACGTGTAATCTGAGGAGGTTCATTGGGTTTTTGGATTACGAACGCAGCCCCACTGTGAAGAATGTAACAGCAGTTTAGACAGCAATCCACGACTGTGCACGAAAGAATGTTAATTATTTATTTAGAAATATGGAACAAATTTTAAAGCTGTCCTCAAATAATTAAACTCTAATTGCAAAATTAGATATTGTTTCTAGTTTAGGATTGTGATTTTTTTCATGATTTTTAACTATATGGATAATTTGTCTCCAATGTAGTTTGAAGCTATGACTAGATAGGTTTATCCTTAGATTGACATGAATTTTAGTGCATGCTTTCTATGGATAGCACTTTCTGGTGTGGATTCTGTTATTAAATGTGCATATAAAATGCATAAGAACAAATCAATAGAAAACATGAAAGAATTGGTTTGTTAATTATTTTTTAAAAACATATTTTGATTAAAAAGTCAATTTATACATTGTTTACAGAACTAGTTTTGTACGAGTGGTCGGTTTATTAAAATAATAATAATAAATAAATAAAACAGGAAGTTTGTGATGTGTTAATGTATGATTACTTATTGTTGCTTATGCTAAAAAACTATAGAATCTACTTTTTTAAAATCACTAAACTTGGCTACCAGCCTTTTTATTCTTTTGCAGTATTCGTTCTTACCTGCTGTTTAGATTCAAGAACCTAAATCATTTTATGCAGTCAAATATGATGTTTTTTTTTTTCTTTCAATTTTTTTGTAAATAACTTCTAAAGTAATTTAAATTGGCTGACTGACATCTGATTTTTTTAATATCTATCGCTTGCATGTAGTCTGGTTCCTGTGTAAATTATGTGAAAACATATTTTCAAGTAACACTGTAATTTACGATGTTGAAAAAAAATCTCTTATATACAATCATCATGGAAGAATATAACTGTAAAACTCTATATACTACTCCTTTTATTATGATTGTTTTTTTTAATCAAATCATTGAACTAATAAATCTGATATGGACACCACATGACTTCCTTGTACCTCTATTAAACCTGAAATATTTTCGGGGCACTTCATCTAAACTTATTTCATTTGAAAGAGACAAAATACTGCAATTCTAAAGTTTACCGCCAAGCTGAGTTCAATTTTAAAGATTTGTTTCACTTAATTGGGCAATATTTTGACAAAAGCCAATAAGCTTGCGATAGCGAGATTTCAGTCACAGCTGTAACAGTTATTCATCACAGATTTTTAATGAAATGAAGGTATCTATAGACCCTTAATATATTTTAAGTCTTTTGGGTGACCCTGTAAATAAATTACTCAGTCCACAGCAATCAAAAGCACAGTTAGATGTTACAATAGTTCTAAATACAAAATTTCAACATTCTACGGCTAAAAGTTTTAGAGTCATGCAAAATGCATAGTTTTTTTTGGTGTTAAATTAGCGATATTTTGGCAAAACTCAACACGGTGGATGACAAATAACGAGATTCTGTGCATGGACCAAACAATGAACGACTACAGACATAATATATTGAAGACAGTGGCGTAGCCAGGGGAGGGGGGGGTAATAAGGGATCACAACACACACACCCTGAAATTTTTGCAATACAAAATGTATATTCTTCACTCCCTCACCACACACATGTATACATATATGTGAGTTACAATAGTAACCCCTCCCATGAAAAATTTCTGGCTACGTCACTATTTGAAGATGTCTATAGACATTAATGTATTGGAATTCTGGTAGTTGCATATTATCCTGATAGACATTCGTGCCAAAATTATTTTTTCGGAAAATGTGCTGGCAAACTGTAGCCAATTGCAGGGGCGTAGCCAGAAATTTTTGATTGGGGGGGGGGAGTTACGACTACTAAAACTCATATATATGTATACGCGTGTGTGATAATGTAGTGAAGAATATACATTTTGTATGGCAAAAAATTCCCCATGGGGGGGTTATGACCCCCATAACCCCCCCCCTTGGCTACGCCCCTGGCCAATTGTATTCGGAACCATCATGATTTCCTGCAACCTGGATTTATCAAAGTGAAAAATCGCTCATCTTGGCAGACTGCAAGGATACATGCAAGTACCAAAATTCTTTTGGGTGGTCCTGTAAATAAACTCTCCAGTAGATTGGAATAAAAAATCTAGGTGTACAACTAGATGTTACAACGATCTTATATATAAAATCTCAGCAATCTACGACTAATAGTTTTTGAGATATGCAAATTAAATATATACATATATATACCAAAAGTTGCCAAGTTTGGTGACTTTTAACGCAGTTTTTGAGGGAGGTGGCTGAACGTCACCGGACCATTATCCAACCATATGGCAAGATGTTATTCTGCTTGAAATGAATGAATGTTTCTAAAATTGCCATTGGCTGTAATTTGTTGGAATTTTTCTGAGTGCTCCTGTAGAACTGTAAATGATAAAGATACCATTTTTGATGGCAAGATTCATTTTGTAATCCTTAACAACATATATCATTTTTGATTTATTTGAAATAACTTAATATCTCTAAATTACACTTTAATGAATTTCTGCCCATAAAATATAATGTATGGATGTAGATGTTACAACAATCCTAAATATAAAATTTCAACATTGTACGACTCTTTACTTTTTAAGATATGTGAGTTACCTACAAACACACGTACGTACAGGCAGTGGCGGATCCAGAAATTCTCTTTTGGGAGGGGCTAAATTTTGATAAAAGCTTATTTCACCCAAAGAAAATATACAATAAAGCAAAATTTTAGTCTAAACAAATGTAAAAAGGATTTTTACATTTGTTTGGGAGGGTCTAAGTGATTAAAAAAGATCACTTTACATATTCAAAGTGCATAATGAAGCAGAATGTTACTCTCTAGCAATCTCTTTTGGGGGGGGGGGTGAAGCCCCCAAGCCCCTCCCCTGAATCCGCTACTGCGTACAGGCGCCAGGAAACACTGATCAAAATGGTCTAGCTGTCAGTCAGAATGCTTGTACATGAATTTATATGAACATACATACATGTGTACAATGAGATGTCAAGCAAAAACTCAGTAAATTTAGAAGTAGTCAAAATCTGGATACCGAATTCTTTTTGCGATCACATTATTTCTTTGTACGTCATACAAGGAAGTAAAAATATTAGTGTTTATAAATTGTATAGACACACACACACGTACAGTGCCCCTAGAAAGTGATAACATGCTTTAATTCTTTATCTATTAAAGATAATTAGGCAGTGTGAATTGAATAAATGTTTAAAATAAGGTTAAAAAAAAAGACTATGTTAAGAGAAAATGCCTCTTGTTAATTTTCACAGAGTTACACTTTTTAAAATTTCTTAGAACTACCTTACAAAAAAATTCCTAGAAAATAAAATGTACCCCATGCACAAATGAGGTGATGTACAAAATTTCAGCCTTTCATCATATAACGTCTTAAGGGATATCTATAAACAAAGGTGACTGGGGTCTATACTTGAATTTGAATGTAAAATATTCTTTCATAATATCTGTATGACCCTTAAAATGTGATTGTGATTTTTTTCCTTTCAAGAGCTACTGAAAATTAGTTTAAGTCAGTACTTATTATCTTCATACCTTTGACACTTTTCAGGATATAATTATCAAATTTTGTCCATCACCTCATCAGAATATGGAGCACATTTTACCGATTGGAGATATTTTTGTATGCGGGTTATATACAAAAAGTGTATCTTTTTGGAAATTAATGAAAGAAATTTTTCAATGAGAAAACATTTAATTGCTCCAGGGCTAGCAGCAATTTCTGGCAAAAAAAGGTGCCGGAGCCTTAATATTCTTATGTTAATACTCAGTAGCGAACTGCAAACCCCTGTAATATGGGGTTGGTAGCACATTTAATTAAAATAACAATAATTTAAAGATTTTCCCATATAATAATTATTTCACAGAACAGTGATATAAAATTAAATAGTCGGAAATTAGCAGGAAGAAATATAAACATTATACAGAAAACACCCAAATTCTGGTGGTCTCAGGACTCTCAAATCTGGTTGAGGTGAAGCGAATATGATTTGTCGTGTCTGCTAAAATCAGTTTGTGCTTGAAAAGGGGAAAATTTATGAATTAATGTATACTAGTGTTGGGCTTCGGAGCAAAGTATTCATGAGCTTTGCCTAATATGTAAAAATTCACCCAGAAAAAAGAAATACAGGGTCAGAGTTCCAGCTTTTGATTTCTGTTCTGATTCTAACTTGAAACAAAATTCAAAAATGTAATTGTAGAATTGTTTAGTACAGTTTTATGAGCTAACATTGCGAAACATGTTTTCCATCTTATAATAAAAAGGCAGAAGCTTTATGGAATTATAAATTTACATTTTGCACTCATGTTTACTGTCAATTTAAATAATTATGCAACTAAGTAAAGAACACATTAATTGGTCTACGTCTTTAATTTAGTTGATTTATTGGATTATTTTTTAAATTCATATTCATACGTATTAGATTAATTACATGTACAAATATGTTATGCGATGCATATGTTACACTATTTTATTAATGGGATAGCTGGTCTTATTTTACAGGCATTTACATATTTAAAAGAACACTATGATAAATAATAACAAGCAGTACATTTATTTTTTATAAAAGAAAAAAAACAATCTGAATATATCGTAATAGAAATTTAAATAAACACTTTTTTAATATAAATATTAATGGAATTTGATGTTTTGTAGGGCATACAGAATATCCGATGAATTATAATTCAAAAACAAAACTTTATTATTGCATAAATCTCACAACGTAAGAAAATTTCGCATGCACAACAATGATATTTGTAAACAAACAGTAATCCGAATGACCTGCCGAATCTTAAAATAAACATTGTGTTTATTCCCGTACATAATGTTGTCTTTCCGAACGCAGTACCAGCGGAAAAAGTCGCTTGAAATATCATTAAAATATTATATGTTAAGCTTTTTAAAATATTAAACGCCACCTGGGACACAAAAGTCGAAGGTCTGATTAACAAATTCCATCCATTACAATCATCCAAAAAATTAAATTTAATACTTTTTTTGAATGTTGAAAATCGGGTTTTTCCCATTGAAATACATTACGAGAACCCCAAGCTGTCAAGCAAGACGGCGACCGATCGCAGAGAGGAGGGGTTCGTCGAAATGCTCTATAGTCAATTACATTCTTTCTGCGAAAACGAACCAAACGCCAATTCAGTCCAATAGATGACGCTGTTGCACCATATAACTGATCTATATTTACTGTAGATTAGTGTAGTGGTGGGTGGGTAAAGTCGGTCCTTTTGAGGATCCGGTCCGTAGGGATCCGCTCCTCTGATGGACCGACTCATTCGGACCCGGTCCTTTTGGATCCGCTCCAAGGAAAAGGAACGGATCCGGACCCGTTCCTTTCGGTCCGAAATCGGAACCGGTCCGGACCGAGAGGAACGACTTCGTATCCATTTGGCAGAAAGAAGTGGATCCGGACAGAGATGACCGAGAGGAACGACTTCGGATCCATTTGGCAGAAAGAAGTGGATCCGGACAGAGACAGTGGTGTGTCGTTCCGACCAGAACATGTCCGGAGGAACGGATCCGAGTGTGGACCGGGTCCGGAGCGGATCCATCTCTAAAAACGGACCCGGTCCGGATCCGGATCCGCTCCTTTCGGTCATTTGGCTCCGAAATCAGTCATTTCGGTCCGGATCCGTTCCTTTCGTTCATCTGGCTCCGAAATCAGTCACTTCGGTCCGAAACCGTTCCTTTCGTTTATCCGGTTCCGAAATCAGTCATTTGTGTCCGGACCCATTCGTTTCTGTCATTCGGTTCCGAAGTCGGTCATCTCTGTCCGAACCCGCTCTTCTGTCATTTGGATCCAGATCCGTTTCGAAATCTGTCCGGTTCCGGAACCGTTTCCCTCCTGCAGAAATCAGTATGCTGAGGATGAAGCATGCTTCGCCATTGATAGTTCGAGTGAAGAACATAGGCGTTCGGAGAATTAAGGCCTCTGCCGATATCCAGAGACTGTCGCGGTCGCTTCGCCAATTATCACTTGTAAGCAATAAATTTTTCGCACTGAGAAGAAAGAGGGAGATACTCCGGACAATAGGTAATTGGGGACCGTGGATAATTTTGCGGTTTTTACACTTGCGGTTTCCACCCCATCTATTGTTCGGTAGAGGGTCGCCGCGTCCAAATCCTCTCAAATTTCCCAATTCAAATACATTGTAGCCGCGACGGTCTCTGGATATCGGCAGAGGAATTTACAGGGAGGGGGGGGATATAAAGAGGCACCGGAGTTTCACTTCCTGTGGAAAGATGATGTCCCATCCGAACACGTCTAGTTGATGCCGGGGCGGTTTGACATTCCAAAGGAGACCGATGGGCATTCATTATTAGTGAGATGAGATGAGAGCTTATAGGAAGAAATATGGGGATAAATTGCTTTTGAGAATGTCAACATTGGAGGTAGGACTGGAGAAGGGATGCGATATCTCTTAATTTATTGATTTGTGAGTCGAATTCAGTGTTACGGGAAGTTATTTTATCATTTTAGTTATACGGGAAGGAGTTTTTAATAGTTGGGATTAGATTTTCTGACAGTTTTGGGGGGCACTGATGGCAATGGCTGCACTTTTTCAGAGTTGGGCAGTCTATCCAGTTGGTCTTCTAAATTGATGTGAAAATGCTTGCGCTCCAAAGGGTTTATAATCACTTTAGAAGAAGTAACAATGAACCACCGATCATCGTACGTCAAATACTATAATGCATCTTTCAAAGAAATCACTTGTCAAAGTTGGTAATTTACAAATTCTATTTCAATTCATTGTTGAGAGTGCCCGAGAAAAGCTGACTGCTTATGAAATTAGATAAATTTTCAGTCGGTTTTAGTAGTACCGCCCGAAACTTTGTAGGACCGTGGACCGCCATCTTCCACAAACGGCCCGCACACAACAGCTCGCGGTCTGAAAAGGACCGAATAAAATTTGTCCTGCAAGTGGCTAGTGAATACAAAAGATAAATAATCGATTCGGAATCAACAGGAAGTGAAATTTTTGTAATAAGTTTCTCCCAATCTCCCGAATGAGTAAAAAATTAGAATCTTTTACAGCTGAAGAAGGGTGGACCCTTTGCATGACCGTTGCCTACGTAATACTATACTCAAGGACGGCAAATTCGGCTTTCAAAACTGGGGAAAATGTAGATGGCGCTGTTTGGTCCTATAAGAACTCACCGTTGCCTTGTTACTCCATAAGAGCTATCTTTATATTCCTCGTATTTTTAGATTGGTACTTTAGATTGGTACTGGTGTAGTATCCCGGCGGACCGCCAAGACGAACGATTTTTCGCCAAGATAAATGCCGGAGCATATTTGACGAAAAAATAGTTTCGTAGGAATGACCGCAGGGATAATATTACGAAAGTACCATTAGATTTCTTTATATTGTTTTATAATTTTAAATCCACATCGGTTTAAGACGTAAACCGATATGGATTTCAAATTATGTATCGTATGCATTAAATTTCATGTTATCTCTCTATACCCAGATAACACACTTGTCCATTTTATGTCTATATCTGATCCAACTCATCCATAATACATCCATGTCTATACATAGACATCCATTCCATAAGACATCTATTTATGGACATAATCTGGAAAATCCAGAATATGTCCATGAATAGACCAAAACTAGACTTAGAATATCCAGAATAAGTCCGTTAATGGACGTATTCCAGATGATCCAACTATGTCAGTGATATGACATAAAATGGATGTGTTTATAAGTCGAGAAATGGACAAAATATGGAAAAGTTACTTTTTTGTCATTGATTTTCATTTTACCCAATACTGTACTTACGACGCAAGAATTTATTATACTTTACGTTTTTTTTTTTTTTTTTTTGATATTACATTTTACCCCAAAAAAGTTTAAAAACTTTTTACATTCTAGAGGTTTTTTTTTGTTTTTCGAGGAACTTTTGAAATTTAAAATACTTTTTATGTATTATTATTTCCTATAAAAGCGGTATTGTGTAAAAAGAAACTCATATCCACATGCAAAAAAAAGAAAATTCTCTAGCGACTGAACATCCAAAAACGAATAGCTGCATTTTTTTTTTCTAAGTTCCCAGTCCGAAACAAAAAAATCTTTACTTCAGAATTTTGACGCAACAGAACAAGTCTCGCTGCGTATAGTGGTTAGCACACTCTACTGTGAAGACCGTGATTAAGGGTTCGAATCTGAAGCGGGCAAGTACTTAAAGGTTGATTTAAAAAAAAAAATAGGTACGAATATTTTTACAAAATTCGTTATTAAGATGTAACGATAAATTTAAATTAATGATAACATAAAATTAGCTAAATATTATTAAATGGTTTTTGTTAATGTCCAGGATTCGACTGTAAAAGGTCTATAAATAGACAAACACGTCCATTATTACGTCCATATACATGTCTATAAGACGTCATATGGGCGTCTTATAGTGCCACATTGACGTAAAATGGACGAGAATTGGGCGAATCCTGGATGTTTAATGGACATGTCAGCTTGTCTATATGACGTCTTCTAGACGTGTTCTGCACAAGTTTGTGCTATCTGGGATATACAATATGTTCTCAGTGATTGACTTATTCAATTCAAACACATGAACTACCGGACAAAACTATTGGAGATACAAATATGAAATTTTAAGAGCTTATTCATTTTGTCTTATTTCCTTTGCGAGAAATAGCAACCGCCACTTATCTTTTAAAATGGGATCTTTTGGATAACGGTGAAATCTAACCGTTGATCCATCATTTTCTTTCAAGTCAGAATTATTACAATATGGTACACAACAGAGTACCATTTTCACTTAATTATGTTTGCGTACAATGTAATTATGTATCCGTACGCTATAAAATAATAACAAATATAATAAGGTAAATGTTTAAGCATGTTTAAACGTCTCGAAAACTCAACACATCATTGTTTACATTCAGACAGCCAGAAAACACAAACGTTGAAGGGTCATAAGAGCGCCCCTAGCGGTCATTTTAGTGAACTACGTTTTCGCCCGTTTTATTGCTGAAAAACACGACCTTTTCCCGGCCTTGAGTAGTATTACGTAGGCAACGGCATGACCCGAAACGTCCTTATATTTTACTAGCCGCCTCCGGCGACCAGTTGATTTGCCATTTAAATAAATCTTGTTCGAAGAAAATCCTGTTCCTCACCGGCTTCCTTGGCACTGAAATCTCTCAGATTCTGAATGGAATTTAAAATTAAGATGGTTACAAATAGGAGCGGCCCTAGATTAAGTGGCGCCCCTTGCTAATGCAAAAAAGATATCCCTTTTATGCTCTACATAGCTTTTGAGTTCGGATGACGGCCCTTCGAAGCCGGCGCCCCGATGCAATGCTTACTGTGTTCGGCGCCCCTGGTTACAAAAATAAGATGGTTAAATGATAAAAACCTACAAGAAGGAACAAATTATTTTCTTCCTACATTAATTCTGAAGAGCTTCTGGATATATTGGCCTTTATCAAAAATGGAAAGGAAAAAAACTAAGAAAATCTGAAACACTTTCGGATTTTAAATGCGCACTAAAGTGCTATGTATTAAAAACGTATTATAATCCATGGGTCTTCCCTATTTTCTTTCCTTATTCCATTAAGTTGGAAAGTATATCATTATTGATCAGTGTGATTAAACACAATTAAAATTGATATTTCTAACAATTTTCTTTCTGGATGTAATACATTAGAAATAGATGGGAAAAAGCTGTGTAGAAAATGCACAATTCGAACGGAAATAAAGTTTAAAAACTCATTCAGGTGTATTCATAATTCAAGTAGCAAAAGCAGACGATAAATAGCGCTTGGCGCTAGAATCACATCTTCTCAAAATCGCACATCAACCCTTTTTTTTTTCGCCAAATTAAAAAGTTGCACATTTATTTTCGGAAAATTTCCAAATTCTATTTTTCTTTTGAGTATAAAACATTTCATTCCTGCTCTGATTTCACATGCACGCGGTAATTTAATTAAAAAAATAACTTTACAAATAATCCAAACAAAAAAATCCTTATTCTTTTATTTTTACTTCAAGAGTCTGAATAATTTTATAAACTCGCCAAACATGTCAACCTAGATATGCTCAAACCTCGCTCTTTCCACTGCGGGGTTACAATTGCGAAATGGCGAGAACAAGAATGATCATTTTACGACACGTTTTTTATCGATATCTCCTAAAATAATTCGAATTTCGAAAAAATCGGTTCGAGGTGTGTCGAGTCCCGTCTTGGAGAATTTCCGTACAAAATTTGGTAGGTCTACGATCACCCGTTTCGGAGCTACGCGAGACACAGACAAACAAACGGACAGTTTACAGATTGCTTTATTTATGTAGATATATGTGTATCATTTACAAAATTCCGTATTAATATAAGTCATTTAAATAGTTTTTTACATCCCCAGACCGAAAGTTTTTTTTTTTTTTTTTTGTTCATTGAACAAAATTTTGGTTGGCTCTATTTCAAAGAAATTTTTTGTTGAATCAATAAAATTTTTGTTAATTCATCGAAATATTTAATTCAATAAAAATTTTGTTTAAAACCAACAAAATTATTTGGTTGAAATAGCGCAAACCAAATTTTGTTGAATCAACAAAATTTTGTGGAATTCAACAAAAAGTTTTTATTTCTTGTGCATATATGCGAAATTTCGTACTATAATCTTCAGCAACTCAGTAAACTCTGGTATTTGAATGTAAAATTAATAAAAATTTTTTGTAAAATGCCATACATTAACTGGTACTTATTAACAGTATGATCTTTTCGGACCAAATGATCATATCATTGATAATTACCATTTTATGTGTTTGTTTTAATTTTATTAATGTTATTTTTAATGTCATCTGTGTTATTTTTCTTTTTATAATTTTATGCCAGTTTCAGTTGTTTTGGCTAGGTGAAATATTGAGCTACGAAACAGTGTCATTACTTTCCAACCCCCCTAATATATTCCTAAATCTGGGCTGCTTACAAACGTTTATAAGGGGGTTATTTTGGCGTTTTGGGCACCCCCACCCCCTTAGACTACACAAAAATGCTAATTTTGTCAGAGTATCCACTTTTTTATCCATGCCTCAAAAACTTATACGGTAAAAACATTTTTAAATTTCATATAAATTTTGAAAATTTTATACAAATAAAAAAAATTATATTAATTTTATAAATTCTAAGAAATTTACAACGAAGATTAAAAATTTGTAATGTAACTGACATTTCTTACCAAATATTTTTAGTAATATTTACTGTCAATCGTATTTTAAAGAAAGAATGAACCCCCCCCCCCCCTCCTATAGCTGGACCCCTTCCATGTAAAAGTTATGTCTAAGCCCGTGGTGGTGCTAAAAATACTATCCCGTCCAGTGGCAAAAAATTCCTCATGGGTAATAGGGGAGGTCACCCCCGCCCATGAGGAAATTTTTGCCATCAAAAATGTATATTCTTCTCCTTTATCACACGCACGTATACATATATGTGAGTTGCAGTAGTCGTAACCCCCCACCCTGAAAATATACTGGCTATGCCACTGATCCCATTTAAAAAATAAAATAAACAAATCTGAAACACTTTTACATTTTAAATGCGCACTAAACTGCTGTATATTAAAAAGCGTATCATAATCGATGCGTGGGCCCTATTTGTCTTCCTTGTTCTATCATGTTGGTAAGCGAATCGTAATCCGTGAGTATGCCGTATATGTCTTCCTTGTTCCACAAAGCACTTCTTTCGAACTGAAATGTATGTAAAATATGCTCCACTGAAATTGTTTTATAGTCTTCATCAGGGATATAGAACTATACTTCCCCTTTATAAATACCCAAAAGATAGGCAAGGGCTATCTTCCAAGGACAGGGGGTGATTAGTAGGAGGCCTTTTTGAGGGGTTCTAACGCGTATTCAAGTTGCATTTGGAGAAAACCGACCAAAACTCCTCAACGTTAGATAGACAGCCAGGCGATTGGCCAGACCAGAACGGTAGGCGTTCCCACTTTAGCCATCTGCCATTTTGTGTTTCTCACCCACTCGGCCATTGTGAAGCCCATTTACACTAATATACATACACCTTTATAGATACTAATTACCACTGAAAAAATAGTAGGATTTTGCAATTTCTCGCCAAAGCGACGATATGGCAAAGTTGTATTCAGTTTTAGAGAATTATTTTTGGCGCGAAATCCCAATAATGGCCAACCTTGGCGACTTTTGATATATTTGTACCCCCTCCGCTTTCTGGAAACCTTTTCACCTTTGTTTGTAGTATTTTGTTTTTAAAAAGATATTTTCCTTTTTCGCCGTAAACAACTCGCATAGACAAAATCGCTCTCTAAAATTAATAATACATTAAAAAAGTGCAAAAATAAAAGCAGATGTATCGCAGTGAAAAACCTGGAAGTTTAGGGAAAGCCGGTTCCTGGATGTTCAGCCGCCTGTGTTCATTAACAGTCTGGCTGCCTATTTGCATTTATTATTGGGATGCCATTTAAAGTAAACAAACAAAAAAGAAGTACCGTCATAAGTAGGAATTTTTTTAAAAAAATGGAACAAGAAAGAAAAAACACAAAACGAGAAAAATTGTAGTGTTATTTTACATGAAGTATGTTTGGAAAGCTTTTTTGTGCGAAAGTTCAACTTTCATATCAATATGTTAGGAAATATAATTATGCGTTAATATGAAAAATAACTGAAGTAATGTTTCAGTAATGGTCCTATAAGTGAAGCAGCACCGGCTTTTGGGAGGCTGAAAACCTCTCTCGGCTGGACTGCTGTAGAACCGTGTATGCCAAAGGGATTTGGTGCACATAAAATCTGTCGGAGCTCCGATGGCCTCCATGTTCAAACGATATCACTTAAGCTGTTATCAGACGACGCATTTTCGCCCTTCAAAATGCTCGTACAACTCTTTCGGCTTTCATTTTTCTTGTCAAAAGCAAGGTATAGGGTTGTATTGCAAGGCAAGAAAACGATCTGGTGGAATGGCACGGGGTTGCCGATTTGGCGACGTTATCGCTCGTTTTGTGACAAAACAGTTATTACGTCATCGCTGTTTTTGTCACAAAATCACTCGTCCTGTCGCGCCCCGTGCATTCGAACATTGACATTGACGGTGGAATTCGAAGGTTCATTTTTAAGTAAATACAGTAAAAAAGTTTATAATGGTTTTTGATTTGCACTTCGGAAATAAAATCGGCTTCTATTTCCGCTGTCCACATTGTAGGCATGGAGGTCGCCATCTTGAATGAAGGTGTGGACAGTGTCTAGAGCTCTGATTGGCTGATTTCGCCATTCATACCAAACATTTTTCAACATTGTTCGAAACAGTCCGGTGTCAAGGGAAATACTATCACACAACGGTTTTCGCCTGACTGAAGGGCAAAACTGCAGTACAAAAGTGTTGTACGTGCATTTTGCAGTGCGTCTCGCATCTGGAATTAGTTCAAAATGATGAGGCTATTGCTTTTTCATTGTGTATGTGTAATGCTGTTAATTCAGAATTTTCGGCCTCATTATTAACTGGTGTTTCTTGGTTAAATGTCAGCAATGTATACTATAAGAAAAAACCATGCTAAATTACAGCACAATGTGCTGTAAATTTCAAGCAGTTTGAATTTTCAAGCACTGTGCTGTAAATTTACAACACCGTGTTGTAAATAGTTGGCACGGTGGCACAACAGCACATGTGCTGTAAATTTACAGCATCGTGTTGTAAAATTACAGCACATCATTTTCAGGCACCTATGTAAATTTACAACACTGTGTTGTAAAATTAGAGCACATCATTTTCAAGCACATCCATAAATTCACAGCACTGTGTTGTAAAATTACAACACATCATTTTTAAGTACCTATATAAATTTACAGCACTGTGCTGTAAAATTAAAGCACCCCATTTTTCAAAGCACTTGGTAAATTTACAACACCATGCCGTAAAATTGCAGCACCCGATTTTTCAAGTACTGTTGTGTATTTTTACAGCACTTGATTTTTCAAGCACTGTCATGCAATTTTACAGTACTTGATTTTTAAAGCTCTCAAATGTGTATTTACTGCAATGCTCTGAAATGCAACTACGCAGCTTCTACCTCCTCTGTGCTTTGCATTTCATACAACTTTGGTGTGTGTGGACCCCCTTACACTGGAAAATTACATCATTCTACAGTATTTTTTTCTGCATGTATGTATGTGCAAAGGAATTTACTAAATATTGAGAAGAATGTAGTGTACAGCTGTTGGCGTAAGTATGAAATTTTCTTTAAAAATGCAATTTTTAAAAAAAAGTTATGAAATTTTTATAAAATTATTGTTTTTGTCATGTTTTGTGGCTTGCCAGATAAAAATGAATGAAGTACATCAACATTTTGCATATTTAAAAAAAAAAGTGCTCCTTAAGTAAGGAGATACCTTAAAGTTATTACGCAAAATTTCTTTTCTGATTTTTTTCTAAATATAACATTTTTTAAAGTCACTATTATACGAGATTTACGACCGGCATTTTTTCTGTAGCTAATATATCAAAGTACATACAAATGTTTGACACCGATGCGACTTCTCAACGGAATTTTTGATATATATTGAAACACTTTTATCATTATTATTTGATAAACTTGAATAAAAAGAATTAGAAAGAGTATATAATAAACAAACAAGGTACCTTTTGCTACCTTATTTGTTACCTCACAAACAGAAAAAATTATGAAATTCCATCAATGAAATAATTGACTTTTTAAAATCTATTAGCTGAAATTTCGGGCTCGGGTTCCTGCTTAAATAATATCTCTCGTTCTTGGGGCGGGCTCAAAATAAAAGTACTCGGGCTCGGGCTTTAAACAGGGACTGATTTTCAGAGATGGGGGCCCAGGACATAAGCTTTACTGCCCCCCCCTCTAACGAAAACTTTCTTACACCTTACAGTGCGACTTTCATATCATACCACACAAAGGATGTTTTAAGAGCATAAAAATGATTATTTAATCAAGATGAAAAGTGAAATGCAATAGTTTCATGATAATAATACTATGTGGGATAATAATATTTCAGTTATATTATTTAATTTTCAATCGTTATAGTAACATGTTCCTCAATATTTTCCCAATTTTCATATCAGTCCATTCATTTTTTAGTGAGAAAGGTCTTCACTTCACTCCATTTAGGAAGCTTTTCCCTTTTATTTGTTCCTATTGAAAATCAGGTCTATGGTTTCATTGCGATCAGCATATATTAGCATATATCTTACGTAGAATATATCTTACGTAGGCCATGCCTAAAGGATAAGTTTTCATTGAATAATTGCTCTAGACTATACCATTTCTCTCTATTCTAAAAAAAAAGTAACGGCCGCTGCTGCCGCCGCTGTCAAAAACTTGTTCCACCATCTCTTCCGAAACCGTGGGATATGAGCTTCAGAAAATTCCGAGGAAACCGATAAGCTGACTTAAATTTCAAAATTCCAATTATTTTCGAAGATATTAATAAAAAATTGAAAAATTAAGCATAATGGTTGCCAGACTTGGCAATTTTCGCCAGCATAAAATCAGTCATGCCTTTGCAACAAAGCAATTCCTGCGTGAAATTCACATACATGTAGTAGAATTACACCATTTTTACGCCAAATTAAAAAGTAAGTGAAATAAATAAGTCAAAGTGTTTTACACAAAGTTCACAATTTTCAAATAGTAAGTTCTCTTAGATAACAGAAGTTTAAAATTGACGCGAATTCGTTTTTCTGATACGTTTTCTAATAATAACTGTAACTGATTTCATAAGCGCCATTTTGGCATCAGGTACGATCCAGAAAAATGCTATTTCAAGCAGGGTGAATCTAAATACTGCGTGTGTTCCAAAATGCTAGCACCCAGTATTTTGAAATGAAAAATAATTCAAATGCATATTATAGTAATGCCGGTTAGGTTCAGCTTGGGTATTTGCCACCCACAGAAATACTTGGCGGCGTTAATTATGCCATTATAAGCAGTTTTAGTACAGCCTGGATATTTGCCCGAGCGGCGTATTTCGCGGTGAATAAGCCAATCTGCAAAGGATTATGTCTCCAACCTCTGCGGAATATAATGAACCACATTTTGTAAACAGTTTATTCTCTAAATATTTTTTCTGAAGGTTACGCAACTCATGCATCAAATACAGTAAATTTTCTATATTCTAAGCCAAAAATTGCTGTATACAAAAAGTGGTTAATTATATTCGTCAGAGGTTGGAGACTCTGTGTATATGAATGTATGGATAACTGTTTTCACGGCAGCCTTCCGTGAACAATGATTACCGGTTACGAGCATGTGTAAATCGCCAAGTAATGAAAAGTCGCCATTAGCAACAAGATATAATAGCTGTTCCGTAGTTTTTATCAAAGAAAACATATTGTTGCGGAATTACTCTGCTACTCCTGGGGTTCGTCGTTCTAAAGTCCAGTTGGTGTAAAAAGTTCAAGTAAAAAGTCACTTGTCAGGATGGAACACAAACTTTATTTCTTCTAGAACTTCGTAGAACAATCAGCTGCACACAATTCACAAGCACAATCTAGCAGTAACGTGCTTTTAACAATCCGCTTGGATCAGAAGCTCTCACAAATGCTGTATTTCTCACACAAAATAAGTCACTTTTACAGGCAAAAATTCCGTGGAAATATTCAAGGGATATAGTACACTATCCCTTAAGACACAGCAATGAAGAATTTACACACAGCACTTTAAAAACAGCTTCACAAAGCTAAAACACAGCTTCTATAGCACTATCAGTTCACACAAAACAAGCGTACTGAGAGCTCTTCACACATTGAATGTTCAACTCGCAACTGACTCTTCGGGGCGATGCGCGCTTCTATAAATAGCCGACGCAGGAGGTACAAGAGGTTTCCAGAAAAGTCAATTTCTCGAGGGTTCTACATAAAGCGTGAATTTTGATTACGTCATAGAAGAGAAATGTTAGGTTATTATGATTTTTTAATGCAGGAAAAACAACTTCCAGGCCCCATTGGGGAAATCGCGCCAAATGACCAAAAAGTCGCCAAGCTTGGCGACTTTTGGCGAAATATCGCCAAATTTGGCGCCAAAAATAAGTCCTCAAAAGTGAAGAGATCTAAGCTCTAGGACTAATATTTCTCGAGTTTTCTAGAAATCCCATATATTTGAATGGGAAACCGAAACCTCCGTATCTCCGGTTCTAATTGGCCGATTTTGATGCAACAAAAAGCAAAATTTACCTGTTTGAAGCGTAGAATACGAATTTTAAACCATTTTAAGCCCCAGAGCAGCGGGTTGCCCCGAAAATTCGTAACATTGCCCCCTTCCCAAGGACTGCACGTCCCGGGCAGTACAATCCCTAGTTAGGAGGTCACACAGGTACCTACACTGTATAACACTTAACAAGATCTTAACAACATAATTCAAGCAAGTAATCAATAGCACAATAAGCAAATACACATTAATAAATAAATAATCATCATAATAAATAATTACACTGTAATAAGTAATCAATGTAATAACAAATACACATTAATAAAATCCAATATATTACAAATATGCACACTAAACATGGCGTAAGTGGTGAGAGAAAGAGAGTTGAAGAAAGAGGAAGAGAAGAGAAAGACAGGAAGGGAATGAGAGGTGAAAGAAAAGAGGAATTACGCCATAGTGACCATAGTCTGAGCTAATTACAACCGCGGTAGATGGCTAGCCGATCGTAATGTACAACTCTTGGCTTCGAGTTTGGTGACTTACGAATCCGTACGATGACGTCATTCAGCCGGTTTAGGACTGTGTAAGGACCGTCCCACGGCGATTGCAGCTTCGGAGACAGGCCTTTCCGTCGAGTAGGATTCCATAGCCAAACTTTGTCACCTACGTTGAACTTGTGTCCCGTAGCCTTCGTGTCGTAGCGAGTCTTCATCTTTTCCGTGTTCAGGTTGATCCGCTCCCGAGCAAAATGATACACATCTTCAAACCGTGCCCGAAGGTTTTCCACGTACTCTTCTGGCGATGAAGGCGTGTCTGGAGGGCGGCCGAACACTAGATCGGCGGGAAGACGAAGATCTCTGCCGAACAACGTCTGGGAAGGTTTGAAGGTAGTCTCATGGACGGCGCTCCTATAGGCCAGCAGGAAGAGGGGGAGTTTCTTGTCCCAGTCCTCTTGATTCCTAGATACCAGAAGCGAGAGGTTGTTTAAAATTGTGCGATTGAACCTCTCCACCATGCCGTCGGATTGTGGGTGTAAAGGCGTAGTCTGGGTTTTGTCCATTCCGAGAAGTTGGCATAGTCCTTTAAAGACTGCAGAGGTAAAGTTCGTTCCTTGGTCGGAATGAAGTTGCAGAGGGGTTCCATATCTGGAAATCCATTCTTGCACCAGTACCTCTGCTACGGTCGTAGCTTCTTGATCGGGAATAGGAAACGCTTCGGGCCATTTAGAGAAGTAGTCAATGACAACTAGGATGTATTTGTTGCCATCCGAAGTTCGCGGAAGAGGTCCCAGGATGTCGAGGGCAATCCTCTCAAAAGGCGCTCCTACATTATAACGATGTAGTCTTCCACGGCTTCGTATCTTCGGGCCTTTACGGGCGGCACAGGCGTCACAAGCTTGACACCACTTTTCAACGTCGCCTCGAGCCCTAACCCAGTAGAAGCGCTCGCGAACTTTCTGCAGGGTCTTCATCACGCCAAAATGGCCTCCAGTGTAGCCATTATGAAGTTCTTCTAGAACCTTCGGAATCCTCGAACGAGGGAGTACTAACTGCCATCGGAGCATCTTGCCGTCGTCCGACTCCCATTTACGATACAGGACTCCATTCCTCAGGCAAAGCGAATCCCATAAAGCCCAGTACTGTTTTGTTGCCGGACTGTAAGATGATATTTCTTGCCAACTGGGCTTAGCGCTGGATTTTTCCATAAATTCCACAATAGGTTTGATGTCGCTGTCTGCTAATTGGTCCGCCCGAACATTTTCGTCACTCCAGGGATCTTGGGATGGTGTCGATGATGTAACTTGGCGGACAACGGGATGTTTCAGATGGTAATTTTTCTCTGCCCTGGAGCAATAGCGACAACTGTCTATGCAGGGCCTTCTCGACAAAGCATCTGCATTTCCATGAGATGACTCTTTCCGATGACGTATCTCGATGTCATATTCTTGTAATCGCTGTATCCACCTGGCTATTTGGCCCTCTGGATTCTTGAAATTTAGAAGCCAGGTTAAAGAGGCATGGTCCGTTCGGAGCAGGAACTTTCGGCCGTACAGGTAATGATGGAAGTGCTCCACGGCCTTAATGATAGCAAGAAGCTCCTTTCTCGTAACACAATAGTTACGTTCTGCCTTTGAAAGGCATTTGCTCCAGTAGGCAATGACATGTTCTTGACCATCTATCTCCTGGGACAAAACTGCTCCGACACTCTCCTTACTTGCGTCTGTGTCCAGGATAAATGGCTTGTCAGGGTGAGGATACGACAGGATCGGCGAAGATGTTAAAGCCGTCTTCAGTTCGTTGAATGCGTCCTCACATTCCTCAGTCCATAGAAATTTCTGTCCAGTCTCGGTCAATTTGTGAAGGAGTCTTGCAATTTGAGAAAAGCCCTTCACGAATTTTCGATAGTAAGTACACAGACCGAGAAAACTTCTTAAGTCATGGTTTTTCTCGGGACGACTCCAGTTCTGGACTGCGGAGGTCTTTTCGGGATCGGTTCGGACTCCGTGGGCGGATATTATGTGCCCGAGGTAACGTACTTCCCGACGAAACAAATTGCACTTCGATGGACTCAGTTTCAAGTTCGCCTGCAGCACCTTTCTTTTCTGCAGCACCTTTCGGATGTTCTCAAGATGCTCTTCGAAAGTCCTTCCAACGATGATGATATCGTCCAAATAAACGAGACATGCTTCGTAGGAAAGTCCTCTCAACACTGTCTCCATTAGTCGCTCGAATGTAGCAGGTGCGTTGCAGAGTCCAAAAGGCATAACTCTGAACTGCCACAATCCTTGTCCCGTGGTGAACGCAGTCTTTTCACGGTCGTCGGGATGAATTTCCACTTGCCAGTAACCACTTTTCAGATCCAGAGTGGAAAACCATTCGTTTCCCGATAAAGTGTCCAAAGTGTCGTCTATCCTGGGAAGAGGGTAGCTGTCTTTCTTGGTAATGTCATTCAGACGTCTGTAGTCAACACAGAACCGGGTGGAACCATCCTTCTTCCGGACCAAAACAATCGGCGAGGCCCACGGACTAGTCGATGGCTCGATGACGTCATCACGATGCATCTCCTCTAAAAGTCTGCTCACCTCTTCTTGCTTAGCAAACGGCAGCCGCCTAGGATGTTGCTTGATGGGAGAATGGCTGCCTGTATCTATCCTATGTTGAGTTAAGCTCGTACGGCCAAAGTCACCCGAAGTACCGGAGAAGAGGTCTTCAAATTCGGCTATTACTTTCTCCGCAGCGCTTCTCTGTTCTGCCGTTAACTCCACGTCTTTTATTAATTCCTTCGTCAGGCACTCGGAAGATTTAGCTGTCGTTTGGCTGATGTCCTTATTAATGCAGGTAACAGGAGTGCATGTCGCCAACACTTCATTTTTCTTTATCACCTTCGACTTGTCCGTCACATTTACTACTCTAACTGGAATTTCTGTTCTCGACAAGTCCACAAGTGTTGCTCCTACCAGTACTCCTCTGACGGAATCACTATTGTTTGGGTGTTCGATTAATCCAAAGCGGAATTTATTGTTTTCTTTTACTGTTCCAGAAATTATTGAATCAGTTCTGCGAGGTAGAGTGATATCAGTCTGGGCTATTATTTGCTGAACAGGTAAAATAGTTTCATTTTTAATATCGAACGCAGCTATTTCTTCTGAGTCTGAACGAAGCTCGTTATTCTTAAAGTCCAAGTTAAATTTGTGCGATTTTAAAAAGTCGAGTCCGAGAATAAAAGAGTCTGTAATATTGGCGACATATACCACATGGTCGTATCTGGCATTTACAAACGTGATTTCTACTTGCGCTTTTCCGTCCACTTCGATCTTGTCACCTGTCACAGTCTGGAGGGTCAGCGAGGGCGGAGTCCAGATAATCTTCAAGTTCAATTTCTTGGCCAGATCCGTCCTTATGATGGTTACGTTCGCTCCAGTATCAATCACCATGTGGCATGGGGAACCATTAACGTATCCCAGTACGAATAGTCCATTACTGCCGCCATTCACTGATGAAATCTGTAAGACTTTCAAACGGGGCTTTTGAATATCCCTCAGCCTCTGTTCCTGAAAGTCGTCTCTTTTCTGTCTTCCTTCATGGGCTTCTCTGGTGCATTGATAACTGCGATCTTTACGACGAGAGTTCTTTTGTGCGTCGCAGTATTTTCGTAAATGCCCCTCGCTGTTGCACCTCCAACATTTCACTTTTCTTGGCTCTGACTGTTCTTGTCGTTCCACCAGATTTTCCAGGGTCTTTAATTTATTCTCTAATCTCTCCATTTCTCCATCCGTAGGCTCCTGGAATGACACAGCTCTAACATTATGCCGCTCTTTTCTTACGGCCAGCTGAGCTGCCTCTAGCTTCATGGCGAATACGAGGGCAGACCTGAGATCTTTATAATCCGCCAAGATCAATGCTTTCTGAATTTCAGAGTCCACGAGGCCTTCAATAAAATGTTGCACTGCAACTTCTTCTCGAACATTATCAGGATAACTGCCATAGGCTAGATGACACAGCCTATCTATGTCGGAAGCCAGCTCTTGGAGGGTCTCGCCAGGTCTCTGTATCCTTGACTTAAGTTGGATTCTACTATATTCTTTCTGGCACTTCTCTCCGAATTTCATCTCCAAGGCACTGGCAAGGGCGTCAAAATCTCCTATCTTCGTTGCTCCGATAGTTTGCAATACATTAATTGCATCTCCGCTAAGGGAAGCGGCCAGTTGATTAGCTTTCTCGGACTCCTCCAACCATTGGCTCTGGCGACGATCGAAAATTGGGTCTTGTAAGCTTCCCAGGGAGTCTTTCCGTCATAGGCAGTAAGTTTCACTGCTGGGCGGTGTGAAGATAACCTGATGTTTTCGGGTAACTTTCCCAGCTTTACGAGAGAGTCCAATTTTTCTTCAATTTTAGCTTCACATTCTTCATGTATTTTCGAAACTATATTTTCTTTCCAGTCTAGTTTCTCCTCAATTTTATTCTTAAATTCTTCCCGCATTCTGCAAATATCTTTCTGCAATTCTTTAACATTTTCTTCTATTTTCCCTTCAATTCTTTGTTCATATTTCGTTTGAGTTTCTTCTATGAGCGACATTCTTTTCTCCATTATCTCTTGATTTTCCTGCACACTCTTTTCGAATTTCTCTAATTTTCCCAAAGCAGTCTCCATTTTCTCCAATCCCAATTTCATTCCTTCTTGTCCGGCTTCAATTTTCTTCTCTAAATCCGCTTTCATCTGTTCTTGTCCAGCTTCAATTTTCTTTTCTAAATCGGTCTGTCCTGCTTCAATTTTCTTCTCTAAATCCGACTTCATCTGTTCTTGTCCGGCTTTCATCTCGTCTTGTCCGGATTTCATCTCGTCTTGTCCGGATTTCATTTCCTGCATCATATTCATGAGCTTTTGAAGTTGTTCTTCCATTTTTCGTCTAGTCAAAACCACAAACTGGAAAATTAAAGTCTTTCTTTAGGACCCCACTTCTGACACCAAATGTTGCGGAATTACTCTGCTACTCCTGGGGTTCGTCGTTCTAAAGTCCAGTTGGTGTAAAAAGTTCAAGTAAAAAGTCACTTGTCAGGATGGAACACAAACTTTATTTCTTCTAGAACTTCGTAGAACAATCAGCTGCACACAATTCACAAGCACAATCTAGCAGTAACGTGCTTTTAACAATCCGCTTGGATCAGAAGCTCTCACAAATGCGGTATTTCTCACACAAAATAAGTCACTTTTACAGGCAAAAATTCCGTGGAAATATTCAAGGGATATAGTACACTATCCCTTAAGACACAGCAATGAAGAATTTACACACAGCACTTTAAAAACAGCTTCACAAAGCAAGCTAAAACACAGCTTCTATAGCACTATCAATTCACACAAAACAAGCGTACTGAGAGCTCTTCACACATTGAGCGTTCAACTCGCACACTGAACTGTCGGGGCAGCGCGCCGGTTTATAAAGAGGAGGCAGAAACTGCGGGAAGCTTCTAGAGGAGTATATTTCTTGATTCTACATAAAGCGAGAATATTGATTATGTCATAGAAGAGAAATGTTAGGTTATTATGCGTTTTTAATGCAGGAAAAACAACTTCCAGGCCCCATTGGGAAAATCGCGCCAAATGACCAAAAAGTCGCCAAGCTTGGCGACTTTTGGCGAAATATCGCCAAATTTGGCGCCAAAAATAAGTCCTCAAAAGTGAAGAGATCTAAGCTCTAGGACTAATATTTCTCGAGTTTTCTAGAAATCCCATATATTTGAATGGGAAACCGAAACCTCCGTATCTCCGGTTCTAATTGGCCGATTTTGATGCAACAAAAAGCAAAATTTATCTATTTGAAGCGTAGAATACGATTTTTAAACCTTTCTAAGCCCCAGAGCAGCGGGTTGCCCCGAAAATTCGTAACAATATGAAGTACTGTTTTCTTAGAAATGATTATTAACTATACGTATACGTAAGTCGCCAAATTATGAAAAATCGCCGTGGATGACAAATACACAAGGTGTTCCATAGGTTTTGCACAATTAAAAATAGTGTGAAGTTGTTCCAAGGAACATGCAAGAACCAAGGAATGTGTTGCTCGGTAACATTCTGTCAGATCAAATCTTTGGATTTTGTCAATTATGCCTTTTTTACGAATAAGTTTTATTAGGGGCCGAATGCCTCAGATTAAAAGCGAGCATAGCGAGTCTAGGGGCTTTGGTCCCTAGTAACTTAAAAAAAAAAAAAAAAAAAAAAAAAAAAAAAAGGTGTGGATATAATGCTAGCACTATAAAATAGTAACAGAGCAATTATCATTAAAAAAAATTTCATAAAATTAGTTTCTTTGTCTCTTATCTTATCTTCTTATATATAATAAAATCCGAGAGTAAACATTGTATGTAGCTATGTAGGTAGGTTTGTGACCACCGATCTTGCGCGCGTCTCTCGATCGCATTGCGTCGAGACGGTTGGTCGCAGACCTACCAAATTTTGCATACGGCTTCACTAGGACAGATACTAACACGCCTCGGAGCGATTTTTTCGAAATTCGAATTAGAAAATGTTTTATTTTATGTTTTGTCCGATTTTTAGCGATTTTTCTCGCTTAATACGTAATAACGCCGGTAATTACACTCGCAAGAAAACGAAATTTACATCATCGGATAGAGGAGAAAATTTTCTTTTAAAAATTGTTTGTTCGGACTGTCTAACATAATTTGCAGATTTTTGGGAATTTTTCAAATAAAATTAAATTTGACGCTTACTTTCGTAAAATAGTTTTAAAATTCCTGCATCTTGAATTCTATCCGTCATAACTTTTTTATATTTTGTCAAATGATGGAGCATACATTTCGCCCTCTTTTAAAAGAAAAACCAGAGGAAAATATAAATTAGGAGATTTTTTACGAATTTTTAAGTAAAGAATTATTTTCATTTCAATATTAGCAGCTTAAAATTTTCGGTATGATATCTTGCGTTTTGGTTGTCTTGGAGACAGTAACAATTATTAAAATTGCCAGTTGAAAAAAAAATAAAATTACTTTAAAATAACAGTTTTAGCATTTGAAAAGTGCGTGATTTTGATGTCATAAGTTTAAAAGCTCTTTCGAAACTCAATCAGAATAACGGACTCACAAGCAAAACATACGCCACGCATGAAATAATTCTATATTTTACTTTACGTTGCCAGATAAATAATTGAATGCTCTTTTTTCACCAGTGAATTATCCAGCATTATTTTCGATTCAGATTTTAAATGGGTCACGTTTTCGAATAGCAGGAAATATATTGCGATATTAAACAGGGCCTGATTATGACCAACAGGGGGCCCCGGGCATTGATGAATTTTGCCCCCCCCCCCATGTATGAAATTTGTTTTATTTTTCATAATTTGTTTGTAAAAAAAGAACAACATTTGAAATTGGGGGCCATTTCGAGCCGGAGGCCCCTGGGCAAAGTCCCGATTTGCCCGTGCGATAATAGGGCCCTGGTGCTAAATACACCAATCTGACAAGAACTATGCGTAAAAATTTATGGTATAGCTGATTTAGTGACAACCATAAAGGGAAATGATTATCGTTTATGCTAATGCGTAAATTGCAAAGAATCACCAAAGAGTAAAGGCCTACATTCGTGGCAAATATCTAAACCGTTTCTTTAAATTAAGCATTAACGGTTCCAAAACGACAGTATATTTTATTGGTATCAGTAAAAGGTAGTATAATTAATAGTAAGTAGATACGATAAGGCAATATTGATCAAAACACAATATACCGCATTAATAAATATTTAGTGAAACTAAGTCTTCTATTCATTTTTTAACAGACGTATTGCATCACAGCTAACAAAACATTAAGTAATTCTACGTCGCGTTGATATATCACGCGGTAGTTTCAACAGAAAAGACTGTAACAGAACTTTCTTTTTTCTTGGAGATTTTGTTTTGTCACAAGTAGCTAGCTGCGTGCGGGCACATTTTAGGAAAATGTTCTTCTCTTGCCTTGCGAAGAGCGGGTACACAACTATTTAATTATAAAATAAAACGGCTCTCCACTTCATGTAGCATCTAAGGTATTAATGGCATAACTTAAATCTAAAAAAGAGTATGATGCAGAAATGAGACATTTTGAATATTGGGAATTTTTACTGCGAACCGTCACGCTTTCCTTTACTGATCGTGAATGACACCGACATAGTTTTTTACGTCATAATATTAACAATGGTCACAGGTCAATACTTATACTAACTTTACGAATAAGTAATGAGTAACTTTACGCAAAGAGTCAAATAATTTTGCTTATTTTTAGATTCCAAATCTCTGGAATCAATTCGAACTATACATGTAAGAAAAAGTTTCGTTCCCTACCGTGCGGAGAACGGGCACGCAGCTAGTATATATAATAAAATCCGAGAGTAAACATTGTATGTAACTATGTAGGTAGGTTTGTGACCACCGTTCTTCTTGCGCGCGTCTCTCGCTCGCATTGCGCCGAGACGGTGGGTCGCAGACCTACCGAATTTTGCATACGGCTTCACTAGGACAGATCCTAACATGCCTCGGAGTGATTTTTTCGAAATCCCAATTAGAAAATGTTTTATTTTATGTTTTGTCCGATTTTTAGCGATTTTTCTCGCATAATACGTAATAACGCCGGTAATTACACTCGCAAGAAAACGAAATTTACATCATCGGATAGAGGAGAAAATTTTCTTTTAAAAACTATTTGTTCGGACTGTGCAACATAATTTGCAGATTTTTGGGAATTTTTCAAATAAAATTAAATTGGACGCTGACTTTCGTAAAATATTTTTAAAACTGCTGCATCTTGAATTCTATCCGCCATAACTCTTATATATTTTGTCAAATGACGGAGCATACATTTCGCCCTCTTTTAAAAGAAAAATCAGAGGAAAATATAAATTAGGAGATTTTTTACGAATTTTTAAGTAAATAAGGATTTTCATTTCAATCGCAGCAGCTTAAAATTTCGGTATGATATCTTGTGGTTTGGTTGTCTTGGAGACAGTAACAATGATTAAAATTGCCAGTTGAAAAAAAAATTATTTAAAAATAAGCGAGTTTTCACATGTGAAATGTGCGCCACTTTGACGTCACGAGTTTAAAACCCCTTTCGAAACTCAATCAGAATAATGGACTCACAAGCAAAACATACGCCACGCATGAAATAATTCCATATTTTATTTTACGTTGCCAGAAAAATAATTGTATGCTGTTTTTTCACAAGTGAATTATCCGGCATTATTTTCAATTGAGATTTTAAACGGGTCACGTTTTCAAATCGCAAGATATATATTGCGGTGTTAAACAGGGCCTGATTATGACCAACAGGGGCCCCGGGCATTGTTGAATTTGGGGGCCCCCCGTCTATAAAATTTGTTTTATTTTTCAGAATTTTTTTTTATAGAAAAAGAACAAAATTTGAATTTGGGGGCGATTTTGGGCCGGAGGCCCCTGGGCAAAGTCCCGATTTGCCCGTGCGATAATAGGGCCCTGGTGCTAAATACGCCAATCTGACAATAATTATGCGTAAAAATTTATGGAGAGCTGATTTAGTGGCAACCATAAAGGGAAATGATTATCGTTTATGCTTATGCATAAATTGCAAAGAATCACCAAAGTGTAATAGACTACATTCGTGGCAAATATCTAGACCGTTTCTTTAAATTAAGCATTAACGGTTGCAAAACGAAAATATATTGTATGGGTATCAGTAAAAGATAGTATAAGTAATAGTAAGTAGATATGATAAGGCAATATTGATCAAAGCAGAATATACCGCATTAATAAATATTTCGTGAAACTAAGCCTTCTATTCATTCTTCAACAACCGTCTTACATCACAGCTAACAAAATAGTAAGTTAGTCTACGTCGCGTTAATATATCCCGCGGTAGTTTTAACAAAAAAGACTGTAACACAACTTTTTTCTTGGAGATTCTGTTTTGTCACAAGTAGTTATGATCGCATTTTAGGAAAATGTTCTCTTCTTGCCTTGCGAAGAGCGGATACACAACTATTTAATTATAAAATAAAACGGTTCTCCACATCATGTAGTATCTAAAGTATTAATAGCATAACTTAAATCTAAAAAAGAGTATGATGCAGAAATGAGACATTTTGAATATTAGGAATTTTCACTGCGAACCGTCACGCTTTTCTTTTCTAATTGCGAATGACACCGACATAGTTTTTTTGCTTCATAATATTAGCAATGGTCTCAGGTCAGTACTTATACTAACTTTACAAATAACTAATGAGTCACTTTACGCCAAGAGTCAAATCATTTTGCTTATTTTTAGATCCCAAACCACTGGAATCAATTCGAACTATACATGTAAGAAAAAGTTTCGTTCCCTACCGTGCGGAGAACGGGTACGCAGCTAGTTTTATAATAAAATCAAAATTTGCAAATTTTTAAACTTAAAAAGATTATTTGGAGGCTGTTGTAAGGGGCCCGGGCGCTTGCCCCCTAATACCCTGCCGGAAATCAGTCTCTGGTTATAAAAAAGCGGGCCCGAACTCATCTCTATTGCACAGATGTCAGAACCGGCCCTGGCAGCTCCCGTTACGCCATAGCGTGGGACTCTTTCGACACCCACCTGTTACTAAAGCCCATGTCCTGGAAATTGACTTTAAAACTAAAACCAGCTTTTAAATATTATTTATCTCGAATCTTGGAAACACCCAAAGACAAAAGCTGTCGTTAAAAAGAAAAAACCGAACTGCTCAGAATTTCAATTAAGATCTCCCGCACATCCACATTTCCTAATCCGGTATCTTCCACGGGGAGTGTCGGGAGGTCCAGCTGTTTTGACGAGCCACAGGACGAGTTTGCTCGTAGGTGGGCGGTGGTGGTCTCGAGGGAAAAAAAAAAAAAAAAACACGGCATGTATCACGTCTTCGCGGCAGAAGCTACCGTGCAAGACGAGTTCAGAGGTGAGAAGTATTACCTCGATCGTGAAACTTAAAGGCGTCTCCTTCACCCACCCACCCCTCACTGATGACGTAAGAGAAGCAGTCGGATTACAAGGTGCTGGGGATTTTTGAAGTATTTCGAAAAAACTCATGTGATTTCGGCATAAAAATATAGTTAAACTAATTATGGCAAGCCCTTCAGAATTTTTAGAACCCCTCTTTACAAGCTGTACTATACACAGTAATAAATGATAAACCTGTCTCCAGTACGAAACTTTCAGAAAAAAATTCTTAAAAATCGAAAATTTAGGAGGATGTTTCACGCTTAGAAAATTTTTGCTGTGCAACTCCATATTGAAGAATTTTTCCAGAAAGTTTTACAAGGGACACTGTTGTTTCATTTATTACGCTCAGTGTAGTGCAGCTATGAAGAATCATCCTGATTTTTTTTTTTTTTTTTCGAGTCTGTCATATTTAGTGTACTTTCCTTTGTGTAAAACGTCCATGAGGAAGATTCTGTTTCTTCGAACAGCCTTGAAGTATGCAAAGGAACATCTATAAAAAAGAAACGAAGTGCCAGATACACTAAACCAATGGAACCAAATGAATCATGCTAAATATATTGATCATGAAATATTTTCCAACATTTAGAGACTAATGGATCTCAGACGTAAAGTAATTTGTTTGCTTACTACTGAGTTTGGCAACAGATGTCCTTCTCGTTCAAACGATACACCAATGGGTGCCGATCCAGGGGCCTTATTCTCCGCAAATCGGTTAGAAACCCAAGTTGTTAACTTTAGGAGGAGCGTCAAGGGGTTCTAGTGATTGGCTAAAAGGCTTCCATTAAAGTCGTTAGCGCAATCGATTGCAAACAACTAAGTCAGGACAGTTGACAGCCAATCACCGACTATTTCCGAACAATCGCGGAGAATAGACCTCCAGGTGATAGGCCTGTCATCTGGGTATTGGTTCCGAATCAGGAGACCACTCATACGGATCAACGCTAGCCTTTCTGCTAGGGGCCCTTAAAATGAAAGGCCACCATTTCCGGCCATCGTAATGGTGAAGCCCATCGTCGGTATATAGATCCGACCGTTAGAAAGAAGCACCATGCTCTATATTGAAAAAAAGAGCAAACGTAGCATCGAATCAATTCTTTTCAGAGTTCATTATATAACGCAGGCCACAATGACAAACCTTCCCATTCAATGCATATTTTTGCTTTCCCGCATGAATGCACATAGAACATGCATACTATAATATAAAATCTTATAATACAGCCTACATATTTATATCATATAAAGCACAGTTATATTAATTTTGATAGTATGCAATATACATAAAGCCTAAAATCTCTTATTTATTAATAAAGAAAGAGCCTTTTACTTTATTGTTATTTTTCATTTGCAAAAATTAGCTATTTTCGTTATGAAAATGCAGCAAAAAGAAACCGTGTCTGTAAAAGATAGCCAATCTTCAGATATTTACCGTTGCATAACAGGTAAACATTCACAGATATTTATTTAGTGAAGTTTTAAACTTATTATGTTAGTTCCTGCATTTTGATCAAAATAAATAAATAAATAAATGTTAATAGCTGATGTCCGCTGAAAATTTTTCAACCTTGACTGCGCAATCTTCAACATAGAGCCTTAGCTGAGTCTTCAGAAACCCAAACTTGGAAACAACACTGCTCATGGAAAGGGAGTCTTCTCCAGTGCGTCTTTTCAGTGATGAGAAAAAGCAAATTCTACCTGGGTACAAGATTGAATATAAATAGGGCGGAGGGGGGGGGGAAAGAATTCCCAAATCTGATAAACTGCCGCCATGCCTAATGCTGGGGTTCCAGGGACACGATTCTCCACGAGTCGGTTGAAAAGCCAAGTCGTTAATTCTGTACCGCCTTGAGGAGGAACCTTAGGGAGGAGCCTTAACGGGCTCGTATGTTGTGCGTTGTGTTGTGTTGTGGGATTAAGGCCAATTATCTGCACGAGGGATCTGGGCCTATGGGTGGGGTGCCCTTCGTGGGAGGTCTTTCTAAGGGGTACTAACCCGTATTTACGGAAAGTTTCGGAGAAACCACGGAAAACTCCGAAAGGTTAGGTCTGGTTTCGAACCAGGCACCTTCCGTCTTCCAGTTCGTTATGCACCATGCCATTGGTCGGGTAACGGCCTCTTATGATTAGCTAAACGGGGTTAGGAACAGGTCAGACAGTCGTTAGAGCAGTTGATAACCAACAAATGGGTCGGGAAAGTTGAAAGCTAGCAAACGTCTAGCTTCGATTACCTGAGGGAGAATAGACCGCCAGGACACAGATACCTGTGGGGGACGCCTGCAAGAAGTTAAAATGTCATTTAAATTTCACCTAATTTACGTATTTCATATCCCTCATACATAAACATTTACTATTAGTTAAAATTTTGAACGCCAAGCGTGAAATATTTTAAACGAATTAATGTCCTGTCTCCTTTCAAAAAGAAAGAAAAAAAAAAATAGCAACTTTTTTAGTTTTACGAAGTTTTTGATGTTATTAACAGGTCAAATATTTCAGTTTTGCAAATACTAGAGAATAAAAAGTGAGGTTACAAAGAATATCTCTTTCAGAAAAAAAAAAGAAAACTTTTTCTTTTTCATTTTCTAAAACTTTAAAATTCGTCCAAAAAAATTTCTAAATGAAAATTTACAAATTTTGTGATTTTTTTTTAACGATCTTGTTATTAGTTATGATAATCAGATATTGTTAAATTTATACATTTTTAAATAAACCACAACTACCTTTATTAAATAAGAAAACAATTGTAAATTTATTAAATTAAAATTTTTGAAGATTTTTCATCAATTGAATTGGATAATCAGACATTTTATTTTGGTTTTCAGCTAAAAATATGTCCTTTATAACGTTTGTAAGGTAATTTCAGTAGATATTTTTGTACTTACTTCTGGACAATTTTGGGGCCTCTAAAAAGTTGGGGACCCACAACATGTGCCATGAATACGCTGCCATAAATGAGCCACCCCTCCCCCCCCTATCCCAGGCTTTGAAATATTTAGGAATTTAATAATTTATCCTATTTTTAGGGGGGGGTTATAATCAACATCTGATTCGATTAAAAGCATTAACTAAATATTTTAAGCTGTATTACATTATAATAACGACATCGTAGGTGTTTTATAAATGTTCTTTTAACGTGTTTCAGTATTCATAATTTATAATGGTTGCTGCTTATATAAATGCATTCCAACCTGTAAATCACACGTAAATAATTTTAAATTGTACTTGTAGATATCATCACCGATGAATCACTTGACATGAGCCTAAATAAAGTACATAAATTAGTTTCTAAATACTATCAAAATTATAAATTGTAGGTTTCATTCACGCGCGCATGTCCTTTTGATTTTGTTTATTTAGAAAGGTCAGGAGGTTTTGAAAAAATCAAATATATCGCTTGATGTTTAAACAAATGCTTAAGATAGTGCATTTTGTATAACAGCTTCTCGCTGTTAATGGAGTAGTACTTGTTTGTAAACAGATAAATCATCCACATGTTCAGGACCATAACTGTAATTGGAAGGTTTCGCTGTATAAGGGTCGTCCAAATGAAAGTGGCATTACAGGCGGCTAGAGAAAGGTTTAATGATATTAATATAAATTAGCATACAAAAGAAAGAGGTAATACAGGTGTAACAGATAGACTGAACAAAGTTACATTGTAGGTTTGAAACAAGTATCCTAGGATGGTGAATACCCTGGGCGACAAACTCCGGGGAAAGGGACAACCTTTCATTCGCTACTGTGTGCATACTTCATTTGCTCACAGACGTTTCCTCTTCTCATTCGTGACGGTCTCTTGAGAAGGATTCGGCTAATCGTCACTCTCAAAATAGCGGAGGAAATGTCTATGAGCGAAGGAAGTGTGCACACAATACTGCATGAAAGGTTGTCTCTTTCCTCGGAGCTTCTTACCCAAAATTTTCATCATCTCGTTGACCTCTAGGACACTTGTTTCAACCTGCAATGTGACTTTGTGTAACCTACATGCGTTACACCTGTATTATCTCTTTCTTTTGTATACTAATTTATATTAATACCACCAAACCATATCTCAAATCGCCTGTAGTGCCTCTTTCATTTGGGTGACCCTTATACTTTCGAAAACGGCAGAAATCAGAAATCTAGAAATGGCTCACTGTTTCACGCTTGCACACCAACACTCATGCATGAACATCTGACTTATTTTTGTTTTTCTTCTTTTTGTGGTACGTGCTATCTCAAGTGCCGGATCTATATTCTTCTGAGGAAAGCCGCTCGGCAGTGATCCATCGGTGGGGACATGTCTCTTGAAGTGTTTCCGATGAGACGACTCCTTCCATATGTGACATGTGTTCCTCTCTCACTAATATGACGTCAAAGAATGGATGTCACTTGAGAAGACTTATTTTTGTTCCTTGTCGGGGGAGAGAAGAATAATGAAATAAAAAGATTCATATTGACCTTTTACAGGCCAATATTCACAACTGGGAACATCAAATTAAAAAATTTATTAAAAAATGAAATTTTAACTTGACTTGAAAAAATTAGCAGACATAGTTAAAAGATGATTTGATTTTTTGAAATAGAATTTGTACATATTTCTCAGGAAATTGGACAAAAAATCATAAAAGTAGTCATTTTCATAAATTTTGACAGTAATTCGTATCTTGATACACCCGCACCCCCTTCAAACTTAATTCATGTATTTATTTAAATTAAAAAATAAATTTTTCATTAACTCTTAATATTTCGCTTATTATTTAAACTATCCATCAGTATATTTCGTTTTTGAAACCAAAGTAAAAGTTTAGTCAGAAATGACCCGTGTTCCCAATTCGGAACACTGTGCAAATTGAATTGTATTGAAAAAAATGTTCCACCATTTAAATGACTAATATATCCTCTAACTAACGCATTAGAAAATAAAATATGAAAGAAAAAAAAAACTAATTTAAAATATGCCTGGGTCTGAATTCGGCCACTAAAAGGTAGGAAAAAAGAAGGTAAATCATGCCAAACACATCGATTATAAAATATTTTGCAACACAACGATATTTTCGCTCCAAATTTGCCAACTTAAATCTGCAGAGATTTCGGAGGTAGCTTTTAAGAAATGTTGTATTACCAATACGAATGTAATTTTGTAAGACCCCGTAAACGAGCTTTAAAAGCGTTTTCGATTGTTTAACAAACTGAAGAGTAAACTTTTAAAAACATTTTTATGCTTATTCTATTGTGTTTGAAATGGACAAATGTCGCTAAACTCTGATAGAGCGTAATGTTTTCGAACTCTTTTGAGTGCTCCTGTAGAAGAACTATTAATAATACAGACACTATTTTCAATGGAGAGCTTTATATTGTAATCCTTAGTAACACGTATCAGTTTTGTTTCATTTGAAATAGCCGAACATAGCATCCCTAAACTACGCCTTAAAAAATGACTGCCCACAGAGCGTAATGTATTAGAATTCTTTTGAATGCTGCTGTCGAAGAATTGTAAACGCTACATACACTGTTGCCATGGGACAACAAGTTTCTCTAATATTGCGTGATCTGACATGAATCTGATATCGCAAGTGAGACTGACGTCATTTTGACGTCAGTCAAAAGGAATGACGTCAGTCGCACTTGCGATATCCAGCTTGATTAACGGAAAAACGAAAAATAAAAATAAATATAAATCACATTGTGTTCACCTCTTTTAGTGTATCAGATACTCGGGAAGCTTTCTGAAACTGAAAATTACTACAAGCGGCAAAAATTTGGCAACGGGTGGATTTTCAATAAATTTAAATTACCCCATGTTTCTACGTAAATTTGTGCGAAATTTCAAACTTGTTGAACGCACACACACACACTATCCCATTTATATGATATACAGGGTGTCCCAAAAAATGTGAAAACACGTTTTAATTCTTTATTTACTGAGATAAGTTTGTAATGTAAAATGAAAAAAAATGTAGAGAAAATGACTGTGTTGAGAATACAATATCTTTCGTACATTTGAATTCCTGGATGATTCTTGGTGGTATACAAATGAAAAAAGTTACACTTTTCAAATTTGTATATGACCTCCGTACAAAAATATTCCCAATTAGTAAAATGTGCAGCGCACACTAATGAAGTCATAAACAAAATTTGAAAGCTATGTCCTAAAAAGTATCAGAGATATGAAGATGAAATATATACTGATTTAAACGACTTTTCAATATCTCTCGTTAAGAAAAAAAAAAAAAAGTCACATCGGATGATCGCATTTCAGGGGTCGTACAAAAATTTCGAATTTTTTTCTTTTTTCTTTTCTTTTTTTTTTTTTTTTTTTTTTTTTTTCACGCCAACGATAAACGTTTGCATTCAAATTCATATATGGTCCCATATCATTTTTGTTCAAAGATAATCACATCTCTGAGACGTTTCATAATGAAAAGCTGAAATTTTATGCTTCACCTCATCAGTGTACGGGGAACATTTCACTAATTCAATTTTTCGATTTTTTTCCCCTTTTTCTTTTTTGTACAGGGGTTGTATACAAATCTAAAATTTGTAACTTTTTGAAAATTGAGGAGAGGAATTTTTTCTTAATACAGCCCCCTCCTCCCCGCCCCTTCTTTTTTCCTACCTTACTTTCATTTTTTCGATTTACATTGCCCACTTATCTCTAATAAATAAAGAATTAAAGCTCGTTACCACTTTTTTGGGACACACTGTATATACTTGGTGTGTAAAGGGAGGGGGGGAGGAATGGAAGCCCTAAAACAAGCAAATCTTCTGTTTCCTTCTCACATCATCAGATCTCATTTAAACCCCAGTTCTGAAGAGGGACGTTTGTCGTATTATAAGATGAGAGGTTTTCCTCAGCTACTGTGAAATTGAACTTGTTTTTGGCGCGTTCGTGAGGATTTGTGGCGTGCAGAATTCAAAAGCGGAGGTTTATCGCTATTTTGGCTGCTTTCGATTTCTTTTCAATTAGATTAGTTAGAAACATAAGACAGTTAAGAAGTTGTACACCCTCCAAAAAAAGTATTCGAGCAAGAGAGAAATTTCCTACACTGGTTTCGTATATTAAAAATTATTTATCATAGAATATGAATTAGGCTATGTATAAAAATGACTTTCCATATTTCTATCAAGTTGTGCGTTTTTCAAAAACTCAATTATTATTCGCAAATCTAAAATAGGAAATTTCTCTCTTGCTCGAATACTTTTTTTGGAGGGTGTATCTTCGGATTATCATTATTATTATTTAAGATCAGGTGATGCGGACATGGTTCTGGAATATAGATCCGTAGATATGGGTATTCTTTTTTTGGATCCCACTGACACGGGTGTAAATTTTAATAATAAGTCTAGATCTGCGGATACTGGTACCTATCTTTCAGTCAGTACATTAGATTTAAGTATTCAGTATATTAGATTTAAGTATAAAATTCTGCCACTCTGAAACATTTTAGCCAATTCGTTAATAACAACAAAAATAAATAAATACATAAAAAGCCACACAAAATTAAAATCTGTAATACTTTCATATTTTAAATAAGCACTAAAGTGTTATATATGTTAAAAGAGTATCATATTCCATGCGCCTCCCCTATTTTCTTTCCTTATTCCATTAAGTTGGAAAGTGCATCATTATGCACGAGTGTGCCGCATTTTTCTCCCTTGTTCCAAAATAAAACAGATTTTTGGAATCGAAATCTATCTTAAAATGCCCTACTGAAACTGTTTTACAATCTTCTCCAAGTATATTACAACTATACTTCGCCATTTTAAACAATTTGGAATGTGCATCATAATCCATGAGTGTGCCGTGTTTGTCTTTCTCGGGTTGATTCCTACTTCAACGCTTCCACCCTCGCGAAGTTGGCGATGATTAAACGTATGCAGTTACCATGACGATTTTTTTGCACTTATGCGCAAACCGTAATTTAGAATCAAAATAGCGGTTTGGAACAATATGTTAGTACAGCATTACTTATTTATTAATTTTCGGTTGCTAATTAATGTAGCTTTAATGATTAAGTGTCATCAAATTCATTAACTGATGAGTTTATCGCTAATTTGTTCACTTTAGTTTTCATCTAATTCTTCTGGGAGCGTTGAAACGTCTAGACCCATGATTGCAAAGCTCGTCAAAGTGCGGCAATTTTTCAGGTTGGCGATAGTGAGAGCATCAAAGTAGGAATCAACACTTTTTGTTTTATAAAACACATCTTTGAAATAGAAATCTATCTTAATATCGCCTGTTAAAACTGTTTTACAATCTTCGGTAAGCCTATTCCAACTGTACTTCATTATTTTAAGTACTGTTTGGAATGGACGTCATAATCTATGAGTGTACCGTATTTGTCTTCCCAGTTTCATTAAAACACTTTTTCGGAATTGAAATTTACATTAAAGTCGCCTGCTAAAACTATTTTACAATCTTCGCCAGGCATATCGCCTGGCGATATCGCCTGTTAAAATCCATTCGCCAGGCATATCGCCTGTTATCTTCGCCAGGCATATCGCCTGTTAAAACTGTTTTACAATCTTCGGTAAGCATATTCCAACTGTACTTCATTATTTTAAGTACTGTTTGGAATGGACGTCATAATCTATGAGTGTACCGTATTTGTCTTCCCAGTTTCATTAAAACACTTTTTCGGAATTGAAATTTACATTAAAGTCGCCTGCTAAAACTATTTTACAATCTTCGCCAGGCATATCGCCTGGCGATATCGCCTGTTAAAATCCATTCGCCAGGCATATCGCCTGTTATCTTCGCCAGGCATATCGCCTGTTAAAACTGTTTTACAATCTTCGGTAAGCATATTCCAACTGTACTTCATTATTTTAAGTACTGTTTGGAATGGACGTCATAATCTATGAGTGTACCGTATTTGTCTTCCCAGTTTCATTAAAACACTTTTTCGGAATTGAAATTTACATTAAAGTCGCCTGCTAAAACTATTTTACAATCTTCGCCAGGCATATTTATACTTTTCATTTGTGCTGTCCTATTCTAACTATACTATTCCTTGAAACTGTCGCGTTTGCCAGCCAAATTTGCCAGTCGCGTTTCTAGCCAAATTTGGAAGCTATCGCTAAGCTTGGTTCGGTTTTGAAAACTTATTTTTGGCACCAAACTTAGTGATCAATTATCAAAAATTGCAAAGCTTCTGCGACTTTCAATTTTTTAATTTCTCGCCAACCCCCTCCGCGTGATCTGACAAACATATTTGACTAACTGATTCGGCGGCATTAGTTATGTCGACACAAAAATCCTATCCCGATTTTAATAGCATTGTAGTGTTAATATTGATTGTATTTACACATTAAAATTCCAATATCATTTCACATTAAACCATAAGTTAAATAGTTTTAAAAATCTGGAGTGACTCCACTCGACTTTCCTAACTCTTACAATTAAGATCATTACCTAGCATTTAAATAAATTTTAATCGATGAATAATTCAAACATATATACCAAATTAAAGCTCAATCGAATGCACCGTTTAAACGCTAACTCACTTTCAAGAATTCCCCCCCCCCCCCGCCATATGTCATAATATAAAAGAAGTCTTTGTCGTAGCCCTATAGAAAAACTACAAATCCTATACACACCAAAATCAATACCGGTCTTACGATGGTGGTTTATAACATAGACACCCAATTTGAGCTCAATCGGTTGTACCCTTTAAACGCTAGCGCACTTTTAAGAATTCCCCCCCCCCCAATAGGCCATAATGTAAAAGAAATCTTTGTAGTAGCCCTGTAGAAAAACTAGAAGTCCTATTCACACCAAATTCAATACTGGTCTTGCGACGGTGGTTTATAACATATATGCCCAATTTGAGCTCTCGAATGCCCCGTTTAAGAGCTATCGTGTTCACTCACATACACACACACAAACACAATACATCTCGTAAAAATAGCATAAATGAATTCAGAAGACCTCAAAACGTGTAAAAACACCAAAATCTCGAAGTCGAATTTTTTCATGATTACAGTACTTTCCTTACATGGTACATGTTCGGAAAGTAAAAATTAAGATTAAAGAAAAACATGATTTAAGAATTAAGATTTGAATTCCTCACGAAGTGGCAATATATCTTTCTAAGTACCTGTAATTTAAAAAATACCCTTTTTCAAGTTAAAAAAAAAAACTGTAACATTTATGTATTTTAAATACGTATTAAAGTGATAAATATTAAAAGCGTATCAGTCCATGCGTCATCCCTATTTTTCTTCCTTATTCCATTAATTAAGAAAGTGATCATTATTCATGAATGTGCCGTATTTTTCTTCCTTCTTCCTTAAAACGCCTTCTTAGGAATCAAAATTTATAACTAGCTTCGTACCGTTCTTCGCAAAGAAAGAATATTTTCTTTATTCGTATAATTGAAATTAATTCATTGTTGGGAATCTGAAAAACTCGAGCCCGGACTGGCCAGGTCGGCCGGTCGGCGATCGCCGAGGGGCCTCCTGCTCAAGGGGGGGGGGGAGAGCTCCGTCGATCGATGTTTCATGTTTGTGTGATTAAGGCAACGCTACGCTTGGGCGATCTGCCAGGGATGGGGGTGCCTTGGTAGAAGGGCTTTCTAAATGGCTCTAACGCGTATTCAAGTTACATCCGGAGAAAACCTACCAAAACACTTGACTGTTAGATCGAGAGCCGCGGGATCTTCACACTGCCCCAAAATGGATATACTACTTTAGAGTAATTTGATATATTTATCAGAGTAATTAGATTATTTCCCAGTAATCTTTACGCAGTGGCACCACACACCGAAATTTTCTTCCAGCCTTGGCGATTTTTTGAATCTGACTTTGGCGCAGCTGTCTCTCCTCATCCCAGCAACCCTGGGCCCGTCTCCGAAACAAGATGAATCTGCTCATCATTCCAGTGTAGTTTCTGTTTCCCCGAGTTTTTTTCGATCGCTCTGCAATCGGGAGCGAGTTTCGAATTCAGATGTGTCACATGTGCGCGTTTTATCGGAGGTAAAGGATTTATCCTCGCAATGAGTAGATTATTTTTCTGGTGAGTGATCTCTTTTTAGGTGGAATTATTTATTCTGGTGACATTTATTGACATTTTTTTTTTTTTTTTTTAAATCGAGCTGGCGGTTTGTCGGTAAATATTGGTTGTCTTCACAATATTGAAAATTAGATATACAGGCTATCCCGAGACATTGACGTAGGCTTTTGTTTCTTAAATGCTGATCATAGATGTATATATATAATAAATTAGAAAATTAAATAAAAAAAGGCACAGATTATTATATCTATTAAAATTTTCAAGAAATTAAATATAATTAAATACAAAAATTTAAATTTTTATGCGGCCCTCCAAACAGTAATATTTCAAATTTCCATTTAGCAAAAACGTAACCTTACATAAATTATGCCATGCACAAAATTTCAGCCTTTCATCATAAAAACGCTCAGAGATATGCTTAAAGAAAGGAGACTATACAATGCCAATAACAGCAAAAGTATGTATTTGTGCAATCATTGTTTCCCTTTATAATTTGTGCACAACCCCTGACACACATTACAAAAGGAAACAATGACTGCAGAAATACATACGTAACGTTGTAACTTGAAACGCAATATTCCAATAACATTTTTTCTCTTAAAAAGTCTCTGAAAAGTGGTTTAAATCAACCTATATTTATTTTCATACATCTGAGCCTTTTTATGATGAAAGGCTGAAATTTCGTGCATCACCTGATTAATGTATGACGCATTTTTTGACAATTGCAATTTTTCTTTTCTTCTTTTTTTTTTTTCTTGTTGCACTGGGGCCGTACAAAAGTTTAAATTTTATATTTATTTAGATTAGATCTCTGAGATTGGCATCACTTAATAAGGGAAAGGGGGACATTTGCCCACCTAAAATTCAAGAAAATGCAGATATTACCAATTTGAAAAAAGTATTTTCTACAACAGGAAACATGTTGCAACCCCCGACCCCCTCCCCTATTGTTACATGCCAATTTACCGTCAATGGCTGAGTACTATATAGTTTAGCAAATGCTTTTGTTTAAAAAGATCATAATCGAAAAGTTAAATAGGAATTCAGTTTTGAGTTTTATAAATCAGATGGCATTATTTATTATTATTGTTTCAGAGATTAAAAAAAGGCCTATTAAGCACATATGTATATTTAATTAATATATGCAACATACTAATTACTAGGGCTCGAGATAAGTCACGGCAAATGCTACGAATTTAGCGTAAATAGCCGGGATGTTGACAGCTCCCGCACAAGTTTAGAGGCGAGAACTGCTTAAAAATGTTATTGCTCGAGTACCCCTTTCTATCTCAGAAGCTAAGTGTAAATACTGGTTAGGACCCCTTAGAAAGACCCCCACGGAGGGCACCTCACCCCTCTTCCCAGAGCCCACGTTAGATGACTGGCCGCGATCCCACAACAACACTCTATCTCAGAAGTGTTTTAAAGTTACACATGAAATATCACAGTGGTTCCCAAGCAGTAGTCCAAGATCAAGTCTAAGTGGTCCGCAAAGCGAATGAATGTTTAAAAATAATTGTGTTTTCACAATTTCATGAGGTAAAAAAATAAAAAGCGTTAACTTTTTTTAGAGAATAAAAAAAAAAGTTTAATATTTCTTCTAAAATAGGGAAAATACGAACAGGCAAATTATTAAATACAATTCGATAAAATATTGTAGCATTTCAGCCAAGCTTTTGTCGTCGGCTATAAGTATCGGCTTAACTAGTATCAGCATCATTGAGTGAGTGGAAAAAACATTCTCTGTGCTTTTTTGAATTTTTCATTTTATCGTTACATTTTGTGCAAAATATTTTTAATTTGTGCCGCACAGCCAGCTGTCGTCAGAAAAGGGCCTCTAGATCTGTGGCACGCGATGAACGTTTCGATCGTCCGCCATCTTGCTGGTAGTTAAGTCGAGCGATGGCAACGGCTGCCCTTTTTTCAGCATTGGGCAATCTATCCAGCTGTTCTCGCATTCTTCCATTTTTCACTGCGCGTTAAAGGCTTAAGGAATAATTGCATTTAATCAGAGGCGTAGCCAAGGGGGTGGGATAGGGGGGTCGTATAACCCACCCATGAGAAATTTTTTGCCATACAAAATGTATATTCGTCACAATATTATCACACACAAGTATACATATATATGAGTTGCAGAAGTCGTATCCCCCCCCCCCCGATGAAAAAGTCTGGCTACGCCCCTGCATTTAATTAATCACATAAATTTAGGTTGAACGTGGTCAAAAATGAGCGTCCCCACCCCCACATTTTTCTTATTAGTACACCACTAAATAATCGAAAAAAAAAGCGAAAATTTTAACCTATGGCGGAGTAGGTGACCAAAATGATAGGTAGACCAAAACTTTTTACATATTCCGAGAGATCTTCTAAGAAAAAAAAAGAGGGATCCATAAAAGTTTTGCTATAAAATACAACACTCACGAATACCTGAAACAAAATTTCGGGGCATTTTGAAATTCGTCCACTAAAAAAGGTTACACGTGAAAAAAGGAGAGGGTGAGCATCTTTCTTAGAAAAAAAAATTAAATTAAATGTAGCTACAATTTTAATTTAAAATGTAACAAATACTGATCCTGTGTTTATTCTCAGCTTTTCTGTAATTAAAAATACGTTGAAAACTTATTTGTTTGAAATTACATTTATAAAATTGTAATTTTATAGTTTTATTTATATACTCTCCTGTAACCATAACCTGTTTATGAGTTTGTGAAGGGGTGGGGGATTTATTTAAAAAAAATCTGCATTACGCCACTGGCTGAACTCTACATGAAAATTACGTCAGACTATAGGGACTTCCCTGAAATAGGAAAGACTCAAAGGGGGAGGGGGGTAACCAAATGTGAAAGTTTTGTGACAGGAAGTACGGAGGGGTCAACAACGCTGTTACATCTTACTAATGTTATGAATTTAGCTTGTTCAATTCATGTGTACTAACTCACTGTTACGCGCCCAATTTTTCAATAAAACGCCTCCAATACATAGCATTACATGCTAAACTTGACATAAACATTTCCGCCTGATTTTACACGAGCAGATTCATGAATTATATCACTTTAATCTAATTCCTCAGTTGAATCAATTAAGATCTAAAAAAAAAAAAGTAGCGAAATTTTGGAACACTCACGCTACTGCATCATATCATGATGTTGTTACCGTGAAAAGTCCGAAAATTGGAAATTGGATAGAATGTCGGCATTCACCGGTGAAAGTCAACATTCACATAGTCGCTTGGTGTGTGTACGAAATATTTGCCAAATATCCTTATTTCTGACTTTCACATGCCGACATTCTATCCAATTTCCAATTTTCGGACTTTCACGGTAACAACATCATGATATGAGGAGAACAAAACGCAACGGAGAACAAAACGCAAATCGTCAACATTCGCCGGTGTAAGTCAACATTCACATAGTCGCTTGGTGTGTGTACGAAATATTTGCCAAATATCCTTATTTCTGACTTACACCGGCGAATGTTGACGATTTGCGTTTTGTTCTCCGTACTTCAGGAGCCATAAAACTCCACAAGGTTGACGTAACTTTTTCGTCTATCTTACTGAGAGGAGTAACCAATCACGGTAAGGAGAGGGGGTTCGTCACTTTGTAAAGGCATTTTCACTGCCGGACATGTAGCTTTAGATTCTAGCGTGAGAAGAGATACTCGATATTACTTGCCTTCTTAATCATAACAGCAGTTGAGCTTGGATAAATGTTAAGCATTTAGTTTTAAATTTAGCCAATAAAGAACTTTTTTTTTTTTTACTTTTGCATTTATACCGTTTATGTCAAAATAGAAAAACTTAAGTAACAACACATGTAAATGAGCTTTTGAACTTAAACAGTACATTCTAAATGAGAAAAGAAAATGATACCAATAAAAAACTTACTTTATTATGTTAGTGAAATCTTATTTATTGCTGCTTTCGACCTCCACCACAGTATACCCGTGATTGTCGACACACACCGGTGATGGTTCGAATGTACAAGAATATAATCAAATATTCGGTCTTCCACCGACGTATTTGGTATATGTCGACATTTTCCAATTTCGGTCTTTCACAGTAACAATGTCATTTTTAAATCATGCGTGGCTGACAAGAAAGACAGTATTTGTGGCCAGGGCCGTAGCCAAGGGGGAGATAGGGGTGTCACCCGCCCCCACCCCCAGCCCTGGAGGAATTTTTATCCATACAAAACGTATATTTTTCACTCCCTTATCACACACCCGTATGCATATATGTGAGTTGCAGTAGTCGTAACCACCCCCCCCCCCCCGATGAAAAATTTCTGGCTACGCTACTGTTTGTAGCCAAAATGTCAGCATCGCAGCCTGTCTTTCTCTTCAGAGACTTAAATCATGAAGTCAGAATACAGTCAGACGTACTCAAATGATTGGCCAGTTTGTATAAATATGAAGCATAAATGGTGAAGAGTAAGAAAGCAACACAGCATTTTAGTAAACAATAAAAAAATTTCGTGGCTCCTAAAATAATTTAAAATTCGACCCAATTCGCTATGAATAAATTTAAAAATATCAAATTATTTTTAAACAGATTTATAAAAGAAAGACATGAAAACTTTAGAAATATGGGGACATCGGGCAAATGCCCGAATTGCCCATGCAGTAATAAGGCCGTGAGTGTAAGTGATATATATGAGTTCTGAATCACTGACAATACACGCTACAAGAGAAACTATAATTATAACATATCATTTTACCACGGCAATTATAGTTCTCATGCCAGTCGACATTGCCGTTGTGGGCGGAGTTAATTTCCATTTTAATTTTAAGCTATCCTGATTTGTGGTTAACGATGTAACTGATGAATTACCCTCTTGTAAAAAGACCCGGATGAAAATTTAATTAGGCGTTCTTGAAGAACAGGTTTACTGTTAACAGATAATTGCCAATTATGTTCTGCCAGTGATTTTTTACTGCTGATACTATCGCATAAAAAACATTACGTGACTGAACGGTGCTCAGTCTGTACTATCTGATTCCTTGCGGTGAGGAGGGTAAAATAACTACATCTGATAATGAATTTTCAACCTTGCTCTGATTTATTTCCTTGAAGTAATTTATTCAGTTGGAACAAAATTTTCAATCCTGCTTTGATTTAATGTATATATATATATTTTTTTTTCTATTCAGTCGGATGTTAATACCCTGCTTGTTTCGCATTTTCATATGTCTTCATTTTCATAGAAAATAAAAATAGTACGTTCTTAAAATTAATGAACGAAAAATAGTATTATTGTGAAAAACGTGTGGGGCGCTTTCTGCTATATTTTTTGTATCATTTTTGTACTAATCATACCGATCGAATATTCTCAAGAACTGATATATGGAGCACCCCACGCTTTTTTCATGATAATACTATTTTTCGTTCCTTAATTTATTTCTATATTAAGAATTATTTTTCACGTTTTAGTTAGTTCAATTTATCACTAAAGCGTGTTTTTTAGTTTTTTTAAACTATATTTATTTTTTAATTCGATTTGCTATAAAAGCGTGTTTTTTAACTGTATTTATTTTAAATTTATATTGTTTAAAATTTTCGATATCTGTCATAAGACACTAAGGAACACTAAATTGGAAAGTACAAACTGTGAGATAATTTATTTTCACTGTGCACCAGCGGCGTAGCCAGGATTTTATTTCGGGGTAGGCTGGGTATCAAATTTAAAGCTAAAGTTCAATTGTAAGCTAAATATCAAATTGTAAGCTAAGTAAAGGGTCCCATTTCGTGGGGGGTAGCAGTCCCCTCAGCCCCCCGTCTGGCTACACCACTGCTTTACACCAAACTGTTAATTAACCTGCAGTTTAATGTTACCTTCCTCACTAAAAAGGAAAAATAGGTCTCTAATCAACAAACAAGTTTCATAACGACTACAACAAACACAAACATCCATATAATAAAATTTTTAATTTGCCATCTGGATTTTAAAAATGTAACTACCCAAACATACCATTGAATACAGTCACCAATAACGAGAGAGGTTCTACTCCTTTGTGCTGAGCCGAGTGTCGAAATGGTACACATGCATAGACCGTGCGCTTGCTCCATCTCTCTCGCAAACGATCTCTAAGAAAATTACTAATCCTGACGATCCTAATGAGGATAATGGGATAAACTTATCAAATTATTGTATCGTCATCGGTCCTTGATAAGTCTACAAAGTTTAAATTAAATCTGACCGTTTAAAGTGGGTCAAAAGCGAGTTCAAAGGAGTCGGTTACAAACAAACAAACATACAGGTAAAACTAATAAAAGCGTGCTAAAAAGTTCCGTTCTGAAATATAAAAAAGAACAAGTGCAGATACAGCAAAGAAATTTATTGCACAAAAATCCACTCTTATGCACTTTTCGACATAGCACCCGTGACTTTCCAGGCACTTGTCATAGTGTGGTACAGGGTACCTTCTTGTATACCCTTTCCGTGGAATGTTGCCGCCTGTGTAGTCAACCATGAGGTAGCATATTCTTTCAGCTCTTCATCGCTGTTGTACCGCTGACCGCCAAGGAAAGATTCAGATGCCGAAACAAATGAAAGTCGATGGGAGCGAGGTCGGGGCTGTACGGAGGATGGTCAAAAATTCAGACAAAGCCCTGTAGTGGTCTTTTTGTCACATTCACAGTGTATGGTTGGGCATTGTCGTGAATGAAAACCGCGCCTTTTGTGAGCCTTCTTCGGTGCTTATTCTGTATTGCGCGGCGCAGTTTCATGGTTGACAACACAGGTGGTAACATTCTACGAAGGCCTACAAATGCCTGGAAAATCACGGGAGCTATCTCGGAAAATAGTGTAAGTGTGGTAGCTTTTTGTGTAATAAATTTTTTTGCTGTATCCGTACTTGTTCTTTTTTTTTTTCAAAGCGGAACTTACTTTACGAACGTACGACGTACATAGATTTTAAACATTTTTCTAGAAGTCATTTCAATCATCGTTTGAGTGTTGAATACAAAATTAAATCTTAGGAGCGGATACTTGCCTTGTAAAGTGGGATAACGCCGTTGTTGAATACATGTGGCACAACACCTTACTTTAGTGTAGCCATCAAAAAGTAGACAATATTTAATTTTTTTTAAATTTATAATGACAATAACACTCAAACAAACAATATTTACATTTATTTTATGTGACGATAAATTTTTAAACAGCTTTAAAAAAACTCAGTAATGAACTCAGCCATTTGTTTTGATGGAAATACACAACGAAAAGTTCTTTTCCGTCAGCCACGACGCACTCGTTAACAAATATAAACTCAGTATTTTAATCATCTCACGATATAACATTTTTCTTATTTTTATTTATTTATTTGTTCCATTTGATTTATTTGTTACTAAGACAACCACGTAGGCAAACGTGAAAAATATAATTAAAATTTAGTGCTTGCGTTCCTAATCTAGTTCGCATGCTAGGCTGGGAAATTAAAAACATGTAAAACTAGTTAGCAGTCAGCTCGGGAAATGTTTTATTCTCTTACCAGTAGGCTCGCTGCGGGTTACTAATACGATTACTACTAGATTTCCAATGTTTGAATAATTGAAACTTAGTTTGGGTATCAAAAATCCCAGCAAGCAGCTATGTAGAGTGTCCACTCCTATAGTATATCTCCGCGGTGTTAAATTTAACAACATAAATAGAAATAATAGACTTTGTTACTATGGTTACTTCTATTAACAGAAAAAAATATTACTTTTTTTTTTAAGTGGACAAACATAGATTTTAATGATTGTAGATTTCAGAAGTCAAATAAAAATTAAAGATTTCTCTTTATTTTATTGAAATCCAACATTTATGTTAAATTAATACAACAGTCTGCACAGAAAATTCTCAGAATGGGTTGTAGGAGGAAACATTATCGAAAAGGTGCCATATTAAATCAAGACATTTTGTTACTGCTGTGATTTAATTAATGTTTCTAAGTAACTGTACACTGTATCAAAGAAAATCGGCAAAAGACATGTTTTCTTGTCATACGACATTCTACATTGATCTATAGCGAATTAAACCCCGCCCCCTAGGAGAAAAAGATGGCTTTTTGAAGATCACGAAATTTTAATTTATCACGTCATTTTGAAGTTACCATCTTAGCCTGTGAAAGAAAACGATTTGGGAAAATTCACGAAGTTGTGGAATTAGCTCAGAATCGTAGAGCTGTGGATTAAAATAATTTATTACTCAACTGGATTTCCTCGATTTCAAAGAATGGGTTTTATAAGAAGTCAATTCACTGGTGTTTTATTGTGTTTAATTTTTTTATCAAACATGAATCATTAGTTCTATGCATCGAGTGTTGTTACGCCTGGAGACGTACGATTATGCTACCACAGTTAACCTTCACAGAATGCTTTTATTAATGCCTCAAATACTCAGAAAAAAATGTAGTGAAGGGGTTTTAGAAACCAACTTTTAGCAAAATAAAAAAATAAAAATAAAATAAAGAAATAAAATGAAATAAAAACACTTTAAGTTTTTATTTTAGCTTTAAATAATTTTAAAAATTAAATAGCCTCCAGTGCTTTGGCAATTTTCAAATTTTTGTTGAAAGTTGTATTTAATTTATACGGCGCTTATAAAAGCATTTTATCATTTAAAACAAACTTTCAGTTAGCCTATTCTATTGAAATTACCGCGGAATTTATTAATGTAGCATTACTTTTAACGTTGCTTACATTTCTTTTTCTTTCTTTCTTACAACAACCTCTACAATCTACCTGTTCAAAACCGCAAAACTTGGCAAACCTGCCACTTTGTTCTTTCCCGAAACTTTAAAATAACGCATATTTTTATTGTAATAAATCCTTATTATTCTATCTAAAACACTTACTTCCCACTCTGTTTCCGCATTCAGACGATATTTTGATTGAAAATGACGATACATGCAAGGCCTCCGAGAGAAATTTTATAAGGCGGGACAGAAATGTTCCCGGGCCCCTCCCCCCCCCCCCTCCCCAACTTGTTTTTGCCTCAAGAAATATATTTTAAATCCTGACCAATTTTACTTTAAAATTGTTATTAAAAATAAAAACGTTAATTTTGTGGGGTCATTTTTATTCTTACCTAATTTTAATTTTAATAATAATATTTGCAATCTGTAATAATGTATTATAAAAAATATAAAAGAATGAAGTATCATTACGGTATTTTTATAACCAGATTCCAAAATCTTCCTTTGCCTTACCACCCTCGCTGTCTAACATGGGTTGCAAATCACCATCACCAACAGTGTGCTATTTATCTGTAAATGCATCAGTTCATATTTTGCTATAGTTAAACACACAGTTTCGAAGATTAATTTTTTTTTCTTTTAGTGATTTTTATATAGAATGCTGAAAGAAAAGAATGAGTAAGGAAATCTTCATATTTAGCGATTTTTTATTCATGCTTGAAGGTTAAAAATATATATAAATGGTAGAATTAGCATATTTATTATTTAATTTTAATAATGGCTTTTCGTGCCTTTTTACTTGCAAAATTTCGTATAACATCATAAAAATGAATAGTTCTGGCAATGTCAGATTCGATGCTTAGTCTTGCTAAGTCTACAAGTCGTTCTTGAGACATGGTTGATCTTAAGAAATTTTTTATGAGTTTCAATTTGTTGAATGATCGTTCACCAGAAGCTACCGTTGCTGAAATGGTTAAAGATACCCTAAGGGCAATACAAACATTTGGAAATAGATCTTTCAGTTTATATTCTGTTAGTATGTTCAATAAATCCAGAGGCTTTAATTGATTAATGCCAAAATTAGCTTTGTGGACGGATGGTAAGTGAATTAGTTCTGAAAGAAAAAATTCACTATTCAGATAATCTTGGTACTGTTCCGATAGAAATAATGCCTTTTCTTTCAAACTGCTTTCAGGTATTGTTAAATACTGCCATAACATTTCAAATTTACTTGACAATTTTTTGACAGCATCAAATCGTACAGTTAGTCCCCTATGACACTATGTACCAAAGGATAAAATACGTAAATTTTAAAATATTTTTCTTCATTATCTAACTGTTTATCCGTTTCTTCACTATCCAGATGATGCATCTTTGGTTTTTTGCGTCTCCATCATATCCACGGGAAAATGTTTTCTTGATCTCCATATTTAAAGCTACAGTTTTAGCTTCAGACCAGACAGAATTCCAAACATTTCGAAGTGTTTTCAGATCGGAGAGCAATGCTTCTATATTTTCAGCTTCGACATCAATTGTTGTATTTCTGGCTTGGATGACTTTATTGCACATATGGATTCGAAGCAATATTTTGAACCACACAGCTGACATTAACACACACCACGAAAGATGACATATACTATAGAACTCCATTAATTTCATTTTTAGTTTTGGAGTTAAATCTAAATCTTTCCATTCTTGCAGTGCTAACTTGATGCCAGGAAGTTGATTTGCAAACGGTTTGACACTGTGAATTCGATCTGACCATCTGGTATCTGACATGCTGTGAACTGCGCAGTCGATATGCTTCCGTAAAATTTCCCAGCCCTTCGGACTAAAGCTAAATAAATTATAGGTTGTTTCTATTGTACCAAAAAAATTTATTGCTTCTGGTATGCATTCAGCAGCGTCATTTCCACATAAATTAAGCATGTGGCGTCCGCAAGGTGCAAATATTGCTTTTGGATTCTATTCTAATATTTTCGCTTGGGAACCATTATATTTCCCAGACATATTTGCCCCATTATCATAGGGCTGAGCTCTACAGTCACTGAGTGGAAATGAGTTAGCTTTCAAGGTAGAAATTATTAATTCAGCAATTTCTTCTCCTTTTTTGTTGCTGCAATCCGAAAATGTGAGAAATCGTTCTTAAACTTCATAATGCCTATTTTTTGAAGTTAAAAATCTTAACAAAATTGTTGTTTGCTCTTTATGAGAGGAATCTGGAGTTGCATCCACTATTACAGAAAAGTATTTAGACGACTGTTTTTCATCTAAAAATTGCTCTTTGACAAGATCTGAGCATTTTGCAATAAACTCATTTTGAGATTTAGGCGATGAATAGTGAATTTGCAGTCGTTCACCTAGTTTCTGGGATTCTTGTACTTTCAATACATGTTCTCGAAGGATAGGATCGTATCAACATATTTAAAAAAATTACGAAACGGAACACCATTGGGTTTACGAACCATTGGGGCGAACGGTGCGACCGCACCGGGCGCCAAAATACCTTACTTTATACTATGTGCAAGTATATGATGCAAGTGAATGTCCATATATTGGTGAAATTTTCATTTTAACCCCTTTGAAAACTTTTTTAGCCGCATGTGTGAGGGAGGGGGCGCATTTTTGTATTTTGCACTACTTAGAAAAATAGCTAGGACCGGCACTGCGTTGGGCAGTGATTTTTAAAATTAATTTTTTAAAAGTAAAGATGTAGAAAGGAAATTTGTAGTGCATTTTGAAAAATTCACGGGCCCCCTCTAGTTCGACAGGCCCCGGGGCAGTGGCCCGGCTGCACCCCCCCTCTCGCTGGGCCTGGATACATGATCATTGAATTACTAGAAGTCATAAGACCGTTGTGGAAGCAATTACAACGTGCACTAGAAAAAAACATTTGACAAAAACATGTCTGCACTCGATATATTTAGTCTTCGTCCACTTAAAATAAATAACTTCACATTCAGTTCTTATTATACGCCGAAATTGAATTTCCTGCTCTTCTGGAAACGTGCGGAAACTTTTCGCATTCGAACGATTTCGTTTCGCTGGGATTAGTCGGAAAAATTTTAAGGGAGGAAAGATAAATATGAAGAAGCATTTTATTAGAGACTGAAAGACTAAGCCCGTTCTGGAGGCCATTACAACGGGCGCTAGAGAAAACATTCAACAAAAATAGGCCTACACTCTACATATTTAACCATACAATTGTCCTTAAAATAAATAACCCCATATTCAATTTTTTATTACATACCGAAATCGGAATTGCGTTTTCATCTAAAAACGTGCGAAAACTTTTCGTATTCGAAAGATTTTGCATGGGGAACATTCCCTCTTATATCAATGCTTCATGCAGAGGAAATCATTCTATTTGTGAAAAGAAAAATTAAACTGGGTAATCTGAAAAAACTATTTTAAACGATTTGGATCGTAATTTTCCCTTCAAATGCTGATAACCGTCACTTCAGTATGACGTCATTGTCACTTGCGACACCAATAATTTTGTCAGCAAATCATTTACTTTTTTTGATGTCCGAAATAAAATAGAGCTGAAAATATCGAAAAATCGCAATTAAAAATTGGGAACGGGTGGATTTTCAGATTTTTAAAGTAGCGCAGATTATTTATTTATTTTTATACATAATTATTAAAAATTTCAAGCAGATTGTACAAACGATGTAGATTTTATTACGTTTTTTTTTTTTTTTTTTTTTTTTTTTTTGCTTAACTTTTTAATCTGAGTATGTGCAAAGTTTTATCTTGGAGTGGTTCAACGGGAGTTGTTATAGAGTCAGTGAATCAGTGAGTCAGGGATGAGCGTAACTATATAGTAGAATTCTTGTCAATGACATTTCTGTGTATTGCTTAGATTCACAGAACCTAAATCTGCGTTTATTAACCTGTGGGGAGCGACCCCCCAGGGGGCTGGGGGGCGCAGAACGTTTGCAGTGGGGGCGCGAGAAAAACCAGAGTAAGTACTGATGCATGTTTTTAAAAAAATCATCTTATTTATTCTCATTTTTACTCAAAAACATATCCATTTTCGCTTAAAATGTTCGTTCAAACTTTACTGATAACATTATTTTGTAGAAAATTCGACTAAATGTTCATTGTTAAAGATTGAAAAACTGAATGTATGCTGAAAAATGTGAAGGGGGGGAAGCGACGTTAAAAGGTTGAGAACCGCTGACCTAAATCATTCTATGCAGCCGAAAATCGCCAATCATGGAAACCATGATATTTTTTTTTCTTTCAGTTTTTCTGTTAATATCTTCTAAAATAATTCCAATTTCGGCATTAAAATCAGCTGGCACTTGAATTTTTTCCGATATATTTTTATACTTGTCACGTGTTTGCATGTGGTCTTGTTCCTGAGTAAATCATACGAAAACATGTTTTGAAGTAACTTTATAACTTAGAATGATAAGAAAAAGCATTTTTCTTTCTTTCTTTTTTTTTTTTTTTTTCGTTACATATGACCGCTATCGAGGAACGAACGTTAAGCATTAGTTAAACTGAAATACGAAAAATTTTAAAATTCAAGAAAAGAAAGACTGTAAGCAAAAACTACAGTCTGATAATTATGGCGGTTATACAGGGTGTCCATAAAAGGTGGTAACATGCTTTAGTTCTTTATCTGTTAGACATAGGTGGACATTGTAAATTGAAAAAAATGTTCACACTAAGGTAGTAAAAAAGACTACGGTAAGAAAAAGCTTCTCTTGTTATTTCTTCAAAAGTTACACTTTTTAAATTTGCCTATAATTCTTGTAAAAAAGGCTCAATTAGTAAAGTGCGCCCCATACGCTAATGTGATATACGAAATTTCAACTCTGATGGCTCTGTTTGGAACCGACCTTCAACCGATAGAGCTACTGAGAGCATAATAATAATAATAATTCTTTTATATTAGCAAATTTAAAGTTAAGTAAAGGTTAAATATGTTAACCTTTTAACCCTTTAACGCGCAGTGTTCCCGCTCTGGGAACACCCAACTCTGACGTATTGACTGTTGCCAATCACGAAGAATAGAGTTGATTTCTATAAAAATAGTTGGGGGTGACATAGCTCCACGAGAATCATTTACTTTTTAGCACGCCATTTCCGTTAAAAAAATGGTCACGATTATTTTGAACAGCACTGACATCTGCTGAAAAATGGAAGAATGCGAGAACAGCTGGATAGATTGCCCAATGCTGAAAAAAGGGCAGCCATTGCCATCGCTCGACTTAACTTCCAGCAAGATGGCAGACGATCGAAACGTTCATCGTGCGCCACAGATCTAGAGATCTCGTCCGCCATCTTGCTGGTAGTTAAGTCGAGTGATGGCAACGGCTGCCCTTTTTTCAGCATTGGGAAAGGGTTGCGCCTCAAAGGGTTAAAGCGTGGTGCTTGCGAGATGAAACCACCTTATTTCAGAGCTTTCACTGCTGGTCGCAAAAAATAGGGTTAAGTGGTCTCAACGCTGTAGAAGTGTAGCTGTTGCCATTGGTTCATTTAACTACCAACAACATGGCGGTTGATCGAACTTCCTATTTGACGCCACAAAGCTACAGAGGTCAAATAGGCGATTCGATCGACCGCCGTGCCCACCATGACACAGTGGTTATGTCGCTGAAAATGGTAGATGGCCGAAGTGTAAAGGTCCTGGGTTCGGGTCTCATCGCACGGTTGTCGATCTAACGGTCTGGAGGTTTGGAAGGTTTTCTTCAGATGTAACGTGAATACGCGTTAGAACCCCTTAGAAAGTTCTCCTACCAAGTTAGCCCCCATCCTTGGCAGATCGCCCTAGCGTAGTGTTGCCATAATCACACAAACATGAAACATCGATCGACCGCCATGTCGTTGGTAGCTAAATGCATCGATGGCAACGGCTGTACTTTTCCAGCGTTGGGCAGTCTATCTAGTTGGTCTTCTAGATTGATGTGAAAGGGTTGATTCTTAATTAACTCCAATACAAAAGTTAAAACTTTTTGAACAAATAGGCCCGAACTGCATTTCTTTCTTCGATTAAAACTCAAGGTAACGTTTAAATTCGTTTCTTTACTTTTTCCTTTTCTTCTATAGCTGTCGTATACTTCAATAAAGTTTAGTAGAAGTTACAGAATTAGCATTGTTAACCCTTTAACGCGTAGTGTTCCCGCTCTGGGAACACCAAACTCCCTTTCCCGTAAAAAAATTGTCAAGATTATTTTTTAACAGCACTGACATCTGCTGAAAAATGGAAGAATGCGAGAACAGCTGGATAGATTGCCCAATGCTGAAAAAAGGGCAGCCGTTGCCATCGCTCGACTTAACTACCAGCAAGATGGCGGACGATCGAAACGTTCATCGCGTGCCACAGATCTAGAGACCCTTTTTTTGCCGACAGCTGGCTGTGCTGCCCTTTTTTCAGCATTGGGAAAGGGTTGCGTCTCAAAGGGTTAAGAATTAACTGTAACTGTGTTTTCTAAAGAAGCGTATAGGAGAGATGCCTGGGAAACATGGAAACATTAAAGTCAAGCATCCACAGAGTAAATAAAAAGAGGGGAAATGGGGACTGAGAAAATATCTTCTCTCAAGAGAGTGGTTACCTTGCCTGCCTGGCTTCTGTATGTACCGCACAAGGTATCCTTTATTGGGTTCCTGCATTCCCTGTTTCTTACTTTCTCCACTAGAACGCAGCCACCAACCACCCCACCTTCCGTGTGTGTGTGTGTGTGTGTGTGTGAGTGAGTGAGTGAGTGAGTGAACACGATAGCTCCTAAACGGGGCATTCGATTGAGCTCAAATTGGGTATATATGTTATAAACCACCATCGTAAGACCGGTATTGATTTTGATGGGCATAGGACTTATAGTTTTTCTACAGGGCTACGACAAAGATTTCTTTTACATTATGACCTATGGGGGGGGGAGAATTCTTAAAAGTGCGCTAGCGTTTAAACGGTACAATCGATTGAGCTCCAATTGGGTATATATGTTATAAACCTACATCGTAAGACCGGTATTGATTTTGATCTGTATAGGACTTGTAGTTTTTCTACAAGGCTACGACGAAGATTTCTTTTACATTATGGCATATGTGGGAAATTATTGAAAGTGCTCTAGCGTTTAATCGGCGCATTCGATTGAGCTTCAGTTTGGTATGTATGTTTGAATTATTCATCGATTAAAATTGATTTAAATGCTTGGTAATGATCTTAATCGTAAGTGTTCGGAAAGTCGAGTGGAGTCACTCCAGATTTTTTATAAAACTCATTCTAAAAATTACATGAAATGCTGCCCGGGTTGTGTAGAGCGCATTTGAGATCTCAACTGGGAGACAAAAGGTGCCTGGTTCCAACCCAGGTCGCGTCCGTAGACCTAACCTTTCGGGATTTTCTCCGAAAATTCTCCTAAATACGGCTTAGGACCCCTTCGAAATCCCCGCACTTAGGGAAACCCCCCTCCACCTAGATCCCTCGGGTAGATAATCGGCCGTATTACCACATTTCACTTCATTTCTACCACACCTCGGGTCCTGGTTGGATACCTGACACGGGCTTAGGTGCAATTTCGTCCATCTCTTCATAGGAGGCAACGCTGATCCACATGTTAGGTGACTCCATGAGACTAGTAATTGCGGCCTTGGTAGTGGCCAATGTCTATAAACATGAAATTATCATTTTCGCACTGATGATGGTAAGTCATCCTTACCGAAAGAGATCTGCTGCATTATCTCGCATTGGTGTTACTGAAGTCTTTTTCCTGTGTTAACTTTCCAAAAAATGTTGAACGGCACTTATTATTCCATTTTGTATATCTCTCCCTGCTCTAAATACCATCAGTACTTATATGATTTAAAGCACATTTCAGACACGGTCTTCTATTTCAAACAAAAGAGCTTTAACTAAACTAATTATTATTTGTTTATTTGTCAGGACAGGACAGCTCACGTCACTGAATACGTTTACAGCTACGTACGTCCTTCCCGGAGTTTCCCGCCACAATTTGAATCCTCATAAGAAGGTGGCGGGACTTCTGAATATTGGCACCCCTCGGAAACTGCTAGTGACCGCCGAGAGAGCTTTCGGAACCACGGATTTAGCGTACACCGCATGTACTCGGTGGTCTTTAGTGGTACTCCGGTATCGATCCCTCAACCTAGTTACGAGTCCAATGCCTTAACCAATGGGCTATCACGGCCCTAACTAAACTAATTGGAGCAGTGGCGTAGGCAGAATTTTTTCATGGGGGGAGGGGAGGGTTACGCCTACCGCATCTCACATATATCTATACGTGTGTGTGATAAGGGAGTGAAGAATATGCATTTTGTATGTTGAAAAATTCCTCATCGGGGTTGTGACCCCCTTATCCCCCCCCTTGGCTACCCCCCCTCAATTGGAGTAACGGCCCACTTGGAGCTAAGGCCTGCGCAGCCCATCGACGCTTTCGCGACCATGAGCTCTGGTCAAGTCTAGATCTGTGGCACGCAATGAACGTTTCGATCGACCGCCATCGTGCTGGTAGTTAAGTCGAGCGATGGCAACGGCTGCCCTTTTTTCAGCATTGGGAAAGGGTTGCGCCTCAAAGGGATAAAAATAGACAGGAAGAAAAGAAAAACAGAATTCATCATCTCTGTTTAAATGCTTCTTCTTATGCTTTTTTGCTGCAGAGTTGCTTATTTGCAAGCGTCAAATATAAATCAAACCAGTCTTAGGATGGAAATTCATCAAAACTCTCTCGCTACTGTTGAACAAACAATGGCGATGGAAAATTCATTGCCAGACCTCCATCCTTCACTTCTTTCCTTTTTCCATCATTATCGCTTCTTTTCTCTTCGAGCATGTTGTTGCTCTAATTACAATTGCCCCGGGGTCACCACAACCCCATCTTCTTCTCCACAACTTGCAATACGGGGCAGGACGACCGACCGTCGAAGCCCGTCGCTCTTTTTGCAACCTGCAATTTCGGGCGCCCGAAGATTGGAGATGGATTGCCGCACAACCTGTTATTATCGTTTCTCTACACTTTTCTTTCTGGAACAGAATTTGTTCTGTAGCTGCTGCTTCTTGCGGTGGGAATTTAGTCGGTGCTTCGAAGAAAGGCTGTTTTTTTTTTATCTCGCGGTGGAGACGGCAATTTCGCCATTATGCAAATTAGCGGATGTTTTCTCCTCGTCGAGAACAGCATGTTATTTTATTGGACGTCCCAGACATGGACGTTTTGTAAATTATTTTCACATTTCTTTCGCAGGCGCTATCACTCGAAATGCTGTGATCGAAAAAGGTAATAAAATCCTCACTGATTGTGCGATGGGATTGGAATTTTGCATAATTTTGTAAAAAAGAGAGAAACAGAGAGAGATTGTCTCCGATTGTTGAAAGGGGGGGGGGAGAACTTTAACGGGGGTCGTTGGAGTCCAATGCTTAACGGTGTTGTTCGAAAAAATCATGTGATTTTGGTACATAATTACTAATAAACTAATTATGCAACTGTCTCTTTACAAGCTGTACTACATACTGCAATAAACGATCAATCTATATCAGTTTCAAAACTTTTAGAAAAAATCGGAAAAATCTTCTTAAAAATCGGAAATTTTCGCAAAGCGTGTCACTCTTCAAAAAATCTTGCAGCTCAGATCCATGTTTAAGATTTTTTTCTGAAAATTTCACAAACGCCACAGCGTTTTCTCTTATTGCAGTGTGTAAAGCAGCTTATGAAGAACCATCTGAAAGTTTTTGGATACCATATTAGTTTATTTCAATTTGTGTACCAAGACTAAAAACAGAGTTCTTTTTTTTTTTTTTTTTTTTTTTTGGGACATGCACCCTTAAGACTCTTGTGTACTAACTTCGGAAGTCGATAGCCGCAATGCTATTTTATGAAAAAAATGGCCTTCACTAATACCCCATTTCGAAACGAACTATTGCATATTTTTCATCCATTCTTTTTTCCCCTTAAACTTAAAATACTGATCTACATTTATTTTTAAACAGAATTAATCTAAAGCAATTAGAAGTACATTAATTACATCTGAAAATAACATGAAATTTGTCCAGAAAGGAAACTTTCTTACAAGGTGTAATTAATGTACTTTTAATTGCTTTAAATAAATTCTGCTTAAAAACAAATAATGTAGATCATTGTTTTCAGATTAAGGGAAAAAGAGAATGGATGAAAAATATGCAATAGTTTGTTTCGAATTGCGGTAGTAGTGAAGGTCGTTTTCTCCATAGAAAATAACACTGCGGCGATCGACTTCCGAAGTTAGTACACACGAGCCTTAAGGCGTTTGACTCGTAACCAGAAGGTTGCTGGTTTGATACCGGCGTACCACTAAAGAACACCATGCACGTTAAATCCATGGTTCCGAAAGTCCTCACGGCGGTCGCTAGCAGTTTCCGAGGGGTGCCAAAATTCAAAAGTCCACCCCACCTTCTGATGAGGATCGAAATTGTGTCGGGAAACTCCGAGAAGGACGTATGCAGCTCTAAACGTCACATTCAGTGATGTGAGTTGTCCTCTCCTGGCAAATAAATAAATAAATACTCCATTATTAGTGGCGTCCAAAGGAAAGTTCATTGTGCATCATCACAACGAACCCACAAGCCAGACATCTGCTTTGGAAAATGCTATTTATAATCAACGTGGGCGACACGATTTATCTTTCTTGTTATTTTTTGCATGATAAGGTTCAATCGTGCACTGTGAAGATTCACAGTTCAGTGTTGCACCACTGTCTCACCCTCGTAAGTCAAAGGATGAGCGTGAATGCTACTACCGGTTAGAGAACACCTCCGACTGATGCAATGCAAACATGCATTTTCGAATAGCGTGAACGCAGCAAGCGTGTTCCAGAGACCCACGAGTCCGTGATTGGTTTTGTATCAATATTTGTGCGTTTTTAATCTATACGCAAACTGCGTTTTGTTCGAGCGTAATTATAAGTGGATGGGGGGGGGGGAGGTATTGTCAGCACGAATCCATGCGCTGTTCTTAATTCAGTTTAACCCTTTGAGGCGCAACCCTTTCCCAATGCTGAAAAAAGGGCAGCCGTTGCCATCGCTCGACTTAACTACCAGCAAGATGGCGGACGATCGAAACGTTCATCGCGTGCCACAGATCTAGAGACCCTTTTTTGACGACAGCTGGCTGTGCGCGGGCACAGCCAGCTGTCGTCAAAAAAGGGTCTCTAGATCTGTGGCCCGCGATGAGCATTTCGATCGTCCGCCATCTTGCTGGTAGTCAATTCGAGCGATAGCAACGGCTGCCCATTTTTCAGCATTGAGCAATCTATCCATGCTGTTCTCTCATTCTTCAGCAGATATCAGTGCTGTTAAAAATAATCGTTACAATTTTTTTAGGAGAAATGACGTGCTAAAAAGTAAAGGATTCTCGTGGAGCTATGTCACCCGCAACTATTTTTATAGCAATCCAATCTATTCTCCGTGACTGGCAACAGTCAAAACGTCAGAGTTTGGTGTTCCCAGAGCGGGAGTACTGCGCGTTAAAGGGTTAAGGGAAAGTGGCGGATAACTGGGTCAGTTTCACGCAGTGGCGGATCCTGAAAAGTTTACAAGCGGGAAGGGCAAAGCACTTCATCAGAATCAGTGGCGGATCCATATTTTTGGAGGGGGAGGAGAGGGGGCAATTTTTAAAATAAACTTAGGTGAGCCAAACAAAATGTAAAAGAAAGCAAACTTTTGCTCAAAGAAATATCGGTGGATTGCGAATCCTCAGGTGTTCGGAAGGTGTGTAAGGGGGTTCCCAAAAATAATAGTACAGAATGACTACGCACAAGGAGTTCGCCACACGCATTCGAATTTTAAAAGTTGGCAAGAAGAAAAAGGTTGGGAACCACTGTTCTAAACCAATGTAATTTTTGGCGGTGGCGGGGTAATTTATAGTTCAAAAAGCTCATTTTACCTATCCAAAGTGTGTATGAAGCAGAATGCTAATCTTTAGCAATCATTTTTTGTTTGGGGAAGGGGTGTAAATTCCCTAGCTCCTCCTCTAGATCCGCCACAGATCGGAGTGGACAGCTCTGGGAAAAAGAGGTTAAAAAACGACGTCCACTTGCATTTTATTCGGCCGTCGTTCGTCGTATAGCAAAGTTACATACACCAATCGTTTACGATTAATGTAAGCTTTAATTTGCTATACATAAAATTTGCATGCCATCTCCATATTTAAATTCCACTAACTTTTTTTTCCAATGGCAACCCCAAGATTTCACTTCATATTTCAAAAATTTAGCTCAGTTTAAACCGAGATACCCATTTTCAATAAATTTGAACTGAAAATGAGTGAGTTATGAGTTCCCAAAATCCTCCATCCCCTACGTTAAAATATTTTTCTCATTTTTTAATTCATATCTCATATAATATTAATAATAAGAAGCTGATTTTTATTTTCAGTATTAGAACTAAACAACTCGCACATAATTTACTATTATTATAATTTTTAATAAAATATTAATATGAATTATGAACTATTAAATTAATATTTTAAAAAATATGAATAGTGATTTAGCCAAATTTCGATGGAATTAGATGCAGAAAGCAATTTTACATGGCTGTTTAAAATGTTTACACGTTCAGTAGTTTAATTTATATTAATTAAAACGCCGTATTTTCTTGAGTTAAGTGATCATCTATAAGTTTATTTTGCATAAAATAAACGTAAATTAGATTTCTTTTACGCAAAATAATAAAAGTTAGCGGTATGAAAAAATAGAAAATTTTGAAGCAAATTAATTGGAGATTTGTACAGTTTGATGGTGATTCTATAAAGCGTTAATAGAATCATCATTACGTCCAGTACTATGCCCCCTAAATGAAAAATTTTCCCATGTATAGAATTAGATGCAGTAGATGTATGTCATCCAATACAACGTCATATTATTAAAAAACTAACTTCCTCAACATTCCAGGCATGAATTTGACCTTTTTTAATAACAGAAACATTAGGTCTTTGGACTTCCCCATACTTTATCAAACATTCAACAAATATTCAAAATCATATTTCAGAATCACATAGCAAAAGCCGTCTTCGTGTAGCTGTTTTATAATTACTTTGGAAGAAGTGTTGGAATAACGGTGAACTTCCCGAACAAGGAGATCAGTTCTCGTTCTCCCTCAGTTTTTCGAATACAGTCGGTGGTTAGCATTCAACTTTCCCGACCCAATTATTTGCTGCCGAATGTTCTAACAACTTTCTGACCTGTTCCTGACCTTGAGCGAATTATAAGAGTCCGTTATCGCTCGCTCCTCCACAAGGCGGGGAAAACTTAACGAATTCCCTTTTCAACTGATTCGGGGAGAATCGACCCCAAGGTTCCCCCAAAATTAAAAGATTTTTCACTTAAAGTAAGCGGCTAAAATGAACAGTTTAAAATTTCAGTTTCATTGCTGTGTTGAAATTATCGGCTGTTAAGAAATTAGACGAACACTTCAAAAGTTTTACCAGAGTGAGGTGATTATTAACAGGTAAATAAATGAAAACAATGGTTTTGAGCCCTGCATCTACGATACCCTGACTCCCCCTTCCCGACCTCCTCCTCCACCTGACTGAGAAATGTTATTATTGATTCAGAACATCTGTTTCGATATTTAAGAATAACTTCCTTTTCCAGCTCTTAAGGCTGTTCTTCGAAAAAAAAAGAACTCTGTTTTTAGTCTTGGTACACAAATTGAAATAAACTAATAGCACCATGGTCTCCAAAAAATTCCAGATGGTTCTCATAAGCTGTTTTACACACTGCGATAAGCGAAAACGCTGTGGCTTTTGTGAAATTTTCAGAAAAAATTCTTAAACATGGATCTGAGCTGCAAGATTTTTCGAAGAGTGACACGCTTTGCGAAAATTTCCGATTTTTAAGAATTTTTTCTAAAAGTTTTGAAATTGATACAGATTGGCCTGTCTTCGCATATGTAATACAGCTTGTAAAGAGACAGTTTCAAAATTTTGAAGTGCCTGGCATCATTAGTTTATTTGAAATTATGTACCAAAATCACATGTTTTTTTCGAAGAACACAGTTAAATTCAATACATGCGCCCTCTCCCTTCAAATCCTATTACATAGTAACGCTGATCCCTGACTCACTGACTCATTCTGTACTGCAACCATTTCGGGCAACCACTTCAATATAAATATTTTACCGCCATTAGATTAAAAAGTTCAAAAAGATTAAAAAGCAGGAAAAGCATAATAACATCTACACCGCTTATACGATCCGATTGAAAAGGATCATAATTGTGTATAAAAGTATAAAAAACAATCTGTGCCACTTAAAAAATCTGAAAATCCACCGATTCCCTCATTTTAAAGCGATTTTTTTGCTATTTTCAGCTCCATTTTATTTCCCGAGAATAAAAAAGGTGAATCATTTGCGTGACAAAATGAGCTGTTGCAAACGATACATCGAATAACGTCGCCGTCGACGTAGTTTCGACGTAATGATCGACGTTAAAAATCCTTGGATATGTCCACCTGTTAGCCCGTCGAGCGCTGAACTTCTAGACGGCGTATCACCCGCGAGGGGTGACCGTGAGAGATAACAATCTCGCTTAACTACGGCGCAAGAATGAAAAAGGGTGACCGCCAGGAAGAGCAAATCCCCGATATTGGTCGAACACTCGTCGCTATAACGGCAAAGGGATACAGATTCTCGGAATCCGTTTATAAAATTCAGCTCATAATGGTTGATTTTACGTTATACATTGTCGAATTGCTTCAACAGGACAGAGAAAACCGGCTTATATTCGTCTAATAGAAGTCGTTCCTTAAAGACGTCGCAGAATTTGTCGAATTCTGACCATTTATAAAAGTAGTAATTATGCCGCAATTCCAGACATTTAGAGAATGGGCACATAGCATTTACATACGCCGTGAAAGAATGGAAATTCAATCTGCTCTGATCTTGTGCACTTTTGCCGTTTAAAAGGAAACACTTTATTTTTCTATAAAATACATTTTACTATTAGTTTGTTAGCTAATGAAAAATAATTTTTAATCCAATATGCAGAAATAACAAGTTTTAAATTAACTTCTGATCGTTTTGATAAAGTTACAAAATATACATTCATAAAAATTTGAACACAGAGAAAATATATTAAAGAAAAAATATAATCTTGATTTTTTGAATTTAACTGATCAGTAACTCGCATTAATAGCTTATGTCTCTAATTTACATTTTAAAGGATTTACTTTTTTCCCCCGGTACATTTTATGAATTGTTTAACTGTATTAGGTATATTCAATACAAAAAGGGGGGGGGACGCTGTTTAATTCAAAGTTATGAACACTAAATATTTTCATATATTGGTGAAAAATGGTGAAAAGTAACTTAAAAAATTAAATAAATATTAGTAAATTTAGTTAACTAATACAGTTTTAAATGCAAATTTGCTAACAGTAAATATAATTTACTTATTTTATATAAAAAAGTTACTTTTTCACCAGTATATGAAAATATTTAGATTCTTTATAACAGTAGATTAAATAATTTTTTATTAAAAATACCCAATACAGTCAAAATGATTAATAAAATGTACCAGGGAAAAATGGAAACCCTTTAATATGTAAAATAGCCGACATATGCTGTTTATGCGAGTTACTTATGAGTTCAATTCAAAATCAAGATTATATTTTTAACTTTAATATATTTTTTGTATATGTTCAAACTTTTATCAATATATATTTTATAACGTTATCTAAACGATTAGAAGTTAATTTAAAACTTGTTATTACTGAACATTTAGTTCAAAATTGCTTTCATTAGCTAAAACCAGTAGTAAAATGTTATATTTAAAAATATAAAAGGTTTCCTTTTTTTAAAACGGCATGTGCGCAAGATAAGAACTGCTTGAACTACCATGCTTTCACGATGTATGTAAATAGTATGTGACTCACACATTCTCTAATTATCTAGAATTGAGGAATAATTAGTACGTTTATAAATTGTCAGGATTCGACGAAATCGTCAAGGAACGACCTATTGGACGAATAAGCCTGCTTATTTTATTACTTTTTCCCTGTAATAAAATGAGAAGAAGTTTTCTATCTATAAATTTTAGTCCCCCCCCCCTCGTTCCACGAGAAAAATCTTGTCTACTTCATTACACAAACAGTTTTTTATTTATCTCTCTTAATTCTTTGATTTGTTAAATTTTACTACTCCAAACAGGTTTATATTACATACTAGATGCATACATATTAGTATACAATTTAAAAAGAAAAAAAATTACCTTTGCATAAAAAGCTTAACCTATTTCATTCTAAGTTAAGCCATAATGCAATAATGGTTGACTTTTGTTATAGTAAGCTCACATTAAGTAAAATCGTGCTTATTATGAGAAAAAAATATTTTATATTTTTAAGGTAAGCAGTTGATTTTATGTAATTGTACCTGTATATTTCACTCTATAATAAAAAAATCACAAGACTTATAATTAGCGATTAAAAAGAAAATGATTAAAAGAAACAAAGCACATAAGCATTAGTGCTGTAAAAGTAACGACAAAATGAGTATCCGTATGTATTTCTTACTTAGATGTTCGCTATTCGTTACTAAGTATTCGTTACTCGTTACTTTCGTTACTACTAATAGAATCGGTAATAGGGTGTTATATGTGCCCCATAAGAACACATCCGGGACAGTGTTGTTATGGGTATATGCCGCCCATACATAAACCCATAACAAAACCTAACCAAAAAGAATTTTTTTTAGCGAAGTTGTACAAAGTTGTATTTAGAGCTTATTTTCTCTGATTTACAGATTGTTTTTATACCCATTTATGGTTTTATACAATGCTAAATTATCCGAATTACGGAGTACACATAGAAATCTTCCAAAGACATATGCCATTCTTTTTTTTTTCTCAACTCCCCCTTTTTTAAATTCTGAACGCTGGTTTAACCTGTTCACTCTTATCATAAAAAGTGTAAAGGAAAGCTTGTGACTCGTGTTTTTTTCTGGGAGCGGGTTCTCGAATACTGAGATCCAGGGATTGGGCCATATATATTAAATTCACAGGGCAGGGGATCTCAGTATGATATCAACTACTTTGCGTCTCTACAAGCATAATATCTTTATTATTTGTGAGTTCTTATTTCATATCAAAAACTTCTTTTGCTGGACGATTTTTCGAAGTAAATTAAAAATTACCATATTTTAAATTAAAATTGTTTAATTCAGTGAGAATTATCTATTTTTAAGATATTTCCAGTTCTATTTCTGCACTTTTGGGATGAAAGGGGTTAGCCCCTTCTGTGGGTGCATATATGAGAGCATTCTTTAAACAAAAATTATCACTCCTTTCATACAGAAAGAATGGTTGCACCGGACTATGCGTATTCCATGAGTTCATGGAATAAAATGTACCATAAAATAGGGCAGATGGCCCCCTAAACGCCGACATTTTAGAAACATACTGAACTTTATTGAATTATTTTAATACCAGTGGCTTACGCAGGAGTGGGCATAGAAATCCCGGGTAGCTCCCAATTTTTTATATATTTTTTAAACAATTACTTAAAAAATGTGTTTAGGTTTCCATGCTAAATATTTTTTTTAGTTCCAAATAATATTTTAAATAATAAAAATGTGTGAATTCGTTTACTTTATAAAAAAATATTTTTTTAAAGGTGTATTTAAATAATTTGTTATTTATTACTCATATTTCGATTCTAGCTAAAAAAAAAGAAAAAGTTAAGTTCGCAATCCTGCTTCGGAACCACCCTGAAAGAAAGAATTCTGATTGCACCACTATTTAGTACTAAAATGTTAGAAAGCCCGAAATTAGCACCCCTTACTAACATGCTTCTCTTATATGTATTGCTCCTCTACAATTATAAGAACACCCCCTTCCCCCCCCTGCAAAAAAAAGTTCAACTGCGCATAAGAACGCACTATACACCGGATCCTATCCCCCCATTGTACGACCCATATCAATAGAGCAGCAGATAGTATATCCATCTCCATAACTGTAACGAAACATACGGATTCTTCCAAACCTCATCAAAACGATACCATTCGGCTCGGCACAAACGAATTGCAACCAGAACATACTACTACTCAAATACCGAAACTGATTTTTCCCTTCAAACAGCGAGAATCCATAATACTTCCGGTATCTAGTAACGGAACGGAATATACTATTACTCAAATACCGAAATTCACTTTCTCCCTCCGGCAGTCTTGTATTCGAAGTTCGAACCTGGTCGATCCGAAATGCACACTCAAAAGTCATTTTCCCCCTTGAAACCGCGATCCGATATCCAGTAACAAACAGAAGATATCAGTACTCGATTACTGGAACCCGTTTCCCTCCTAGTTCGCCTCGCCTGGAAGTCTGTATTCGAAGTTCGAAGCTGCTCGATCCGAAACAGCTTCGGATCGAGTAACGAGTAACGATATCAACCGAAAAGTAACAATTCGTTACTTCGAGTCTGAGTGATTATCCGTATCTTAGTACCGAATACATGCGGTTTGCTTCAGCTCTAATAAGCATTAGTTAAGTAATTATTTAACTCACCTCTAGAATTTTGACGGCCGGAATTAAAATTAGTAGTTACCCCGACAAACTTTAACAACACCGGCCAACACAATTTAAAGAGAGCCAGAGAAACTTATTAATACATGTCAAGCTAACGATAAATCGTGTTAGCATTAAACTTGAAAATATTCCAAGAGATTCTTGAAAAATATCCACTTTTATAGTTAAAACTATCGAAAATGTACTCTTCTGTGCAGCGCAGCTCAGCTCAGCCAGTGACCACGCGATGAAAATGAAGCTAGATCTGCCCTTGCATAAAAAAACTGCGAAGCAAACCACGACCGAATACACACACAAAAATAAGAAAAAAAATGGCATCTGTGACGTGACTTCAGCGTTCTCCAAAATTCTGAGAAATCGGGTGGGGTGGACAGATCAAAGTTCGTGTGAAAGGACACGGTAACGTTTGTCTCCCCTGCACTGTTTATTCGACGTTAAACTGACTATTAACTAAGCTGAAAAAATTTCTCGGTGCTCCATCTGTTTCTTCTTGGCTGGCTGGGGGGTCTCTCAGATCGCCGAAGCTATGAGCGGAAAATCGGCGATCTATTGACGTAACATAGACCTCGTGAGGGTGACCAACCTAACGGTCGAAAGTCAGCCGCCTCCCTGACCAGCATACAACGGCTCTTTATAACGTCGACAACACAATGTATGTTTGATCTCTTTTAAACGCTATTTTTTGCTGTAATTTTTCCTCGACCTATTTTCGACATTTCGACATCGGGAATACGTAATTTATACGTGTGTGCGCTTGCTGGGAAATAGCACCATGGTCTCCAAAAAATTCCAGATGGTTCTTCATAAGCTGTTTTACACACTGCGATAAGCGAAAATGCTGTGGCTTTTGTGAAATTTTCAGAAAAAATTCTTACATGGATCTGAGCTGCAAGATTTTTCGAAGAGTGACACGCTTTGCGAAAATTTCCGATTTTTAAGAATTTTTTCTAAAAGTTTTGAAACTGATACAGATTGGCCTGTCTTCGCAGTATGTAATACAGCTTGTAAAGAGACAGTTTCAAAATTTTGAAGTGCCTGGCATCATTAGTTTATTTGTAATTATGTACCAAAATCACATGTTTTTTTCGAAGAACACCGTTAAATTCAATACATGCGCCCTCTCCCTTCAAATCCTATTACATAGTAACGCTGATCCCTGACTCATTCTGTACTGCAACCATTCCGGGCAACCACTTCAATATAAATATTTTACCGCCATTAGTTAGATTAAAAAGTTCAAAAAGATTAAAAAGCAAGAAAAGCATAATAATATCTACACCGCTTATACGATCCGATTGAAAATGATCATAATTGTGTATAAAAGTATAAAAAACAATCTGTGCTACTTAAAAAATCTGAAAATCCACCGATTCCCTCATTTTAAAGCGATTTTTTTGTTATTTTCAGCTCCATTTTATTTCCCGAGAATAAAAAAGGTGAATCATTTGCGTGACAAAATGAGCTGTTGCAAACGATATGACGTCATATTCATCACGGTCATCAGCCTTTGAAAGGAAAGTGTGATTTGAATTCGTTTAAAATAGTTTTTACCCAGATTACATAGTTTAATTTTTTTTTCACACATAAATCGTCTGCATGGATGTAAGAAAAGCTTGTAAATAAATAAATTAATAAATAAAAATTAGATTACTCTACTCTTAGAATTGCCGATCTTTGATTCTTTACATCAGCTTGTTAAAATTCAGATAGTTAAAAAAGTTTGAAAAGCCCTGCTGTGCTAATTGAAAAGAAATGACAAGCAAGCCTTCTTTAAGGATAAATAGTTATCTTTCGTCGTAAAAGCAAACTAGAGAGAAAACTGGAACTTTTTTAAAAACTATATGAACACGAAGCGTTTTCGTCGAACACTTAAAAAAAATTTCTCAGCGTCGATACCTTCCTATTATTTTAGGTTTTAAAGAACAACAAATCATTTTTTCTTTCGGAAAAACAAATGTGCATGCATTGGTTGAAACCAGTTATTTGCATGACACCTCGTCCCCCTCCGGAAAAAAAAAAAAAAAAAAGTTGAGTTTCAGGGTAGTTTAAGTTTATTCCTGAATAAATATTTATCCAGCGAGTAAATTGCCTTTAACAACATGAAGCATAGAATAATATGGTTATGTGCTGTGCATAGGCAACTGGTGCACTAAAAAATTAGGGGATCAAAAGAGATGCGAGTGTGTGGGTGGGTAGGGTGGCTAAAGCTGGTCTTTTTTGTTTGTAAAACTGGGCTATATTATTGGATTTTAAACTCATTACTCAAATTATTGATTAAATAATAACCTTACAAGGCGAATTCGAATAATCTGACAGACTGAAAAGCACTTCGGTCGATTGAGCTGAACAAGTTCGTAAACAGTTTGAACAGAACTATGTTAGGCGCCAGTAAAATCCCGACTGACTGAACATCAATGGCATCAGACACGAGAAAAAGGGGTGGGGTTTAATTGTAAAATGAATTTTGCACTTTTGAATTGAATGAACAGTTTTCAATGTTTGCTGTTTCCCATTTTTATTTCCAACCAAAAGACTTGGATATTTGTTCTATTAGCATTCTTTTGTTTTATCCTTCATTTTTTTTTTCAGAACTTATCGCGTTTGTTGACAAGAAACTTAGTGAACTGCAAAGATGAAAAACAAATCGCTCCTTTGGAAGAAAGCCTCACCATGGCACAGTGGTTATATCACTGAAAATGGTAGACGGCCGAAGTGTGAAGGTCCCAGGTTCGGGTCCCGTCGCGCGGTCGTCGATCTAACGGTCTGGAGTTTTGGTAGGTTTTCTCCAGATGTAACGTGAATACGCGTTAGAACCCCTTAGAAAGTCCTCCTACTAAAGCATCCCTCATCTTAGGCAGATACCCCTCGCGCAGGTTTGCCTTAATCACACACAACAACCAACCTTTGGAAGAAAACCGTCAGAGCTGTTTGTAAAGCTCACGTTTTGAGAAAACGTCTTCCCAAAATTTAATAAAACGAACTAAAATGAACTACGTAACCGTGAACTAAATAAAAATGAAAAAACACACTTAAAATGATACTTATAAGTATCATTTGTGTGTTTTTTCACAAAGTTTTTATTTATTTTTATGTTTAACACCAGTATTTTGATTGTTTTTTTCCGTGTACTAAATAGTTTAGGAAAACGAAATAATTTCACGAACTTTAGAATAGACATATTAAGTTTATGTTACTAATCTTCCACATAAAACAATACCTCCGTTGTGAGATTATTAGGGCACAAACAAGAGAATGTTCGAATTTTTGAATTGTGACTGTTTCCTTCCAAAGTAAGAAAACATCTTTTGGCGTTAACTTGCCTGTTACCGTTGTTGTAAGAAAACAGCAGGCGTCAAATTAATTTTTTGATCACTTTGGTGTGTATCAAGTTTGGAAATTTTAAAATTTTCAAACGTCTGTAGCAATACTTTAAACGCATTTTAGAAAAATGAAATTTAAATGGAAGTCTTGATCTATAACAAATAAAGCTCCGATACAGAACAAAAGGGAATTTTATTCCCTATAAAAATTTCAAAAGTTGATTTTTTATAGACCATCCCGATACTGATGCTGTAAATGAACAGAAATTAATAGCTTTACACAACACACACACACGCACACGCACACGCACGCACGCACGCACACACACACACTGAAGAACCAAAACATTATGACCACCTATTCAACGCGTAATAAATTGTAAGGTATAATAATTGTAAAATTGAGGCGCAACGCGTTTAATAACGCGTTGCTCCTCCTTTGGCCTTCAAAACAGCTGCAACTCGCCTGGGCATGGATGCCACGCGTTCTTGGTAGATAACTGGAGACAGGTTGTACCAAATATTTAAGCAGCGAGCCACACAAAGTCGAGATATTGGAACATGGTGGTGTTTGAGTTCTGAGCTGCAGGGGAGAGGGGAGCAGCTGTTCTCCTGGAAGACGGCGTACCCTGACACGACCATCGACGTGATGAAGGACAAACCGGATTCATCCTACTAGGCAACTCTCTTCTACATATTCACGGTCCTAGTCTCGATGCTTCCGTGCCCACTGTAGGCGTAGTTGACAATGACGCTTAGTAAGCAGAGGCACACGAGTGGGACGTCTGCTCCGCAGTCCCATATCCAACAGTGTCTGCTGAATTGTGTGTTCCGAAACATTTGTACTTGGACCTGCATTGTATTGAGCTGTCAGCTATGCTACTGTCTGACGCCGATTTTGCTGTACTAGGCGGGACAGTCTCCGGTGTCCTCTTTCTTGGAGGATGCGTAGACGCCGAACATCTTGGTGTCTACTGTTGGTTTCACCGTCATTATTCCACTTTTTTATAAATACTAACGACGGCAGATCGTGAACAACCGATCAGTCGTGCAGGAATACAACATGCGCCAATCTACACGTAGATAGGAAAGCAAAAAATAACAGTAAAAATGAGTGAGTTGAAGAACAGTATGTAAGAAAATAATGGGAAATGGAAAAATAGGAAAATGTGAATAAATAAATATTAGGCAGAGTGAAAGTGAAAATCCAAAATTGTCTTATAATTCAATATAATGAGAAAAGTAACAAAGTAATAATATACGTTAGATAAAAACACTGGAAAAACAAGTCAAAAACACACATCATTTTAGTAAACAGTAATGGATAGTAACGGACTTAACCCTTTAACGTGCAGTGTTCCCGCTCTGGGAACACCCAACTGTGACGTTTTGACTGTTACCACTCACGAAGAATGGATTTGATTTCTATAAAAATAGTTGCGGGTGACATAGCTCCGCGAGAATCCTTTACTTTTTAGCACGTCATTTCCGGTAAAAAAAATTGTCACGATTATTTTTAACAGCACTGGCATCTGCTGAAAAATGGAAGAATGCGAGAACAGCTAGATAGATTGCCCAATGCAGAAAAAAAGAGCAGCCGTTGCCATTGCTCGACTTAACTACCAGCAAGATGGCGGACGATCGAAACGTTCATCGTGTGCCACAGATCTAGAGACCCTCTTTTGACGACAGCTGGCTGTGCCGCACAGCCAGTCTTAGAACTTAGTTTTACTGATGTGATGCGAAATTTCACTGAAACACAGAAAGATAAATAATTACACATCCGCTTTCCTTTTCACACACTTGAGAGGTCCAAGAGCGATGCATCTTGATTTATTTCTGAAGGTGCAAGGGATGAGCAAATTGCGATCGTATATGGTACCGTTCGTGAATCCGCATAGCTCACTAAATCACCTCGCGATGGTGATTTTTATCTCACTGTGACCCTCGGGTTGGTAACCTCCTCCCTCCGGACTCGCTGCAGCAAACTTGGGTTCGATCACGATAATGGTGTAGGAGGAACATGATAGCGGCCATTATGCTAAATTCTCGGTTGGAAATGAAATATTAATGGGTCGGTATGTCTTTTTATTTATTCATTTATTTTTTTTTGTGTGTGTGTGTGTTGCGGGGGATGATTGCCCGATAAAAAGAGCAGTAGAGTAATCAAGATTTTTGTTTTCGCGGGTGGTGAGACCTCAAAAACTGTAATGCAATATTACTTATAAAAAATATTGGGTTTTTCGGAAAGTTATTCCGATTTTTAAGAACATGAGGAACCCACATGTCGAACTTAGAGGTTTTTTAAATGATCATGAAGTGTCGAATTCGATAAACTGAAACTTTCAGCGACATCACGACTTGTTATATGTTAGTTTTCATCAATTAATGCCTTCGTTGTGTCTTCATCAGCTTCTTATTGACCTTCCAGCGTCTTCAGCATCAAAATTGCCGGATGAAAATTTTGAAATCCAGTTTTGGCACTGACGTTCTCTGAATACATCTTCTCCATACACATCGGATAATTTTTTTTTTCTTTCTTAAACAGTATTTTCACCTCTTTGATAGAGAAACTTCAAAACCTGTCGAAAATGCCGCTTTTCAGTCTCCATACTTGAAAGTTTACCAACCAATAACTACAGCGTAGAATCAATCGAACTTTTTTCGCAAGCAAGCTTGGTATATGAGCTGTCAAAATATACAATGACTAGCTGAAGTACCCGTTCTTCGCACGGAATGGATATTGTTAAACCAACTAATACAAATGGAAAATAGATAAATTATACTAAACATATTCTGGTTATAGATTTAATTGCCTACAAAAACTGTTTTACAATATTCGTTAGGCATATTCTAACTATACTTGATTTTTTAAAATAATGTTTGGAATGTGCATCATAATCCGCGAGTGTGTCGTATTTGTTTTCCTTGTTCCATAAAATACTTCTTCAAAATTGAGTCAATATTTAAAAAAAAAAAAAAATCGTCTCCTAAAAATTTCTTTATATCATCGCTAGGAATATTCTTACCATACTCCATTTTTATTTACACGATTATAGACACCAATACTCCAATTAAATAAACAGTAGGGTTCGCAATTTCTCGACAAATATGGACGATATCGCCAATCTGGATCCAGTTTTAGGGACTTATTTTTTATGCTAAACTTGGCAATAAATCACCAAAAACGAAAAACCTTGTCTAGTTTTCACATTTAATCTGGCAACCCTTTAAAAGTGATTCGCCTTTCACCAGGTAGACAAAAATCTTTGTCTGAAATTAACAGCACTCAAGAGCTAAAAAAAATACGTGAAAACACCTTTTTTTTGTAAACTACCCCCTATTGAGATGGATTTTTAAAAAACCTTGAAAAAGATTTTTATGAATTTGTGTTCGATACTTTTTAATGCAAGATTTTTATGGCTACCTTCATTTCCTTTCGATATAAGATGAGATGAAAATAACGTTTTGGCATCTTGTACACGAATTCTAAAAACCCTGAAAATGATTTTAGGTATTTCTGTTAGTTACATTTTAAAGCAAGTATCTTGTGACTGTCTATTTTTTCCCTCTCAGATATGAAAGAAACGTGAAAAGAACGTTTTAGACCCTAACCCCCGTTTGGGTGCGAATTCTGAAAGGCCTTGAATGAAGCCCCTCTCGAAAGGCCCTGAATGAGAATAATAGGTTTTGCTGTTAGTTGCATTTTTAAAGCAGGAGTATTACAGCTATCTCTTTTTTCCTCTGAGATATGAAGAGAAATGCGAAAAAAACGTTAACGAACATTTTGGGCCCCTTACCCCCGTTGGGGTACGAATTCTAAAAATCCCTGAAATTAATTTTTAGGCATTGCTGTTAGTTACATTTTTAAGCATGAATTTTACGCCTATCTCTTTTTCCCTCTGAGATGTGAAGGGAAATGTGAAAATAACGTTTTGGGCCCCTTACTTCCGTTGGGCTGCGAATTCTAAAAAAAAATTGAAACGACTTTTAGGTATTGCTGTTAGTTGCATTTAAAGCAGAATTTTTATGACTGTCTAATTTTTTCCCCCTGACATATGAAAGAAACGTGAAAGAACGTTTAGGCCCCTTACCCCCGTTTGGGTCCGAATTCTAAAAAACCCCGAAAGTGATTTTTAGGTATTAATGTTAGTTACATTTTAAAGCAAGAATTTTACGGCTATCTCTTTTTCCCTCTGAGATATGAAGATAAATGTGAAAAGAACGTTAAAGAACGTTTTGGGCCCCTTATCCGTGTTTGGGTGCGAATTTTGAAAAACCCTGAAATTGATTTTTAGGTATTTCTGTTAGTCATATTTTAAAGCAAGAATTTTATCGCTATCTCTCTTCTCCCCCCCAAATATGAAGGTAAACGTGAAAAGAACGTTTTGGGCCGCCACTGTTCGAATTTTTAAAAATCACTTCTTATGTCGCCTTGGGCACAAAAGCTATAAGCTCCTAAAATTTCATGTCTGTATCTCCGGTAGATTTGGCTGTGCGGTAATCATCAGTCAGTCAGTCAGTCAGTCAGGACATCTTCCTTTATATAGAGAGATTATGCGGCTCAAGTGTGAAGTTGGCTGTAGAAAAATACGATTGAGTCCTCTCTTGGGAAAAATCGAAATTACTTTCCGAACAATCCAGTAGATAAATCATATCTTTTTCATTATTTATATGCAAGGTGTCCCCAAAAGGTGGTAACGGGCTTTAATTCTTTATCAATTAGAGATAAGTGGTAAAATAAGAGTAAACTAAATTTAAAAAAAAAAAATTCAATATAAGCTCTGAAATAAGACTCCTTTCAGAAAAAATCCTTGTTCATTTACAATTTAAATTACTCTTTAAATTTGCACTCCACCTCCTCTGTACAATAATTAATTAATTAATTAATCCCAATTACTAAAATGTGCCCCATGTACCATTGTACAAAACTTGAGAATTATATCCTAAAAAATGTAAGAGATATGAAGATGAATGTATGCTGATTTAAACCACTTTTCAATGGCTCTCGTAGGAAAAGTATAGAACGAAAGGAACACCGGATAGTTGCATTTCAGGGGTCGTACAGAAATTACGAAAGAATTTTGTTTTTTCACTCTAGCAATAAACATTTACATTGAAATTGATGTATGGTATATGTATGATGATTTTGTTTAAGATATCTCTGAGACGTTTCATGATGAAAGGCTGAAATTTTCACATCTTGGGTATATGGGACATATTTTACTAATTAGGAATCTTTTTGTACTGGGGTCGTATAAAAATTTAGGATGTGTTATTTTTTTAAATTAATGAGAGAATTTTTTTTAATTGGGGAAAAAATCATGCTAAACGCACCGACTGTAAAACACTTTCTATCACAACAATATTTTTGCGCTGAATTTGGCGAGATTATGCGGGGCCTTCGCAATTAGTAACGGGCCTGCGCCTGTATTTTGATGAGCCATCCAAAGAGGCCTACGGATGCTCGAGTCTTCACGTATACATCAGGCATTTCTTAACCTTCCCAGTGCTTTCAAACGTTATTTAATATAGTTTTAAGTAGTAATTGTGTTACTAATTCAAGTACGAACTCATGATTAATTTGTTTGCTATGATACATATTGACATAAAGCAAATAGATGCATATAATTTGAAGGAAAAACAAAGTAGCGCTTACTCTCATGATTCACGATTGCTTATTTTACTTTCACAAGTGGATATTTAATATACTTTAAAATAACTAAATACACAAGACATTTTTATAATGAATATTTCATGAACGTAGTCGTATTTCCTACGTTATTTTAAACAATTCAAGATTAATCTTTAACAAATTATGTATTAAAGCGCATTTCAGTGTTTTCGGGATATCCTGTATATTGGAGAAAATTGATAAAATACGCTCTATAGCGCGATCCCTGAATTAATTATTCTTTAATAAAGACATTTCATGTAGTATATATTATTCTTTTGTCGCTTTCTCAATCGAACTTTGGAATTGAGCAAGCATAATGAACGCTTGTACAAAATATTAACTACATTTGAAGTTTCTGTATAAACGGGCAAAAATCAATAATTTATAATTTACTGTATTTCTGCACTGTACCAGATGTAAGTCTGAATCACATAATCAAGGCATATATAACTGATAAATAACATTTTCAACTGGCAAAATTAAATTGTCTAAATAGTATCACAACGTCATGCTTATTTACAAGAATAAAAACTACTCAAGTAAGTAATACGCGATTTCTGATTAAAATAATTTATTTATAAATAACACATGAGTAATTATTCACTAAACATGATTTACATACATATTTTTAGAATTTTTAAATACATTATAAAAGTGTTCACGTACCTTTACATTCAGAGCAAAATGTTCGAATTTTAGGATAAATTTTCATGAAAGAAAATGGCGCAAGATTCACAAAACGATTACCTACATCTAAAGTTCTTTAGTACGACAAAGGTATAAAAAATTGTTTTAAAATAATAAAATAATATAACATTTATAATACTTAGAATAATAAAATAGAACACTGTGACTGGGGGAAAACAGGCCTCAATGATAAACTCATTTTTAGTGATGGCAACTCATACGCAGGCCCGTTGCTAATAACGACGGCCCCGGATTATGGATATCAAGAAGAAGCGACGGCGGCCCGGTGCCATTTGAACTACGGACCGGTACCAGTCCGCGGCCGGGGGGGTCGAAGAACACTGGCCTAGCGTACCAAATTTGCTCGGGCAGGCACTGAGCTTACCTGAGTCCTCCAGCCACTATGGGGGCGTCACTAAACCCCCTTTAGATAGCGACGTCCTCGAAAAATACAGCACTAAATTAAAACACTTATCACGTACGTGACAAAGTTTTCCTTCATGTTTTAATCTCCCCGTCAAACACAATTTCCCCCTTGTATTTTCTCTTTTGACGCCAAAAAAAAAAAAAAAAAAAAAATAAAAAAAAAAAATAATTCAAGGATACATTCAAAACCTTTTTCCTCAAAAAATTCTCTTGAACAAACATCATGTCGCAGAATCATCACAAACCAGTTCTCTCGTTCGCTCTGCTTTAAAAGAAAAACCTGTTGCACGTAATACAAGTAAAGTTTAGCATATTTTGAAAGCCGTAAAAAAACCTACTTTTCTTCCCCCTCCACCCCACCCACCCCCTCCCCTCTCTAAATTTACTATTGACGTCAAAACACGAAAAGTAAGACCAGTCGACTACTCATTTATCAGTTAAGGGAAAGATATATTAAATGTCAGTTCAGAGTTCAGGGAGGTAGAATTCATGACTGGAATTTTATTTTATTTTACTTTTTTTCGCTTAATTGGCATAGTCTGTAAATTTTTATTTAAATTCTGTAGATGTGAGACTGCAAGTTTAATATTGTCAGGCAACATGATTTATGTTTTCCAGACTATATATATATATATATATCTTTAGTGAAATGCTATTAATCTCAATCATGAATAAATGGAACATTATAATTTCACATGTCACGTAAAAAACTAATATATTTAAAATATTTGGCACATTACCATTTTTTTTTTCCAGATACAGATAAAACAAATATGGTAAACTGAAATTATATGGGTTTCCCCCTGTGTTTTATGTGTGTGTGTATACATGCAGGATGATTCCAAATTCATCATCAATATTTGGGTAGGGAGGTAGGAAATAAGAAAAGAAAACCATTTCACACAGGAAAGCATGGGGCACAAACGAACGCATGGCGGTGTAGGGGCGCTTTGTGCTCCCAGTCACGTGCTGTACAGGTAGCTCAGTTAAAATATTCTTTTTTCCTTTATCACAGAAAAATAAACTTAGCAACAAAGGTAACTATTTTAGCAGACGATTTTCGAACACGCGCAAATTTATTGCGTTTGCAGGATTGCTTTAAAACAGTGAAAATAAGCTTTTAAAAGCAACCATTACAAATTTTTTGGGATGATCTGCCCTTCAGGGGGGGGGGTGATTTAGTCTAAAATTCGTATTCTACACGTAAAATAGTTAAATTTTGCATTTTGTTGCATGTAAATTTGGTCCACGAGGAAGCGAGATGTGGATTCCCATTGGATAACATTAGGGTTGGCGGTTTCTCATCAAATATTGGAGATATCGTTTAGTTGGGTTCAGTTCCGGGGACAAATTCGGCTATATTTGACACCATTATACATTTCATTATATACACACTTTTTATAATAGGCTCCGTGTGTAGTAATTGTGTACATTAACTTCGTACAGAAATTCAAGGAAATTTACGATTGTTAGAGCACGTATGGTAAAACAGGCGCAGCCAGCTAAACAAGCAAAAAAAAAAAAAAAATCCTAAACATTTGTCAGCTTGTTTGAGAGAATGATAGCGTGTGATCAATAGTTGCTGCTAGTTTTTTCAGAAATCTTTAAAAACTACCCTGTTAGGAAACATTATGGTCGTTTATCAGGCCCATTCCGTTATATATATATATTTTTTGTACTCTCTAACACCCCCCCCTCCTTATTTTTAGAAATCTTATTTTACTAAAAGATAACTCCCTTACAATAGGCGCTAGAATAAACATTTGTCGGAAATTTGTCTACATACAATTTGTTTTATCTCCGAAGCCGAAATGGCATGCTCTTCTGAAAACGTGCGGAACAGCTTAACATATAAACCAAATTCATGTTAACATCAAATGCATCATGCAAAAGAAATTTTGTTTGTGAAAAAAAAAAAAAAAAAAAAAAAAAAAACATTGGGTAATATCGAAAAGCTATTTCAAGCAAATGAGAATTGCAATTTTCCATTCAAGGTCTGATAACTGTCTCATCAGTATGATGTCAATGTCACTGGCCTGGCGTTACTTACTTAGTTTTGTCACTCGATTAGTTAACGTCTTTTACTCTACGGATACAGAAAAGAACTGAAAAGTACGAAGAATCGATTAAAAATTATGGAACAGGCCAGTTTTAAGATTTTCAAAATAGCGCCGATTCTTTTCTATATTTTTTTTACATAATTACGAAAAACTTCAAGCTGATCGTACAAATGGTATGGATTTTATTACGTTTAACGTGCTTAGCTTTTTTTATCTTTTATTTTTGTAGTAATGGCGATAAAAGTTTAATTTTGGAGAGCCTGAACCGGAATTGTTGAGTCATTGATCAGCGTAACTATATATTAGAATTTATTCATAAATAAAAGTTTTAACTCTTTGAGGCGCGATCCTTTCCCAATGCTGAAAAAAAGGATAGCCGTTGCCATCGCTCGACTTAACTACCAGCAAGAGGGCGGACGATCGAAATGTTCATCGCATGCCACAGATCTAGAGAACCTTTTTTGACGACAGCTGGCTGTGCGGCACAGCCAGTTGTCGTCAAAAAAGGGTTGCGGCACAGCCAGCTGTCGTTAAAAAAGGGTCTCTAGATCTGTGGCATGCGATGAACATTTCGATCGTCCGCCCTGTTGCTGGTAGTTAAGTCGAGCGATGGCAACGGCTCCCATTTTTTTTCACCATTGGGCAATCTATCCAGCTGTTCTCGAATTCTTCAACAGGTGTCAGTGCTGTTAAAAATAATCGTGACAATTTTTTTTACGGGAAATGACGTGCTAAAAAGTAAAGGATTCTCGTGGAGCTATGTCACCCGCAACTATTTTTATAGAAATCAAATCTATTCTTCATGACTGCCAACAGTCAAAGCGTCAGAGTTTGGTGTTCCCAGAGCGGGAACACTGCGCGTTAAAGGGTTAATACTACTCGGAGAAAACAGAATTCATGTTATGTAATTGCAGATGGCGATCTAATAAACAAAGACGTCCAAGCGAAACGGAAGATCATTTTCGTGCTCTTTTAAAAAATTTTAATGAGTGAAGCATCACTTATTTGTTTAGATATTTGTTTAGGTATTTGTTTTTGAATAGTACTGTGATAGTAAAGTTAGTTAAAAAAAATTGCGCAGAATAACACACATAAAAAGAGTACTTATTAATACGAGCTTCTCGGGTAATGCAAAAGGTACCATCTTCTTCAGTTGCTAAAAAGTCCCACCATCTAGTCAGGTAGAAAGGTTAGATCTTCCTGTCTTTCTGAGTCCTCACCTTTGTAGCTTTCTGTGAGGAGAGTGGAACTTTTTGCAAATGAAGAAGGGTGGGCTTTTTGTAGTACTCGAAACTATCTTATTGATTAATATCTTTTTAATGCTTGTTATTCTTCGCACACTTTTTCATTAATTTTACTTTAGAACGGCAGTTTTTTATTGAATGTGCTTGTTAGTATGACTATAAGTCCCCACCATGGCCGAGTGGACAGGATACTGACTATGATAGATGGCTGAAATGTGAAGGTTCAGGGTTCTGGCCTACCGCGCTGCTGTCGACTTAACGGTCTGGAGTTTTGGGCGGTTTTTTCCTAAAGTAACTTGAATACGCGTTAGAACCCCATTAAAAATCCTCCTATCATCCTCCCCCCCCCCAGGTAGATACCTCTTGTGCAGGGTTTACCTTAGACACAGTGAACATTGTAATCATTGGTTCATAAAGATTTGTGAATCAACTCTGCATGAAAACATTCTGAAGGTGTTACATGATTTTTGTTTCGAATTATGAGCCAGTTATACAGAAAATACCGTAATAAATTAAAAAAATTTCTAAAATCATATTCAGTCGATTCCAGTTAATTGGACTACATCGAGATAGGATCAGTTTGATCTTAATAACCAGCTGCTCCGATTACACAAACATGCCACAAGATTTCAAGAACGGACATGTTAAACATATATACATTAAAATGTCATTATGACCTTTATTGTACAACATAAGTGTCTGGCAAACACACTTTATTGTTGAATATTAACTTTAATCACTGTAACCTAAATTTACATATTTTTCACAACAACCAACTCCATACTCAGTATAATAAAAAAAAAAAAAAAATCACAACCATATATTATTATGTACAATAGATAAATCATGAATTCAGAATATACTCAAATGTTCTCAAAAGATTTGTCAGTTTTTATAAGTATGAAGCGTAAATGATTATGAAAAGTAAGGAAAAAAAAATAGCAGTATTTTAGTAAGCAAAGAGAAATTTTCATAATTTCTAAAATTATTTAAAATTCGACAAAAATCTCTATAGATAGATATTTTTCGAAAAATTTCAAAAAATTGGTAGAAGACTTTTTTTATGAAAAATTTTGGAGCGCTACAAATCTGGGGGCCCGGGTAAACGCCCGAATCGCCCAAGCGATAATAAGTAATACGTTTTTTACATACTAAAATGCAATAGTCACATAGAATCGGTGATGCCAATTTGTGTCTAGATCTGGCCATTTTTGTGACTAGATCTACCAATTTAGCCATTTTGTGGCTAGATCTTGGTCAACTGGCAATACCGAAGTATTTTGTAAATCGGAAATGAAAGTCCAAACAGCTTAAAAACATTTTTAGCCATTTCTGGCCACTTTTTCAGTGACTTTGTTGCCACCGCAGTTTGCAACACTACATAGAATATGAATTGCCATTTATTAATTTGTATAAATTGGCGACTGTGTAAGGGCTGTAAAGATGATTAATAATCTGAGAGAGGATTTTGCTTTTAATTCATTATTCATAAAAGAAATTTTCGAAAAAATGTACGCTTGTAGAAAACCGGTCTCGCCCTTTAGGCAAAGCCCTGACCGTAGCTGCGGTTTCCAAAATAATACCTTTTTAAGAGCTCTTGAATATCAAACCCTACAAATGTTAAGCTCGTGTGTGCTTTTTTGATAACTAGCCTGATTTACATCCACATGATATTATGGATCCATTATCGTTCTCCTGACTTAATAAAAAGAGGTTTTGTATCTCGATTTCATTACGTGCGTACGTCTATCTATTTATCTAAACAATGCCGGCTGTGCTAATGTTATTTTCATGCAAAAATCGAAACGTGTTTCGGGAATACCTGCGTCCTTAATTTACGGGTTTCTCGTGAATTTTGATGGATTCCGTCTTATTTGTTTTGCTAATGCATGGGATTCCCGCCCTTTGGTCTCACGATTCTGAGGATTAGAGCTTTGTCAAAACTATAATAATAGAAATGGCTTCACCTGTTTTGTCACTGTTCATTTTGGAACTCCTACCATCTTAACCCTTTAACGCGCAGTGTCCCCTCTCTGGGAACACCAAACTCTGACGTTTTGACTGTTGCCAGTCACGAAGAATAGATTTGATTTCTATAAAAATAGTTTGCGGGTGACATAGCTCCACGAGAATCCTTTACTTTTTAGAGAAGAAAGAGAGAGAGAAATGTGGATAAAGCATTTAAGCAGATCTTTTCCAATTCCCAGCCATTTATTGAAATTCCATCCACTGTTCACAATTTTCATGCAATTCCAGCAAATTTATTGAAATTCTAACTATAGTTTTAAATTTTCATTACGATTTCACGAAAATTATTTTATTTCTAATCGCAGTTTCTATTTTCATTGAGATTCCAGTTAATTTTTTGGAATTCTAACCACGATTTTCATTGCAATTCCAAGTAATTGTTTCTCCTAAAAGAAGAAACTCTTTTCTTTTAGAAGGATATTTACCGTGAATGAATTTTTCTCGCAATTGCTTGTGTTCTTGCCGGAAGAACCATCACCTAGCTAAGTTGTTCTTCATGAGTAGAAAAAAAATATATGCTAAAAAGCGCATCGCCATTCAAAAACTTTCGGAAAAGTGAGGAAAGGATGAACCGTTTGACTTGTGGTACAGAAATGCGCTGAGACGCTAGACTTGTGTTTTATCGCTGTATTTGGCGAGTGGTAAATATAAATTGCAAGTCAAATTCACTGTCACTGTGCGCAATACAAACCCTCTTGACATTAAAAAAATTAGCACCATGATTTATTCGGTGTGAATACATTGCGGAAATCTTCATTCATAAAAAGCATGTTTTAAAAATATGGAAAAAAATATACTCCAATGAAATGTTATTCGAGAACCTTTAATAAATCATGCATCTATATGTAGAGCAGCTATGTACCATTTTCCCCTAAAAATGCAACGATAAAAACAAAAATCAACCTGCTGTCCACAAATGCTCCATAGAAAACTAAGACGAGTTTGATGCGCAAGAATTAAGCTCACAAGATCTTGCCACATATCAGCTGCTGGGACAAGTGCCTCAATTCAGGGTTTCTAAATCGCTCTCTATCCCTTATATAAAGGATGAAATAAATAGGAAACGGCATGTTTTTTGTTGTTGTTGTGTTTTCTTTCTTTCTTTTAATTTTTTTAAGCAAAATTCGCTTATTTTTGTTCGTCTCAAAAAAGGCGGAACTTGTTTAACCCTAGCGACTGAAACTTAACTCTTGCTGGAATTGTAGTGAAAATTGAAAAAATAAGATTAGATTTTTCTACTTTTTTTATTATTTATTTTTGCTGGGATTGCAATGAAAATAGAAAAGTGATTAGAATTTAAATTGTTAGTAGAAGATTCATCCAACAGTTGAACTCTATTTAACTGATATTTTTTATTCATGAGGAATGTCGAAGTTATGATGAAGAACTAATCCGTGCCTACATCCATGAAAGTTAAAGAAAAAATCATAACCTAAAAATAACATTAATAACTTTTTTGATTGATTACATAGGTCAAGTAGTGTGTAAGGCTTAAGCTCATACGTGTGACTTAACTTGAATTTAACACACGTTGGGTATTAACTTGTAAAGCTCTTTTAACCTCCTCTTGTTACAATGAATAATTAATGAATTGCAGAATAGCATTTCCATAAAATTACCGTTTTATTTCACGGCATAAGCCGGTTTTGTATTTAAAAGTATTACCTAAGGTCTATTTTCCCATCTAAAACTTCTTTTCTGTATTTTCAACATTATCTATTGGATGTATTGAAAAGTAATGTCCTTTTTTTACATAAAATTTCAACAAATAAATTTTCAACAAGCATTGAATTGCAGACAAGCTCTGCCTGAGCATGTGACTCATATTTGTTAAATTTTACTGCGAGAATTTTATAGATAATATATATATATAACTGAGCTGTTCGAGCCTTGTCAGGGGGAGACCTCCTGAACCCCCTAATTTTTTAGTTTCATTATTGCCATATTAAAACGATATTAACTGACTATGTTATTTTATCTCGCATCTTTCGTGTATTTCGCCTGGTAACCCTATGTTGAAATGTTTATGATTGAATCCTATTTATAGAAAAATACATGTGATGCAAATTCTACAGCTTACGAAACATTGTAACAATAGATTAAAGCTGTTGTGAACTAATAGTATTTAAATATATGTAAAAAATACATGTGATGCATATTCTACAGCTTACGAAATAGTGTAACTATAGATTAAAGCTGCTGTGAACTAATACTATTTAAATATATGTGTAAAATTATGTCGCATACTTTTATGGCGCTTTTTTATGTCCCATTTTTTGGGACACATTTTTTCAATAAAGGGGTGAGAGATAAAATGACATAGTCATTAATATTCCTTTCAAGAAAAATGCCTATTCTTCCATAAGTTATGAATTATGAAAAATGCTCTCAAATTAAACACCTACGCTAAAAAAATTACACGCTTGTCCAATTTTGTATTTCTTCAGTAGTTTTTGGATAGGCAAAATATTAACATACGAAAAACGGGCAGAACTTTCAGGTAGATCTAAATTTTTTTTACCAACTAAGAATTCTTAATTTCTCCGTTTTCTCCTACCCCCGATGTATTTTATAGCTATTTGTGCATGTTTTCAAGGGATAATAGTGTCTGGAGCGTGTTCTTTTTCCAATATGGAATAGCCTAAAAAACATGGGAACGGATGAGCTTGCAGATTTTAAAAGCCCAATTTATACAGGATGTCCCAAAAAAGATAGTAACACGCTTGAATTTTTTTATCTATGAGAGATAAGTGGGCAATATAAGTGGCAAAAATGTTCAAAATAAGGTAGGGGAAAAGATTACGCTTAGAAAAAAATTCCTCTCTTTAATTTTCAAAAAATTACGCTTTATAAATTTGTACACGTTCAATTTATAAAAAAAATTTCAATTAGTAAAATGTACCCCACGCGCTAATCAGGCAAGGCAACAAACAAAATTTGAGAATTATATCCTAAAAAAGTGTCAGAAGTATTAAGATAATGCTGACTTAAACCCCTTTTCAATGGCCTTTGAAGTGAAAAAATCAGGTCATTAGATCACGTTTCAGGAGTCGTACAAAAATTATTTAAAAAAAAAAAAACTTTGCATTCTTGCAAAAAACGTTTACATTCTAATAGTATAGACTTTGACTATCTTTATTTAAAGGTTTCTCAGAGATGTTTTATGATGGTAGACTGAAAGCTTGCACTTCATCTCATTAATGCATGGGGCACATTTTACTAATTAGAAATTTTTGTACGAGGGTCATATGCAAATTTAAAAATTGTAACTTTCTGAAAATAAACAAGAGAATTTTTTTCTTAAGGTAGTCTTTTTTCTTACATTACTTTGAACTTTTTTTTTTTTTTTCAATTTACATACTTATCTCTAATAGATAACGAATTAAAGCTCGTCACCACTTTTTGGGTTACCTTCCATATATATATATATATATATATATAACCATATAAAACATTCAAATTTTTATTAGAAAGTTTTATTATTTTAATATACAGGTTGTCCCAAAAAGGTGGTAACGGGCTTTAATTCTTTATCTATTAGAGATAAATGGATGGTTTACGCTGCAAAATGTTTTGGAAAAGGTTGGAAATAAGAAACGATAACGATAATCAATGATAAAAAAAAGAATCCGTCTACTTAATTTTCACAAAGTTACACTTTTTAAATTTATATACAACCCCCGTACAAAAAAAATTTCCCAATTAGTAAAATGTACCCACATACATTAATGAGGTGAAGTACAAAATTTGAGAGTTACCCGTTAAAAAGTATCAGTGATACGAAAGTAAACATAACGCTGACTTAAACCATTTTTCAATGGCTTTCGAAGAGAAAAAAAAAAAAAAAAAACGTCGATTGATCGCATTTCAGGGGTCGCACAAAAATTACGAAAGAAATTTTTTTTTCTCACTTCAGCAGCAACACTCAAGATCATGTATAGTCCCCGATCATATTTCTTTAACGATATCTCTGCGACGTTGTATGACGAAAGTTCCGAATTCGGTACATCCCTTTATCAGTGTAAGGGGACATTTTACTAATTGGGAATGTTTTTGCACGGGGGGTCGTATAAAAAATTTAGAAAGTGTAACTTTTTGTAAATAAACGAGAGATTTTTTCATAACGGAGTCTTAATTCCGACCTTAAACATTTTTTTTTTTTTTCAATTTACACAGCCCACTTATAGAAGAATTAACCCTTTGAGGTCCAACCCTTTCCCAATGCTGAAAAAAGGGCAGCCGTTGTCATCGGTCGACTTAACTACCAGCAAGATGGCGGACGATCGAAACGTTCATCGCGTGCCACAGATCTAGAGACCCTTTTTTGACACAGCTGGCTGTGCACGCCATCTTGCTGGTAGTTAAGTCGAGCGATGACAACGGCTGCCCTTTTTTCAGCATTGGGAAATCTATCCGTCAGTGCTGTGAAAAATAATCGTGACAATTTTTTTACGGGAAATGACATGCTAAAGAGTAAAGGATTCTCGTGGAGCTATGTCACCCGCGACTATTTTTTATAGAAATTAAATCTATTCTTCCTGACTGGAAACAATCAAAACGTCAGAGTTTGGTGTTTCCAGAGCGGGAACACTGCGCGTTAAAGGGTTAAAGTCCGTTACCATACCTTTTAGGGACACCCTGTATATTTTGGGGAGGTACTGTGTCCGCTGGTGTTTCAACTTCAGATGATGTCGTTGCCATTCGTGTCAAAGAATGTCGCATTCCATGACTCACAAATGAATTTAGAATTAACTCTTCTTTTTTTTTCGTAATTAGTGTCATTAACTGATAATACATCTTAATGCAACGTAATTCCTGTGAGTCGGGTTGTTTTTAAACTCTTTTTTTTTCTTTCTCCCTAATGACTTCTAAGAAGGTCGCAGTTTAATGCCTTTAATATTTATGAACCAGTTCTAATGTAGCTGGTGTAATTTTGGCGATCCTGATGGTTTATTGAAACATTTTGATAAAAATCGCGATGAGAGTTTATGAATAGATACAGTGGAAGAAGCATTTAAAATTGATAAGCGATGAACTTTGTGTGTGTGTGTGTAAATAATGTAGGATGAAGGTAGGTTTAGTTATATGCCTTTGAAATGATATCCATAATATCGATTATACCCATTCGACTAGAATCGATAATCTATTAATCGAATCGTGAATATTTGTGATTTTTACTTTCCGAATAGGTACCATGTAAGGAAAGTATTGTAATCATGAAAAAATTCGACTTCGAGATTTTGGTGTATTGACACGTTTTGAGGTCTTCTGAATTCATTTATGCTATTTTTACGAGACGTATGTATGTATGTGTGTATGTGCGTGCGTGTGTGTGTATTTGAGTGAACACGATAGCTCCTAAACGGGCATTGGATTGAGCTCAAATTAGGTATATATGTTATGAACCACCGTTGCAAGACCGGTATTGATTTTGGTGAATATAAGACTTATAGTTTTCCTACAGGGCTACGACAAAGATTTCTTTTACATTATGGCCTATGGGGGAAAATTCTTGAAAGTGCGCTAGCGTTTAAACGGTACATTTGATTGAGCTCAAATTGGGTATATATTTTATAAACCCCCATTATAAGACCGGTATTAATTTTGATGTGTATAGGACTTATAGTTTTCCTACAGGGCTACCAAAGATTTCTTTTACATTAAGGCCTATGGGGAGAAATTCTTGAAAGTACGCAAGCGTTTAAACGGCGCATTCGATTGAACTTCAGTTTGGTATATATGTTTGAATTATTCATCGATTAAAATTTATTTAAATGCTTGGTAATGATCTTAATCGTCAGTGTTCGGAAAGTCGAGTGGAGACACTCCAGAATGTTACTATTGTAACAGAGTTCGCGATTTCCATTCTAGTAGTAATCGTGATTTCAGTATTCGAATATTCCAATTGTATTCGCGGTTAATCGCTATTTTATTATACGAATAGTCGAATAGTATTCGAAATTTCGAATTCCATGTGCTATTCGAATACTGTGTGCTGTGAGTTCGAATGCATTTTTCAAAATCGATTATCTCGAATGGCTTTAATAACCGATTAATTCGAATAGTTCAGTTCATTCATGTCCATCACAAGATAGTGTTACCATTGAACCTACAACCTCACAATTAAGCATATAATTTGCTAAATTCAGCATTTTTTTAAATTCAACAAAAACCCTTAAAGAAGGAGTTATTTTTTTCACAAAGAGAAGATCTTTTTGTGCTCATCGCATAATTTGTTCATTCCTCCTCCCCCTCCTTCAATGTAAGAACTGAACCATCAGAATAACTATGTACAGGTACTATTGCGTCTAAGAAAAAACAGTACTAGGAAATATGTATTTCTCTTCCTCTTTTGAGAGGAATCGGTATTCAGGTATCCAATTTGTGTAATTCACCACAGAATACTTTGCTACCCATTTCTTTGAAAGAGGGTACAGCTATTCACAGAATGCCTTCCTAAGGATTTTTAAAAATACCACCATAAAAGTCTTTTTTCATTGTAATTTTGAAACATTTTCAATGTTTTTAATTATAATATTCTATTATTTAAAGTTTTGGGGACAGACTTAGTTTATTTTTATAGTATGCATAACGAAAAAAAAGCAGATAAAAAACTAAAATTACAGTCGATCACATGAAATTGACTGGACATCGTTTTATAGGACATCTTCGAGTTAGCGTTACTTACTACAGAAATTGAATTTCGAAATGTATTTGGTAGTATTGGCAACAATGTAGGAATATTATAACTTGCATTTGTATGATCACGAAGAAGGCAGGTGTAAAATATACTCATCCTTTTCCCCCCAACAGATTCAGTCTGACGGTCGCGATGCACTGACTATGTGATTGGTGTCGCACCCAAGCACAAGGACTGTAACCAAAAGATGATATCACTCGGATATGAAATACAGCTCGATCATCGTTAAAGACTTGCCACCAGCTGGGAGTTCCAAAGTCGTTCCAAGGTTTGTCTTTTATTTATTTATCAGGTTCTAACGAAAGTTTTCCGCCAAATTCGATATTTGCCTAAGGTCTGCTTGACGCAGCTCATGCATCACCCAGCGATTGAACTTGTACGTCATAGTCCTTGTTTTTGAACTTTCGGTACCAAAAATTCGCAATGTCCTATGATACAACAGTAGTACCTAAAGCTGTACACATAATTCGTTGACGTTCTGTAACTGACTTTTTGCAACAGAACTGGAAGTAAATGAAGTTTTTAACCCGGTTAGTTTCATTTGAGACATCTTGTTCTCAATGATAACGATGTTTTGTTTACAGATTTCACTGCACGGTGTTCTAAAGTAAGTCTCTCTTTTTTTTTTTCAAATACCAAAAAAGTTTGGAAAGATATGAGCAAACACGCCAATGCGAACTGTTTGCGCAGATAATATTTGCGGTGGCGGGAAACTTCCGTTACAACTTATTATTTATGGATTCATTTTGCTGATGCATACGGGAAGATAACGATTGTCAGCCCTTTGAAATGAAGCTGTGTAGAAGTGGAGACCCTTGTAATGTGTTGGGGAAATCATTTTACTGCAAGCACTTTCAATTTTCGATATTTTGCTCACGTTTTTCTCTGCCATCTAGCAACCAATACGATGCATACATGGGCACCCATATGATTCTTTTTAGTGGGGGGGGGGAGGGGGCAAGCCAAGGTTTTTGCCCCAGAAATATACTATATCTCAGTGTTGAACCACTTCTACGTTATAGCAGTACATAAATCATAACGATAATATGAGAATTGGGGGGGGGGTGGCCCCCTCTTTGCCCATAAATATGGACGCCCATGGATGCATCATATTGATTTTGTGAACTTAGTTAGTTTTTCTGCTCATGTTTTTAATAATTCATAGAGTGTTTGCACGACTATTTGTTTTTTAATTTAAACGGAATATTTTAAATAATATCCAAATGATTCACAAATAATGCCATTCACGTTCGGAAGGGAGTAGGAGGAGGGCTTGTGAAATTGTGACAGTTTGTGACCAGGGGAGGGAGTGTAGGGTCACAAGAAGTACGACATCACACATTTTGGTTAAAAATATTTAAAATCAGTAGATTAAATTTGAAGCTATTTTGAAATTATCAGAATTCGGTGGTATTTTTTAATGGAGTTAAAATAATTTTTTCCGTCTTATTTTCTCTCATTTATATTCCTTTCTTTTCGAATTCAAAATTTTAGAATAAAAACTAGATCGTTTGTATTCCTGGTAGACTTCGCAAAATTACACAAATCTAGTTAGCGAATTTTTTAAACAGGTTGGTTAAAAACCGATATTTGACTTAGCAGTTTAAGGACCTCTCCCTCCCCCGTAAAAAAATCTAAGCAATGACCCTGGTTAGGGGGATGCTTATTTTGGAGGAAGTTTAACCTAAACGAGTGCAATAAATTAATTATAATAAGTCTTAGTAAAAACTAGAGAATTACTAAATCTTTCACTTCAAATTACTTATTAATTGATAAATATTAATTACTTTTTGGTATAATTCATTGCTCATGGTAAAAATCGAAAAATTTGGATTTTAAGCAGACATTTCACTTTTTCACTTAAATCGACAACAATCCACAGCCAAAAGATTAACTGTTTAAACTTAATCATCACACAATACCAAATTTCACGCATCATGTACAGACATACAGACTTGAAGGCCGATTCGGCCTTTATGTGGTTTGAAACGTATTAAAATCGTAAATTTTAATCAATTATAAACAGGTCTTATATTTTATGGGTACTCGAAATGTTTATATTAACATAATAAAATCACAGCATCAATAAACATCAAATAACTTTTGTTTTAAAAAAGAGCAGTCATATCGGGGGGTGGGGGATTTCAGGTTGGAGAGGAGAGCAAAGAGCATTGTTCAAGACTGACTCCCTACAAAAACAAAAGTAATATGTATATTCCATGCAATTGTAGGCTTGATAGTATAAAGAGTTAAAACGTACGGACAAAAATTTCTACAGATGAGTGAAATGAACATCTTAAGGTTCGACTCTAACTGAATTTTCTGAGCAGATGTAAGAAAAACCGAACAAAAATGCAGAACATTTACATTCTTCCAAACTACCGTGACGAGCTTGACAAAAACCAGAAGTTTTCTCCTCTAGAAGGACCAGAAAAAGGAAGTATGCCCCTAATCCGGCTTCTAAAAAGCTTTTAAAACATCATAAAACCGATTCTTTCCTTTTTACAACCTTAAAGATAAAACCAAAACACCGAGGACGTAGTGCGACAGCTACCTCTTTTTTTGTGAAAGATGAAAGGGCTTGCCCTTAAATTTTTGTAGAAGGGTATTGTGTATTAAGGCAAGGCTTTTCGAATTACTATCTCTGGAGAAAACCATCCCAAACTCCAGACCCCTAGACCGATGGCCGCGCGATAAGCCCGAACCCTGGACCTTCAGATTTCAGCAGTAGCGTATGCAGACTTCCTTCAAGGGGGGGGGGGGGTTATAGACATAACTTTGTGCTAAAATGCGCAATATTTCAGCTAAAAATTCAAAATTTATGGACATTTTGATAGAAAAATTTTGACAAGGGGGGTAGGGGATTTGAATCCCCCCCCCTTGTATACGCCACTGGATTTCAGCCATCTAAAATTTTCCTGCAGATACTCATTTTTGAAATTATTGAGGTGCGGGAGGTTTGAACACATGCTGCTCCACTAGTAACTGCGACTCTGTGTAGTACACTTGAAATAAACTGTTGGATTGTTCGGAAAGTAATGCCGTTTTCTTACACAGAACTCAAACCAGTGACATATACATCCATTTTATGGAAGTAAGATAAGATCTTTCACATTAATTTCTTTTTTCTTGGGGGGGGGGCGCCCCTCGGCCCCCCCTTTAATCCGCCCTTGACTAAAAAAAATAAATTTTCAAGAAGTATTGATTTACAAACAAGCTGTGCCTAAGCATACGTCCCGTATTTGTTAAATTTTAAAGGCATAATTTTATAAATAATACTTTTTTCCTTTAAAAAAAATGGACACCCTTCCCCCTTTTTCACGTCCACCCTCCATGAAGAATCATATTCGAAATGTTCTGAAATTGATTTTTAGGCATTCGCGAGGGCTGTATTTTACAGGAAGAATTTTATGGATATCTCTTTTCTTCTTTGAAATCACGCAGGATATGTGAAAAGAATATTTTGACCCCCTATCCCCCATAAGTAACAAATTTTGGAAAATGCTTTCCAATCTAGCACCTACGCTAGAAACTCACGTACGTGCCTAATTTCGTATTATTATCTAAGTAGTTTTGTCTAGGCTGAATATTGACCTACGAAAAACGATATTACTTTCCGAAAAACCCAATAATATTAAAAAGTAACTGTAAAGACGGAGAAAAAAAAATTATAGTGTTTTCTAAAAGAGATTTTATTGCTATTGTTATTATTACTATTACTTCTGCAGCAAGATTACACTGAAAAATCCCCATCTATCCTGCTTTAATGAACCATTATCTTCAGAATACAACTCCTGTCAAGTAGCATGGAGGTCGAAGAGATCAAATACCTGTTATTGACCAGAAGAGGGGGAGGGGGGGGGTTATAAACAGATGATGTAGAGTGTAATTGGATCCGACGTGCAGCCAGGTAATCTGCACACGCACTCCTCCAGCGAAACTGGTCAGGTTAGCTCAATGGCCCGATGACTATTACGATAACAGTTTTCGCCCTTACCAGGTATGCTGTCCAATCCAGTTATCCTAAACGATGTGCAGAATGAGTTTGGCAGAGAGAGTTGCTATAAAAATTAAAAACGTGCATGTAGAAAGGAATCGGTCATTTTATAAACTTCTTTTACCGAATTTGTGTATTTTTTTTTTTCTTTCTACAATGGTCAGGTCAGCTGCGTAGTATACAGGCTGGACCGCTAGGAGAGCCGCAGATTTTGTTGTTGTTCTGTGGGGGAGGGGGGAAGCCTTGTGGGCTGGACAACAGTGTCCCCCCTATGAGTGGTCTCCTAATAGGGCTATCACACTAGCTTGAAATCCAAGCAGCTTTCTTGCAGAACAACTTTTAGACCTATTTTCTGTGTCGTTACCTTGGCAATGGCGATCTCCAACTTCTTGTTTTCCGAACGGAAAAGTCCGTGTCTGTTGAAATTTCGACCAATCAGAGTAATTCTTCCTGCTACGTCATCGAAGCTTGGCTCGAAATGATAAAAGTATGGCGGCATGCCAGTGGAGTGTGGAATTAGAAGTCGATTTTATTGACGAATCAATCATTTTGATAAAAGCAATCCATTTAAGTATCGCAATCAAACTCATCACAATCATAAGAACAAATCATCGCTGATCCGATGTAAATATACCAATGAAAGGGTTATTCTAGATGCTGAGTCACGATCAGTAAAATAACAACCCACACGCCAAATCAGCGATACCGTACCATGCGAAGACTTTTTGGCCTTTGAGAAAGTTTGTTTATTTTTACAACCCTTAACGATGACTCGGCCTTTAAAGTTTGGCAGGAAAAGTTGTTCCGGCAAAACTAAAAAGTTGGTCGTATTTTACATTAGTGTGATAGCCCCTTAATTTCGAACCAGTTCCAGATCAGAGACCTAGCACGTGGATCACCACCTTTAGAGATATCGTTTGAACGTGAAGGACATTGGTGCCATGGCAGATTTTACGTCCACCTTTTCCTGTAGAGTTCACCAGAGTCGGTCCTAGAGGGGAGCGAACGCACCGGGCACCATCTCTAGAAGGTGTCATAATACCTTACTATATAATATATTTATATATATTAAGATAATTAAAAAGCAAAACAAGCGCGCGAGGAAATCTCTGCAAAAATGGCATACCCCTACAAGAAAACTGAAAAACAAAACATATCAGCATATACAGAGGGCCAAGCACGTTGAAAATCGAAGTACCACGATCCATGATTAAAAGATAAATGGATGGAAGTAAATTATATTATTTGGGACACTCATTAGGGGCCATACCCAGAAGATTATAATTAAAATCAGGAAAATAGTAGGATGTCAGCTATGTAGCATATCAAAAGAAATATTCTCTCAACATATATGGGCCCAATCCTATTATAGAAAAATGTGGGGATGAAAGCATGAGGTAGCAAGAATAGATGCATGAATGTTGCCAAAATTTAGTTGTGAAATACCGGTGGTGTGAGAATAGGGTAATAATAAAATTAAGATTTAAAAAAGTGATGCCAGAAACAGTATGAGAATATATATTACATATATAATGAATGTATGTAATAATACTGCAAAATTCACCCCCGCTCTGACCGCTTCAGAAAAAAAATTATGTAAAAAATGTTTTAAAATTTTATGTCATAGAAGCAGTATTCATATACTTTTAATTAAAAACTTGCATTGAAAAAAAAAATTACCCCTTCTCCACTGTTCTATGCATGTGTGCATGGGGGAAGGGACACATTTCCATGACTCGCACCACTTCGAAAAATATTTTGGACCAGCACTGGTGAACACTTTCGTACACCAGTCCACTTGTGAGAGGGGGTCACCTTCCCAAGCACTGACCATATTCGGTGTTCTTATGGGAAATGAGTTTAAACAAAACAAACTGTAAAAGGTTGGTTGGTTGATTGGGGTTAATGGCACAAGGTCCAGAAAGGACATACTGCGCCAGACTATGTGTATATATAGTAAAATATAAAGTTTTCAAGTAAAAATGTGTTGTATAAGACAGGTAAAGCTAAAATCTGTGAGGTCTAAAAACAATAAAAGCAAACTGTAGAGAGGTAAAAAGGAGATAAAAATAAGTCAAGGACATCTGGATGGGGGCTCCCATCCAGATACCAGTCAGAGAAAAGTGTATACTTTACACTGAGTAAAAAATATTGATACGTCGAAGAAATGCAAACAAATTAAGGTGCGGGGTTTCACCCAATATATCCTCAAGTTTGGGATGAGAACAGTTAAAAAGTATTTGGTAAAAATGATGAAAGGCAGTGCATGAGGTTAAAAGATGACGAACACTGAGGCAAGTATGACAGTGGGAGCACTCTGGAGCAGGCTCACCAAACAGTAGGTGTGTATGAGTCAATCTGGTATGACCAATCCGGAGGCGTGTCAATATGACATCTTGTTTGCGATAGGGTAATGTGGACCAATGAGTGATAGATGGGTGAATATTGTGAAGTTTATTGTCTGTCTGGCTGTTCCAGTCATTCGTCCAGCTGTTTTTAATTATACAGAAGACACCAGATTTTACATCATTAATAGGGATTTTACCAGGGTAAGGAACTGTAGCACCTCTGGCCAAAAGGTCAGCCTCCTCATTGCCAGGGATTCCAACGTGGCCTGGAACCCAGCAGAAGAGGACCTCAAAACCCCGTCTCGTCAGTTGTGCATGCAACTGCAGAATCTTGACAAGATAGCCATGGGTGATTGTATAGGCTTTAAGGCTTTCTAGAACACTGAGCGAATCTGTATATATAATGGTATGTTTTTGGTTCCTTTTACTGATATAAGAAAGGCCCTCGTAGATGGCAAGCAGTTCAGCTGTGAATACGGAGCAAAACTTGGGAAGAGTATAACTGCAGGTTAGGGTACGATTTGTGTATGCAAAGCCAACATGATCTGCAGACCTGGAGCCGTCTGTATATAAGTCTTCATAGTTTTGGTAAGTGTCCCTATGATGACGGAAGAGTTGTTGGTAAATATGGGCGTCAGTATTTTCTTTCTTATATCCTTTAAAGGGCTGCAAAATAACGATTTGATGGGCATTCCAGGGTGGTATCTCATTTGGAGAATGAGAATAAATGACGATCTGACTTAGGTGGGTGTCAGCGATGTTCCTACGAGCCCTCAGTCCAAACGGAGGTATACAGGATGGACGGTTTTGGTAAAGACGATCCTGCTGGTTTTCTAAAAGCGCAGCCCTCAAAGGGTGTGCGGCATGAGAAATGATACGGTAATATGTATTAATGGATAGCCCATGGCGAATGTATGTGAGGGATGGTTCATGACAGGTGATGTACAAACTCTGTATAGGGGAGGTCCTAAAAGCTCCTGAACAAATACGTAGTGCAGAGTGATGCACCGTGTCAAGTTTTCTTAAAATAGATTTGCTGGCAGACTCATAAGCACAGCACCCATAGTCCATTTTCGAGCGAATGACGGCTCGATAGATGCGTAAAAGGGCATCACGGTCAGCTCCCCAAGAAGTATTTGTAAGGACTTTTAAGATGTTTAAATTCTTTTCGCATTTGTTGCGGATGTATGAAATATGTGTAGCAAAAGTTAGTTTCTTGTCAAAATGGATACCTAAAAATTTAGTAGAGTCTTTAACTTCAATTTTTGTGCGACCAAGATACAGGTCAGGGTCCGGATGGATCCCTCGTCTTCGACAGAAGTGTACAGAAACAGTTTTTTCGGCAGAGATGTTGAATCCATTTGTGTTGCACCACTTGAAAATGCGATTAACAGTGTTCTGTAGTTGGCGCTCTACATAGCGCATGTCCTTCCCCTGACAAGAAATCTGGAGGTCATCTACATACAGGCTACCGTGGACTGTTGCAGGGACTTGTTTAAGGATGTCATTTATTTTTATTGAGGTCTCCAGATCGTAATTTTTTAACTTTTTTGACTTCTCCTACATTGTCTGTGATACATTTGTGTATTAAGAATGGTGATGTTTCATTAAAGGTACCTTCAACATAGTGGATGATGAAGAATCGAGCGTTCATATATGAAAGATGTGCATCAGTGTTTTCATTAGGTGTGGACAGTGGATTTAAGGTGTGCGGAACATTGACGTTTGACAAAGAATTTTTCATAGCCATGTTGGGGGATTTGAGATTCGGACCCGACCGCACCACCCACCACGGAGCCCAACAAGGGGGTATGCAATTGCACACCAGTGCTAATCGGGTCTATACGCGCTCAGTACATCCCTTAGGCAGCGTCCACCCTTAACGACGTGCCCAGTAGATGTCCGATTGCTTGATCCCTAGCAGTTGATCGAAATCAGTACCACCAGCCGATTGATATACAGGGGAACGCTGTATACCTCCCGTTTACCCGAAGCCAAGGCCAAAGCAATGTGTTGAGGTTTCTCCCGTGTCTGTGGAAATTCCGTAATGATGATTTCCTTTACGGGAACACCCCTCAATTACCAGGATCCCCATTTCCGGGGACACGGGTCTCCACGCACGGCCAACACGTGGGTAGTTTTCCGCCAATAGAAGCTGACAGCACAGGGCGACCGCAGCTTCTAAAGGGGGGCCCTCACCTCCACAGAGGAAACTACACTGAGGGGGAAAGGAAGGAGATAGCTAAGAGAAGAGGAGGGTAGGACAAAGAAAAGCGAAAGATCGCTGGGGCCCCGGGATTGCGACACCCGTAAAAACCTAAAGTAGGTTTTTCCCCTGAGGGGCAAACTGTAAAATATCAGTCAGTTAGTTTGTCTGTGTCTCGCGTAGCTCCCAGACGCGAGATCTACCAAATTTTGTATGGAAATTCTGCAGGATGGGTCCCGACATACCTCGAAGCGATTTTTTCGAAATTCGAATTATTTTAGGAGATATCGATAAAAAACGTGTCGCAAAAGGCTAATTTTTGCGCTCCGCCAATCCGCAATTGTAACTCCCACAGTGGAAAAAATGAGGATTAAGCAAATCTAGGTTGCCACATTGGGCAAGTTCATAAATGATTCAGACTCTTGAAGTAAAAATAAAAGAATAACGATTTTTTTTAAAATTTAGATTATTTGTAAGGTTATTTTTTAATTAAAATATCGTGTGCATGTGAAATCAGAGCGGGAATGAAATATTTTATACTCAAAATAAAAATAGGATTTGGAAATTTTCCGAGACTAAACTGTGTAACATTTTAATCTGGTGAAAAATAAAACGATTGTTATGCGATTTTGAGGAGATGATTCTAGCGCTTGGCGCAATTTATCGTCATTTTATCCTCTGTTACTTGGATTATGAATACACGTAAATAAATTTTTGAAACTTTTATTCAGTTCGAATTGTGCATTTTTCTGCACAGCTTTTCCCCCATCTATTTCTAATGTATTACATCCAGAAAAAGGATGTTAGAAATATCAATTTTAATTTTGTTTAATCACTCTCATGAATAATGATATACTTTCCAACTTAATAGAATAAGGAAAGAAAATAGGGAAGTCCGAAGACCCATGGATTATAATACGCTTTTAATATATAGCACTTTAGCGAGTATTTAAAGTCTGAAAGTGTTTCAGATTTTCTTACTTTTTTTTTTTTCCTCTCCGTTTTTTGATAAAGGCCAATATATCCAGAAGCTCTTCAGAATTAATGTAGGACGAAAATAATTTGAACCTTTTTGTAGGTTTTTATCATTTAACCATCTTATTTTTGTAACCAAGGGCGGCCCGACACGGTAAGCATCGCATCGTAGCGCCGGCTTCGAAGGGGCGTCATTTCGAACTCAAAAACTAAGCAGAGCATAAAAGGATGCGTCTTTTTTACATTAGCAGCGGGCGCCACTTACCCTAGGGCTGCTCCTGTTTGTGACCATCTTAATTTTAAATTCCAATCAGAATCTGAGAGATTTCAGTGCCAAGGAAGTCAGCGAGGAACAGGATTCTCTCCAAACAAGATTTATTAAGATGGCGAACCAACTGTCGCCGGAGGAAGCCAGTTATCAATAATTTAGTCTTTAAGGGGGTCATCCACTAATCACTTCACACTTCTGAAGAAGAAATTTCGAAGTGTATCGAGAATGACAAAGTAATGGTGTGTAGGTTAATTTTCACTAGAAACTGTCAAACATGCTTTACAGGAAAATTGTATCTAAACTAGGATTTGAGAAGTTAACTGTCGGGAGTAGAACATTTTTTTCTTGCATAGCCTTATCACTCCCCTGCTTACTTTTGATATTGTGCGATCATGAGGTCACTTACATTCTTGCATGCTGAATTCATTCCAACCAACCTTGGTTAACCCTTTGAGGTGTAACCCTTTCCCAATGCTGAAAAAAGGGCAGCCGTTGCCATCGCTCGACTTAACTACCAGCAAGATGGCGGACGATCGAAACGTACATCGCGTGCCACAGATCTTAGAGACCCTTTTTTGACGACAGCTGGCTGTGCCGCACAGACTGCTGCATAAAAAAGGGTCTCTCGATCTGTGGCACGCGATGAACGTTTCGACCGTCCGCCATCTTGCTGGTAGTTAAGTCGAGCGATGGCAACGGCTGTCCTTTTTTCAGCATTGAGCAATGTATCCTGCTGTTCTCGTATTCTTCCATTTTTCAAGAGATGTCAGTGCTGTTAAAAATAATCGTGACCATTTTTTACGGGAAATGACGTGCTAAAAAGTAAAGTATTCTCGTGGAGCTATGTCACCCGCAACTATTTTTATAGAAATCCAATCTATTCTTCGTGAATGGCAACAGTCAAAACGTCAGAGTTGGGTGTTTCCAGAGCGAGAACACTGCGCTTTAAAGGGTTAATTGGCGTTCTCTTATTTCTTTGCAACCATCTGATATTAAAAATAGAGATTCATTCATGGAATTCCGCGAACGCACTGGACGGCACCAAAAAAAAAAGTTCCTTCTTCCATCATCGTATCTGTCCAGCATCGTTAACGTCGAGCCCACTTCACTGTAACAGAGTGCAAAAGAGGAGCCCGAATAAAACACGAAGGATGCCCTTTCAGCATCGGCGATGAATTTAAATCCTTCATTAGCAGATTGTAATCCGAACAAGTGGCTCTTCTATTTCTCCTAATTGCCGAAGAAGGACCGCGTTCAAGCTTCAATTTATATTCATGAAAGAGGTGAAGGGTTGACGCGCTAACTTTTGTAAAAGCTTCACGTATCATTCATTGACAGAGATAAGGTGCGAATTGATTTTTTTTTATTTTTATTACTTCCTTGAACGAAATATTATGATTAGGGAAGGGTACAAGGCGAGACAGAGATTTAGAGCATTTTCTGTGAGACGAGCATTTTTATTATTACAATATAGGGATTTCGCGAGTCATTTGACCACTGTGTTTATACAGAATTTTTTTTTTTTTTTTTAATGGACGGGCACTTGCTGCCACAAGCCTTCATCAACACAAAGGCCCGAATTACTGGTCATTTCATTTCAATCCAATGGGCGGACAGCGTTACCCTCTATGAAGGGACGGACAACGTAACTCCATAGTACAAGTCGGGAATCGAATCCGGATCCAAAGTGTGATAGAATGGTTCTTTAGCCACTGCACCACCTGGGAGCTCCATAAGGGCTTAAGTAGTATACTTGAGAACCCACTTTTCCTGCTTCCCTTGCTTATTAAGTGTTTTCATAATGTTATTCAGGAATCTCAGCAAGGGACCCCAAATAATTCATCTTATTTGTCCCTTGTGACACCCAGATGCAAGAAACCAGTGCAATAAATCACTTCGCTTTCATAATCATAAGTAGTTTCATTATAATAGTCATAAACAGTTTTATAACAATAAATTCCAAGGCCGTGGCTAAAAGAAGTTTCTGAGGTTTAAACCTCCACCTGAAACTTTCAGCTCCATAAATTACAAGTGTATTGAAAAAAACCATCACCAGTGGCATATGTAGGACAGAGTTGGGCAAAATAACGAGTTGCGCCTCCTTTGGCCTTCAAAACAACTGCAACTTGCTTGGGCGTGGATGCGAAGAATTCTTGGTACATCACTGGAGACAGGTTGTACCAAATATTGCTGCAGCGGTCACGCAAAATCGAGATATTGGAACATGATGGTGTTTGAGCTCTGAGCTGCTCCTCCGCTCAATCCCAAAGATGCTCTATGGGATTAAGATCCGGCAAGTTAGGTGGCCAGGACATTAACTGGAACTCGTCACTATACTCCTCGAACCATTCCAATACAATTCCAGCCCTGTGACATGGCGCGTAGTCCTGTTGGAAGATTCCATTTCCTGTTGGGAAGACATCCGCCATGTAAGGGTGCAACTTATCCTCAATGATGTTTGGATAGTCCGCAGCATTCATGGTCTGTTCTACCACAACCTCGGGTTCCTGAGCTCCCCAATAGAACGTTCCCCCAAAACGTAATACCTCCGGCCACCAGCCTGCGTATAGCCTGCTGTACAAGAGGGGAGCAGTGCTGTTCTCCTGGAAGTACCCTGACACGACCATCGGCGTAGGAGAAACTGGGATTCATCCGACCAGGTAACGCTTTTCTACATATCTATGTTCCAGTCTCGATGTTCCCGTGCCCAGTGTAGGCGTAGTTGACAATGAAGTTTGGTAAGCAGAGGCACACGAGTGGGACATCTGATCCGCAGTCCCATATTCAACAGTGTCTGCTGAACTGTGTCTTCTGAAACTTTTGTACTTGGGCCTGCATTGTATTGAGCTGTCAGCTGAGCTACTGTCTGACGCCGATTTCATTGTATTAGGCCGGACAGTCTTCGAAGTCCTCTTTCTTTGATGATGCATGGACGCCCAACATCTTGGCGTCTACTGTTGGTTTCAACGTCATTAATCCATTTTTTATAAATACTAACAACGGCATATCGTGAACAACCGACCAGTCATGCAGTTTCGGGGATACTCGTTCCGAGTTTTTGGATCATTACAATCTACCCTCTATACAATTCGCTTAGATCAACAGCCTTTTCCATCTCTCACAAACGTATGTGCAAGATTGATTCCTTACTTTCTCTAGCAATAGTTATATACCATTCCCACTTAATTACGTGCTCTCAATTTTATCCAGACGACTTCATTGAAAGATGTGCGGGTGGTCATGTTTTGACTCGTCAGTGTATACGTAACATAATAGATTATTGGCGGGACTCGAACCCCAGGAACTAATACAGATTAGAGACGAGCTTTTTTCATTGAAACTTTTTGCATTCATAAGATCCTGGACACGCATTACTAACAATATGCAAAACGGACAACATTTTTTTCCCAGGTTGTCCAACGTGTCTGCATCATATGAATAAAATTCCGACATTAATTTTGCAAACAGTTGGTGATTTTTTTTCTTAGAAATACGTGTAAAGTGTCTGAAAGATTTATACGTTATTTTATTAGACTTAACCATTTTGTAGAGATCGAATTTGTTAATTGGGGCAGGGATATGAAAACTGACGGACGTTTCTGTATTTTTTCGATTGAGATATTAAAACTAGTCGGTTTCCCTGAAAAGCCACTGAAAGTCAAAGTGTTAACAGTTGGAACAAGCTGCGCAAAAGCATTTCATATTTTCATATAGCTACAGAAAGTGGCCTTCCTATTGCACAGTGGGAACAGGGAACAGCCTCCAGGGGAGCCGACCGCAAAGCGGTTTATATGTTTATTTCCCCCGGGAGACACTTTTTCACTTCACAACCAAGCAGTTCCTTTCTCAAGCACTACAATACCACAGCACAATACAATACCTCAAAATATCATTCTAATACATCTATACATCTATATAAATAAAGCAATGTGTAAACTGTCCGTTAGTTTGTCTGTCTGTCTGTGTCTCGCGTAGCTCCGAAACGGGTGATCGTAGACCTACCAAATATTGTACGGAAATTCTCCAAGACGGGTCTCGACACACCTCGAAGCGATTTTTTCGAAATTCGAATTAGAAAATGTTTTATTTTATGTTTTGTCCGATTTTAGCGATTTTTCTTGCGTAATACATAATAACGCCGGTAATTGCACTCGCAAGAAAACGATATTTACATCATCGTATAGAGTAGAAAATTTTCTTTTAAAAACTGTTTGTTCGGACTGTGTAACATAATTTGCAGATTTTTGGGAATTTTTCAAATAAAATTAAATTTGACGCTAACTTTCCTAAAATATTTTTAAAACTGCTGCATCTTGAATTCTATCAGTCATAACTTTTTTTATATTTCGGCAAAAGACGGAGCACACAATTCGCCCACTTTTAAAAGAAGAACGGAGGAAAAATATAAATTAGGAGAATTTTTACGAATTTTTAAGTAAAGAAGGATTTTCATTTCAGTAGCAGCTGCTTACAAATTTCGGTTTGGTTGTCCTGGATACAGTAACAATGATTAAAATTGCCAGTTGAAAAAAAAAAAAAAAAAAACGGGTCCCGCGCCATATCTCGAAGCGATTTTTTGCGAAATCGAATTAAAACATCTGTTGTTTATTGCCTTAATGCGCCAAATACTACTGTTATAGTACAACTAAAAGTCAAAGCCCGTTGTGAAGCAATTACAACGAGCGCTCTTCTGAAAACGGGAAAAAAGTTTCTCATTCCTAAGATTTCGTTTTGTGTACATAGTTATTCTTATGTCCAAGCAGACGATTTCTTTGCTTGGCTCGATTTCCTCTTATAAATACTGGATTTATTTGTGAGAAGAAAAATTAAACTGCATAATCTAGAAAAACAATTTTAAAGCCTTTATAATAGCGCGAAATATATCTTTTCTTTTTGTAAAGGATTGCAAGAGAGGGTGACGAATTTAAAAAAAAAAAAAAAAAAAATTCCATTTCATGTAGTGTCTGAGGTATTTAACGCTAAAACGTGAACCTAAAAGACAGCATGTCTGCGGAAATAAGACATTTTGAAAGTGAGAAGTTCACTGCAAACGGTCCATTTTCACTTTTTTGATACCGAATGACGCTGACATAGTTTTTTTTTTGTCATTATTTTGCAATGATCTCAGGTTATTACATATATGACGCAAATTTTAAGTCAAGAGTGAAATAATTTTGTTTTTTCTAGATTCCACATCACTGGAATTAATTCGAATTACACATGTGAGGAAATTTTTCGTTTCCTACCGTGCGAAGAACGGGCACGCAGCTAGTATATCATATTCCAAAATAAAATACAGTATACACCAGAGTTGTACATATTACAATATACATATACTATACCACAAAAGAAAACATTACAACACAGGTATGCTGCTCTCACACAGTGGTGCAATCTACGGCCTTTCTAATCATGTTGTGGATTTTCCACCAGAGTTTGAGAACTCTCAGACAGTGAGGGATTTCCAAAATTGGCACCCACTGGAAACTGCCAATGCAGTGTAACCAATAAGCTGAGTGGGTGCTCGCTGAGTAGTCCAAAATGCCAGTTTAATAGAAGATAAAACTTTATTCATCGATTATTCCAGAAAATCGTACCAGCAGTACCACAAAAATGTGCCGAGCTTGCACAAAATAGTAAAACAAACAATAAGTAAATCGTTGATAATGACAGATACTAACACCAAAGCGTTCGGCTTCTACAAACTTATCCAAAAGAACTTTCAAATCAATTCACTCAACTGAATTGCAATAGAAAGCTCGCTCTCTTGTAGTTTTCTGGGTAAGATATGACGTCCCATAGGCAATTCTGGAAGATGCCTCGTAACTTCCTGCATTTTCGAAAAGCTTCATCTTTGTCGCCAAGGTCAAAGGCGCATTCGTTTTCAAGAACAACACTACGCCTGTAAAACTCATGTCTCCACAATAAGCCCCTTACGACAGGAAAGCGGCATTACAGTTTTGTAACAGTCAGAACCACGGAATTTGCGTGCATGTACATCACGATGGTCTTTAATGGAAGGTCGGAAATCAAGCATGCTATCTTCCCAGTTACTATACGTAGGTGGTTCAGAAAGTAAGTTTACAAGCGCTCTCACTGGTGCACATATTTCTCGAGCGAATGAAATTCCATGCCTATGTACAACTGACGATTGCAGCAATCTAATGCCTTTATGGACAGGTGGCTCAGTAGAACGCGTCCAATGAAACCTATCGGAACATCCTCCCTACAACCCGGATCTTGTACTCAGTGATTTCTATCTCTTCGGGCTGTTGAAGACGCACCTGGCAGGGTGCCATACCTAAACTGATGTACCAATTCAGGACGTCGTTGTTAAATGGCTCAGCGACTAGAGACACGATTTCTTCAACGCCGGTTTGAGTAGATTGGTAAACAGATAATACAAATGTCATGGGGGCAATGTTGAAAAATAACCTGTACCAAATGTCTTGCTATGCTTGGATGGATAAACTATTGGTTAACCTTTTAACGCGCAGTGTTCCCGCTCTGGGAACACCAAACTCTGACTTTTGGCTGTTGCCAGTCACGAAGAATAGATTTGATTTCTATAAAAATAGTTGCGGGTGACATAGCTCCATGAGAATACTTTACTTTTAGCACGTCATTTCCCGTAAAAAAATTGTCACGATTATTTTTAACAGCACTGACATCTCCTGAAAAATGGAAGAATACGAGAACAGCAGGATAGATTGCCCAATGCTGAAAAAAGGGCAGCCGTTGCCATCGCTCGACTTAACTACCAGCAATATGGCGGACGATCGAAACGTTCATCGCCTAGAATCATCACCTAGAAACGTTCATCGACAGATATAGACCTTTTTTTTGACGCAGCTGGCTGTGGTCAAAAGTAGGGTCTCTAGATCTGTGGCACGCGATGAACGTCTCGATCGTCCGCCATCTTGCTGGTAGTTAAGTCGAGCGATGGCAACGGCTGCCCTTTTTTTCAGCATTGGGAAAGGGTTGCGCCTCAAAGGGTTAAAGGACTTGTTACATTACTGTTTAAACCACCCTCGTAATTCGATGCCTTAACCAGTGGACCATCCCGTACCGCATATTCTGTCGAGCACAAGACAAAAACAGATGCTCATCTTCCAAAGCATCTCCGGAATGTCCACGTCTCTTTTCGCAGCTTCATCCATGAGAGGATTGATTAACTCATTTGTGCCTAGACTATTTGTATGACTTTCGCCAATGTTTGCTGATGTTAGCAGTACTAAATTTATGCCATCAACTGTATGAACAAGTGATAAAATTTTTCTTTACCGACTTCGTAAAAGAAGGTACTATGTTCAACGCGTGTATTATTATTATTATTATTATTAGCACCAGAGTGCTATTAATTTGAACCTTGCTTTTTATGTAGACACGATTTTGGTACAATTTTCGCGTCGAGTCACTTTTGAAATGTGTTTTCCAGATAATGTGGAGAGGGGGGGCGTTAATAAACTGTTGAAAGTAGCATAAGGTTTGCAATTTTTGATAATGGATCGCTAAATTTGGCGCCAAAATGCGACAATTTATTATAAATATATTTTGAGTATAGTTAGAAAACGCCTGGCGAATATTGTAAAATAGTTTTAGTAGGCGATTTTAATATAGATTTTAATTCCGAAGAAGTGTTTTATAGAATAGTGAAGACAAATACGGTACACATCATAGATTATGACACACTTTCCAAATGGTATTTATAAAGGTGAAGTGTAGTTTGACTATGCCTGGTGAAAATTGTTAAACAGTTTTGGTAGGCGATTTTAATATAGATTTCTATTCCGAAGAAGTGTTTTATGGAACAAAGAAGGAAAACACGATACACTTATGGATTATGATGCTCATTCCAAGCAGTATTTAAAATGTCTACGAGATATATTTGGAATATGCCTGTAGTTCGAATATGCCTGGTGAAGATTTTAAAACAGTATGAGTAGGCGTAGGTTAAGATAGATTTGGATTCCAAAGATGTGCTTTATGGTTCAAGAAAGAGTTGATTCCTATTTTAACGTCCTTACTTTCGCCAACTTAAAAATTCCCTGCTCTTTGGCGAGCTTGGAAGTCATGGGTCTCTAGGAGTTATGCACAAGTTTCAACGCTCCCTAAACAAGTACATGAAAACTAAAGTGAACAAATTAGTGATAAACGCACTAGTTAAGGAATTTGAAGACACTTAATTATTAAAACTACATTAATTGGCAACCCAAAATAAATAAAAATGTAATGGAATGCTGTACTTACAGGTTGTTCCAAATCGCCATTTTAATTCTAAATTACGATTTCCACATAAATACAAAAACCATCATGGTTACTCTATATGTTTAATGATCGCCACCTTGGCGAGAGATGGGGCGTTAAAATAGAAATCAACCCAAGAAAGACAAACACGGCACACTCATGGATTATGATGCACATTCGAAACAATATTTAAAACGGTGAAGTATAGTTGTAATATACTTGGCGAAGATTGTAGAATAGTTTTAGTAGGCGATTTTAAGATAGATTTCGATTCCAAAGATGGGTTTTATAAAAAAGGAAGAAAAATACTGCTCACTCATGAATAATGATACACTTTCCAACCTTATGGAATAAGGAAGAAAATAGGGACGACGCATAAATTACGATACGCTTTTAATATATAGCACTTTGGTGCGTATTTAAAATCTGAAAGGGTTTCAGATTTTTTAATTTTATTATGTACATTGTACAGGGATAATTTTTTACAGCGATGACCGATTTCAAAAATTCTTCTTTATTTGAAAGAGGATAGCTCAGGGGTGGTCCCATATTAAGTTGGTCACGTTCACATGAAATTATCATTCCGAAAATTGAGAAAAAAACGTGTTTTTAAATCATTTCTTAAAGGGTTGCCAGTAACAGCGTTGGCTGTCATGTCAAAAGTCGACACAGTTTAGCGATTTATCGCGAAGTTTGGGGCAAAATGTCTTCAAAACTGAACTCCGCTCAGTGATATCTTCTATATTTGGCGAGAATGTGCCAACCCCCACTATTTTCAATGGGAATAATGGCAAATCTTATAAAAGTTTGCCGGTTCCGGCATATGTCAAAAGTCGCTAAAGTTGGCTACTGCTGGCGATTTATCGCCAAGTTTGGGGTAAAAAAATAAGTCCTCAAGTCTGAACTCAACTTGGCGATATCTGCTATATTTAGTGAGAATATGCTATACCCTACTAATTTAGAATGGTAATAATTTTTCGTTATGGTGAAGTAATTTATAAAGTCAGTTTTCTTTCCTTTTTTTTAAGTCATACCTGTTAAAAAAATTATATATAGAAAGTGAAAATTTTACATCTGACTTAGCCATACTAAAGTGTTTTGTGGAATTGAGAAAACTAATTCATTAAACGTCAATTGTCTCAATTCTACAATTTCCTCATTAAGTAACTTTCGTAAAAGTTACTTCATATGGGGAAAATTAAGTAACGCTTAAAAATTTATGCGACTGACGGCGAAAATGCTAAAATTTGAGTGTCCCAAAAAAGTGACGCTACGCACAAATGGGTTAAACTGCAAATTGCTTCAGGTCTGCTGTTTCACTTCACCCACGTGGATGCTCAGAGTCTTAGATGAGATGAATCAAATGAAGGGAGTCAATAACAAAAGGAAGGAGGAGGCCCTCAAGAAAATCCTTGTCTGTGTGCCAGCGTCCTTACTTCCAGACACACAACGTTCGGTGTCGGTATTTCCTCATTGGATTGGTTCCAGATTTGAAGCCGGAGACACACATACTCACGCGACAACGATTGCAAAGAAGGCGTGCGGAACGGGTGTCAAAAGAGCGAACAAAATAAAAATTCAAAAAGAACCCGCCGCTTACCACCATTTGTCATCACATCTTTAGGGAGATCTATGAACCCAATCTTCCAGATTTATGGTCATCGAAATCTGTGGCAAAATCACGTAAAAAGTGTTTTTTGTAGGGAATGTTTATTCGCGCTTGCAGAGAAGGATGCTTGGTATGTTTGCGGCATTCTACATTTCTATGAAGGGTTAGCGAATAGGAAAAACATTTTGGGGAAGCACATGTTGTATATTACAGGGAAGTTTTCTCTCGGGTTTTAAAAGAACGGTTTCTTTAGGATGTGAGTAGAATTCTGCCGACGATAAACAGACATCTAAGATCAACTAAGAAATGCAGAATTATCGATAACATTCGATATGAAGACACCAGGAATGAACTAAAGATATTCAATTAATGTGCTGAAATATAAGAATACCGTGCTAAATGGAAAAGCATGCACAACACATGGCAATCGCAAGATTCCCTAGGGGTGTCCTCAACTATACCCCAAATGGCAGAATAGAAACCGTACTTGACCGAGGAAACGTTGGTTAGACCAGAATTCGAAACGATTAAGTGGGTGTGTAATCGATTACGATTGCTTTTGTTTTTCATATGGAGACTACGATTAGATTACGATAATCCCAAAATATTGATTTTGTCGATAACAATTAGAATACAGTAATTAAAACAATAAAATTTTTCGATTACGATTCGTCAAATTACGATTGCAAAATATTTTTTGTGAACATTCACTGGTTTCTAATAGTACAATTTTCATGCAGAGTATAGAACTAAATAACACAAAGCACTAAAAAAAAAATGGTGTTTAAAAGATAAAATATTTTGTAAAATAATACACATAAGAGGATCCTTGAATACAGGTTTAACCTGTTTAAGCAATATCCTTTAATAATAGAACAGCTCAGATTTTCTCCTTTCTGTCTCCAGCGTTGCTTTTCCTCCTACAGATCTCGGAATGCCTTGCTGGGACCGATGAGAGGAAGCAACGTTGGCTGGAGAAAGGATAACTTTTGGCTTTACGTCTTTGTAACAATGTAAATTAGCATGTCAAACCAGGGTTCAAGATTATTTAAGCATTTTGAATAGACTGACAAAAGCAAGAGTCCCGAGAAATTGAGACTTCACACAGAGTTTAATGAGTTTTTTTCTGTTATCTTCATTTGACGTTAGAACTAAAACTAAGTGAATCTAATCCTGCAATCGTCTCAAGCGATTACGATTATGCTAAGATTACGATTTACTACGATTATTTAACCATAATCTAGAAATTTAATTTTCTAGATTACGATTACATAAGATATTATTTGTAAAACTAAATTTCTGGCTTATGACTAGATTACGATTACACAAAAAACGCAATCAATTATAATATATTACGATTAGACGATTACGATTACACATCTTGAATTTTCCTAGAATTAGATGATGGTTGGTGATGGTTTCTATACCATGTTGAGAAGGCACTTACCCCTTTGCATCCCACATATGCTCCATCTGTAATGTTTATTTGCATGAGGTTTGTGAGTGAGTGAGATTTTTTTATCTTTAATTACTAATGTTACAGGCATATTTACCAGTGTTAAGCAGTAGAAAATCGATAATATATGCATGCAGAAAGTTGTGGAAGCAGAACAAAATATCCAGCGAAAATTTAAAAATATGAAACACGGAGAAATATGTAAATTCAAACAACATGAATAAAAATGCGGCCTGTTAATGCTGAAAACGTTAAAAGCAGCCTTTGAAAATGCTCACTTTAAGGTTTCTGTCTACCGAACTACTGAAAACTGGACGAAACGCGAACAATCTTGAAAGTTCAGTGCATCTCTATTGCGTTTTAACGAGCTACAATTGGTTTTTCAAGTCCAGTGATGTGGAAACACCAATTCTTTGGGATCTCGCACCATAGATTCACTTCGCAGATGAGAGGTTCTAACTTGGATCTTTACACGGCACGCCATTTAGAAAAGCATAGAAATAAACGGCATTTTAATGACTTCGGCTCAATACGTTCGCACCTTTACTTACAGTTTTCAGAGATTCGTTGAGCCCCCGCCATTAAAGGTTTTGATGCATTAAAATTTTCGAAGGTAATCAACAGTCAGAACATTCCTACTCAAAAATCAGACGCATCCTTCATGGATCAGGTGTTACAATTTGACATCTGCCAAGGAATCTACTGAGTACGATTGGAATGAAATAGTGCCCCTCCACTGCCCTTGAAAAATCTATTCCGGTAAAATGAAATTGACCTTTTCTTTGAAAATTGCTGCATTTCCACCCTCAAGAACGAAAACTCAATGGCTTAACTTTCTAATTCTATCTTATGGCAGGCCTATGTTCTGGTCCAGTTGGTGGAAGCTCGGTTCCCAATAGAACACCGAAAGTGGAGCAACTTTGGCATCGGTCAGCGTTCGGGAGGGTGGCAAGCTCTCTCAACTGGACTGCTGTGTACCCTAAAGAAAGCTAAAGCAAGCAAAATTTGCTCGAGGTGTCAGTGTCCGCCATGTTGAAAGGTACTTCTGGGGGTGCCAATCCATGTCCAGGCCTCACATCTGGAATGGGTTCCAAATTAGTTGATCCTTTCACACTGGAGGGTGTGTAACTACAAAATCTAAGGAAAATGGCTTTTTAAAGAACAACACAAAGGGAACCCTCCAGAGAAAGGCTTTCCTCGAAGAAATGGCTCCACAATCAGAGAAGCTTTGAGTTGGTAATTTTCAAGCATGGAAATGTTATGCATTATTATTATCTTTTCACAAGTTAAGTCTTAAGGCTCAACCCCATTGCCTTCTCCGGAAATCGGCTGTACTACTTTGTTCTCGCTGTTTTTTTCGTTCAACAGGGAAAATCAAAAAATGGGATGGGTTTTTCTTGGGTATTTATGATTTTTTACGACAGGGGTCATTTTCTGTCCTGCAAAGATATGCTTCCGACGTGTAAATGGCTTTCCAGATCGGGGGAGCTCTAAATTGGTCACGGCAATTTTCGAGTATGGAAATGTCCTGCAATTTCATTGCTTTTCTATTACCCATGGCCACTTCTTTCTAGTCGGTTTCAACCTTAAAGGTAGGCCCCATTGGATTTTCAAAAAAACATAGGTGGCCCACTAGATTCTCGATGTTTTTTGTCCTCCTGGTGGGTGGACAGCAAAACCAAGGGGAGGTTTTATCGATTTGTAATGGGCTAAAATGAATTTCTACGGCCGTACACAATAGGTTCACAAAACAGATGAAATTTAGTGATCGTGAAGAGGGAGAAAACTTCAATTGGACGTGATTTTCACGGCAGTTAGATTTACCGTATATCCCGGAGTATAACACGCCAGTAAATTGAAGATATGTCTTAAGATAATTATAATCCTTTGTAATGCAATGCATATTTGTAATGCTCATTTACAACTTTTTTTATATTAGCCATTTTATATTAAGTATATAACGCGCACGCAAAAAATAAAGTAATTTTTTTGAAGTTGAAATTGCGTGTTATACGCAGAGATATACGGTATACAGAAACCTCGGGCGTTTTTACGTGTTTTGACTTGAAACTATCCTCCTGTATCCTTAAATGCTACAAAATCTGCAGTTTCATGTGTTTGTTAAGGCCATTTGCCCACACCCACCGATTGCCGCGGCTACAATGTATTTAAATAGGGATATTTGGCTGCGTCTCGACACATGGGCTGTCCTCTACCGAACAATAGATGGGGTGTAAAACCGCAATATTATCCAAGGTCCCCAATTAGCTTTTGTCCGGAGTATCTACCTCTTTCTCTGCGGTGCGAAAAATTTATTGCTTACAAGTGATACTTCGCCAAGCGGCGAGCGGTTCCCTCTCGATGTGAAAAGCGATCTATAGATGTTTTTCAGTAAGTTTTTACCTTAAGCCTTAAGACTGATGCTGATAAAGCCACGTCTGACGTCGCTTCAGGCGGTAACAAGGCATTCTTGTCACGAAATTTACGACTTTTTAATGTCCAGTCGGAATCCACCGACAAAAATTTAATGTATTAAACCGCAAAACCCGCCTCACGCACACACAACTGGAGAGAGCAACAGAAGATTTTTTCTTGCTCCGTTTCCCGTCGTCGATTGAAATACATAGAAAAAGTAGCTTATCAGCATCGACCTTAAACTTTAGCCTTTTTTTCACACAAGACTATGAAGGCCCACCCCTCTTGTTACCACCCACCCACCGAAACTGAAAAAGAAATCAAGGCGAGGCACAAATAAATAACTCATGCCAAGTTCTCACCCATTCGAATTCTCCCCCCTCCTCCCCCCTGCTCGGACTCATTGTTAGGACTCACTACTTGAGGGCGGGCAAGTCATAAAAAGCTCTGATCTTCAAGTACTTTAACATCTCAATCCACCAGACACACACAAAATATCAATATTTTTTTGCGCCTCTGTAAAGATGCGTAACAGCTTGCGACGGCTTCTGTTGCTGGAACAAGTCGCAAGCTCGAAAAAAGGGTGTGTGTGTTGTCAAGTTGACAAAGAGGCTCTTTTTTTTTTTTACTGTCCCAACACGCCTACGTCCGAGGAGCACCCCCCGCCGGACTTTATAAGACAGATTTTTGACAACCACGCGGAATATTTCTTGAGAGGAGAAAAGAAAAAAAAAAGATAGTGGCCATATGCGGGATGCCCTCTTTTTAAAAAAGTGAGTATGGTTCAGACTTCGTGCAATCGTAATTGATTATAATCAATTACACTTTTTTGTGCAATCTTAATCTATATAGAAATTTAGTTTCACAAATAAAATAATCTAATGTAATCGTAATCTGAAAACTTGAAATACAAATGTAATCTAGAAAATTGAACTTCTAGATTATGATTAAATAATCGTAGTATAGTCGTAATATAAGCATCCCCTAATCGTAATCGCTTGAGACAATTACAGGATTACATTCACTTAGTTTTTACGTCGAATGAAAACAACAGAAAGAACTCATTAAACTGTGTGAAGTCTTCGTTAAATTTCTTGGGGCCCCTGATTTTGACAGTTTATTCAAAATGCTGAAAACATCCTGAACCCAATTTAACATGCTCATTCTCATTGTTACAAAGACGTAAAGCCAAAAGTTATCGTTTCTCCGGGCACCGTTGCTTCTTCTCTTCGGTCCTCTCTGCGCCCAGCAAGGCATCCCGAAATCTGTAAGAAGGAAAGCAACACTGGAGATAAAAAGGAGAAAATCTCAGCTGCCGTATTATTGCAGGACATTACTTAAACAGGTTAAATCTGTATTCAAGGATACTTTTATGCTCGTTATTTTACAAATTATTTTATCTTTTAAATCGGTTTGAGTGCCTTTTGTTAATTAGTTCTGTTCTCTGCATAAAAATTGTACAATTTTAAAGCTGTAAATGTTTACAATTTCCCCCCCAATCGTAATTTAATCGTAATCTCACAATGCGTAATCGTAAGCCGAAGTTTTTATTGGCTTGCTTATAGTAATCTAATCGTAATCGACAAAATTAATATTTGGGGTTACCGTAATTTAAATGTAATCGACAAAATTAATATTCGGGATTACCGTAATCTAATCATAGTCTCCATCTGGAAAAAGTAATTGTAAATGTAATCAGTTACTGCGAGAGAATTGGAATGTTGCGAAATTGTCATGCACATCGCCTAAAATAATGGCATATAATGAAAAAATGCCAAAGAATTCAAAATATTTTGTGTAGTTTGTGTTAAATTGCACTAATCAAAAAAAAAAAAAAAAAATAATTGATTGAGGCTGGACTTGCGCCCCCGCCCCTCCAGGCCCGGGGGTTCATCCAGCCCATCCTTATGGAGGAGGGGGGGGGGGGCATGCCGTTAATAATTATTTGAAGAAAATTTCTTTAAGAAAAAGTAATCAATTTTCGTTAATTAAATTTCTTACACATTATAAAAATTCCGTTCTCATGTTCCCTTTATAATTTGTATAATGTTTCATGTCCAGTATTTTTATATCGTATTTATATAGTATATAGTTATTTATAGTTATTTTAATATAATAATGTTAATGTTTATTATAAACATCTATTTTAGCGACACAAGAAGGACGAATCGTAGCAAATGCATCGATTATTAATTTATTTTTGAAAATGCAAATTTTTGGACGAGGCGTTTAAGGTACGTTTAAAGTACCGATTAAAGGTACTGGGAGCGTTTAAAGTACGTAACGTTTAAAGGTACTGGGAGCATTATTGGGGTAGATGGCCGAAGTGTGGTGGTCCCGGGTTAGGGTCCCATCGCGCGGCTGTCGATCTAACGGTCTGGAGTTTTGGTAGGTTTTCTCCAGATGTAACGTGAATATACGTTAGAACCCCTTAGAAAGTTTTCCTACCAAGGCACCCCCCCCCTTTGGCAGATCGCCCTAGAGTAGCGTTGCCTTAATCACACAGCCAACCAACCATTCTTGGGGTGACAAAGGACTTAAGTGGTCACACTGTAGATAGTTCGTATATATAAAAATAAATAAATAAATAAATAAATTCGTCTGTTGGGGGCTATCGTATCTCAATGTTCCATTCTCTTCAAAATCTACGAACTGTTATCTTAAAAATGGCATGTCAAAGATGCTTGTAACAAAATTTTGAATTTTTGAGAAAAGCCTTGAAACTATCCTCCTGTATCCTTAAATACCACAAAATCCGCAGTTTCATTTTACGCCTTCCACCGCCCAAGTAAAATAAAGAAGCTTGATGTAAAGAAGCTTGTGTCTTGGCCAAGATAATTTACTATTACGCGTAAAGTCACTGTAAAAACAAACAACGAAATGACGCGTATATTTCAATTTAAGTCTGTTTTCCTAAGACTTTTTTTCTCCGCTCCAGAAAAGGGCGAGGTAAATCTGAGTGAAGCAGTTGAAAGATCTCTGAGAGAATATATAAGTTAAACTAGGAAATGTGTCTATTAGAGTTGAGTTGGGGCTCATTTTTTAAATCCTAAGCCGGAAATTTCAGCTAATAGATAGATAAAATTCAACTACCTCATTGATAGAATATGTACTAAATTTTGCCGTTTATGCAAATCAAAGACAGATACAATAGCAAACTCTTAACCCTTTAGTGCGCAGTGTTCCCGCTCTGGGAACACCAAACTCTGACTTTCGACTGTTGCCAGTCACGAAGAATAGATTTGATTTCTATAAAAATAGTTGCGGATGACATAGCTCCACGAGAATCCTTTACTTTTTAGCACGTCGTTTCCCGTCAAAAAATCGTCACGATTATTTTTAACAGCACTGACATCTGCTGAAAAGTGGAAGCGAGAACAGCTGGATAGATTGCTCAATGCTGAAAAATGGGCAGCCGTTGCTATCGCTCGAATTGACTACCAGCAAGATGGCGGACGATCGAAATGTTCATCGCGGGCCACAGATCTAGAGACCCTTTTTTGACGACAGCTGGCTATGCGGCACAGCCAGCTTTCGTCAAAAAAGGGTCTCTAGATCATGTAGATGTCGATGGCAACGGCTGCCCTTTTTTCAGCATTGGGAAAGAGTTGCGCCTCAAAGGGTTAACATCTATTTTGAATCACTCGGTATATTACAGAGCACCCTCGCAACACCGGTATTGGAAGTTGGTGTATACAGGGTGTATCTAAATTGTTTCGACAAAATATTATGGGAGATAGGGCACATAATAAGGAAACAGAATCACATAGCAATGTGGGGTCGAAAACGTTGTCTTCATGTAGCTGTTAAAAATCACTTTGGAACGGGTGCTGGAACAACAGTGAACTTTCCGACCATTGTTCGTCAAAAACTAACGTATTTTTCTCAGAAAACATGTGAGTAAAATTCGTAGTTTAAAAATTCTACTTTATTTCTTGGCTGGGATTTTTGGAGACAAGCCCATTGTATACGAAACTTTCTTAAGAAATTTGACAAACACCTCAGCACTTTTCCTAAAGTGATTATTAACAGCTACATGAAGACAACGTTTCTGACCTCACATTGCTATGTGATTCTGTTTGTTTTCTTATTATATGCCCTATCTCCCATAATATTTTGTTGAAATAATTTAGATACACCCTGTATAGAACGAATAGTTTTTTACAGGGCCATAAAAAAGAATCTTTTACATTATGGTCTTAGGCGGGAATTCCTGAAAGTGCGGTAGCGTCTAAACGGTACGTTTGATTGAGCGCAAATTGCATATTTACATTATAGGTCACGGTCACATGACCCGCTGACATGACTAGATTTTTGAGTGTGCAGAGAGCTGACAGTTTGTTCACAGGGGCGCGAAAAATAAGTCTTATACATTACTGTCTATGGACTCAAATCACTTAAAGAGTGCTAGTGTCGAAATTTTGTATTCAAATAGGCTCAAATTGGGTTTGTAACTTATAGGTCACCGTCACACAATCTGTATGGATTTTGTGTGTGTAAGTCTTATAAATTTTGTACTTGGCTACCAAAGATATAACTAAATAAATCCTAGTATAAATGCAAATTCTTGAAAGTTCGCTAGTGTCTATATGGCCCATTCGATTGAGTTCAAATTCGGTACGTATATTATAGGTCACTGTTCTATATAGTACACACGACCGGTATTGATTTTGGTGTGTGTAGGTCTTACGGTTCTTGACAGGACTACAAAAAAGTATTTTTATACACAGCGGTAATGCACTCAAATTATTTGAAGTGCACCAGCTTCTGAACGCTACATCCGATTGAATTGAATCTATTTAAGCGCTTGGTAAAGATCAAGTGTCTGGAAAGTCGAGTAGAGTCACTCCATTTTTTTTTTTTTTTTTCTGCTGAGTTTAAATTATCTAGTATAAATGAACTTGAAGAAGCAATTCTGTATATTATTGCTGCGATTACATCAAAGCTCTAACTCTGTCATGAACACAAATTTCTGCGTAGGGAAGATCACATATACGAGTTTCTTCGCCAATTAATTACAAGAATAAAGGAGCCTCTGTTCGTTTTTATAAACTGTGAATGAAGGATTTAAATTAGTAATCCCAGTGTATCAACACGCTTTTTGCTGGACGTTTATTAGGGCATCTTTTACCATAAGTGAAGGTCTTGAAGAGGATAGACTGATTGCGATAAAAAGAAAGAAAGAAATCATTTGATATGTTCGTAAAATCCAAGAAAATATTTCTATTTTTTTTTAGTGTTAGATGTAGGAGAAAGAATTCTAATTTATTCACAGGATAAACAAACGCGGATTCCACTAATATTATAAGGTTCTAGCTACCATAGCCAAGTGGGCAAGACACTGAACATGATAGACGGCTGAAGTGTGAAGTTAACACCCGGGGTTACGGGAATCGAACCCGGAACCAAGACGCGATAGAATGGTTCTTTAGCCAATACACAACCAGAACAGCGCCTTAAAAAATATCTAAGTGATGAATTGATAACCTTTTATAGCCAATTAAAACAAGATATCCGTGTGAATACATCCACATTCTTGCGTAATGCCTCAGATATATACCTAAATTACAACGTTTACATTTTTCGACACAGCCGGCTGTGCGGCGGTGCACAGCCAGACTTTAGCTCTGAAGTAAGCGATGTGGCGATGGAATCGACCGCCATGTTGCTGGTAGTTAACTCGAGAGATGGCAACGGGTGTACTTTTTCAGCGGTGAGACCATTTAACCATATTTTTGCGAAATTGAAAGCGCTGGAAAGAGGTGGTTTCTCAAGGATCGTCCAGTTTTTCAGTGGGGGCGGTTAATTGGAAGATTCAAACTAACCCCCCCCCACACACACACATACACACACAATTGCATTAATCCGCCGCAGACTCATAGAATTAGGGAGTACCGAAAACTAGCGTCGTTTAAACGAATGCCAGTATTTAGTCAAGTCGAAAATACGGAAACTAATAATACGAAATTTGGCATGCACATGAGGTTTGTATGGTGTTAAGGAAAACCTAGGCGAAGGGGTGTATGTGAGGTTTTCAACGTATGGGATCGGTAAAAGGGGGATTTTAAAAAATTCGTAACTTCTATCTCGAGAGAGAGAGAGAGAAATTATACCCATAAAGCTCTCGCTGCAAATAACATACACGAATACCTAAAAATCAATTTCCGAACATTTTGAAATTCGCTTTCCCAAAGGGGTTGGTGATCACCTCCTCTTCTTTTACCTACCCTTTTTGAAAAGAAAGAATTTATCAAATTCTTGCTTTAAAATGTGTCGCAAACAGTATAGCGTCGATAATCCGAACGTCAAAAATCTGGATAATCCGGATTCGGATTCAGTCGGGGAAAGGGGAGTTGAAGTGATATACAAATAAGAGAACCCTTTGCCTGTGCCTTCCTGTAAAAAATTTTAAATATGTTTTTCTCAACCTCTTCCTTTGTGGCCATCAGCACAGACAAATGGTTTTCTTATTAAACCTAAATGCTGTCTGCTTTTGTGAGTCTAATAAGTCTATCAAAATAAAATAAATAAAAACTATAAGACGATACGATCGTTTCGCCGAAATTTTTCTTCAGTCTTCATCTGTCGTAACACTTCGTCTCATAACGTTAAGTGAGAACAACTAAGTTGAACTGCTGAGTGAGACGAAGTGTTACGACTGATGAAGACTGAAAAATATTCGCGTCGAAACGATCGCATCGTCTTCTAAGTATCATTTTATGTGTGTTTTTTACAAAGTTTTTATTTATTTTATCTTTTAACACCAGCATTTTGAGTGTTTTTTCTATAATAAGTCTGTTGTTAATTTTAATCGTTCATATTTTTGCTTTTTGTTAATGTCTGCATTTTGTACTATCAAAAGTAAACGCATAAAATATATCCAACTTGAAAGCTTGCAGGTTATATTTAGTTTTTCTGTAATTACAATTACTTTGATATAAAAATACAGTGAAACTTCGGTAATTCGGACTTGTTTAATTCGAAATTCTGGGTGATTCGAAATTTTTGCTCAGTCTTTAAAAATGTATTTTATTTATCTCTTCTCTTTGACAGATTATATGTAATTCAAATCTTTATATATTTCAAACTTTATCTTTGGTCCCTTCTACTACGAATTATCCAACTTTGACTGTATTTTTTATGTACTTTAAACGGCATTAAATCATTGTATAGAAAACAAATTAAATCACATTGTGAGTTAAGGGGACATTGTGAGTTATAATGTTTTTTTTTTTTTTTTTGACCAAAAATTATGAATTTTTGTATAGATATGCTTTGAACTATGACAAAATAAAATACTTTAAAAAAACTAAAAAAATTACTTTTAGAATTTTTTTTTAATTTAAATTTTAAAAAAAGTGAGCCAATTTTTATTTTTCCCCCCTTCCAATTTCCCTTGTTATTATTCAAAAATGTATTCCGAACAAATTTTCTTATTAATTTAGAGATTCGTTAAAAAAATAAAATTTTAGGAAATATTTTTATGTTAACACTGTATTTTCTTAAAATTTTCATGTTTTCGTAAACTGATATTGAATTTTTATAATCTTAATGACCACCAAAATTCGAAGGGATAGGAAAAAATTTTTTATGTATATCTTGAGTCTCTGTAAAAAAATTTGTGATATTTCTTTAAAAATTGTATCGCAAGGGACATTTTAAAGAGACGGAACTGCGAAAAAATTTCATTTTGCACAAAAGGCATTTTTTCGGACTTTTAAAGGGCCATTTATGAGATACTTATATTTTTAAAACACTTATAACTTTTTTACTAATTAAGTTAGAGAGATGCAGTTGTTTGTCTCAGATACAGTAGAAATCATAGAATTTTAATACATTAATGAAAAAAAAAATTCCGATTGTATGGCGGAAAATTTGGTAATGTCATAGCCCACCATCCTCTTAATATCAATTAATGGTTTTATTTGTCTGCTCCAATTATTTAACTACTAAAGTGAATTAGCTAATCACAGCAGAATGACTAGTTTGCGTAGCGAGAAATATCGTTCGATTTTTGGAACACTAGAATTACCGTTTGTGAGTCTACCCGCTAGCGTACGTAGCGATTTACAGATATTTTCATGTGGGTACAAGCACCAGACTATAGAAGAGAGATCTAGATATTGGATAAGTCTGTTCAGAAGTATCTCGTTCTGTGATCAAGTATTTATTGGGTGTACATAGACTCATAAATTCTAGTTTCAAAACTTATTTTCTTGATGTCTGTGGCATATATTTTTTTATTTTTTGTTCAGTGTATGAACTCAAATGACTTTTTTTGTTTGGTTCTTTTCGGGAAATCTGGACATTTTGATAATCCAGACAGAGTCCGGTCACAATTAATCCGGATTATCAACGCTCTGCAGTATAAATATATTCTTTAGGCACAACTGCTTTGTCATTGAAAAATTCTCGTTATTTTCTTTACTTTTATATAAAAAAAAAAACAAAAAAAAACACGGCATTACTTTCCGGTACACCCGATACCTTCCAACACATTAATTAATTTGTTTCTTTTTCTCAAGAAAATACTTTCGATAAACGCTTTGCTAATTTGTTAATTAATTTTTTCCTCCTAGATGCGTTGCCATCGCCATAGCTGCTGGGATAGTCTTCTACTGTCTGTACTCCGTTGTCAGAATTCCAGTCAATGAAATTACATCCGGCCATTTCGTATCTGGCAATGCACGTGAGTGACACTTTTTTTTTCTTTTCTTACATGCCCGTCTACGCGGCCATCAATCATTTTCCTTGCGAATGTTCTTTTCTTTCCATTTGTTGAAATTCATCTCGATGTCTTTTTATTTATTTTCTCCTTTCCCCCCTCTCATTTGCTGTTTCTTCACATCTGGTCATTATTTATCCATTGCAGCAGCAGCTTTGTCCTTCCTCCGAGGTAAACGATTGCGAAATGTTGCATCGAATCGTGTTTATTATCGATTCTCGGAAACAGTCATCTTCATCGGTTCTGATTCGAAGATGCTTCCAGTTCATGACGTGAAAAAGAAACAAGTCCCCCAGTGGTCTAGTCACTAAACTACGTTCCCATAAGAACTAGAGATGAGGCCGGGCTCACTTTTTAAAGCCCGAGCCTGAGCCCGAAATTTCAACTAATAGATAAATAAAATTTTAGTGACTTCACTAATAGAATATCACGAATTTTGCCATTTGTGCAAATTAAAGACAAATGTAATAGCTAACTCCTATGCACTTTCTAATTCTTTATATTCAAGTCAGGGGCGTAGCCAGAAAATTTTCATGGGAGGGGGGTTACGACTACTACAACTCATATATATGTATACATACGTGTGTGTGATAGTGTAGTGAAGAATATACATTTTGTAAGGCAAAAAATTTGTCATGGGGGGGGGGTTAGGACCCCCCTAACCCCCCCCCCTTGGCTACGCCCCTGATTCAAGTTTATCAAATAATAATGATTATTTTATTTCTCTCACGAAACACCTTTTATTAAAATCCGTTTACAAGGAGTATGTTCAATAAAGGAGAAATTTTTCACGAGCCTGAACACAATCGTGAATTTCTGAGCCCGTCTCATAGCTAATAAGAACACGCAGTATTTTCATTAGACCGCGAGAACGCAAGAATCTCGCACCTCTTGCCTTTTTCCCGCATTAAAAAATTATTACTGCGAGAAATTCGCGATCTTTCCAATCGGTTTCATTCTTCGCAAAATTCTCGCATTTCGAAAGATTTGGTCACTTTTCCAAAAAAAGTATTTTTCTCGCATTAAAAATTATTACTGCGAAAAATTCGCGATCTTACAAATCGGTTTCATTCTTCGCAAAGTTATCGCATTTCGAAAGATTCGGCCACTTTTGCAAAAAAATTCGTGCATGCTTCCATTTTTCATAACGTGGTTATGTACGCAAAATTGGGTGTTTACCCGAGGCATGGATAATTACTCATTTACACATACCTTACCCACTGAGTATTAACCCAACTCAAATCTATAGTAAGAAATTCTCACCTTTTTTTTTTTTTTTTTTTTTTTCCCGTAATGAAAACACTGAAAGTGAAGCAGCACCCGGCTTGGGCAGTGCTTAGGAGGGTAAACTCCTCTCTCGGCTGGACTGCCGGGACCGTGTACGCTAATGGGAGCTGGTACACGTAAAATCCGTCGTGGCTCCAATGTTCTGCATGTTCAAACGATACCTGTAGGGGTTCCGATTTCAGGCGATTGGTCCTTCTCCTTCATCTGAAATTGGTTCAAAATTAGGGACCAGCAGGCAGAACTCCAACCCCTTCGGGGGCAATGGCATCCTATTTCCATGGATACTGCGGTCGCCTATCCATTGACATGTAAACAACAACATAAAGAAACATGAAAGAAAAATCATGTTTGTTTTATTTCTGTGTTAGGGCAAGCCTATACATGAGGGGCATCTGACTACGAATATTACACAGAACAACGTTGCCCTTTATGCGTGATTTTGAACCTAATCCAGATGAGAGACCTAGCACCTGACATCTGCAGTCCCAGAGGTATCTTATGAACATGGTGGGCAATGGAGCCACGAAGCGATTTTGCGTGCAGCAGCTCACATTAGTGTACATGGTCCTACAGCAGTCCAACATCGAGAGAGGAGTTCTCCATCCCAAGCACTAGCCAAACCGACAGCTCGAGTAGTATACCGTTCTTCGCACGGGAACGCTAATTTTGAACAGTATCCGATTTAGAATATTTTTGACTATAGGCACAACTCGGGATGATGGCCTCTTAATAATGATGTCTGCGTGAAATTTCAATAGATAAGTTTTGGAGTAGAAATAAGACTAAAGAAATGATGCTTTAAAATATGCATTATTATCAGTTGTTCTTTGCCTATTTTTCTTGTACCCCCTCTCCTGCATTGCATCAATTCTGTAAGATTATGGCTTATGGACGGAAATTCTTGGTACGTTTGCTAGTGTCTAAACGTCGCATTGTGTTGAGCGCAAATTGTGAACGCATATTATAGTTCACGGTCACATGACCTGCATGGATTTGGGGCGAGGGGAGGTTAGAGCTGATAGTTTGTTCACAAGGTTGCAAAAAGTGATTAAAAATTACGGACTATGAACACAAATCTCTTAAAGTGTGCTGGTGTCTAAATGACGCATTCGAGTAAGTTGAAAATTGGGTATGTATGAAACATAACAGCGTTGGGCAGAGACGGAAAGGCGAGGTGGCTCGGACAAAATAATGACTTTTGGCTGGGAGCAGGGCGTCGTTGAAAAGACGCCCGCCCGCTGCTATAACTTGGTAGCCGAGTGGACGCTAAGGCAGGGCGGTATACTCGGGCTGAGGCTGTCGTATGGAATGAACCACTCCGGGATTACGGAAACATTTTCTTATTTAGTTTTCAGACAATGTTACATGGCGACTGAAGTCACGAAAAAGCCCCTCTCCGAGCTGCTTTTCAAAATATTTAACCTCGGATCACGTGTTCTATAAAGTATCACATGTTCCAAAAGAGGTGCATTTATTGGTTATTAATATGCCCGAATCTGCTAGTCTCAGGAAATTCTTGCGAGGTGTGGCGCCAGAAGACCGTGAGAAAGAGGGGGCATATAATACTTGCGTTTAAATTAAATTTAGATCGTGATACAAATCCTTTGTTTAAAACGAAAGTTACTACGCCCATTTTTTGAAGAATTTTGAAGCAAGCAAATAGAAATTTTGAATTTTGAGAGGATGTTTAATTTTATGTTATATGTATATTATAGGTCACCGTCACACAACCTGCAATAGATTTTGGGGAGTAAAGTTCGTCTGAACAACACATCCGACTGAGCTGAATCAAATTTATTTAAAGGCTTGGTGTGGTAGGGATCAAATGTTCGAACTGTCGAGTAGTGTCACTACAAGGTTTTTTTTCTGTCTTGGGAAAAAAACAATAATCAAACAAAAGTCGGTTTCCTGTAGAAACTGCCGCTGCTTACCAACACAGACAGTCGGATCTAGAAAAAACAGAGCGCCATATCCATTACCACATAGTGTGTCATAAAAAATTCACCCCATTTGTCTTGTAGGAAGATCATAAGGCTGTAAAATTCGCACTTCAAAGGGTGACGCTATCAGAAATTCCTACTTCAATTTCATTCGGGTGTGGACGAAACTTTTTTTTTAATAGAAAGAAAAAAAACATGCAATTATTACTCCCATTATCAAAACTAAGCTGCTATAAATAAATGAGTAGAATAACACAGACAAGTCCCACATAAAAAAATTATAGAGACTAGAATCTCAGAACTTTTTCGGTTTGTTAATTGAATCAAAACATGAAAGAAATTAACAGAACTTCTATAGTAGCTGTCAAGACATCCCATTTTTCTTGCTTATCTCTTTAATGCGTCGCGTAGTTTTTGCACAGTCTAGATATTTAGACCGTAGAGACGTAATAAATGCAATGCACTCTCGGTAATCCGAAGGGTAATCAATTTAAAAGAGTACGCTTTGATTTTTCTGACGGCCCTTATATATGACGGATGTGGCAACTGTTCTAAAACTGAAATCAGGGGCGACTCGACACGGTAAGCAAGGTAAGCATCGCATCGGGGCGCCGCCTTTAAAAAGGTGCCATTTCGATGATTCGCACTTATCCAGAGCATAAAAGGAGGCGCCTTTTATTACGTTTGCAGGGGCGCCACTTACCTTAGGGCCGCCCTTGAAATATAATTGTTCGAAGCTTATTTAAGTGAGGGGAAACAATTTCCAACACTCTGTTAGACTGTTACAACTTTATTTGTGAGATAAGACAGAATGAGGACTCGGAATGTTATTTAATATTGTGATAAATTTATTGTTGAAAAATATAATTTAATTCAATTATTTTGCATTTCATTCCTTTCACCAATTGTTGAAAATGTTTGCGCGCAGACTGGGTTTTCCAGAGAATCTCTGCAAACGTCGATTAATTAAAATAATACATAATTAAAGAAATCTCGTCGATAACACCAACAATGTTGAGAAATGGGTCAGAAAACGTGATTGGACATGTTCATGTTCATATTCAAAATTTGGCGAACATTTTCAAGATCTGCTGTAAGGAATAATAATGTAAAAAAAAATGAATTAAATTATGTTTTCCAAGAATAAAATTATCACAGAATTAAGTAACATTGTGCGTCTACATTTCTGTTTTACCTCAGAAGTAAAGTTGAAACAGTCCAACAGAAGTGTTGGAAATTATCTCCCACACTTAAAGACGATTTAAACAATCATACTTCAGTGTTAGAATAGTTGCCACATCCGTCCGATTCAAGGGCAATATAAAAAAAAAAATAATAATAATAATAAAAAACAAAAAAACAGGGGTGCTCTTTTAGATTGATCACGCTGTTTAATAACCCCGATTATCAGAATCTGAGTATTGGTCCACTTTGGGCACTTCGGATAACTGAAATCTCGGATAACACGGGCAATCAATTATCAAAATATATTCACGTGCTGCATTATGTACCATTTCACAAACTAAAACGTAATATAGGTTTAATACTATATACTGCTACAAATTGGGGGGGGGGCGTGATCTGCTCTTATGGGGGAAAATATGTATTCTATTTTAATGAAATTTGTACACATCAAGTAATTAAATTTTCTATGTTGTTGCAAGTAAATCGGTTGTGTGTGTTGTGTGATCAAAGCCAATTATCTACACGAGGGATCTAAGCTTATGGGTGGGGTTGCCCTCCGTGGCGGTCTTTCTAAGGGGTCCTAACTCGTAAGTTTCGGAGGAAACCACAGAAAACTCCGAGCGGTTAGGTCGGCGGATGCGACCTGGTTTTGAGCCAGGCACCTCCCGTCTCCCAGTTCAGAGTGCTATGCACTCGGCCACCGATCGGGCGTAAATCGGTTAACTAGTACGCGAGATTGGGTTTTCCTTTGTATAACATAGGGTTTGGCGATTTCTCGCCAACTATTGGCATTACATATGACAATATCGCACCAAAAATCGCCAAATCGGACGATATTTGGATCAGTTTTATTAATGGGGTCTGAATGTTTGCTTCCTTACTTTAGTATTACTCAATAGAGCAGCGGTTTCTAACCTGTGGGGAGCGCCCCTGCGCCAAGGGGGAAGGGGATGCAGAGGCTTGAGGAGGAGTTGAGTTAGATAGTAGAAAACGTCAGACATCATTAAAACACTCTAAACCTCAAAGCTGAGCAGCGTCTGAAGGAGAACCTCTGTAAGTTTCTGCCAATCGTTGCAGAGAGAAGATGTAGGCGTGATCGATCTTTCTTTTTTAACACCTTAAAGGTCGTATTATTTTCAAGAGAACGGCCATAAAAGTGCCTATTTTTTTTCTGATCGAGAAAATTGTATAAAAATAAATATGTGTACATGTATTTTATTTTGAACATCTTTTTAGCGTGAAAGAAAGAAAAAAAAATCCTAGGAAAAGCCAACATTTAGGGTTATTGTGACTGAATACGAGTTTTCTAGTAAGCAGAGAATATTTTAAATTATGTTTTAAACACTAAAGGAGAATTTTACTAAACTTACTCCGTAAAATAATAAACGCGTTCGCCCCACCCCCACCCCTGCAGCCAGGGACAGGTGACATCTTGGTCGTCCTGCCGCCAGCTTTTCACGCCACTGGACTGGTATCAGCGCTACAAAAAAGCCAGGCTGGGCGGCCGCCCTTTGAAAAACGCCAAACATAAACAAGTGTCTGTCGTGATTAGATTGACAATAGATACCGCTTAATGTGATCGCGGTTATTGTTATCAATCGCTTACAGTTATCGAAACCAATCGGCACCGACCGCCTGTAATCCATTCCATAAAAAATCAAACGCTCTGTGTGATCAACATTTGGGTTGATGTTATCCCTTTCTCCGCAGACGGAATTCTGAAAAATGTACTAGGATTTTGTTAAGAAACCGATTCGAAGCATGACTTTAAAGAATAATTGTCTATTGTTTGTTTGGTGTTAGGGAAAAACTGTTCAGACGATATTCGATAATTTTGAAACGAGGCGTACTCTATCGTTCGAATAATTTACAAAAACAGTATGAGTCTGAACAGTTTAATAATGAACTTCAAAGAAAAAATTGTATACATGGAAAAATATTACCGAATTCTTTCAATAAATGTTTTCTGTCTCAATATTCCATTTTATCGCAGGTAAGTTTCCATTTTATCATAAGTAATTAGTTATCTAGGCTTCATTACAGTTTCTCTTCAATCGTTTATTGTTGTCAATCTGATAATGTTATCAAAAACCCATGGTCCCGACGTGATCACATTAAGCGGCATTTACTGTATTCCTTATGTTCGACACGCGTTTTTCTCTTTATTTAAAAAGAAAAGAAAAGTGTTAAATACTTTCTCTTTAAACCTTGTTTGTTATTCCAACGCGTTTATTTATCGCCTAATTTTGTATAATGTGGTAATAATTGCATGTGTTTCCAATTCAGTCCGGACGAAATGGAACTCCCCGCGTTTTCTTGAGATATAATGACACCCTTTGAAGTCTAATTTTACAACCGCGCCGGCGACAAGATAAACAGCGTTTAAAAAAAAAAAAAAAGAAGCAAGCAATATATACATCCAGGAGCCAAATATTAGGCTGTGGTTTCTCTTAAAAAAAAATGGTAGATAGATCTGCCTTGTAATTAGTTCACCCTTGAGTTGTGTTACTCTTGAGGGGGGGAGAGGGAGTTGTAACAAAACGCGGTTCTCTTCGATACAACGTATTTTAATTTCATTCCTAATTGCCGCCTACTCCAAAAATAATATTTAATGTTCTGACCTTCGCGTGGAAGTATGCGCATTTTTCCCGCTAAGAAAAAAGCTTGTTATGTGTTAATACTCTGGGACGTCAAATTCTCGTCCCTGTTTTTTAATGCAATGCGCCCGAAGTGTTTGGTTGCTAAAACATACGCATATCCTTAATTATTTTTGGACGAGGGTCAGTTGCAACCGTGCCAACAGCTATCAATCAAATCAAGGGTCGAGTTGCACCGGAATCCTCATCTTGCTCCCCCTTCAAAAATATGCTACCGCTGGCCCTTTGCGAGACACCCCCCCCAAAAAAAAACACTGGGTCTGGTCATTGCTGTAAGGGGTCCCCTCGAAAATATGCTGGCCCTGGCCCTTTGCAAGACCCCCCCCAAAAAAAACAACACTGGATCTGGTCATTGCTGTAAGGGGGCCCCTCGAAAATATGCTACCGCTGGGAATTTGCAAGACCCGAAAAAAAACACTGGGCGTGTCCATCACTCTAGAGGGCCCCTCAAAAATGTGCTATCGATGCCCCTTTGCAAGACCCCAAAAAATACCCAAAAGACGCTTAAACGGTGCTTTACTGGATATTAAAATCAGTGGAAATGTTTATTTTATGTTTTATTGTGTCAGAATGTACGTCGTTTTGCTTCCTTTCAGTAAATTAATAATTTTTTAAAAAGTAGTCTTTTATTTTAGACTTTTCGACATGCTCGTGCTCCCCATATAGGGTTATCACGCCCATCTCCCCCCCCCCTCCAGTGGTGCGCGCCTTACAGTTCGAGAATTGCTCCTTTAAACCCATATACAAATACATTTACTCATCCTACTATATAGTTATGTTGATCACTGAATCTCTAACGATTACGGGCAACCACTCCAAAATAAAACTTTTACCGCTTTCACTCCAAAAAAATTAAGCACAAAAAGCGTAATAGCATCTACGCTGTTTGTACGATCCGATTGAAAATTTTCATAATTGTGTATAAAAATATAGAAAACAATCTTCGCTACTTTAAAAATCGGAAAATTCACCCGTTCCTTCATTTTTAAGCGACTTTTCGCTGGCTGGCTGTGCGCGCACAGCCAGCTGTCGTCAAAAAGGGGTCTCTAGATCTGTGACACGCGATGAACGTTTCGATCGGCCGCCATCTTGTTAGTAGTTAAATCGAACGATGGCAACGGCTGCCTTTTTTTCAGCATTGGGAAAGGGTTGCGCCTCAAAGGGTTAATAAATAACATCCCCCAAGTAAATTTCTTACGCATCAGACACTACTGGTAATTTTCAATATTCCAGTGCCCAGTTTCTAGTGGTCCGACTTCTGTGTCACAAAATAAATCACTTCTTCTTTATCTTTCCAGAAACACAAAAATATCAAAACAAAAGAGACACGGGATCACGTCACTGTAACTTAAAGCTATATTTAAATGATTACTGTTAGAGTTGTTTCTTTTAAAGTAAAGATGATATAAAAGAAGGCTAAATCTTTTACTTTACTTTGCTTTAAAAAAAGAAAGAAAATAATAAAATGTGAGAAAACCGCCTACGCCGCCGTCTCGTACGGGATTTATTCAGGAAATCGTAGGTCGTTGCATGAGTGCGTTATGGGCGTAGTCAGCGCGAGTGGGAGTCTCGGGTGCTATCTAAAACGGCTTCATGGAATTTTATTCCTCTTTGAATTAGAATTTCAATGACACAGTGGGAATTCGTTTTTAGATAACAATCTGGGGGCTCTTTTAAAATAGCCTCTCGGGTGGCCGTTTGATATCATCGCGCGGGTTGGCCTTAAAATGTCCATCATGCTTTAATGAGGTTAATTTAAGCTGAGCAGCTTTTTTGTCAACGGAGATTAGACGTTGGGATTTAAGACTGTTGTGTGGTAGATTGGACTTTTCTTTTTTTCATCTTGAGTTATTCAAAAATGTTTACTAAAGCCCAGTAATCACTAGTAGTGTAGATGGGTACTAGGGATGGACGCGAGACGACTTTTTGCGAGACGAGACAGTGATTTACAGCTTTTTTGCGAGACGAGACAAACATTTTTAACATTATGATATAGGGATTTTTGCGAGACGAGACAAGCTTTTCGGCTGTTTTGCGAGACGCGAGACACCAATTTTTCGTCTCGCGTCCATCCTTAATGGGTACTTTTTTTTTGGGGGGGGGGGGCGAGTATTTTTTCATCAGATTAGCATGAGCTTTCAGATAATTTTCGACGGCAAAAATTTCGCTTATTGTACGGATCTATATTTCATAACCCCCCCCTTCCCTTTCCCCCCGGATAATAACTTCCCGCTTACGCCCTCAATTGTCTGCTGAAACTAGTGCATAAACATATTAATTCGGAGAACATTTTATATTATCTTGTGTAGTAAAAATTCTTTTAATGGACGTGGACTTTAAGAGTATTTTTCATGATTTATGTTGGAGAAAAATAAATTTCCCAGTAATTTTTCTTATATTTTTTAAATTCAATTTACTAATAATTTGACACTTTTAAAAGCATTTTTTTAAGTTCAAAACTTTCCATACGCTTAAGTTTTAAAAATATTTTCAATGTTTTCTCATTTTATCCCTTAAAAATACTTTCAAAAAATGTTGTCTTCCCTTTTTTCGTTGTCTTTTCAATCAAATCTTTTTTTTATTTTTTTTTTTATATATATATAGTCTGTGCAACAGTTGTTCTGAAAATCATAAAATGCTATTGTAAATGGATTTTTCTTTAAGAAAGAATCCCTCATTATTTATTTATAATATAGGGAAAAAATGGATCAACGATTATGATGGCAAGTGAACGAGTTTACTTTTTCACACTAGCTAAATCAATAAAACATTTACAAAATTCATGAACATGGATGAATTTTGCTTATATGTATGGATCAAAACTCCGAAAATGAATTTTGCCTGACCAGCACTTTAAAAAATATCAATTAATACGCCTAAGACCCATCAAAATTTCTCGCTCTTTTCTAACCGATGTCACCAGATAGAATTATTGGAAGCAATTTTAAAATCAACTGTTTCATTTCGCTGAACGATAAATTTTAGGCAGCCACGCTAACAGAATCAAAGTGATTTTGCAGCATGACAATGCTTGGCCATGTCAGTGCTGTAAAACCGATGGAAATCTTCTTGGAAATTCTTAAATACGAAGTCCTACTCAACTTGCAATATTTGCTAGACATTGCCCCCTTGCGATTATAGCTTGTTTTGTTCGACAACGCTGGGACAACAACAGATGGGGGCGAGAAATTTCATCAGGGAATCGTCCCAGAGTAGCTCAGTGGTAGAGCACCCGCGCGTTATGCGGCAGTCCTGGGTTCGATTCCCAGCTCTGGAATTTTTCGCATAGTTGGTAAAAAATAAAATTAATCAGCCTATACACTCCAACTTGCCTAATAAGTTGTTATTTCCATTAGAGTTTTTTATTACCATTAGAGTAGTGGTAAATAATTTCCGTGATATGTTTTTCAGAGAATGGTGTACAATCATAGGATTCAGCCAGTGGCATAGGCAGAAAATTTTCATGGGGGGGGGGGGTTATGACTACCCCAATTCACATATATGTATACGTGAGTGTGATAAGGGAGTGAAGAATATGCATTTTTTATGGCAAAAAATTCCTCATGGGGGAGGGGGGTTATGACACCCCTATCCCCCCCTTGGCTACGCCACTGGATTCAGCCTGTACTATAGTAGCTCTACCTTATTCATCTCTGTGTATGTGACACGACTTGTACATAGAGAGAATATACTCTCATCATTTCAGGCTCAAATAAAAGATTTTTATACCAGCTTTTAGAATACTGTCATAAACTATGTTTTTCTGACATCATGACAAATAAAATCTACCATCACTACACTGCAGAACTCGGCAATACTTAAACCTTCAAACTTATCTAACCGTATTTTATATTTTTTTCTGCGCATATGAACTGACTTTTACATCGAGGAGACTAATTTTTTGTCGCTCCAGTATTCGAGTAGCTATTAAGTAGCTGATTTAGGGAAGGGAGTTGCCGGATCCCGACCTTGTCTCTCTTAAGACAATCGGATCATATTTTTGTGTCTGTTACAGCGATTTGACTTTTCGCTTTTGGATCCTTCCTTGAATGTTGGGTGGAGCAAGGAAGGAGATTTTGACCAATGAATGTTGATTAAGGTATTGTGTTTTCCTGAAAATTAATGCTTAATGGTAGATTGATGATAGCTTTTTTAAATATTTGTGAAGCTTAATCTATTATTCGAACTTACTGAAGTAAATTCTGTAACATACATCACTAGATGCGTTTTTCATTTTAAATACGTTATTATAATTGGGATTCGGCCAAAAAACAGTTCTTTAAACAAAAGTAAAATTTACAGTGGCTTTTTTTTCCCCCCCTTGATTTGATTTAAACTTCGCTTTATTTGAAATTAAATAAGTAGTAATCAAATCTAAGAGCTTGTGCGCTAAAATGGCCGCTCCAAATGTAGATCTACTTTTAGTCGGATTTGCCTCTACATTTTTTTTTGTTATTGGGGTAAAAACAGATAATTGGGGCTGGGGGGGGGGGGGGGGACGTCCGCTTCTAACACCACATGTCCGCTCAGAACATGCTTAATGCGATGACCGATTCCAACGCGTACCCACAAAGATGAATAGTATTAGCTCTCAAATGAAAGCCTTTTTTCCTTTTGGTGGTAAAGTCTATATCTAAACAATTGCTAGGAAAATTTATGGATAAGCGTGTGTTAGTTGCAGCCGTGGTTGCAGTTTTCCAGGTGTGAAGATTTCAGCAGATAATGGGTTGTTGCGTGTATTTTTCCTTCCTCTCCTCCTTCTTATTTTTTTTTTTTTTTTTTTTTTTCCGAGGGTTTACGGGTTTCACGTTTTGATTTTACTAAGCGGCGGTTGTATATTGATATTAATACTTATTTAATTTATATTTGTTTTATATTGATTTAATACCGTTCTTAGCGATTTCATTAGATTAAGCGACTGATTTTGTTAACCGTTATTTTGTAGTTTGTTTCTTTTTTTTATGGAAAGCCTGCTCGAGAGGCATCTGCCTAGGAGGTTGCCTTGAGCGGAGGACTTTTAAGGGATTCGAAAGCGTATTCACGTTAAATCTAGAAAAAATCACCCAAAACTCCAGACCGTTAGACCTTAGATCAACGATAGCGAGACAGGCCCAAACTCGGCATCTTCACACATCGGCCATCTACCATGTTCAGTGTCTTATCCACTCGGCCATGGCAATGACTTTATTAACCCTTTAAGGTGCGGGGTGTCCTATCTGTGAGGACACAACTCTGACAATTTGTCTGTTTTGATTCAGGAAGAATGCATTTTATTTCAATTAAATACTTAAGAAGGACATCTAGATAGACTGCCCAATGTCGGAAGCACAGCCGGCTGCTGTGTCAGAAATGTTCTTTAGCTCTGCACTGAAAAAAAAATGTCAAAGTGACAGAAGAAATCTGCCAGGCAGCACGCCATTTTATTTCCGTATGTTTTCTAAAAGTCTTCCGTAGTTTTTTCCGTATACGGAAAATTTCTGTGAAACAAACTGACAGTCTGTAAAATTTATGAAAATTTTCTGTAACACATACGAACATAAACTGGCATCCTGGCTGACAGTTTATTTCCGTAAATTTGACACACTCTTTTCGCAGTGTGTGCTATGTACTGGTCGATTCGATCGACCGCCATCTTCCTGGTAGTTAAATCGTGCGATGGCAACGGCTGCACTGTTTCGACATTGGGAAATGGTTGCACTTCAAAGAGTTAAGCGGCGAGTAATGTATACGTAATGGAAAATTATTCGAAAATCAATGCGCTTGGTGTGATTTATATTTCTAGCTAGATTTTATTAGAAGGAAAAGTTGCATAAACCCAACGTTAGCAGATAACGGGTTAACCCTTTGAGGCGCAACCACTCCCAATGCTGAAAAAAAGGGCAGCCCGTTGCCATCGCTCGACTTAACTACCAGCAAGATGGCGGACGATCGAAACGTTCAGCACGTGCCACAGATCTAGAGACCCTTTTTTGACGACAGCTGGCTGTGCCGCACAGCCAGCTGTCGTCAAAAAAGGGTCTCTAGATCTGTGGCACGTGCTGAACGTTTCGATCGTCCGCCATCTTGCTGGTAGTTAAGTCGAGCGATGGCAACGGGCTGCCCTTTTTTCAGCATTGGGCAATCTATCCAGCTGTTCTCGCATTCTTCCATTTTTCAGCAGATGTCAGTGGTGTTAAAATCAATCGTGACTATTTTTTACTGGAAATGACGTGCTAAGAAGTAAAGGATTCTCGTAGAGCTATGTCACCCGCAACTATTTTTATAGAAATCCAATCTATTCTTCGTGACTAGCAACAGTCAAAACGTCAGAGTTGGGTGTTCCCAGAGCGGGAACACTGCGCGTTAAAGGGTTAATGATACACGCCTTATTCTGAACAGAGTTCATTGCGTGTTCCTCCCAATTCACGGCCGTCACTTGATACACATTTCCCTATCTTTTGCCACGGGTTAAATCACATGTGGCACACCCAGGTTAAATTACACCCGAGCATTGATAAGAAAGAAAAAAAAAAGAAACAGAAATCGAACAATTAAAAGCACCAAGGAGTGCCGTCATGTTGAGCACGGACAACGCTTTTACCATCTGAATGAGAAGTTAGATTTAGTGGATAACAGTTGTGCCAGGATCGATCACCGTCACCAGGTATTGCCGTATTTGCCTAAGATATTCTATCCGCATGTAATGGCCAGCACAAATTTGGATATTAATATGTAATGGCCTGTGAACCAAAGATAAGGTCTCTTCGTTGATTAATCTGCGTGATAAATAGAACTTACGAACTTGGCTATGCATGAAGATATGTGACCAGGTTCTGCAATGCGTGTTCTTCGTAATGACTCGCAGAATGGAAGTCTTTGTTCTGCAGATGAAGATAACTAGCCTAACCATACGGTTATTCAAAGTAATCATATGTCTGAGTTTACCTTTCATATTTATGTTTGAAAGATGTTAGTTAAACGCCCTATTACCTGATAAACCTGCATTCTGTGCCTGCGCATAAGATTTCGTTATGCTAATTCTTTCCGATTATTTATGAAATGCAAGCCTTTGTATGGAAATAATCGTGGTGGAACGTCATCCAGAATAACAATTTAGTCGTCATTTGATTTAAAAAAAGGGGGGGTTACCTGGAAAGTTTTCCGGGAGTTTTGAAAATGGGCAATTTTATAGATTTCGATGTGCTCTTTCCGAATTTCAACTTTGCCCCCTCATATCTTTGCCGCTCGCGCCGCCATATTCCAAAAATGGCGCCTAAAGGAAGTTTTTTGACACTATCTCCTTTCCGACTCATTTCACGAAAAAAACAATTACAAAAAAAGAAACCAGGGAAAATTTCTTACAATTTATGTAAATAATTTTTTTTCATAAAATCAATTAGGCATACGAATGCCGCAAAGTGTAGTTCAGTATGCGTTTTGTCCAAAAAACTCATTTCCACACCCCATTGTGAGGTAGAGAAAGCGGCGCGTTTTTTTTTTTTTTTTCTTTCTTTCTTTTCTTTTTTTTTTTTTTTTTTTCAATCGTGGTATCCGCAGTAGGCCATTTGGCACGCGAATTTAACTAATCCAAAATTTACCGCATTCTCCTTCGCATCGCTGTTCTTGATGGACCAGGCGTTGCGAGTTCATTGTCCCTGACAGCCCTGCTGGCATTTCTAAAATCATTGAGCGATTTCTACACTGTAAAATTCAAACGGAATGTCTTAATAAAATCACTTGGTGTTACGAATGCAGGCATCCGGATAGAAGACGACATTGTACCGATTAATCCTTTATTAATTTTCCCCAAGAATAAGAATGTGCATTGCAAAAAGAATCTGAAAAGGAAGTCGAAAATTTCCTTACGTATGAACTTTTTCCATATCCATTTTCGGTTTTCAGTGACGAAGGCATGCGGAAATGTATTGAATCTTCTATGTATAAGGTTTTTGAGCAACATTCTGGAGATATAAATTTTGAAAATACGATGTATGTCATCGACGGAGGAGACTTATTACACAGAGTCATTTGGCATCTTGGTGAATCGTTTTCATCCATTTTCAATGAATTTGATACCTATGTTCGATCGAATTATACATCTAATGCCATTATCGTATTTGACTGATATCCGGAAGATGTAGCAAACCGTAGTACCAAATATGCGGAGCGATCCCGACAATCATGTAAAACTGCTTCAGTAGACATATTTTTTGACGTGGCAATGATCTCAACAGTGTCACAATATAAATTCCTGGGCATTGATGCAAACAAGGACCGCCTCGTTGGAATGTTGAAGACAAAATTTGAAGCTGAGAATGATCTGAGAGCTTCATGGTCAAACAAGCCACCGAAGATGCAGATACGCTAATAATATATACCGCAATAACCGTTTCATCGGCATTTGATTTCGCAAACGATGTCGGTTTCTTTTGAGGGCTCTATCTACTCGTTCAAACATATTTATTCTCAAACCAGGAAACGGAAAAATTTCACAACAAATATATTCAACTAAAAGTATCATAGGTAAACCATCCGCAGATCATATTTTATTCTTGCAAGACTACATCGGCTGTGATACAACATCAGCATTATTTAATCAACAAAAATGAAATTTATTAAAGTTCTCAGAAAAATTCCAGATTTAAACAAGAATATCCAAGTATTCAAAAATCCGAATGCTGATCCACAGGTCATTGCTAAAGCTGGAGAACACTTCCTTCTTGAATTATACAATTACAGTAATGTGAAAATTAAGAAAAGTATGTCGTTAAACAAATATAGATATGCATGCTTTACAATATCAACATATAAAAGTAAATTTAATATTGAGTCGCTACCACCAATAGAAGGAGCAGCAAGACAACATTCGATCCGAACCTATCATCAGGTTCAACAGTGGTATGGGAATGAACAAAAATGCAGAGAAATGGGGATGGAAAAGAAACAAGGGCGGGTTAATTCCTGTCACCACACTCGATCCCCCAGCTCCGGAAAGCTTGTTAAAACTTATTTCTTGCAAATGAGAAAGAGATGGCAGAAAGCCTGTGGATTCAGAAATGCCGTATTAAAGTGCTCCGTTATATGCACGAATTGCAATGGTACCTGTGACTCCGCAAGTTCCATTACAAGATAGAGATGAATGAAGCGGAAGAATCGGAGACTATTTTGGAGCAAACGTATGATGAAATCGAGAACGTAGACGATCGCGATGAAACTGATGATCCCATCGCTGGTAATGTGGAAGAAATTTCGGGCTGTGACATTTCGATCGGTATTAGGGACAATGAACTCGCAACACCTGGTCCATCAAGAACAGCGAAGCCAAGGAGAATGCGCTAAATTTTGGATTAGTTAAATGCACGTGGATTAGGCCTACTGGGGATACCACGATTTAAAAAAAAAAAAAACTCGCCGGTTACTCTACCTCACATGGTGGTGTGCAAATGAGTTTTTTGGCCAAAACGCATACTGAACACTTTGCGGCTCACGTACGCCAAAACTATTGATTTTACGAAAAAAAGGTAATCACTTAAATTGTAGGAAATTTCCCCTAGTTTCTTTTCTTGTAATTGTTTTTTCCGTGAAATGAGTCAGAAAAGGAGATATTGTCGAAAAACTACTTTTAGGCGCCATTTTTCGAATATGGCGGCGCGAGCCGCAAAGATATGAGGGGGCAAAGGTGAAATTCGGAAAGAGCGCATCGAAATCTATAAAATTGCCCATTTTCAAAACTCCCGGAAAACTTTCCAGGTAAAACTACCAAATGACTCGACTAATTCACGAGTTTACTTTTCACGCGTATGCGTATGAAGACTTTCAAAAAGAAAATATTCTCATTGATTGAACGTCATATATAAAGTGTGTCCCAGATTGGTAGTAACGGGCCTTAATTCTTTATCTGTTAGAGATAAGTGGGCGATGCGAATTGAAAAAAAATGTTCAAGGTCAGAAAAAGACTACGTTAAGAAAAATTTACTCTCGTTAATTAAAAAAAAAAACATTTTTTAAAACACTTATTATACGAACCCCGTAAAAAAAAAGAAAAGAAAAGAAAATCCCAGTTAGTAAAATGTGCCCGATACACTTATGAGGTGAGGTACAAAATTTCAAAAATTCTTCAGAGATATATTTAAACAAAGAGATGATCGGGAGGGGGGGGGGTATGCATGATTTTGAATGTGAACGTTTATTGCTAAAGCGGAAAAAAAAAAGTCTTTCATAATTTCTATACGACCTAACCACATGAACACGTTGAACTAATTTTCTGACACTCTTCTGAACAGCCGGGGTGTTGGGGTTCAAAAGAGGGACCGTCTAAAAGATAATTGACTTGTCTTTCCTGGTCAGGCGTAAAAAAAAAAAAAAAACTAATCTTTTAGCTATCTGTTTGGTTTTTCTAATATTACTTTGACTTAGCTGTAAAATTAAATCTGAAAATTATTTTATTTTTAGTGATGTGTATCACTTTAAGCGCCTTTTTAAATATCTGATGCATTTTATTTTATTTATTTTAATACATTTTAAATGCTTCCAGATAAGTTATCATCATACTTCTTATCCGTTTTTTGCATAACTCCCCTCACACACACGCACAAAAAAAAACCTAAATAAATAAATTAATTAAAATTAAAAGAGTTCAAAAAAGCCTATTTTGAACTATAGTATTGTTATAATTATTTCTATTGATATCAAAATACAACAGAATTTTACAATAGCATTTTAAATAGTATCTTCACACTTACTCTGAGCCCATATAGGGGCAGGTGGGTGCTTGACGACTTGCCCCCCCCACTTTGCAAATTCAAGAGCCTCGTTAAAAGAAAATCAAAGTAAGTTTTTGTCCACTATTTAAAAAAATCAGGGGCGGACCCAAAAAAAATTCTGCAGAGAGGAGGGGTCACAATTGTTTTTAGTCTTTTCTCTAATAAATGCATTTCAATTTACAAAAGAATCTTTTATAGCCTACATTTGATTTGTCATGTGAGTGCACGTACCCCCCATGCCCCTATGAAAATTATAATTCTGTGGAGCAGGGCCCGATCATCACGATATTGGGCCCTGGGCAAATACAAATTTTTGGGCCTTTGCATTGACGAGAAATTACATAGTCCGCATTTAAGTTGTTTTGGGCACATATTTATCTGCAGAAATATATATCAAGTTTAGATACTAAATATATGCATACATTACAGTAACGAATATTAAATGATTTTGCATACATGGATAAAATTTATTTTCACAAATGAATATCTAGACACATACTATAGTACATATACGTACACTTCTATACTAAACTCCTTTAAAATATAAATGAAAAGAATCGAAAAACTTACAGTACGAATCTTAAAACTGATGAGACTTTCTTATAATAAAATTTGCAAAAAGAGGCTCAAACACTGGCTCACGGATTTTGATCGAATGCTCGTGGGTTTTAGAGGACCCTTAGTACAGTAAAATGTCAGAGAATCAGCTTACGACTCAAGATAATGACAATCCAAATTTTTATACAAAGTTTTTTATGAATTAATAAATAACAATCTGTGTTGAAAAGTACAAAAATTTTGGGCCCTTGAAATTGGTGGGCCCAGGGCAAGTGCCCCGGTTGCCCTGCCGATAAACAGGCTCTGCTGTGGAGGGGGGGGGCATTTTTTCCTGGTGCCTTTTTTTCCTACATTCGTATTAGATAATAGTTCATAAAGTAAATACGTAGAGATTTTTTTAATAAACAAAATTATTTATTTATCTAAGATGACCTATATATCAATTATTGGGTAAGAAAAAATGGATTTCACCAGTAATTGACTCTTATGTTAGTTATTTTAGCCAAGTGCATACAATTGCATACAATTTCTAGTAAATGCAGAAAATAGCTATTGAGATGGTTATCTTTAGATAAGTTTTAATATACAGGGTATCCCAAACAGGTCACGCTTTAATTCTTTATATAATAGAACCTTTTATCAAATGTTGCTATCTAATTACAATTTAGGCATTTATCTTCATTTTTTGCAACTTTTTTTTTATCACCAGAGGTTGTAGGTATCAAAATTTGAAATTTTAAACATAGTGCTAAAAATATTGTGATTATCAGAAGCTAGCTTAATGCTGAAATTAGGATAAATTCATTATCAACCTGATTTTATTTAAAGCATATATTTTTAAAATTACTTTAAATTGAATTGTCTCAAATAATTAGATGAAGTTACCTGTCTTAGATTAGTATGTAATGCAGATTTCAAAAAAGCCTGACTTAGCATTATAGGAGTACAAAAAATGGAAGTAGATTACAGGCAAAATTATTTTTATGTGAAATTAGATCTTATTCACAACGTTTTCTCTTTACGTTCAAAACACAAATCAAACTTCTTGAAATCATCATAGAGGTTTTTAGAGTAACAATATAAATTTCATAACCAATAATAACAAAGAATTACACTCAGCAAGTTACGCTGTTTCAACGAAGATTTACACTCTAGGAAGGCCGAATCTTATAGAAGAAAATATGATTTTAATCAAACTTGAATAGCGAATAAATATATTTTTCACAGCAATGTGATCGAATTAGCCGAATAGAAATAGCCAGGAAAAAAATTAATCGAATATTCGAACCATTTAATCGATTAATTGACACAGAAATAATTATTATTGCATTACAGAAACTTGGTTCCAATACAAATAAGATCCAAATACAAATAAATGTTGATAAAAAAAATGTTGATAAAAATTCAGAATTTTAATCATCATTTTAATTCGCATTAAACACAGATTAGGTCTACTGAAAATGATTTATAAATATTAATTTACTGACACCATTTAAATCTTTACCAATTTTTAATTCATTTTTTATACTCGCACTTCTATACACTTGGCTTTTAATTAAGTTTTTCAAGGTACTGACCAGAGAGATTGCATTGAGTTTCAATATTTATCTCATAAAGTGCCCAATTTCTATGAAATTATAGAAAGAAATAATATGTATCAGAAACATTAACATATGCTTCGAAATTATGAGGTAACTGAAAAATCCGTATCCTTAAACGGTAAATCCCCCCCCCCCCAGAAATTGCTTTTTTAGATTATAAAAGGCCGATTTCGTTTGTAATTTCATAAGCGCAGGGTCACACGCAGGATTTTATTTTGGAAAGAGTAAAACTCAAAAGATATCTATCAAAAAGCATATGTTTGAGATTTTTTCTTGCACGTTATATCTTTTCGTACGGTCAACTGTTTTTAAGACCAAATAGCAGCTTATAAAGCTTACTTTCATTTGTCCAGGAATGACCATTACTTTTTTTTGCTAACCACTCAATTCAGTTTCCCCATTCGAAAGGTGCGGGGTGAGGGGTCAATGCTCTTTCGGACTTGTGGGTGAGGAAATCGCTTATTTTGGAGAGTGGGGTTTCTTTTGCATTTCTAACTGACCCCTTAAACGCGACAATTCCAATTACGGAGAATTTATGCTCTTCTGTCAGCCTTATCTTTCGAGATTGCGGGACACTTCTGAACATCATTGGTGTTATTGACGAGATTTGTGCAATTATGATTTCTTTTAATTCAGTGATGTTTACAGGATTTCTCTATAAACCCCAATTGTTTTCATGTTTGTATCAAAATGGTGGCAAACATTTTCAACATTTTCTGTAAGGAATGATAATGTAAAAAATATGAATTAAATTATGTTTTTTTAAATAAAATTATCACAGAATTAAATAACATTGTACGTCTTCATTTCTATTTTACCTCACAAATAAAGTTGTAACAGTGCAACTGTGCTGGAAATTGTCTCCCACACTTTAACAAAGTTAAAACAATTATACTGCAGTATTACAATAGTTGCCACATCCATTAGGTTTAACCCTTTAAGGAGTCAGGTACCTTTTGAGTGTTGAAAATCTCCACAACTTCATTTGCAATAGCTCTACAAGTAACAATTCTGTAAACTTGTAATTTTTACCAGTTATTTAGAAAGCTTTTATGAACCTTTTACAACTCTTGGAATAGTTCTACCTATTAAATTAACTTTTTATAACTAAAAGTATTCGAGCTCATTTTTTGCTTCTTTATAGTCTAGCGCGCAGCATTTCATAAAATATATATACGAGTATATCACAGTAACTTAAAAATTTCTATATATATGAAGAAAAATATCTTTAAATTAAAATGACGAAAAAGAATTTTGTTGTGATGCATTTAATGCTATAATTTTTGCATTTATTTGCATAATTATGCAAATGATAGTTATAAAAATTTCAATTACCTATTTTTTATTTTTATTTTATTTTATTATTATTATTTTTTTTTTTAAAGGAAAGAGGAGTCCCAGCAAAATTGTTTTTCGTCATTTTAATAATAAGCTATTTTTCTATGTCTATAACAATTTTTAAGATAATGTGATGCATATATTTTATGAAATGCTGCGCGCAAGACTATAAAGAGGCAAAAACTGAGCTCTAATACTTTTAATTATAAAAAATTTAATTTAGCATGTAGATCTATTCCAAGAGCCATAAAAGGCTAATAAAAGCTTTCTAAATAACTGGTGAAAATTGCAAGTTCTACAAATCATGACTATATTTGTAATAGCTCGAAAAGTATTTTTTAACAATAAATCTGATTTCAATTAAATACTCAAGGAGGTCACCTAGATAGACTGTCCAATGTCTAAAGAGTGCACCCGTTACCATCGCACGATTTAACTACCAATAAGATGGCGGTCGATCGAATCAACCAGCAAACCATGCGATGCCAACGGCTGCACTTTTCGACATTGGAAATGGTTGCCCTTATATAAGTAAGGGTTATAAGTAAAACCATTTCCAAACTTTTTTTTTTTTTATTGATCACCCTGTATAATGTGTCTGGTTCTGCTTCCAGCTTGCAACTGTGCCGTAGAAGATCCCGTGTACGTCGCCGAGGAGAACGTGGACTGGCATCGCCTGTTCTACAACCGAGTTCCTAAATGCGGCAGCACCACACTCTATACGCTCATCCGGAAGCTGTCTTCCATGCACAAGTACAGTCACTTTAATTCCAAGGTCTACGACAGAAAGGTGGTGGATCAGGAGGAGCAAGTAAGTAGATCAGTGGAGACGAGACGAGACAAATTGAGCACTTTGAAGATTAACCCTTTCGCAGTACTGAAAAATATGCAGCCGTTGCCGTCACAGCTGGTTAGGCGAACAGCGGCTGTGTCAAAAATGTTCTTTGGCTCGCAATGGGCGATTCGATGGACCGCCATATTATTGGTAGTTAAGTCAGGCGATGCTAACGGCTGCACTTTTCAGCATTGGGTAGTTTATCCAGTTTTTCTGTATTGATGTACTACAGTAGACCCCGTATATCCCGAGTTCATACAAGACGGATTCTTAGAACACGGCGTAAAAATTGCGATAGATTACCCATATGATCGTTTATCCATATTTGTTTTGAAATGAAGGATATCAACACTGGAAATACATAGTGCCCGATTATGACCAACAGGGGGCCCCGGGCATTGGTGAATTTTGGGGCCCCCATCCATGAAATTTGTTTTATTTTTCATAAATTTTTGATATAAAAAATATTTCAGAACAACATTTGAAATTGGGGGCCCTTTCGAGCCTGGGGGCCCTGGGCAAAGTCTCGATTTGACCATGCAATCATAAGGCCCTGGAGATACAGTATCCCCTCGTTATATCGGGCTTGTGGGGAAGCAAAGAAAATGCGCGATATATTCGGGGGCCCAATATAACCGGCGGAGGGGGCAGGGAAGAATGCCGCATGATATAAAATTTTACTTTTGTTCATATGCACTTAAACTGCAATAAAATTAATAGACTAAATATTGCAATAAAAGATAACCACACTTAAACAATAAACGTAGAAGTTTAATTTAACTTTTTAAATTCGTGTGTACAGATACACATTGCATTTCCTGCCGAAGAAACTATCCTAATAAATCATTCTGGTTTGTCTTATCTCTCATAATTTGTTTTTCAGAGATCAGTGAGAAAAAATTAATTAATTCTATCTCTTTTATGTGATTGGAGTCGTAGTACGTTTCAAATGTACTGTATGCTTCTCATGTACAGTAACGAAGCAAAGAAGTAGAGAAAAGAAAAAAGGGAGACACAGAAAAAGCGCGATATATGGAGGAACGAGGGGGTACTGTATTTCTCGTTTTGATCTTTCGTACCCTGTATTGGGCCGGCAGATGGCATATGGCGGAATGGCCCAGCCTGGGCGTAGGATAAAATAAAATATAAAAAATTCCCTTCACCAACATTAATATCTACAGTATGAAAAGATGAGGGAGGGATGGAAAGAAAATGTGAAAAACCTGTCCGCCCATTCCTCACCTAAAGTCCCTCTCTCATCGCTTCATTCCAAGAGAAACGTTTTCTTTCCATCTCCCATCATTCGCGCGCCGCCAACAAGCTTCTTGAATGGGATACCCAGCTACTTCCTGACAAAACAACCGTCACATAATATGTGGCCTCATCAGCGCTGCATCGGGCGGGTATCCACAAGAAGTAGCAGTTTTCTTCTCTATTTTCTTTCTTTTTTTTTTTTTTTTATCTCTCTTTCTCCAAAAACAAGAGTGTGTAATTGAGACATCCTCGCTGTTTTGTGTGGCGATATCTATTTTTAAATAGATTCTCTCTTCTCTACTCATCATCGTCGTCAGTCGCCCATTGAAGAAGAAGAAACATTCTGCTGGGGATGAGTGAAAACTGGAGGAATAAATACCCGAAAACTGGGTGTCAAAATAAATCTCGTGAATGAGGAGGGTGTTTTCTCTTCTCTAGTGGGAGGGGGGAAGGGGTAGGTAAACAAACATCGGTTCGCTGAATCGCAATATTTGCACAATTTTTTTGACTGGTCGATTTATATGCTTTAGCGAAGGTTTAAAAAAACTTAAACTCGCCCAAGTGATCCGCCTTCGCATCTTTAGATAGAACATGTTAAAATTGCAAAAGTTCATAGCGGATGTCCCAAAATTGACCGACGATTCGAAAAATCAATTATTTAAAAACGGATGGCAATAGAAGTGCGCGGTTTGCTGCTTTTTAAACCAGGGAATTTACTGTCACCAACTTTCAAACCTAGTTACAATGCTCGTCAATAGATGGCCCCGCTATTATCTACGCATTCAGTCGTTTCCGATCGGTATTATTTCTACATCCTAGCGTATGCTTTGAAAATGGTTTATTTACTGGAACAGCGTATTTTTATCGTTTTAGAGTTTCATCACCAGGACCGCAGTTTTGTTGAAATGGAGCGCAGTTTTCAAAGGAAATCCAATGATAGGAACGGTCCTGCAAACAGTACATTGCCCATGACTACGTAAAGTGACATGGATTGGCCTTCCTACTCGCCAGTTTTGACGTCTTGCGTTTCTTTGCGGGGAACGCGTCTATCTGAAATGTTTAGACGAGCGTTTGCAATTCACCCACAGACTGCGTCACGTTGTTGCTGAAAAAAGTGATTATTTTGAAAACATTGCATTTCCTAGTCAGCAGCGCCATCTGTTGATGAACTTGGTAAATAATTTTGAAAATTGGTAATAATAAATTCCCTGGTTAACTTTGCAGAAAGCAGCGAACCGTACATTTTTATCGCTTTCGGTCTTTCTTAAATTGGTTTTTCAAATCGTCGGTCATTTTTGGAACAGCCGGTATTAACCATAAAATAGTTTCGTTTTTCTGTCATACGGTGTTATATAACAAGCACATTTAATTCTAAAATCAATCCACACTCAAACATCTACTACAATGGATGGCTTGAATATTTTAAGATATTGGAAGAAGGAAAAAAAGAACACCCACTCTATTTTTAATTAATAATATGATTATTTTGATATTTGGGGGACTGGAAGGCGGTACGTCAGATCTCTAACTCCCAGGCCTGAAGTTTTCTCTCGACTGTCCTCAGCATTAGTCATTTTAACGCAACTTGGATGCCAAAGGGCTTTTGGAGTACACCACTGGTGTCATTTGGTGGGTTTGGGATTGAAACGTCCCCCAAAATAGGACACTACGGAAGTTTAACCCCTTAAGCGTCGCTCCCGTCAAAATCACGGGGGGCTAAGCTTTCTCCCTCTGTTTCTCGTGTGCCCGTTATATTTCCGGACAATAGTGTTCAAATGTTATACGCCAAAGATAAGAGTATTTCAATTCTTATGCGCCAGGAAGATAAGAGTATTTCAAGTCTTATGCGTGGATTTTTTCTTTTATATCTCATTTTACGCAACAAATGACACTACCAGACAGTTTTTAATTTAATTCGGAGACAGTTTCGTTTTAAATAGATGGTAACAGTTCTCAAATACGTGCATTTGTAATATGCATTGTGCAATTTTAGCTCTATTAAAAAAAAAAAAAAAATGTTCAAAGAAAACTTACCAATATTTATTTATTTTACGAAATAAGTTTAATAAAATGCTCATTTATTGTCTAAAACATATATTTTAAACGGTCCCCTGTTTACTACAAAACACACATTCAGTCACGATAATCCTGAATGTTGGCTTTTTCTAGAATTTTAACTTTTTGTTTTCTTTCTTCCGCGATGAAAAAAAAAAAATATCCAAAACTTTAAAATGAATACATATATAGTACATGCACTAATTTTTATACAAAAAATAGGTACTTTTATGACCGTTTTCTTGAAAACAATGCTACCGTTAAGGAGTTAGGTTCATAGTATTATTATTTTTTATGTCTTTTTTTAACTAAAAATTAAAATGAAAATTATGATTGTATTATAATCTAATTAGCATTAATTATTTTTTATTTAATTTATCTACCTATTGATGAGAGGATGGCCCACTCCCCCCCCCCAAAAAAAAAAAAATATTTTTTTTAAAAGTACATTACTGACTGTTTACAGTCTTGTGCGATTTCCTTCGTTGTCCTTCACGTCTTAGACAAAGCTTACACCTTCTTCGTCGTCCAGGCTTGCCACGGTGCCACAAATTACCATTTTACGACATTTTAAGTTAGATAAATCGGGCATTTTGAAGCTCCTTCTTCAGACGCGTCACATAAATCAGCCGACAGGAAAGACAGTCGCGCTAAAGACCGAGGCTTTCCCATTGACTCTCTTTCTTGATCTTTCTCTTTATAGTGCTTAATGTGCGCCAGGGAGGATGGAAGCCCTTGTGCAAATTAGATTAACCCTTTCCCGCGCGGTGGCTACGCCGTGAAACTAATAATCGACATGAATGAATGAAACCATTGTAATTAATCGATTGTTAAATCCATTCAAGGCAATCGATTTTGAAAAATCCATTCGAATAAATGAAACTATTCGAATTAATCGATTGTTAAATCCGTTCGAGACGATCGATTTTGAAAAATCCATTCGAACAGCATTCGAACATTTGAATACTGAAACGATTAATCGCGAATACAGGTCAAGTAGTAACACGATTAATCGCGAATACAATTCGAATAGTAAAACGATTAATGGGTAATACAATTCAAATAGTAAAACGATTAATCGCTAATACAATTCGAATTGTAAAACGATTAATCGCGAATACAATTGCGAATACAAAAAGAATTTCGAACATTCACTTTTCGATTAATCGGTAATTGATACTATTCAAAATTGATCAATAGATTTTGAAAATCATTCGAATGGCACATCACAACATGAAACCACATTGTTTCAGCGCTTTCCCTGCTAGTCGCAAAAGAAATAGGGTTAAATTGTCCCAAAGCTGAGAAAGTGCAGCTGTTGTCATCGATCCATTTCACCACCAACAACCTGGCGGTCGATCGAATAGTCTATTAGCGCCTCAGAGCTAAAGAAGTTTTCTGACATGAATTCAAAGGTTGCACTTTTTCAGTGTTGGGCAGCCTGTCCAGTTGGTCTTCTATACTGATGTGAAAATGCTTGCGCCTCAAAAGGTTACGGACAGATTTTTTTAATCCCCCAGGCCCTGGATTTTATTCGTGTTTCTATTGCTATCAAAGACGAGATTGACAAAAAAGGAAAAAGCCTGAAAGATTGTGCAAACAACATTTGAGCAAATAATAATTGAATTTCAAGTTTAATTAATATTGTAATTGTTACTGATACTAAATCTATCTTACTCATATACAATTTTTACTGAATGAAAAAATTTAGAAAAATGCTTAAAAAATTGAAAAAAAATGAATTTTTTGAAACAATGAAAGAGTCTGAAGAATCTCATCCCTTGTGTTATGACAAAGCTACGCATGAGCTATCTGCTTAGGAGGGGGAGTTGCCTTGGTTGTAGGACTTTCTAAGGGGTTCTAACGCATATTCACGTTACATCTGGAGAAAACTTAACAAAACTCTAGACTGTTAGATCAACAATCCTGATTGTTGATCTAACAGTCCAGAGCCGGCCCGAAACTGGTTACTTCAGACTTCAGCCATCTACTATGCTCAGTGTCTTTATCCACTCGGCCATGGTTGTGGGCCCAGACCCTGGGATTTTTCGTATAATGTGTTTCAACCTTCTAAAGCGGACAGTCTTGTTAACGGACAGGCTTTCAATGTCTTCGCCTTAGAATGTCTCGATTTATTTCGTTAAGGCTGTATGTCGAAGAAACAAAATCTGCCTCGTGGTCTTGTACGCAAATTAAAATAAACCGACTGCACCAGGGACTCGAAAAAATTCAGGACGATTCTTTATGGGCTGCACTATACACTTGAATAAATAACAAAACGATGCCCTTTTATGAAATTTTTAGGAAAAAAAAAATTAAACATAGAATTTGGCAGCAAAATTTTCGATTTTTAAGAATTTTTTCTAAAAGTTTCGTTATTGATGCAGGCTTATAGTTTATTTCAGTGTATAAGGCTCCCCCAAATGGACGTGGCACTACAGGCCATTTGAGAAATAGTTTACAGGTATTAATAAAAATTAGCAAACTAAAGAAAGAGGTAATACAGGCGTAACAGATAGGCGAGAAAAAGTCACATTATAGGTTGAAACAGGTGTCCGAAAGGTCAACGAGATGATCGATACCCTGGGTGACAAGCTCCGGGGAAAGGAACAACCTTTCATTCAGTAATGTGTGCACAATTCCTTTGCTCACAGACGTTTCTTCGCTGTTTCGCGGCGGTGTCTTGAGAAGGATTGGGCCAATCATCACTAGCGAAATAGCGAAAGACATGTCTATGCGCAAAGAAAGTGTGAACACAATACCGCATGAAAGGTTGTCTCTTTCCCCGGGGCTTGTTCACCCAGGCAGCTATCATCTGGTTGACCGCTGGGACACTTGTTTCAACCCACAAGGTGACTTTGTCTAGCCTATCTGTCACCTCTTTCTTTTGTATACTAATTTATATTAATACCATTAATCCATTTCTCAAACCGCCTGTAATGCCACTTTCATTTGGGCTACCCTTATAAAATACAGCTTGTAAAGGAACATTCTAAAAATTTTGAAGAGCCTGACATAGTTATTTTATTTATTTTTATAGACCAAGGGTTTATCCGAAATACACCCTTAATAATAAAAATATTCTCCTTGGAACTCAGTTTGCATTAAAATGGCTACTATGCTAAATTCACCAATTTTTTATAATTCATCAGTTTTTTTGTCAAATTTAAGAATTATATCCTGAAACGTCTAAAAATATCTTTATACAATGATGATCAGGGGCAATATATAAATTGGTATGTATTCGATGTGCTGTTTTTCTCTTCGAGAGCCATTGAAAAGTGGTTTAAGTCAGCATACATTTATCTTCATATCTCTAGTACTTTTTAGGATATAATTCTGAAATTTCGCAGTTCACCTCAACAAGTGTGAGGGGCACATTTTACTACCTGTTTTTTTTTTTTTCTCGGGGGTCGTATGCGAATTTAAAAAGTGTAACTTTTTAAAAATTAATGTGAGAAGGATTTTATTAACATAGTCTTATTTCCGACCTTATTTTGAAGATTTTTTCAATTTACATTATTTATCTCTAATAGATAATGAATTAAAAGTGTGTTACCACATTTCTGGGACACCCTGTATAATGCATGAATATACTTATTGAATTTATTTATAATGTATAAATATTTTCAGACACAGAGAAATATTTATTTTATCCACATTTTATTTCTCTCCTCCCTCCTAGCGAAGAATTGTAGAATTGGTGAAAAGCACACCTGCACCCTGCAGTTTCGACAGGCATGTTTTCTTCATCAATTTTACGAAGTAAGTTTTAAAGGGAAGTAATTCATAATCATGCTTATAGTGACTCGGTACAGTTAACTGTTATGTCTCTGTTTTTTATTCTTTTTTTTTTTCTCATTTATCTTGAGGTGAAAAAACAAAACATGTTCCTCTGGCTTTGGCCTAAAGGTATCTGCCTAAAAACATGCAATTTAAGACAAAAAATCAATTGTAAAATTATTTGCAAATCTTGGGCGCTATACGTTTCTGTTTCTAAAACCGTTTCCTTTTTTATCCTACGACGTTTGGAAGGGGAGTTATAGGCAGCTGAAGACATTTAAAAACACGTATCTGCTTGAACTAACAGCTGTTAAAAAGTGTAAATGCATTTTTCTCAGTAATTTCTTTTTCGCATTTTCTTTTCACTACTAAGACCATAACTTCTATATCAATAAAAAAAAATTCACTGAAATTTTCAGTATATGTTTAAAATATAATTGGCCACGAAATAAGTTAAATTATTTGTTCTTACACAACCATTTGCTTCTATTTTAAGGTTTTTTGTTAGTAAGTAGGAGTAAATTTGAAAACGTATGCATACGTAGACACTCATTGGCCATATTTTATTTCCCTGTTAAAATTTCTCTTAATTTTTTCGTCATTTCAAATATCATGACGGAAAACTCCGAACGGTTCGGTCGGCGGACGCGACTTGGTTTTGAACCAGGCACCTTCCGTCTACCAGTTCGGCGCGCTATGCGCTAGGCCATTGGTCGGGCGCCCCTTAACTTGTATCAGCCCTGAGTGGTATTACATAATTTTTATAACAAAATAAGTTGTCCACCAAAAAATAAATGATCTCTGAGATCGAAACCCGAACTCTCTGTGCTTTAGATGAAATGATATTAACGTCCTCATGGTTTTCTTTTTCCCAGGTTCGGCGAGCGTCCACCTGTCTACATCAACATCATCCGCGAACCGGTGGAGAGGATCATTTCCTCGTATTTCTATAGACGAATGGTTGCGAGGCAGAACAAGACGAAAGTGAGGCCCAGCGACTATTGGCTCAACAAGGTAAAGAGGTTTCCGCCAGAAGTTCCGTTTGTGCTTCACTAAACCGAGTGCCCCGAAAAAACACTGAATTAGGTTTTGACTGCTAAAATATGTCCCGCCACGGCATGGTGGATAAGATACTCAAAATGGTACACGGCTGAAGAGTGAAAGTCCGCAGCGTTCTGTTATGGCCTATCGAGCGGCTATCGATCTAATAGTCTGGAGTTTTGGGCGGTTTTTCTCGAGATATAACGTGAATACACGTTAACCCTTTGAGGCGCAACCCTTTCCCAATGCTGAGAAAAAGGGCAGCCGTTGCCATCGCTCGACTTAACTACCAGCAAGATGGCGGACGATCGAAACGTTCATCGCGGCCACAGATCTAGAGACCCTTTTTCGACGCAGCTGGCTGTGCACGCGCACAGCCAGCTGTCGTCAAAAAAAGGTCTCTAGATCTGTGGCACGCGATGAACGTTTCGATCGTCCGCCATCTTGCTGGTAGTTAAGTCGAGCGATGGCAACGGCTGCCCTTTTTTTCAGCATTGGGCCATCTATCCAGCTGTTCTCGCATTCTTACATTTTTCAGAAGATGTCATTGCTGTTAAAAATAATCGTGACAATTTTTTTACGGGAAATGACGTGCTAAAAAGTGAAGGATTCACATGCAGCTATGTCACCCGCCACTATTTTTATAGAAATCTAATATATTCTTCGTGACTGCCAACAGTCAAAACGTCAGAGTTTGGTGTTCCCACAGCGGGAACACTGTGCGTTAAAGGGTCAAAACTCCCCGTAGAAAGTCCTACGACCAAGGCACCCCCCATCCTAGGCAGATAGCCCATGAGTAGATAGGGGGGGGGATGTTTCCTATTGTAGAATATACTGTTTTCAAATAGGTGAAACCTGAATTTTAGGGAGGGGGGGGGGTATTGTTCTTTCCTGCCCTTAGTAAGTCACGACTACGGATAGACATATACATAAAAATAAAAAATTATGTAAAAAAAATATAATTTTATGATTAAGCTTAAGATTTTCCGAAGGTGAAATCTAAATAGGTACAAAATTAAAATTTCTATATGATCCCCGAACAAGAAAGTACCAAAATTAGAAAAATTCGTCCCATATATTAACTAGGTGATGCACAAAATTTCAGCTTCTCATCATAAAAAGGCTGAGAAATGAAAATAAATATCATGACTTATACCACTTTTCCATATTGCTCTCGAAGGTTAAAAGTCACATCTGAAGATCGCGTTTCGGGGCCTGTACACACATTACCAAATAAAAAAATGATTGTAGAAATACAGGATTCTTTTGATGGTATTGCATAGTCCCTTACCAACTTTGCTTAAATATATCTCTTAGCTTTTTGATGATAAAAAGCTGAAATTTTGTCCATTCACCTCATTGATGTGCGTGGTATATTTTAATAACTGGAAATATTTGAGTACAGGGACCATGCAGAAATTTAAATTTGGTTTTTGTTTAAATTTAATTTCTTTAAAATTTTAATCGATACCATAAAATTCTGTACTTTTTTTAACGTAACTTTTTAATTTATTATATATCTCTATGGAAGGAATATGCAAGGAATAAAAACTCTCGGTGCTTTTGGACACCCTATATATATATTGCCTAAATTTCATTAGGACGGTAGTACTTACAGGCTTTAGAGGTCATCGAGTTGTTCCTAGCTGTTTTTTGGAAAGGGAATGCATATCGCATGGCTCATGAACAATTTAAAAAAATAAACATTTGTGTGGGATAAAAAGAAAAACCTCAGTATGTTTATCCGCAAACTTCATTATATACTTTTGTAGTTCCCCAGAGGATGTGCGCAGAAATGGGCAGAGCTTTTTGGCTGAGCCTGTTTCTCCCCAACTATAGCACGGATGGACGAATTACTGCTAAACCAAACAAATTACATATTTTCACCTTCGCCTCCCATATTATCTGACTGTGACTCCCACAGACATCTCACAGTAAATTGTACAACAGGAAACAAAGAAAGAAAAAAGAAACCAGATTTTTAAGAAATGATAAAAGCAAGGGTATTAGTAGTTGATGATTAATTCATGACTTTTCATCTGAAAAATATAGAAGGAAAATTTAGGACTTACGTATTTTTAAACTGACATTTTTCTATGAAAAGTCATGAATTAATCAACTACTAATACCCTTGCTTTTATCATTTCTTAAAAATCTGGTTTTTGAATGCCCCCCCCCTCACATTTGGACTTTACATTTACTAATTTAATGTATAGAAAATTCCTTTTTAAAAAAAAAACACCAGCTATATTAATGTTATATTAAAGAGCTTTTATAAAAATATATCATAGATATCTTAAATATTTGTATTATTTGAACCTAGTCAAGAAAACATATTGAAAGAAGTTTTAATGAAAATTATAATGAAGTTTATTAAATTATTTTATGACTCATGTCATATTTTTACCAAATCTGGTAGTGGGTGTATGTTATAACAGTCGAACAAACCCGGAAAAAAAAAAAAAACGAATATAGATCTTTATTCTACCGAAGCTCAAATACCTCACAAAAGCACAGAATTTAGAAACACAGCCGGCAGGAAATCATTGACTAACGCAGCAATAACACTACTGAAATCAATCGTATCCCTTTGTTCTCAGTATCCGCAGTCTATCACACACTCACTCACTGGACAATGAGAGGGACTCTTTATTTATAGGTTTCTAAGCGAGCGTGACATCATATTTCTGGATTTTTCCAGTAACTTCTCTTTTAATTGCGATACAGCCGAAATTACACTACTTTCGAGAACTTTTTTTTTTTTTTTTTGTCGCCAAAATGGTCGCCAAGGTCAAGGACTAACATACTCACTTCACTTGCAATAATGCCTGTACAACTGTCTTTCCCGCAACACACGTTAATGCGGGAAAACAACATTACAACTTTGTAACAATACGATAGTTAAAGTGCGTTTTATTTCGAGATGCAAATTATGTGCCACGTTAGGTTATACAGGGCGATACAAAATTCATAATCAGTATCTGTTTGGGAATTAGGGAATAGGAATAGAAGACTATTCCACATAGGAGAGCATGGAAGCAAAACGCATGCTTGGCGGTGTAGGGAGCGCTTTGTGTCCACCATTGCGGCACTGTAAGCTAGATGCATATCCGCAAGCTCTTTCCATTTGCAGATAAGGAATGATTCGACATTATAGTGCGTTCGCCGAGTCGAGAGAACGAAACTAAACAATTGCCCTTGCAAACTGGCGATGAATAAACACCTAGCATTTTGCCAAAGCGCCAAACACAGTGTGGCTTTCTTCCATTTACGCTGTTTGGAATTTAAAAAGATGAAATTTGCCAAACTAGGGATTGGTGCCAAAAATGTAATTCTTTGGTAACCCGTTTGTTTACTTTCGTTCTCTCGTTTCCGCGAACAGACTATAGTTCCTGTCAGGCGCGTAGCCAGGAAAATTTTTTGGGGCGGATATGAACTTATATGTGTATAAATAGGCGGGATTTCATCACTAATCCAGAAATTTCGGGAGGAGGGGATATATCCCGATATCCCCCTCCCCTGGCTACGCCCCTGGTTCCTGTTACTTTTCGATGTCACCTGGCTCAACGACTGGCTTCACGCTTCAAACAAATTTGCGCGTCTGCTGAAATACTTACTTTTGTTGCCAAGCTTATTTGTATGAGAAATGGAATAGACAGTTTTTTTTTTTTTTTAACTGAGCTGTACTACCGAGAGTGAATGGCAGTTTTGGACACATGCTTTCCTACGTGAGATAATATTATTTTCCTATTCCTTCCTCCTTACCTAATACTGATGATGAATTTTGAATCAGCCTGTATATTGGAAACCACGGTAGGGGGAGTGGGGGATCTGCCGAAAAATATTGGTCTTTTTAACGTTTAAGAGTAGACGTGGGAGGGGGGAGGGATCTACGTAAAATATTGGTCGTTCAATGTTTAAGGGTAGGCGAGGGGGGGGGATCTACCAAAAATATTGGTCGTTCAACCGTTTAAGGGTAGGCGAGGAGGGGATCTACCGAAAATATTGGTCGTTCAACCGTTTTAGGGTAGGCGAGGAGGGGGATCTACCGAAAATATTGGTCGTTCAACGTTTAAGTGTAGACGTGGGAGGGGGGGATCTACCGAAAATATTGGTCGTTCAACGTGCAGGCGAGGGGGGGGGGGATCTACCAAATATATTGGTCGTTCAACATTTAAGGGTAGGCGAGGGGGGGGGTGCTCAGGGGTTATAAATACGGCCGTGCCTGTACTACAAAATAACATCAAGCATATCTTGTTACACCGTGCAAGAATTCTAGAAAAAAAAAAAAAAAAAAAAAAAAAAAAAAAACTGATTTTTCCGAGATTTCAATGTCAGGAATAAATACGGAAGCTTTCAAGTCAAGTTAAATTTAGATGACTGAGAGAGAAATATCCGGTGAATTGCGGTTATCGTGAAAACAAGATGTTTCTGGAGATAGTAAAATTAGTAAGTCTGATTGATCTGAGCACGTGGCCTTTTGATCCTGTCATATTTACGAGGTCTTCATGTAAACAAATGCCTCATTTTCAATATTAAATATACTGAGATAGTTTGATAAGATAGGTTGAAGAGAATTAATGACGATTTTTTTCCTAGAGTTTTTTTTACCCTTTGAAGCGCAAGCATTTTCACATCCAAATGGAAGACTAGCTGGATACACTGCCCAACGCTGAAAAAGTGCTTCCGTTGCCGTCGATCCATTTAGCTATCAACAACATGGCGGTCGATCGAATCGCCCATCTGGCGTCACAGAGCTCAAGACGTTTTCTGGCACAGCTGGCTATGCAGCTTTTCTCTGTGCTTCTTCTTCAACTCCGTGGCTCCAGACGGGCGATTCGATCGACCGCCGCCATGTTGTTGGTAGTTAAATGGATCGATGGCACCGACTGCACTTTTTCAGCGTTGCAACCATTTAACCCTATTTTTTTTTGCGACTAGCAGTGAAAGCGCTGAAATAAGGTGCTTTCACTCCGTAACCACCGTCTGCACGTCAAAGGGTCTAGGGGTGTATGATGTTGAACTGTTGATATTGCGTAATTACTCGGTTTTAACCTTTTACAGACCGAATTCACAACCATGCATATTTGAAATTAGTTTTCTGCATATTTTGTCTGGGGGGTGGGGGATCTGTATACAATTTCCAATTTCCACTATGTTCCCAATTGGGGACATGGGTCGTTTCTGACTACACATTTACATTGGTTTCAAAAACGGAATACACTGACGGGTGGTTTAAATAATAAGTGAAATATGAAATTTTTTTTTAAAGATACGAATTAAGTCTGAAGAAGGGGAGGGCTGTATCAAGATAGCTTTGTAAAAATTTATGAAAATGGCTATTTTCATGATTTTATGTCCAGTATCCCACTCATGATAGAAATGTAACTTCTATTTTAAAAAATCTGGAGTGACTCCACTCGACTTTCCGAACACTTACGATAAAGATCATTACCAAGCATTTAAATAAATTTTAATCGATGGATAATTCAAACATATATACCAAATTGAAGCACAGTCGAATGCGCCGTTTAAACGCTAGCGCACTTTCAAGAATTTCCTCCCATAGGCCATATAATGTAAAAGGAATCTTCATTATGGCCTACGGGAGGAATCAAACGGGGCAAGCGGCTTTTGGTGTCCTATAAACACCCAAATCAATACCGGTCTTGCGACGGTGGTTTATAGCACATATACCCAATTTGAGCTCAATCGAATGCCCCGTTTAGGAGCTATCGTGTTCACTTACATACACACACATAGATACATACATCTCGTAAAAATAGCATAAAAGAATTCAGAAGACCTCAAAACGTGTCAATACACCAAAATCTCGAAGTCGAATATTTTCATGATTACAATACTTTCCTTACATGGTACATGTTCGGAAAGTAAAAATGAAGTCATCTTATAACTTTACCGGCAAATTTTAATATTGATAAAATTTCATTTTGTAGTAAATTTTTAATTTGATGTTCCCAGTTGGGAACATTGTCCTGTAAGAAATTGAATTACTAATCAGAACGATCTCAATTTCAGAAATTCGAGCATTGCGTCCTAACCCCGGATCCTGAATGTACTTTCTTGGAAGGCAGAAACTACAGCGTCCTGCAGTTGCCTTATTTTTGCGGACAGGAGCCGCAGTGCCAGTAAGTTACAAACTTTTTTTATTTGTTCACACCAGAGCCTGTATACAAATTTCCTTTTCTTTAAAGTATGTGCATGAGAATTAGCGGGACCAGAAAATTTTCCGTATGTTTGTACTAAGTCTACTGGAAAGTTCTGTTCATTTTTCGTACGTGAATATTGTTGCGAATTTTCGGGGCAACCCGCTGTTCTGGGGCTTAAAATAGTTCAAAATTCGTATTCTACGCTTCAAATAGATAAATTTTGCTTTTTGTTGCATCAAAATCGGTCAACAAGAACCGGAGATACGGAGGTTTCGTTTTCCCCATTGTTTTTCTGTGGGTTTCTAGAAATCTCGAGAAATATGGGTCCTAGGCCTTCGGTAACTTCACTTTTGGGGACTTACTCCTGACGCCAAATTTGGCAATATTTCGCCAAAAGTCACCGAGCTTGGTGACATTTTGGTCATTTGGCGCGATTTTCCCAATGGGGCCTGAAAGTTGGTTTTTCCGCATAATAACCTAACATTTCTCTTCTATGACATAATCAAAATTCGCGCTTTATGTAGAATCCTCGAGAAATAGGCTCTTCGGGAAGTTTCTCGTAGCTTCTGCGCCACCTATAAATATGAGTGTTTCATCGATCCCAGTTCAGTGTGAGTTGAGCGCTGAATGAGCACGCTTGTTTTGCTCTGTGAATTGATAGTGCTTTAGAAGCATTATTTCCGCTTGCTTTTCGAAGCTGTTTTTAAAGTGCTGTGTGTAAATTCTTCATTTCTGTGTCTTAAGGGATTGTGTACGATATCCCTTGAATATTTTCACTGAATTTTTGCCTGTGAAAGTGTCTTATCTTGTGGGAGAAATACAGCATTTGTGAGAGCTTCTGATCTAAGCGGACTGTTAAAAGCACATGACTGTTTAATTGTGCTTGTGAATTTTGTACAGCTGATTGTTCGACGAAGTTCTAGAAGCAATAAAGATCGTGTTCCATCCTGACAAGTGGACTTTTTACTAGAACTTTCTACACCAATCGGACTTTAGAACGACGAAACCCGGAAACAAGCAGAGGTTTCTGCAACAATATTTTACCTATCCAAAACTACCTGAAGCTTATTATACGAAATTTGTCACGTGTATGAGTTTCCTAGTGTAAGTGCTAGATTCAGGGACTGATTTCGGCCAGGGCATTCGGGGCAAGCGCCCGAGACCCAAAATTATCTTTTAAATTTAAGAATTTGCAATTTTTTATTTTAATTTAAAATAAGAGACAGAGAAACTAATTTTTTGAAAAATAACAGCAATAATTTTTTTTTACTTTGTTACTATTTCATAGATCAGGCATTATATCCACACGTTTTTTTTTTTTTTTTAGTTAAATGGTATAGTCTCATGCAATTATTCAGTGCAAACTTATCATTATGGTCAATGTAGTGGTGTATGCTAACCGCGAAGAAACCATAAAACAGATAAAAAGAACAGTTTCAATCGGAACAGATAAGAAGAAATAGCATGCTAAAAGGAGTGAAGTAAAAATCTATCTCACTATAAATAGATAGTCTGATATAAACATTAGGAAAATAAATACAAAAATATTGTGAAACATGTTACTTGAAAAATATGGAATGACATGTGCTATTGAAAATTAAATAATATGATTGAAATATTATTATCCCACATAATATTATTATCGAACTATTGCATTTCTTTTTGCATTTTGATTAAATAATCATTTTCATGCTGTTATAACACCCTTCTTTGGGTGATGTGTTGTGGAAGTTACTTTGTATTGTATCAGAGAATCTTTTTAAGATTTTCAGATATTTTCAAGTCAAAACTTTTTTTTTATCCTTCTTAATCTCAAAGAAAAGATATATCTATAAAATGCTTGCTATAAAATGCAGCACTCACGATTACCTAAAAATCGAAGATTTCGAATAAATATCTCCAAAATGGATACACGGGGAAAAGGGTGATAGGAATGTGGACATTTTCTAATTTTTTTTTAAGAAAAAAAAATCATGTTTTAAAAAATTCTCTTTACGAGTGATATGCTCAAGTACAGCTTGTTTGTAATTCAGTGCATGTTGAAAATTTATTTGTTTGAATTTTATATAAACTCGGACACCTGTTATACAAATATAAGTTCCTGTTACTGATGTAATTTGATGTAATTGGATTCTCACCATTGAAAGTAAATTTCATTACCAAAAGTAGTTTTGTTTTACCTCCTTCTTCTCATACGAATAATTATTTATTTTTCAAATATTGTTTGTTCTAAAGCTTCAGAAACTGGTAGTACAAATCTTACTTAGTGGCTTTTCAGAAAAGGAGGTTAAAGGGCAGTAAACTTCGTGAAGGATTTTTCGGAGTATACAAAATAAGTCATCTTTTGACTCTCCCCCATCATTTTCAATGTTCAACCCAGATTTAAACTGTTCTCATTCATCGATTGAAAAAAATTGCAACGGTGAAAATTCTGTGTTGCTTTCCAGAATGAGTCTCGGAATGCAACGGGTGTGTGTGTGTGGGGGGGGGGGGGGGGTCTTCATTGAAGCATCCAAAGACCCATAATGAGAAGGTGGTCAAAGAATCTTCTAAGCTGCATCTTTTCAGTGATGGGAGTGAGCACGTTAAGCCTGGATTCGACACGGGGATGGAAACTCCACAGCAACGTTTCCAGTAAATTCTAAGACACCGAATGTGACAACATGTGATGCATGTCACTGCTCCCCGTTATCAAGCAAAAATTACTCTTTTACTAGCACTTATTAAAACTGTAAAAATATATATATATATATATATATATATATAATATAATAAATAAATTCTGCTTCTTTCCAGATATCTAAATGACCCGTGGGCGATCAGTAAAGCCAAGCAGAACATAGAGCAGTATTACGCGGTAGTGGGCACCCTGGAGCAGATGAACGTAACACTTCAAGTATTAGAAACAGTATTGCCACAGTTTTTTGGTGGAGCTTACAAAGTCTATCATAGCTTAGGTATGTATCTGGTGTTTTACTTCGCCGCACAGCGTAAAAGCAATAGCTTTGTTTCGTTAACCCTTTAACGCTCAGTGCTCAGTGTTCCCGCTCTGGGAGCACCAAACTCTGACGTTTTGACTGTTGCCAGTCACGAAGAATAGATTGGATTTCTATAAAAAATAGTTGCGGGTGACATAGCTCCACGAGAATCCTTTACTTTTTAGCAAGTCATTTCCCGTAAAAAATTTGGTCACGATTATTTTTAACAGCACTGACATCTGCTGAAAAATGGAAGAATGCGAGAACAGCTGGATAGATGGCCCAATGCTGAAAAAAGGGGCAGCCGTTGCCATCGCTCGACTTAACTATCAGCAAGATGGCAGACGATCTAACGTTCATCGCGTGCCACACATCTAGAGACCTTTTTTTGACGACAGCTGGCTGTGCCCGCGCACAGCCAGCTGTCGTCAAAAAAGGGTCTCTATATCTGTGGCACGCGATGAACGTTTCGATCGTCCGCCATCTTGCTGATAGTTAAGTCGAGCGATGGCAACGGCTGCCCTTTTTTTCAGCATTGGGAAAGGGTTGCGCCTCAAAGGGTTAAGTAGAAAAAAAAAAAAAAAAAAAAACCCTAGAAGGCAAAGTCCGTTGTCCAGGCAAATACAACAAGCGGCGCATTAAAAGAAGATAAATCATGCCAAGCACATTGATTATAAAACACTTTCTAACACAACGATATTGTTACGCCAAGTCTGGCGATGTATTGTCCTTAAATCGGGTGAGATTTCGGAGATAATCTTTAAAAAACGTTGTACTATCACTATAAATGTAATTTTCTGAGACTTTGTAAAAGAGCCTTAAAAGTTTTTTCCTTCGTTTAACTCGGGTATGGGCAACCTTTGAAAAGTTGTGGGCCAAACTTTAAGATGTTAGCGAAGTCGCGGGCCAAACTTGCGGATTTTAGTGAAGTGGCGGGCCGTATAATTGGGATTTATATGGGATATTGAATGGTTTATATGGAGTTTTCAAATGTTCAGCGGGCCGGATCCAAAGCCGTGGCCGGCCACATCCGGCCCGAGGGCCGGCGGTTGCCCATATGTGGTTTAACTGAATAGAAATCTCTTATAAACATTTTTATACTTGTTGTATTGTACTTGAAATAGATTAATGTCTCGTCAGCTGCCATAGATCGTAATGTATTCGTGTATTCGAATTCTTTTGAGTGTTCCTGTAGAAGAACTATTAATAATGCAGACACTATTTTTGATTGAGAGCATTATTTACTGGGCCTATATGTCATTTTTACTTTCTTTCAAAAAACCTAATATCGCTAAAATAAGCTAAAGTCGACAATATTGGCAACTTTGGCGCATATTTTGAGGGAAGCACACGATCGTCGTCGGATCATTAGATAGTGTTATAAAGTAGGATAGTATTGTGCCTTAAATGGATGCCTATCTCTAAACTGTCACTGAACGTAATGTACTGGAATTACTTTGAGTGTTCCTGTAAAAGAACTATTAATGACTATGGCGCTCTTTTCGATGAAGAGCTTTATCTCGTAATTCTTAATAAAATTTTTCTTCAATTTACCTTGCCCACTTATGTCTAATAGACAACGGATTAAAGCGTTTTACTACCTTTTTGGGACACCCTGTATATTAGGATACTTTTCTGTATTCGTAAGTAAAACCAGCTCTTAACAGTATTCAAATGACAATTTCTACTTCAAGAATTTTGAAAGTAAATAATAATATATAAACTCGGCTGTTCGAGCCTCGTCAGGGGGAGATCCCCCTGAACCCCCCCTAATTTTTCTCTCAGTTTCATTATTGCCATATTAAAACAATATTAATTGACTTTGTCATTTTATCGCTCATCTTTCGCGTATTTCGCCTGGTAACTTTATGTTGAAATTTTTATGTGTGTAACCTATTGATAGAAAAATACATGGGATGCATATGCTACAGCTTACGAAATAGTGTAACAATAGATTAAAGCTGTTGTGAACTAATAGTATTTAAATGCATGTAAAAAATACATGTGAAGCATATTTTACAGCTTACAAAATATTGTAACAATAGATTAAAGCTGTTGTGAATTAATAGTATTTAAATACATGTAAAATTATGTCGCATACTTTTATGCCGCATTTTTGGGACACATTTTTCAATAAAGGATGTTGAGAGATAAAATGGCATAGTCATTAATAAAATTTACAAGTATAACCACTGTTGCTTCGATCGTTGCATCGGTGCTCGATAGCGGCTATACCGAATGGCGCACACAAGGGAGGGATCCAAAGAGTCTGGACTAGAGATGTGTTCAGGCTCATTTTCTGAAGCCCGAGCCCGAGAAATATTATTAAGTCGGTGAGTGTTTTGGGTCACCTTGTATATATAAACTAAGTGACTAAACTTATGAAATAAGAAATCCAAGCAACAGTCTATACCCAAAACTTCAAAACAATAATAATTATATCCGATATATATAAGGGAGGGGTGGGATAAAAATACAGCAGAAAAACTCTACATCCAAAGCCCACGTGACATACCACAATCAGAAAAATTAAGCAATCAATAACAAATTGGAGAAAAACAGGCATTCGTATATTTTGCGACACTTATCAGGCACCACCTGCAGAAGTATTCAAATAAAATAGAAAAATAACAAGATTTCAAAGGATGGTTTAGCAAAGTAGTTAATCTCTTCACCCGGTGCTCTATGTTCCTAATAGAGAAAACATGACTGTGCAGCATTAAGTAATCCTCAAACTATATGTACTGGAAGGATTATAGGAAGGATTTAAAGATGTTTTGAGAGGGATGGGGAGGGGGTCATGGCCCATGGGCACATACCACGCCTGTGGAACTACCTCTGACAGTAAACTTATCATTCATATTTACTTACAAATTACTTATTTTTTTAAAAATTCTTGATTTGTAGGTGTGCACCGAAATCAAAATCTACACAAAGAACAAGTGAAAGATGAGGTGAAGGCACTTTTAAGAGCAAATTTAACAGCAGAATATGAACTGTACCATTTTGTTCAACAGAGGCTTTACAGACAATACCAATCCTTGGTTCAAAAGAGACATCAAAGTAAAGAAGAAGAAGCTGCAGTTTCCTTGGAGAAAAATTACTGGGAATATCCGTAATAGTACTGGTCCTGTCATGTTATATTCCAATAAGTACAGACTGTGAAGAATTGAAAAATGAAATCAAAATTGAGGAAAATTTTTAAGGCTGTTTTATTTTTTAAATCTTGCAAATTATGAACAGCATATATTTGAAATAAACACATTATGTCATACACAAAAAAATTTAGAATGCCTCCTCAAAATATACTTTTGCGAACGGTAAACCGAGAGAGTTGTGAAATATTCACGGAAAAAAAAATATATTGAAATAACTTTCTAAGCATTTTGCCTTTTTGAGATTTTATTTTACAGAGTGATTCTACATTTAAGAAGCTTTTTTGGAAGTTCTATAACTTCCATGTGTTTACCATTTGCAAGAGTAAATAACAGCTTTTGAAGAGACATTCTGAAGTTCCCTCTTAAGTAATATATATGTTTATTCGTTAAATTGTTCAAGAGTATAAAATGTGTTTTGTTTCTTCAAGCAACAGCCTTAAGAGGGACCCTTTATGTACCATTTTGAAACTGATGGTTCTATATGAATAATGATATGCACACATTAAGCAATAGCAATATATCTATCAAAAATCAATGCATGCAGACACTGAAGATAAGTCTGACCAATTTCGTCAGACATATCTTCAGTAGTACTAAAATCTAGCTTAATTTCATCAAAGTTGATCAATTCACTTATATAAGATTTTGTTTTTCATTTATTTAATAAAAAAACTGACTGACAAAACTGATCAATGTTAAAATGTGAGAACATTAATTTAAAGATTCATTTACAAAAAGTCATTTTTAGAGAATAGCAGAAATAAGCATGACCAGTTTGGTTAGACATAAATTTTGTTGTGATTTTGTGTGATCTTGCTCAAGTTATTTATATATTTCGTTGACGTAAAAGAATATAGTGCTTTTTTTTTGGGGGGGGGGCTATTTTTTATATACATGATAACAAGTAAGTCAACTTCTCTGAGAAATTTTATGACGCAGAAGAAAGTCTCTAACTTAGTTTTGTAAACTAACAAAAACAATGTTCTTTGATTAAAACATAAATCTTACTCATGCTAAATATCTAAAAGATTTTGCATGATTTATTTTAATTCTACAATCGATTTAGAATTTTTTTTAAAGTTTAGTGGCATTAAATCGTAAGTTCTGATAGAGCTGCTGACAAAACAGTGCTTTTTTAAGTATTATTTTGATAGAATATCTTAAAAAATCAACTAGTTTCTTAAAATTTTATATGCATTAATATAAATTAAAGATATTAATAATTTATCTATTTTTAACATTGAAATCATTTGGGACCAAAGGAAGGTTTTACGGAAATACTTCCATCAAAATAGCTACAATTGTTATAGCACTGTATTTTTCAAATTTTCCAAAAGGAAAAATTGAGGACAAAGCTCCTATTTCATCAAAGAAATGAAAGTTTTATTTTACTCGAATCAAGATTGCTTTAATATTATAAACCTTAATCATTTTTCACTTGTTAACCAAGGTTTATAAAAACTTAATTTTTCTCTCATTGAGTCAAATACAATCCATAATAAATTTTTATCTTATTTACTAAACAAATTTTCTATTATAGAGATTCTCAGTCCTATGAATTTATATTCATATATATTATTAAGTTTCATTTTCATTGGTTTTGTGTATCTAGGTCAAAAAATATGTACTACACATGTTATATAAAATTTTGCAATTAATGATACTTGGGATATTTATAATGCAATGTTTGAAATTTTTACAATGGGTACTTTTAAATATCCCAAGAATGTAATAAGTATTAAAATTCATTTTTGAGAATGTTTGAAATTTTATTTCTTTAAATTGTTTGCATGAAACCCGGTGTAAAAAGAAAAGAAAAAATAAATTAGACTCAACTAGTGATTTTGAAAACTAATTTATTTAAATTTTAAAATTGTTTGTTGTGATTTATAATTTTATACAAGCATGGAAAACTTGTTATATTTACAAGTATTTATATATGATTTGCTTATATGCAGCTTTGAATTTGTGCAAACCAGAGTTTTAGTCTGGTTTTTAGTCACCAGAGAAATTACATGTATTACTGTGTAATAAGTAATAAAATTTCTGGTGTCATTATTTGTGATGAATTTCAAGTATACTGGCAAAGTTATGCATAGCTTTTTTTTTTTTAATTCATTAAATTTGGTTTTTGGCGGTACTGCTGACTTGGTCTTTATTTAAATATCTTACACATTACACTGCATTTACAATAAATGTTTGAAGATCTTTATTTTCTGACTATTTCATTCATAATTTAATATGAATAGAGACAAATTTGCAACAGTATTATCTTTCTCTATAATTTTTATACAGCTGAACTGGGGATAATTTGAAATTAATATTTGCATGCAAATTTCCTTTTTGTTTATTTAAATCTGCGTAAAGTACGTTTTGCTGAGAGTTTTAATATTGATTCAAACTGTTAAAATTCAAGAATTTGTTTTTCGAATTTTTTTCCACATTTTGTTCATATCAATTTTTTTTCTCATTTTTTCTTTTTTCCTTCAATAGATATAAGTAAGTAGCATTAGATTTCAGCACAATTTTCAGTATATTTTATTTATTACCTGCTGTCTTTATATTAAACTAACCGCCTCTGGCGACCAGTTGGTTCGCCATCTTAAATCTTGCTGAGAGAAAATCTTGCTGAGAGGTGCTTAAATCTTGCTGAGAGGTGTTTCTCACCGGCTTCCTTGACACTGAAATCTCTGATTCTGAATGAAATTTAAATTTAAGGTGGCTACAAACAGGGGCGGCCTTAAGGTAAGTGGCGCCCCCTGCTAACGTAAAAAGACGCCCCCTTTTATACTCTACTTACTAGAGTTCGAAATGACGCCCCTTCAAAGCCGGCGCCCCGATGCGATGCTTACCTTGCTTAACGTGTCGGGCCGCCCCTGGTTACAAAAATAAGATGGTTTAATGTTAAAAACCCACTAAAAGGTGCAAATCATTTTCGTCCTATATTAATTTTGAAGAACTTCTAGATATATTGGCCGTTATCAAAAAATGGAAAGCAAAAAAAGAAAAAAATAATAATAATAACAAAATCTGAAACACTTTCAGATTTTAAATACGCATTAAAGTGCTATATATTAAAATCGTATCATTATTCACGAGTGGGATCAAACAAAATTAAAATTGATTGTTCTAACATCTTTTTTCTGGGTGTAATACAATAGAAATAGAACGGGGAAAAGATGCACAGAAAAATGCACAATTCGAACTGAATGAAAGTTTCAAAAACTTATTTTTAATTGTTGCAACATGCATTTCGGATTGTCAGCTTGGTCCGATGTCGGCATAAATCCACGTCAGAACGAAAACTTACTCAGGTATATTCTTTATCCAAGCATAGCAGACGATAGAAGGAATTTATTTATTAAAAACTGTGTATTCTCTCTAAGTCTGCGCCATTTGTCGACTGCTCTGTAAAATAAAAATTCAATTGTATTCTTTTTTTTATATAAAAGGTAGGTTTTTTTTGTATATTATAGGAACAGTGTTTTTTTTTTTTTTTTTTTTTTCACGATAAAAAGTAGCCTATTTGTTAATCCAGGACGTTAACTGTCTTTATTCGAAATTTCATCCAAATCCATCAAACCGCTTCAGCGTGAAAGAGTAATAAATATGCATACAAACATTGACATTTATAATATTAGTAGGATTATTTGTCAATTAGTGGATGAAGCAAAGCTTGAAGCTTTCCTAAAATTGCCAAAATTTGAGCCTTAAAATTTGTTCCTAATATGTCCTATTTCAGCAACTAAGATAGTTTAATATGAAATTTTGAGATATTCTGCTTTAAGAGCTTCGAAATATGACAATTTCAGGACAACTTCGAGCCTTGGATGAAAGAACATATTGCAATTTTCAGTTACTAGTACCAAATATTACTGAGTTGGCTGTCTCAGTATTAATTTGAGTTTAAAACCACTGAGGTTGTTTAAGCAAAATTTTTTTCTCGCTGTAACAAATGTTTAGTATTTAAAATTCCCAGATAATTTTATATATTAAACAATTTGTGTTTTGATGAATCAACATAGTCAACCTGCAGATTACCTAAATAATGTGTATATTAAATTAAAAGTCACAATAATATTTTTCTACTGTCAAATATTTTATTGTTTCAATTAAGTTTTTCAAAAAGTATACAACTAGGCACTGCTACCTGTGGATGATTTCTACATTTTAATGTCTCATATGTGGTAAAGGATTATGAGTGGGTGAAATTGGGTTTTGTTAGAAACTACTCTGTTAGCAACTTCTCTCTTTTTCAAACTTTCATAAATATTTATTCACATACACACACACACACACACACACACACAAAAAAAAAAAAAAAACTCTCAAAGAATCAGAATTAAAAAAGATGTAGGGATTTGAATAAGAAGTGAAGAATTGTTTACAAAGGTAACTAATTTTTTCTGGGTCAAAATTCTGGATTTTCTACATCTCCGCTAAAAAATTTACGTAATTTTATGACTTTCATTATAATTTTATTTTACTTATTTATTTTTTATAAAATAAAATTATATGCCATTTCCAATTTTCCCTGATTAACGGCAGCCCTATGATGGTAAAATTAATTAAAAACTTTGTAAAGTATCATTTAAAAAATTGCAAAACAATTGTTTCAGGTGGTGCAAAAACCCACCCTTCTTCAGTTGCAAGAGAAAAGCTCTACCATCTACACAGGCAGCCTAGGGATGATTTCTACAACTATTTTTATTTATTCTTCTTGTTAACTCCGTGATGGCTTAAATAAAGAGCATTTTTATTGGATGAAATTCAACATACATTTTATATCTATCTAAACTTTTAAAAATAGCCCATATAGCGTTTTACATTTTTTTTTTTTTTTTTCAGGACCAGATGAAAATGTTCTTCTACATAATGGGAGAAAATTTTTAAGGGTATCTTAATATTTTTAAATTTGAAACAAATGAAATTAACATGCAACAGCTAATTTCATTTGTTTTGTTTTTCATTTCGTTTGCAGTCTTAACTAATATGATGTGCAGATTATTTGTGCAGTAAAATTCTGTTTTAATGAACTTCACTTTTATGAATACTGTCTTTGATTAACAAATAAATATATCTAATAAAAGAAAATCGTAAAGCGCAAATTCAGTTAAAATGAATTTTACAGATTTTATTTTCGGTACTTTGAAATTTGTTATACTGAGATTTACTGTAAGTTCTTTTTTAAACTTTAATTAAGATGAATAATTCAGATGAATATCAAAATCAGCATACTACAACCATTTTAAGTGTTGTTCTTTTTTTTCTTTCTTTGCATAGAAATATACGTAAAAGGAGAGGGAAAATATTTGATTACTGACGCATTTCCAGTGATTTTTTTTTCCTTGCTAGAAGGTTACATTTGGTTCTCTAAATAATATTTCCTGGGTACATAAAATATCTATCATAATTTCATAAAAAACTATAAAATGGCAATGCTTTTAGGCAATTTACAACAACAACAACAACAAAATAAATTTCAATGCATAACAATTTTTATTAAAATAACAATAATTTAAAAATAGTGCAATTTCAAAGAAGTATTTTTCTACAGGAATGGTATAAAGTTCAGACTTCTTATAACACCTTCATAGTTGGCTTCTACATAGATATGCATCATTTTTGTTGCTGCAATATAAATAAAATTTTGCGATTACACACAAATCCTTTAAATGAACTATAGAAAGGAAAAATATACTTTAAAACTGAAAAAACTACAAGGGCAAGAAAAACAAAAAAAAGAAAAAATAAATAAAATAAGTACATGCCAAATATGTTGTAAGAAGTTTTAAAGCGAATTTTGTATGAAGCGTACTGCAAAATAGCGCACCAATCAGTACACCGCGTTTGCGTCATGTGATATAAATCAGTTTAGAGCAATGGTTCCCAACTGATGGTCCGTGGCCCACTGGTGGTCCGCGAACAAGTTCTAAGTGGTCCGCGAAGCGAGTGAGAGTTTGAAAAATAATTGTATCTCCAGAACTTTGTGAGGTAAAAAGGCAAAAAGCGTAATTGAATACGACCGTTTTTAGGTAATCAAAAAAAAAAAAAAAAAAAAAAAAAAAAAACTTACTTTATAATCTTTTCAAAATAGGAACAAAACTCAAAAGCTAGCTCTCTAGCTGTGGGACTCAAAAGGTGCGAGTCCCACAGCTAGTCAAAGAAGCACGTGTTAATAAATCGCATTAATGTTGGGAAGGCAGAAATCGAACGCCTAACACTTAAGGGTGTAGTTCGAGAAAATAAAATCTCCCTCATGGTCTAAGTACACAAATCAGAATAAGCTAATTGCACCAGGGGCTCGAAAAAATTCAGGTTGATTCTTTCTAAGCTGTATTACACACCGCAATAAATGAAACAACGGTGCCTTACATAAAACTTCCGGAAAAAATTCTTCAACATCGAATTAGCTGGCAAAAAAGTTTCGAAAAGTGGCATATCCTGCTAAATTTTCGATTTTTAAGAATTTTTTTCTGAAAATTTCGTTACTGATACAGGTTTATCGTTTATTAAACTGTATTATACAACTTGTAAAGAGATATTCTAAAAATTTTGAAGTGCATTACATAATTAGTTTATTTGTATTTATGTACCAAAATCACATTGTTTTTTTTTCGAAGTATACCGTTAATAATTCATTGCCAAATTCATATTTAAAAGAAATAATGCATACCTTTCTAATTTTATTTAAGAATCTTTTTCGAATTTTTCATTTTATCATTCCAGTTCGTGCATGAGTTTTTGAATGTCTTTATTTATTTTCAACCCCCCCCCCTCCAAACAAATTCTTTTAAGTGTTCCGTGGGTAAATTGGAAGTGCAAAAGTGCTTCGCGTGTTAAGTTGAGTTGGAAACCACTTTAGAGTAATCAAATCGAGACAGAAGCTGGGAGAAAAGTAAAAGTAGATATTTTGAAGGTCAAAGATGTCATATGATGAGACATTTATTCGTGTTTTGGGGAAGAATGTTCTATCAAAAAGTGCATGCGAGTACTGGTTTTGACGTTTCGAAGAGGGCGATTTTGATGTTAGCGATGGAGTACGTGGCGGGACTCCGCTGAAGGCTAAACACGAGGAGTTGCAAATACTACTGCTCTATGACGATTCATCTCAGCCACAAAATAAACTTCTTGAACAATTAGGAGTATCACAAAAACAATTTCATGCAATGGGAAATATTCAGAAGGCAGGAAGATGGGTTCCATATGCATTAAGCCAGAAGAACAAGGATGAACGTGTTTTGAAGTGCATTAATCTGCTAAACAGGCAACACAGAAAACTCTTTCTTGCGGAAAATTGTGACAGGAGATGAAAAATCGATATATTATGAGAGAGCAAAAGACAAATAATATTGGGTGAACCCCGACAAAACAACAACATCAACGCCGAAACCAAACATTCGCTGCCAAAAATTATCCTATGCATCTGGTGGGATATGAAGGGTGTACTGTACTACTAACTGCTGGAAAACGGTGAAACTGTAACTGCTGAACTTTATAAGCAGCAATTGCAGCGAGTGAAGCAGGAAATCGACCGTAAACATCCATTTACTGTCAAAGGTTTGCGAGCCGTCAAATTACTCCATGACAATGCAAGGCCTTGTGTTGCAAAACCGGTCAAGGACGCGTTAGTAAAGTTGGGCTGTGAAGTTTTTTCGAACACCGAGCGTATAGCCCTGATATTATCCCCTTCGGACTATCGACTGCTTCGGTCGATGAACAATGCCTTGTGTTTTGTAGACTTCCACACAGCAGGACGAAGTCCGAAAATGGAATGATGACTTCAACGCACCGTAGAAGACGAATTCTTCTACGATGCTGGATGGCATCCAGGCACTACCTGACAGATGACGGAAGGTGCTGGAAAATAATGGAGATTACTTTGACAAATAAAGGCATTGTTATAAGTTTAAAATTGTATATTAATTTCTTTCACATGGGCTTTAAAACTTATTACTAGAACCAATATTTATGTGTTTGTGAAATTATTTTATTCATATTTATGACAATAGTTAAAACAAACTCCATTGTGCAACATACTATAGCAAACATTTTATGGATTTAAATAAACTTTTTATGACTTACAGATACAAGTAGTGCTTGATCCAGATCTTCAAGAATGTCTTTGATAGACTCAAGGCCAACTGAGAGTCTTATTAAATTATCTGTTATTCCAACTTCCTCTCTTTGATCTTGAGGAACTGAGGCATGTGTCATAAGGGATCTATGAAATTAAGAAAAAAGGTTAATTAAGATTCTGTGCAAACATTTATGGATATCACAGCAATACTCTATAAACTGAACACAATGAATAATATATGTACTGCAAATGCATTTTTGGAGGATCTCTAAAATCCAATGAGCAAGAAAATATTACTAATATTATTTTGGTTTCTTAATAAATTAAGATCCTTTTTTGCTGTGATGAAAACCATTTCAAAAGCAGAACCAACAAGAGGAAGGAAAACTGTGGATGAAATTAAGGCTGTGAAAATTAATGAACCACATTTTACTTCTAATATTATTAATTCAATGATAATCGAGATAATACAGGGTGTCCGAAAAGTCCTTGACACGTTTCAAAAATTCGCAGAAAAGCATCAAATTGTTATATGAATTCGCAAAATAATGCTTCACAGAATCAAGAATTTATTTTTCCATCTTAAAAAAATTACTTCCAAAATGTGTTTATAGATGGCGCTGCATCTGCAGTTTCCAGCAACAAGAGTATTAATACAGTAATAAATTGAGTTTGATAATTAAATCAACTTGTTTCTGTTCATCTTACAACTGTATGTAATATACAGGGTGTCCGAAAAGTCCTTGCCACATTTCAAAAATTCACAGAAAAGCAACAAATTGTTGTATGAATATGCGGTTCCCACAGTAATGCTTCACGGAATCAAGAATTTATTTTTCCATCTTAAAACAAATTACTTCTAAAATGTATTCATAGATAGCACCGTGAATTAATGTTGTTTAAGGTAAGTTCTGTTCACATGTTTAAAGAGTAAGCGATAATTTTGATGTCCTTAAGGCCATCGGCCGGGAGAATGTTAACGTTCCCAGTAAATTACAAGTGTGACGCCATTCACCAGAGGGCGCTTTTGCGCAGAGAGATATACTCATTGTACATTAGAGATGGGCGGTTCGACTCATTTTACTGATTCGAATCTCGACTCACTCACTACTTCGATGATTCGAATCAGTGATTCGAATCTTGAATCAATAAAACAACTAAAGAAATTTTCCCTCTCTCTGCGCCGAAAGCCGTACTATTTAAACACCCTTCACCCATTCATCGGGTTTCTTCTCCGCTGAGTTCTCGGGCAGTTAGCATCTCTCTCTCCTTGCTCAAGTAAAACTAGTGTTTAAACTGCCCGAAATGAAAATACAGGGGAGCTTCGTATGACCCCCTGGGCCTGTAAGATTAAAAGGTTAAGTTTGGTGTCAAAGTATTCGAAATTTTATGTATCGATGGGGTTCCTAAGGGGGGGTCGAGAATCAATAAAAACGCGCTCCGATGGATAGTTTCCGAGATATACGTTAATTAATTATGGTAATTAGACTAATTAACCATGATTGAGGCTTAAAAGGACTGCAAACATGTAGAAATTGGCTCTGGGATGGTTTCCAGACTTTGGAGATGCCGCCGGAGGAGGCTAGTGTTTAAAAATGCCCAAATTGAAAATATAGGGGAGCTTCGTATGACCCCCTGGGCCTGTAAGATTAAAAGGTTAAGTTTGGTGTCAAAGCATTCGAAATTTTATGTATCGATGGGGTGTTCGCTAAGGGGGGTCGAGAATCAATAAAAACGCGCTCCGGTTGATAGGTTCCGAGATATACGTTAATTAATTATGGTAATTAGACTAATAAACCATGGAGCTGTTTTTTCCGCGATCCGGCATCGTCATCAACGGAGAGAAAGCAGTAGCAAAAGCATCACAAGCTGGTATTGATCTCAGGATTTTCTTATCGCCGGCCTCAGAGGCGTAGCCAAGGGGGGGGGTTAGGGGGGTCATAACCCCCCATGAGGAATTTTTTGCCATACAAAATGTATATTCTTCACTACATTATCATACACACGTATACATATATATGAGTTGCAGTAGTCATAACCCCCCCCCATGAAAAATTTCTGGCTACGCCCCTGGCCGGCCTGTATTTTTGACCTTTATCGAATTCGAGATTTCACTGAAATGAAAATGGGAATATCGGATATTTGATGTTGAAATAAAACCGATATGTCGATATTTATCGATTTTTGGCCCAGTCCTACTGAGGGGCTGCTGCCCCCCCCAAAAAAAATGAGACCCTTTACTTAGCTTACAATTGAACTTTATCTTTAAATTTGATACCCAGCCCACCCCGAAATAAAATCCTGGCTACGCCACTGTCAATAACACTAACTACGCCACTGCTTTAGACCCTATTTTGTATTTCTCTGAATTACGAAAGAAAATAAAATAATTCCCCTTAAACGACAAACAAGGTAAAAAAAAATATCTTAAACGAAATCTGCAGCAATAAAGCGAAATGTTATTTTGCTTACTACAAAGTCCTTTTGTGAGAGCGCTTAATACCGCCCCTGTATCCTTCATTAAAAGTGACAAGCACAATCCTAACTTTATTTCATTCTATTTCCCTTCACATGAAAACCCGCCACCATGTAAACTTAACGTTCCGTTTTTTTTTTTTTTTTTTTTTTTTTTTTTTTTTTTTTTTTTTTTGAGGGTGGGGGCAGGGGGACATATATTGAAGTTAAAAGTAGAAAAGGGATGTTTCAAAAAAATTTTAAACAAATATTAAACCAGCCAGACAAGTTGGAAGGAGGGAGTACCCCGAGGGAAAAAGGTTTAAACAACTTTGAGACACCCCCCGCTCTTCCACGAGCATTGGCGTAAATTGGCATGTAATATTTGGATGGGGTGACAAAAAGTTTCCGATTGTAGAAAATATCGTTATTATAAATAGCTCTGATACTTGAATTTTCTTAATTTTTTTTCGGGGGGGGATTGACCCCTCTTGCCCTTAGGAAGTAACGCCTATGCCCCCCGCCAAAAGCAAACGATGTTCGACCCACTCCACACCCACAGACAGATGAAACTTTAAATCCGACCACCAACCAAGAAATGAAACACCAAAGATTCGAAAAAAAAACTTCAATTAAATGAAACATCCTTTCAACTCTTTTCGACTCCTTTCGACTCTGAGTCGATAGAAGATTCGAAAAACTAACAAATCTCAACGATCGTATACAATCACCGAAACAGAGCGAAACACTGAATCAGTAAAGATTCGTTGCTGCACCAACTCAGTGACCAACTCACCCACACCCACTCATTTGCTGTTTCAAATCATCTATCGACTCAGAGTCGAAAAGAGTCGTAAAGAGTCGAAAAGAGTTGAAAGAGTAAGGGAAAATCTCTGGGAACGGCAAAGGGAAAATAAGTTTTCCTTCCCTTCGAACTTGGAATGTATTTCCCCACAGTTGAGGGCTTGAGATTCGAATCTGTAGAGAGTGAGTGTAAAGACTGAACCACTCAGTACCAAGATTCGAATCACTGATTCGACTCATCGAATCATTGGCCATCTCTATTGTACGTAGTCATCAGTGTGTGTGAAATAATATGATCGAAAGGAAGCATCATGGCTCTCTTCTCAGTAATTTTTTAGTGTCAGTTCATTTCCGACGTAGTTCAAGCAATGGGCTTTCCTCAGGCAATTTCATAAATGTAATGAAAGAAACAACAATTTTTTCAATCGGTGAAAGAAGCCATAGTTTCAAAAACTAATCCCTCTTTCACCGATTGCACTTGATGAAAATTGCTATTTCAGAATTGTTTCTTTCATTACATTAATGAAATTATCTGAGGAAAGCCCACTGTTTATGAAACTTGGTTAGAAAAACCAGAGGCGTAGCCACGGGGGGTGGTTAGGGGGGTCATAACCCCCCCCCCCATGAGGAATTTTTTGCCATACAAAATGTATATTCTTCACTCCCTTATCCCACACATGTATGCATATATGTGAGTTGCAGTAGTCGTAACCCCCCCATGAAAAATTTCTGGCTACGCCCCTGAGAAAAACTAATCCCTCTTTCACCGATTGCACTTGATAAGAATTTCAAGGTTTACCAGAAACAGGTATAGAAAATAACTAATCAGTACCAAAACTATCCGACATTTATGTGTTTTACACTTCAAATTACTAAAACTAAGAGTTACCAATACAAGAAAATATAATGCCATCTATAAATTGGGATAAATCAGGCTTTGTTTGAGGGGTAGGGGACAGAAATATCTTTTTCTTGACAATAATAACCTCTGATTTTCAGGTTTCGCTGGAACAATTTCAGAAAAATAAGTACTCTTTCACAGAGTTTTCACTGAGATAATTAGTCAAAAAAAAAGTCTGTAAGTTTTCTACGTTTTCCTTGTTTTTACTGAGGTGTACAAACCCTGGAGTAACTCACTATACATCCTACTGACTTTCGTGAGTGTTGGTCGCCACTAGCAGAATCGCAATTAAAAAATCGATATTTGCGCACAAAAATTTAGTCCACTCACCACAATGGTGAGTGACCAGGTCCGGACTGGCTCCTTTGGGGGCCCTCGGCTAAAGATTGAAAAGCGGCCCCTTACTGATCAATTTAGAAGGAATAGAATATTAGAATATGTAATGTTTGGAATTTAGTCTTACTTGTCTATAGACCACATTTAACTATTTTAGAGCTTTAGGGGCCCTTGAATCTTCGGGGACCCCCTCGGGCCGCGTAGCTCTTAGGGTCCTCCACTGACCCACTGCTTAAAGACGTAAGATTAATGGGAAATAAATAATCCTGGTATCTACTAATCGTTTTGTAGTAAACAAAATTAAATTGAAACCAATAAAAATCCACAAACTTCTTATGGATTTTCTGTTATATTACAAATAGTTGTTTGTTGCAATGAAAAATTTAGTAGTTAGAATAAATTCAAATTGCTTCTTATTTCTTTATCATGGATATGGTTTGCAGATTCTTCTAAACAGCTGGTAAAAAATAAACGTTATCAATCACCATACGGAAATATTTTTTTTATAAATGATATAGTTTGCAAAGTCTGCTAAACAGCTGATAAAAAATAAACGTTATAAATCTCCAAATGGAAATATTTGTATTTTTAGAAACAGTATTAGAGAAGTGCTTGTAGAAATATTTCATTTTGGAGAGGTTACACTCTGTGGACTGTGGTATGAATAATATGTTCAGTAACTGAAAAATCCATTCCATAAAGAGCATTATACGTAAGTTAAAAATACGCGCCATTAAAAACCTAGATTAAAATAAGTTCATGGTGAAAAGCGGCTCTTCAGTCACCAATGGTGACCATAGTCCACCAGCCTACTCTCTGCTCTGCTTGCCGTCGTCGTCGATGTCCCGTTCGCGTATTTCACAAGTGCACCGCTATATAACGATGGGAAGAAAAAGAGCCTTCCTATTGGCTACTTCGCGATTGCTTCCATTACGTCATACATCGCGAGGTTCGGGAGTTCTGCTAGTAACATACGCCATTAAAGAAATAATTATATGAGACAACGAATTCAGAATCCTTCATTTATGGCAGGTGGATATATATAAACAAAATACTATAGATTAAACAGATCAAGAATTTGAAGCTGAAAGAAAATCTGAATTTTAAGAAAGGGGCAATACTTGCTTAGCTATTTTTTTTTTTTTTTTTTAGTACTCCTGTTTGCCAAATATTTCGAGTTGCTGGCGCCATCTACTGGTATTTAGATATGCATTATTATTATTATTTCAAGTTTTAATGTATTGAATAAAAGTTTCACTTCTTTGTGCTTAATCATTTTTTTCACTCGAATTCTAAAGTTCAATATAATACGACTTTAAAAATAAGCCTGCCATATTTTGTATTCTTGCAAAGTCATTTTACACTCTAAGATAATGTCATGGGTGATTATTAATCAAAACTACCATATTTTCATGCAGTAAAATTAAACTTCAGGTTTTGGGGGGCTCAAGATAAAAAATGGAAATAGGGGGTGAGAAGTGCAGGACATTCTTACTTTTAATATGATTTTTCTGGACTTATAAAAATAGAACAACAAATTTCAGAAATTGTACTTTCAGTTTTAATTTTAAATCAATGTACTTCAAAGGAGCAAAAATACATAAAGCTTATATGTAAATTCTTCTACCCTCTAAATTTACCACTTCAACCAAATATTTACTTGCACACACATGCAATTAGTTTCCTTATTTTATTGATATTATTCATTTAAAATTTTAAGTTAATTAACGTTCTTCCATATTTATAATGCAACACTCTTGTCTTCACTTTTAAGCATAATATATAAGTAATTTTTTGCTGTATGCCTCATATTTTTTTTAAGAAAGTGCTGTAATAGTTTTCCCTATATTTTTCTACAATTTTTACAAATTTCCTTGGAAAAGAATCATTATACTGCCTCTTAAACTGTGCAGGGCTGGTTGTTCATTTAGACTGGAATGGGGGGGGGGGGGATAAAGTGTTACAAATATACAATTTCTTTTGAGTTTTTTCAAACAGGTTACTCTTGTCAATTTTAAATTACTTTTAATAATCACTGAAAAAATATGCACACCAATTCAATAATTCTCAATAGGTTTAGTACATTAATTGGAACCTACAGTTACAAAATATAAATTTAATTTGTATTATACGTAGATTTTACACTTTAAATTTTCGTTTGGTGCACAACACAAGAATTTACAAAATACAAATATTGTCTTGAATATTGCCAATTTCAAAGTTCATTACTTAATTTCTAAGGTTATATTTTTCCTCTGAGAAAAATTTAACATATGAATTACAATCTCTGGTGTACAATCAATATGCATTAGAAATTTAATGTTCGAATGCAAAATTATTTATTTTTGTAAATTCATACTTAAGAAAAGTTACATGAAATGAAATTTAATCTCTATGTAATATTTAAAATAAGTTTTATTTCTACATGGCTGTTAGATGGTTAAATTCGCCAATAAAAAATGTTGATTTATATATCCAGTAGATGGCGCCAGCAGCTCGAAATATTTACCAAACAGGAGTACTAAAAAAAAATAATAGCTAAGCAAGTATTGCCCCTTTCTTAAAATTCAGATTTTCTTTCAGCTTCAAATTCTTGATCTGTTTAATCTATAGTATTTTTTTATATATATCCACCTGTCGTAAATGAAGGAATCGGAATTCGCGTGTCTCATATAATTATTTCTTTAATGGCGTATGTTACTAGCAGAACACCCGAACCTCGCGATGGATGACGTAATGGAAGCAATTGCGAAATAGCCAATAGGAAGGCTCTTTTTCTTCCCATCGTTATATAGTGGTGCACTTGTGAAATACGCGTCCCGTTCCTTGCAAAAGGATCATGTGGCGTATCTTTCGTTCACATACGCACGAGCTACATCAGCATACGAGCTACGAGCATAATAACAGCTTCGGGGGTTAAGTTTATTTTAATTGCTTAGTGGTAAAATCCATGATTTTTATTTTGATCATTAGCGATTTTCTCAATATTTATATCTATTGCTGTGTTTTCCTTTTGAGTGGTACGATATAGGGCTGTGTTTAATTTTCCGAATTTTAGCTAGGCGATGGGTTCCTTGGCATCATACATTTCTATACAAAAGGCTATAAAATAAATATTAAGGCTAATAAAACAAATATTAAGATAATGACCAAAAATATACTTACGGTATTTCTACCAGAGATTCGATGGAGCCTAAACTTTCACCCAACGTAAAAACTTTCAAGTTCTTTATAAATTTTTGTGCTTCATCTAGACCACCTTTGATATAGAATGAAACCATGCCACTATATCCTGAGCACTGCCTTTTAGCCAATTCATGTTGAGGATGACTTTCAAGACCTAAATTTTATACATAACAGCTCTATAGAATGTCATGGTAAAATACCACAATTTTTTTTTTTTTTATGGACAACTCATTAAACAGTTTCACATTTCCGCTTAATTGATTTGCTTGTACTTTGTACAGGCAAACCCAACTCACCCGAACTGGTTTGCCAATTCACTGAACAAGTATGTAAATTTTGAAATTTCAATTTTCCCCCAATATTTTGAATAATTGTAAAAAATATCAATATTTTCAAACATAAAATGCAAGTTGTCCATGTAATGGAAATGCTTCGATGTGTTTTCCCCCTTCTACTAAATTCGTTGTTTTTTATGATCAGAAAATTTTGTTTCCAAGAAATTTTTGCTCCACTGTTTTCAACACTAATGAATCCAAACCATTTTAAACATCAGTGCAAAAGCATGAGATGAATTATAAAACTACCTTAGATTCTGAGTTGAATTTTATTACAGATTGAGAGCTGTTTTTCAATTTTTGGATTATATTACAAATGAGAACTCAGTTCCGAAGAAATTTTGAGGTCTTTTAGAATTTTTACAGAGATTTATGCAAAAGAATGCACCTCTTCTATGTCGTAGGTTTGGATTTTACTAGTATTTCAGCTCAACATATACAAACTGACTGTACTTCTAATGTGTGATATTACAAAACATTCGTTGACTTTAAAAAGAAAACTTCATAACTCACAGTACACAATTTTATCCATACAACTGCGTACACAATATTCAAATATGTCTTTTTAATGAGCATCTCCGGTTAAAAAAATTGATAGCTAAAGGATTAAAAGACAAACATTCAATATCAAATTTTTTCATAAATTAATAAAATTCAAAAAGACACCGAGTGATAGCACTTTTTGAACATTTATTCAATTTGAATTTATCAAAAAAACACATTTGTAAATATTCAAAAAAGAAAAAGAGAGAGAGAGAGAATAAAACAGTATTTCTACCTAAAAAATAAATATGTATTTACAAAAAAACTAGTGAAATTTTCATAAAATTTTAAAGAATTTGGCCAACTAAAATTTTGATTTTATAACAAGTAAAGTGAAAAGCTTTCATAATGCCTTTAAAACTAAACCTCATAAAATGATATTATGTATCAAATTAACACTATGTCATGTTACTGTTAGATGCAATTTCTTGTGTCTTGGTCACTGGAATCTAGTTTTTTCAGTAGGGTTATGACACCTAAAACTTCTATCTTTTTAAATGTAATGGCAGACTGAAATTTAATTTTTGCGCAACATCAAAGTAAAAAAAATAAAAAGTCTAGAGTTGTAGGTCATGTGAATGAAACAAAAATTATATATTATATGCAGTCCACTACAAGGAAAATAATTCTCATTTCATACTACAAAAATGTATGAACTTTCTTATAGTGGCTCCAAAAGGGGGATACCAATCGCCCCTCTCTTGGGCACACTTGAACCTAAAAGTCTGGAGTTTTTAGGCAATTTAATCCACCACTATACCCAGGTTTAACGTGTTCATTCACATCACTGAAAAGATGCAGTGAGGAAGAGAGTTTTCAATTGATGCTTTGAGCTTTCTAATGATGAAAACGAATATGATAAATATAGGGCCGGATTAAAACGAATTTTTAAAAAAGTCTCCATCTACGGTAAAATGCTTCATACTTTTACACCGCCCCCCCCCCTCTCGTCAAACTTGTTTAGATCCGTTACTGCTTCCTTCAGGCAATATTGCAAACATTATCAGTTATAACTACAGCACATGAGAATGTTTGCCTCTGAAATGCAAATAAAATGATACATAATTTTACATACTTAATTGCACATACGCATAATGAGACATACATATCGTAAAATATCACAAAATCAGCCCCAGCTGATTAAACGCCCCTACTCATCTGTCTCCTTTTTTACTGCAAGTCTCGGGCGCACTTCTGCTGTCACTGTGCTTTAAAACAAACAACTCTCAGATCCACAGCTTCAGCTGCCGTCCGAAGAGAGAGACCGCAGACAGGCCGGAGTCTCCATTAAGAAAAGTGATCGGCGCGTAATATGGTAGCATACAGATTCGGTGCTAGACTATCAGAACAGGATCAAGTTTTCTACGTTATTTATTTCTTTTATAAGATTTGTATTTGCAACTAAAAACACGAATTTGATTTACATTAAATCGGACACTGCGATTATTTATTTGAAAATGAATATCATATCGATGGGAGTTGCGGAAAAGTGAGTAGTGGAGGCACTGTTGCAAGTGAAATGAGTAATGTGACCCCTTAAACTTGGAGACAAACTTGCCGACCATTTTGGCGATTTGAAGACTGTGGCGACAAAAAGAAAGTTCTCGAAACTAGTGGAATTTCATCTCAATTCGGAAAAAAGTTACTGGAAAAGTCTAGAAAAATGACGTCACGTCCACCTGGAAATCTATAAATAAGCAGCCACTGCCAATGTCGAGTTATGGACTGCGATTATAGAGAGCTGAGCAATACGATTGATACTGCGAGTTGAATAATGGTTTTGCTATGTTATTTAATGATTTGTTGTTGCGTGCGTGTTAAAATGCTGTATTTTTATTTTTATTTTATTTTATTTGCGAGACACAGTGCTTCGATTCGTAGAATTACAAATATCTGGTGGCATACACCACTACCAGATATTTGTAACACAATTTATGGGAAGAGGGCGAGAAGGCACGGTCCCGAATTTTTTGGGTTAGTTAAATGTCGATTAACCAAGAGTTCACAGTATTTAATTTTTTTTACCATTGCAACTTAAAAATATGTAGTATAAGTTTGTTTTAAAATAATTTTCATGCCACTTAATTTTAGCAGGAAAATACTGGTCAATTTCTATACTTTAGCTGATTTTTACCGTTTATACGCCCTCTTCCCCAAATACATCCCAATATTCCTTAAAGAGTGTGGTACTTTATTGCACCTTTCTAAATTAAGGCAAACTCTTAATGAATACCCTACCTGGAAATAAAACTTTTTCTACGCATTTGTGATTTTCCAAAAACTTTGCTACAGCTAATCCATTTTCCTTATACCTTTCCATGCGAACATGAAGAGTTTTTAGACCTCTGTTGACCAGGAAACAATCGAAAGGTGATGGAACAGTACCCAGAGCTATAAAGAAATAAAAACGTTGAATACATTACGAAACATTCGAAGTTTTCAAACACTTAACCTTTTAACGCGCAGTGCTCCCGCTCTGGGAACACCAAACATTGACGTTTTGACTGTTGCCAGTTACGAAGAATAGATTTGATTTCTATAAAAATAGTTGCGGGTGACATAGCTCCACGAGAATCCTTTACTTTTTAGCACGCCATTTCCCGAAAAAAAATTGTCACGGTTATTTTTAACAGCACTGACATCTGCTGTAAAATGGAAGAATGCGAGAACAGCTGGACAGATAGCCCAATGCTGAAAAAAAAGGCCGCCATTGCCATCGCTCGACTTAACTGCCAGCAAGATGGCGGACGATCGAAACGTTCATCGCGTGCTACAGATCTAGAGACCCTTTTTTTGACGCAGCTGGCTGTGCCGGCACAACTAGCTGCTTTAAAAACTTCACAAATCAGCTAATTAAATTCAAAATGTTGTTTTACTTTAAAATTTGTAAAAAGTCTCCTAATTAATATTTCTTTGTAGTTTAACTTTTAATGAAGACCTAAATGTGCATTTAATTATTTGACAAAATTAAAAAGAACTTATTCTTACTAATAGATTTCAGGATGCGATAGTGAAAATTCGTAAATGATACGTAAAGTAACCTTAAATTTTAATCAATGGCTACTCCTCAGTTAATCGGAAATATGAGAATAAGCGGAATTATTTCATGCATGGCCTATTTTTTGCTTGCGAGTCTGTCATTTTGATTGAGTTTTGAAATGAGTTTTAACTCTAGAAAACTAAACTTAAATCAGTTCTACTCTGTCTGTAACTGATCATTCGACTCACAGGCTACGAATTAAAAACAAGTATATTTTTATATTTCCTTTATTTATTTCAAACAAATTGGCATAACTTAAAAAAAAAAGTATTATAATATTTCAATTAGAAAATAGAAAAATCTGGAGTGACTCCACTCGACTTTCCGAACACTAACGATTAAGATCATTACCAAGCATTTAAATAAATTTTAATCGATGAATAATTCAAACATATATACCAAATTGAAGCTCCATCGAATGTACCGTTTAAACGCTAGCGCACTTTCAAGAATTTCTCCCTATAGGCCATAATGTAAAAGAAATCTTTGTCGTAGCCCTGTAGAAAAACTATAACTCCTATACACACCAAAATAAATACCGGTCTTGCGACGGTGGTGTATAACATGTATACCCAATTTGAGCTTAATCGAATGTACCGTTTAAACGCTAGCGCACTTTCAAGAATTTCCTCCCATAGGCCATAATGTAAAAGAAATCTTTGTCGTAGCCCTGTAGAAAAACTATAAGTCCTATACACACCAAAATAAACACCGGTCTTGCGACGGTGGTTTATAACATATCTACCCAATTTGAGCTCAATCGAATGCCCCGTCCAGGAGCTATCGTGTTCACTCACATACACACAAACACACAAACACACATACATACATACATCTCGTAAAAATAGCATGAATGAATTCAGAAGACCCTAAAACGTATCAATATACACCAAAATCTCGAAGTCGAATTTTTTCATGATTACAATACTTTCCTTAGATGGTACATGTTCGGAAAGTAAAAATGGTAAAAATTATCGTTTGCGCATTCTTGGTAGATGTTAAAAGTGTGCTTTCCACAAATAGCTTTGTAGCAGTAGTTGCATACGCGTATTTTGCCATCGTGCGTTTCTTAGATGGACAGAAAGTACAAATTATGCGTTTGTTCCCTCGCACTTTCAGTCGTGTCGTCTGTGGGCTTTTTGACATATTCAAAATATTTCAATATTCAAAAGATCGCTTTTTGACGAAAACTTCCGTCAAAATTGATCTTTCTTTAAAAAATTCTTTAAAATCTGCAAATTGTGTTACATAGTCAGAACGAACAGTTTTTTAAAGAAATTTTTTTTCCTCTATCAGATTATGCAAATACCGTTTTACTGAAAGTGTAATTACCGGCGTTATTACGTATTAGGCGAGAAAAAAATTCAAAAAAAAAAAAAAAAAAACATAAAACATAAAATAAACAATTTCTAATTCGATTATTCGAAAAATCGCTTCAAGATGTGTTAGAACCTATCCTAGTGAAACCGTACACAAAATTGGGTAGGTCTGCGACCACCCGTTTCGGCATACCGACATACATCTGTGACAGACTCGCATAAGAAGATCGGGTGTTACAAACCTCCATAGCTAGCCAGCTACAAACTTTGTTTACTCTCGTATTTTATTATATAAGATACTTAATATACGAACGCAATTTTACGAACTTTCAATTAGTAAAAATGTAAAAAAAGAAATAAATTCCCCCTCCCCCCCTCAAAAAAAATGTTAACCTTAAATGCATTTATACCAAAATACAACGAAATAATAATTTTAAATGCAAGCCACACTTACATTTTTGAAGGTATTTCATTTGTGCATGAAGTTTCTCATCATTTGTGGCAATAGCTCCCATTAAAACATCTGAATGGCCTAATGAACAGAAACAGTGAAAGTAAGATACAAATTTTAATAAAATAAAGAATTTAGAAGAATTTTGTAGGTATGCCAAAAGAGACATTTATATTGTGGGGAGGATCAATCATGGTTACTGTATTGTTTTTGAAAAAATTTCATTTAAAAAAAATATTTTATTTTATTTATTTATTTTATTTTTTATTTTTTTCTGGGGGGGGGGGTATCAACAGCAGTTATTTATAGGATTTTTTACAGGTGTTTTTGTAAAGTTTTTCCTCTCCATGAGTAAATTTTTTGTTCGTAAAAGGGGAAACTGCCTGATGACTAGATAAAACTTTTTTCTTGGACAAAAGTACAGTCTACAATGGTATATTTCTTTAGAAAAGGTGGTGGTGGGGGGGGATTCTTTTTCTGCAAAATTCTTTGTAAAACCGAGTGCAAAATTTTTACTTCCAGCACACTGGGCTGTATGGTTAAAAAGCCTTTTAAGATCAATATATAAACAATAAATGGCCAACTTGCTCACATGTACCATAGTGTGACATGGCAATTTTTAACAGTGGCACATGAAGACTTAATAAAAAATTAAAATATTTGAAAAAAATTAATAGTGTCATTTTTAGGAACTTAGTGAAAATCCATGAAAATTCTATGTTCACAAGCCTTCGACACTGAAAAGCAAATAAGAGAATATTGCAACTTGTGATTTTAACGAAAAATTTTTGTTTAGTCATCAAAATACTTCCGAGCCCGTATGTTGACGTGAGGAAATTGTATAATAGTGCCAAAATTTTTTTTGTTAACTTGGACAGATATTTCAAACAACTGCACAGTCAATTGCAACAGCAATAAGACCGAAGTTTGCACTTTGATTTTATATATTGCTATTTTTAAAATTCTTTTTAAAAATCTACTATTTGAATAAAAAATCCCATTATCATCATATAAATAACATTTTATCGCCAATTAATACTTTTTTAGTATGTTGGAAAAGTTGGAAGAGGCATGCATAATTTATTCCCAGATAGTGGCACTCTTTCCAAAAAGTTTGACCTAAGATAACTATTGCATATATTGCTAGTAAAATATACAACGATTTATAAATAGTTAAAGATATATTATGTGAATAAATTTTATTTACCATTCATATATTTTGTCAAAGAATGCATCACTATGTGGGCACCAAGATTCAGAGGTTTCTAGAAGTGGAACAATGAAAGGTTATACAGATAACAGCAATTTTGAAATAAAATTGCTCAAAAGTCAAAATTGCGATATAGAAATTGATGACAACAAAACTATTTCATAGTTAAAAAATACTGATACCTGAAAATATGAAGACATAAATGTATTGTCAACAACTGAAATTACACCAGGATAATTTTTTAATAAATCTGACATAGCTTGTATGTCAACCATTTTCATAGTAGGATTTGTGGGAGTCTCATACCATATCATCTGCAATAAAATGTAATAACAAAAAGAAAAAAAATTAAGGAACATACTAGCACATGAAAAGCAATAAAAAAGTAACAGCAACACTTCCTTTATGTATCAAAACAAACTTGCTTCAAATTTACCCCCCCCCCTCCCCTTAAAAAAAACAAACAAAAAACTACTATTTGCTGATTATACAATAGACACTTTTTTTAAGGAATTGTGTTACTAAACGTATAACTTCAAAAAAAAAAAAAAAAAAAAAAAAAAGCTGTTCAAAACTTGCATTTCTTGAAAGAACAACCTTAATAAAGTGATAGTAAATTTGTAAAAAAAAGAAAGAAAAAAGTTTTTTAAGCGAGTTTGGTTCTTTCGCGAGTATTACTATTTTCAAATGCTACAGACATTGGTTTTTTGGGGGGCGATTAAAATAATTGTTATGTTCTTAACGCTGTTCAAAAATCCTGTGATGTCTGCAATTTTAAAAAAATAAAAGCCTCAACCCTTTGAAACACGGTGGTTGCGCCGTGAAACCAACTTATCTCAACGCTTTGACTGCTGGTCTCAAAAAAAAAAAAAAAAAAAAAAAATGTTTAAATGGTCCCAAAGCTGAAAAAGTGCATCTGTTGCTATCCATCCATTTAACTACCAACAACATGGTGATCGATGGAATCGCACATCTTGTGCCACAGAGCTAAAGAAGTTTTCTGATACAGCTGACTGCGCGGCACAATGAAATTCAACATTAAACCATTGTGCCCTTATTTATGATCTTGTAATACACTACTGTAAAGCTGAAAAAGTTATCCTAATTTTATTTTCCACTAATGAGTCATAAAAATTATTTTCATTTTCAGCTACAAATGTTACATTAGGTCACCATGGAGTGACCCTCGCTTATATAACAATCTATGGAAATCTAACAAATTTATAAAATAAAATAATTTAATTTAATGCATTATAAACATGCAGAGCATCTCAGAATTGGGTATAGGGTCATTCCATGGTGACTGATGTTAAAATTTGACTACATTTATAACCTTTGAAATTCACCAGTGGCTTGAAATATATATATTTATTTATTTTAAATTGATCAAGAGTATCATAAATAAGTACTATACTGTTATCCATTTTCAATAAAATAAGTATTTTTTTTTTCTTTTAATTAAGGGAAATCAAAAAACGTGACTGATGTTACACAGAAGAGACATTGAGAAAAATGAATTTTATATAAATTCAAATCCTCTTCGAACTAATAGTATGAGAAGTAAAATAATTTTTTTCTAGTGAAACACAGATTTCAATCTTTATGAAAACATCTTCATTCATTTAAAAAATTTAAAAAAATTTAATGTAGAAAATATTTTATTGCTGTGACTGATGTTACATATATTTCGTGACTGATGTTACATTCACATAAACATGCTATAATTATATATTATTTCTTTTTAAAAACAAAACTACTAAATTTACTTTTTGAAATTGTATTAATCTAGTTTAATCATAACATATAAATCATAGGAATGCTTATTGTACATTAATAAAATTTAAAAAATAATGTTGTTATAGATCAAAATACATTTTCCTTACTTTTGTATTTTGCTTCATGGCTTTTTTGACATTTTCAATATTTCTCATATCTACAAAAGAGACTTCAATTCCCATTTTTGTAGCACATGTACGAAAGTATCTATTTGTACCTATGAATGAAAACAAGAAATATATCAAGTCACTATAGACGATTGATAATATTAACAAAAGAATGTTAAATCTATAAAACATACCTCCATACAAGTCATCAAAACAAACAATATGATCTCCAGCACTCAAAAGATGAGTTACAGACAGAGTAGCTGCTAATCCAGAAGCAAAACACAAAGCTAGAATAAACAGAAGATAATTAAAAAGGAAGGACTATTTGAATTTATAATTTTAATATAAGAAAAACAATTTATGTGCAATATGTGACGTTAGGGCCTCCCTTATTTTGTTATCAATTCGGCATGGGTTAACATTATTTTAGAGTTGTTATTTGTTGTGTAACAAGTATTTAGGGTCAAACAGAACAAATTTAGTGGGTATACGTAATGGACTTAATTTTCTTTTTCTTGGGGTAGGGGGGGGGGTTAAGTGATACTCTGTACAGCTGAAACAACAGACCACGCACTCACTCAATACTAAGGGTACAACCTTCAATACGATTCATCACGGGTTAATACAAACACAGTGCAAATTCCAAGACATTTTATTTTTGAGTGCAAATTTTTGTGCGTAAAGTAAAAAAATATGAGAGAGTATGAGTTAAAAAAGCATATAAAGCCATAAAATAAGGGCAGACTAATGTGATATCTGTCTTTATCACTCTGAGGACTGAAGGCATTTAAGGCTGTTAAAAGCATGTAAATCATGGTGTCCATATGAGTGGTTTTTGACATGACAGAGGCAAAAACTGTCAGAAAACCTACTTTTTCTTTATTTTATGGTACAGCAAACAATAAATTTCTATATAAATTTTTCTTAGCTATTAAAAACTACAGTTAATTATAGTATTATGATCATATATAATTACTTTATTATGTTGTTAAGTCGAAAAATAACTAAAAATATAAAATATTAAGCTATTGAAAATTTTGATACGTACCTTTAAGATTTTGCGATGAAATTTAAAATCAGAATTTTTGCACTTCTTATAAAATATTATTACATTTTTTATTTATTTTATTTTTTAAGATACACATGGATACTTTTATCGAACTAAAACCGTCGTTTAATTAAAAAATTCGCATTAATATAAACCAAAAATGTATGTAAAATGACATTTTTAGCAATCAGAATCGCTGCTTCGAAGCATGTGGTACAAAGTTTCTCAAATTTATTTCTTTAGTGTTCATTCCTACATCAAAAATTATACAAAAAATTCTAAGGCTGTATAACTTGTACTTTACATCCTCCCCTCTCCCACCCAATGAAAAAAATCATCTAATCAGAATTTCTAGGGGGTAATACATAAAATGCTTCACGGTATTGAAAATTAATAATGAAATGTTATAAAATAAAACCTATAAATATAAAAAATTAATAATTAATAAATAAATGAGAATCATATTTATTTTACTTACAATATATAAAATTATGAAGTAATTATGTTGGGAAAATGTAAATTTCCAAATTATATATTTTAACGTTTATCCAGTTATTTTTTAGCAAATATCTTTCATAACCTTTTTTAAAACTTATTTTTTTAAGTTACGATCTTAAGTTTTTTTAAGTTACGATCTTACGATCTTAAGTTATAGTTAGTTGAAATATATATAAAATAGATATGCAATATTACAAAAATCTGGGTTTTTGACAGTTTTCGACATTTTTGACAAGGAGGTTTTTGACATGACGGTAAAAACCATAGTAAAATCCGATAAAACTGCCATGCGTCAAAATTTTGCCAACCCTGACGTAGATGTTATTTAAACGATTGCATGCTTTTAAAAATATATATATATCAACAATTTATGAGGATACTGAGCATTATTTTTAAAACTGACACTGAAATAAATGCCACTCTTCATTATCACTTTCAATAAATACAGTCCTTAAAACTGGTTTTATGCCCGAATCGTTACTTTGGTAGTAGCAATCATGATTTATACTTTAATTACTCCAAGAATAAAAATGGCACTATATTTTATTCATATTAGGGTGACTAAGTTCATTTTTTCTTTTGCAATACTTACCATATTTTGCACATTCTAAAGCTGCTATACATTGTTCTAAGCATTGTCTTGTTGGGTTTCCGAGTCTAGAGTAATGAAATCCCTAGACAAATATTAAAAAATAAATAAATGTAAAATTAATTTATGCGGAAACAAGTTTATAGCAATTACATTATCCATTAAAATCTTTGGTTATAAAGGTGAATTTGAGCATACATCAGAGTTTCAATTTCCCTAACTAGTACTTACCTCTTACCTTTCATTTAAAATACAGTGCGCACCGGTTATAACGGACCTGGGATATAACGTACTATCGGTTATAACGTACCTAGAAGCTTGGTCCAGATTGAAGTCCTATATTTATAATGCTATTTAACTTCGGTTAAAAAGTACTTAACAAAAGTACGTACTTCGGCTTTAACGTACTTTTTATACCACAGCCAAAAATAAAATTTTGCTTTTCTTAAGCATTTTATTTCCTTTTCCTCGGAAATTTCAGTTCTTTCAAGAACACTCGTTGTCCATTTTCCGATTTTCTAGCGAGATGAATTGTGTATGAATGAAGGGAGCGATCCTTTATCTTTTCCCCCTGCTAGGTATAAGGCTAAGAACAAGACCATGGTTTTTCTTTGTCATTCATCCATGCAAATGCCTTCTGAAAATCCCTATCTATAATGATTCTGATGATAGTGAAGAAGAAACAGAGCTGTATTTTTAAATTAGCATCTGTTCATTTAAAACAAAAGAAAATGACAGATTATTATCTCAATAAAATTGTAATAAAGAATTTTCTCTGTCTTTTATTAAACTTAAATTTAAAAAAAATCAGACTTTTTTAAAACACATCTTACAGTGAGATGAGCCCACTTTCCTTTTTTGTGTAATATTCAATCTTAGCAGCGGTATTGCTTGAAAACGTACTTCGGCTATAACGTACTACTTTTTTAGGTCCCGTGAGAGTACGTTATAACCGGTGTCTACTGTACTTTGTCAATCTTTTCTTGATAAATGTTGTTTTTCATTTAATCTTTTTAAATGTTAGAATATCCAACAAGATTTCCACTTATTTGTTCAAAGCAAATTCAAGGACTGTACATTAGTATAAATTTAATAGCTATATTTTTAAAACTTCCTTTTCTTTCATTATCAGCAATTCACAAGTGTTAAAAAAATTATTTTGCAAACAGGAATACTCCTAATACACTAAAACTTGTATTTTGACTGATTTTATGAATTAATGGGATATGCAGTTTATTTTAACAACAACAAAAAAAAGTTCATACATTTTGTGGTTTTGTAATCATTTTCAGTGTTTGATTACTGCAGAGTGTAAGCGGACGGGTGCCAAAAAATAGCAACAAAAATGCTCAGTTGAACTTGACTTAGTTTTCAAAGTACTGAGATTGAGGGGGTGGAAGAGGAACAATTGAACATTACTTGATCATTACTATGTTTTTGTTGAAGATTGTGGGATTTTCTTCCCTGTGTCCACTATCACTCAGTCAAAAGTTATTTAGTGAACAGACGCAAAAATCAAGGATTTATTTATTTATTGTCATCAGTTTTCCAGAATGAAACTTTCCAACGACGCGACGTTAAGGCATTTATGGGCAACTGCCGGGATTGCGGGCCGGATGCGGCCCGTGTAACATTTCAAATTCCCACAGAAAACCCATAAAAGACCCATAAAAGACCCATAAAAACCCATATAAATCCCATAAATACTTCCCGCGACTTCGCAAAGGTTGCCCATTCCTGGCCTAGGGGGATCTTCTTTGATAACATTTTGATGAAACAAATAATTCTTCCTAAATTTTTATTTTGAGGTAGACTGATATGTAGAGTCATCTGATAATCCAGAGATGGGGTCGATTAAAATAAGATTTAAAATACGAAGGAACTGAGAAAGATAGGGAAGATATATTTACGGCAAAAAATATTTCCAAAATAATCAAAAATGAATAAAAAGTAAATTCAAATTACTGTATGCTGTGCGGGCGCCAATTGCTGAAATGTAGTCGACAGACATATGGGCGGGATGATGGCTCTGTGAGTCCATTTCTTCGGGTCTTGGCCGACATGGATAGCTCTGGTAGCGAAATCCCACTCTTCCGTCATTGTCCTCTAAGAGTATTTCTCCCTCAGTTCCTGAAAGATAGGACGGATGTCAGACGAACATTCTTTATAAAGCCTAGGTTATACAATAAGAGATAAATAGATAAAATTTACATAACAGATAAACATTCTACCGATAGTCGGACGTAACAATCGTTTTTTTATTCTTGGATAATGGCACGTGAGTTCAGCTAATCATGACGGACAACTTGGAAGCTCTTACGGACACACGTACCAGAATGTAACATTAACTTATCGGCGATAATTGCCAAGGGAACTCTATAACAAACCATTATTTTTTTACATACCGAATCAGACCGATCGATTAGGATATTAATTTTCGATTAGACCAGTTGCTAGGGAGAAAAAAGAAGCAGAATTCGAAAAAAAATTGTTAGTAAAGATTTTGTTGTTTTAATAGTTTCAGTTATGCAAAGTCGTAGCTAGGGTTATGCTTGAAAGTCGCCCTTGAGGCTGTTTGTGACAAGGACGAGACGTCCTTGAGGCGGTTGTGTTCGGAGGTAAGGGGCATGCTTGCCCTGCATAAGATTTGAATTTTGCTAGGAGATTCCCAAGACTTCTTCTTACTTACTATTATGTAGGAAAAATCTGCAAAGTGCGCCCTTCTGAGGCTTGAGCCCCTGGCAGCTGCCCACCTGGCCAACCCCTTGTTACGGCAGTGCAGTTTTGTCCCAACTACAAATCAAAGCCCGTTGTGAAGGCAATGACAACGGACGCTAGAAAAAACATTTGGCGAAGGCATGTCTACACTCAATATATTTGATCTTCAGCCTCCTAAAATAAATAACTTCATAATTTTATTATATATACCCAAACCGAATTACATGCTCTTCTGGAAACGCGAGGAAAGGTGTCGCATTCAAACGATTTCGTTTTGTGTACACAGCCCCTCTTATATCAATGCTTCAAGGAGACGATCATTTGATTGAAAAATAAATTAAGCTATGTTGTCTGGAAAAACTCTTTAAAACGAATTGAAATCGCAACTTTCCCTTTAAAGCCTGAAAAACATGATTTTGTTGCGTGTAATTTAACGTCATGTCGATTGCGACAGCAAATTTTGTCACGCAAATGATTAACTTTTTTTATTCTCTGAAATAAATTAGAACTGAAAATAGCAAAAAAATCGCTTCAAAATGAGGGAACAGGTGGATTTTTCAGATTTTCAAATCAGCGCTGATTGTTTTCTATATATTTATGCATAATTATGAAAACTTTCAAGCGGATCGTACAAACGGTGTAGATGTTTTTGGGGCTTTTCGTGCATAATTTTTAAATATTTTTGGAATATTGGCAGTAAAAGTTTTATCTGGGAGCAGGTTGCCCGGAACTGTTAGGGAGTGAGTCAGGGATCAGCATAACTATATAGTAGGATATGACTGCCTTAGGTTTTGCCTCTCCGCCGAGGTGAGCATCGGCTACTCTACGTTGAAAAACGTGACCAAAAATGGTGAGATTTTGCGCTTTTTCTGAACATTTTCGAAAATCGCGCAAAAAAAAATGAGCAGATATTTATTTTAAAAGTTGTAGAGCGTTAACTTTGCGTAAAATGAGTGTCCATTTAATATACTTTGCTCCTTTTACAATCGCAGTAACATCTGTCAAAATCCTACAAATGGCCAACACATACAAATGGTTTCGATTGGATCCAGAGGCGGATCTACAGGGGGAGCGCTATAGCCCCCCCCCTGAACTTACACTAGATAGAACAGAGTTTTGAGGCTTAGTTAAAAACTGCATGTCTAAAAATTTGATGGTGTTTTGAAATTTTAATTTACTTTTTGCGCTTTAATTTACTTACGCGCCTTGTGCGGTGCGCGTCTCGGAATCTGTACTGATGTGCACGTGATGTGGGATACCTTATGATTGATGTACACAGTGAGGGGATGGGTGAGTGCAACAGGGGCCGTTCGATAATTCACTGGTTTGTCATGCACCGGTGCTACCGGTTGTGGCCATTCTTCGGATAAGTGACATCACGGTCGTCAACCGGTTTCGGTCATCCTCACCATATTGGATGCAAAGCCAAGAAAATATGAATAAACATTGGCAATACTTCTCTAATGACCGGAATAACCCACCTCACTAGCAGGGTCAGTCTGGTTGCAGTCTGGTCCCGCTGAGCAGAGAACCGTTACATGACCGAAACGTTTTAGAACACAGTTATTTTTAGAGCTGCGCCTTTTCGAACGCTCTGGTCATGCACCGAAGTCACCGGTGCACAACCGGTGGATTATCGAACGTGCCCATAGACAGAAAGTGACTAGAAATCCATGTGGCTATCTCCTGTACCATTGTGAAAGGTTCTTTTTTCCGCCATTTGGATTTTCAGAGGTATTATGAAAGATTACTGTTACTATGGCTAATTTTCCTTATCTGCTTTTCGGACATTTCCTGTTCATACAAAAGTACGCCCGCATTGAACGTTTAGGAATGGTGGAAGAATTTCTTTTAAGTACTGTAGTCCTTTCTAAGACAGCTTCAAAAGCTTAACCCATTGAAACTGCTATCGCCGCTTGGTCGTTCTTTTCGGGTGATGCGCTAGTGTGTTTCATTTGCTCTCTGTTTAGCTCCGTTCGTGTGTAGGATTTATTTTAAATGCAGATATTATGGCCTCAAGAAAGCGGTCATTGAGTCGTAATATAGGTGATTATTTCATGAAAATTCCGAAAAATGATAGTTTGTCTAGTTAGAGTGAAAGAGCAAATCATCATGAAGAAATCATAAATGCGCATCCCCAGAACAAGCTATTTCAAGAGGAACAGAACTCACAAAATATACATGCATCCTTATCAGGCAGTTTGTAAAGAAGCACACAATTAGAAGGAATGCAATGATATTATTATGGAAAAAAGAGGTATGATTTAAATTAATTTTTTCAGACATTGTTTTTCCTATGAGGTGTAAGTCCTAGTACGTTCGTTTATTTTATCAGAAATTCGCACGCTTTCTCGAAATTCAATTACGTAATACTATAATTAGGCAGAAAAATAAAATATACAGGTAACAAGTAAAAAATCGTGCCAAATGTCGCCAAGCTTGGATAACTGTACTCAAATTATTGAATACCCAGTATGTTAGCCCACACCCCCTTCCCTTAACCCAATCCTAGATCTTCCACTGATTGTATCCACTGACAAAAGATTAAAGTGCTAAACAGCTAAATCGCAAACCCTGTGGTGGAGATCACTTATCTAATTTAATAATCATTTACTTTGTCTCTCTTTAAATTTAATCGATCCAAAATCAAGAATTCTAAATCTTTTCTGTTCTCATTTTTCTGCCATTTCGGCTTTTAAATCTGTATATTCGCTTTTCCCGTATGTATTATTCTTAATTGTTTATTTCTCTACATCAGACCTGGTGGTGTCGTTCTGAGCTAAAAATAGATTACATTACGTCCGTTTGCAATCGCAACGAACTTTTTGCTTCCCCTCTTGGCATCCTGCTGGCGTATGTTAATTTCTGTTGCCCTGCCCATCTTTAAAATTATTTGCTCGCGATTCCGTTATTTTAATTTTATTGGATTAAGTTTTATGGTTGCTCTGGAATTGGCGTTATTTATCTCAGCCAAGTGTGTGTTCTCTCCAATGTGTAATTCTCTGCTGGCGTAATTTTCAATTCATTCCATCTTAATTTCACTGTCCATATAGGACGTATTTTTAATTCGCTGAGCCACCACCAACACCACCATCCGTTGTAATAAGTTTATGTTTCAATAGTATCTTTTAAATAAAATAGTTTAAGTATTCAATGCCTTTTTATTGCAATTAAGTGCATCGAACCTATATTTCTAACCGCAACAACCCAATTTAATAATTTAAAATACCTTAAGCAATTAACTTCGTTACAAACCCCACCCCCAGACACAATGAATCCGCCAGGCGATAGCATTCCCCATTGATTCCCCTGTAGTTCGGAGTTAAGACGTATGAACTCTGCATTCGGCCTTAATGGGGAATAGAATATCCATTAATTTACCAATTATAATAAAAGTTTACTAATTTTTCAGTTTTTTTTTTTTTTCTAAAAGTAAATGCGGAATGTAGAGGTGTAGTGAATTGTTAAATATCTAGATCCGCAGATATTTAACAATTCATCGGATATTAAACGGATAATTCGTTTCCTAGATCCGTAAGTACGGATAAACTATGGATATCCGATATCTGGATTCACTTATAAGATTACAGATACAGACAGGGCCTGCTTATCGCATGGGCAATTCGGGCATTCTCCCGAGGCCCCCAGATTTGTAGGGCCCCCAAATTGTTCATAAAATTTTTCTAAAAAACAGTTTGAATTTTATTGGAAACATTTATTCATGGAAATTTAGGTCGAAATTTAAATTAATTTAGAAATTATGAAGTTGTCTCCTTCATCAGGATATTTGACTGCATTCTGACTTCATTATGTTGTTGTCGTGTCCATGGATAGACCATGGAAAGAGAGGTGTCAGTGCCCCGAGGGGGTTGGACTTCTACTTGTTGGTCTCTAATTTAGAACTGATTCCAGATGAGGGACCAACCACTACCTGAAATCGGCAACCCCAGAGGTATCATTTAACAACTTGGAGGACTTTGGAGCCACGACGGATTTTACGTGCACCAGCTCCCATTAGCGTACACGGTTCCACAGCGGACGAGCCGAGAGGGAGATGACCCTCCCAAACACTGGCCAAGCCGGATGTTGCTTCACTTGTCGAGTTCTTATGGGAACGGAGATTAGCGCCCAGACCACTGCGGGACAACTTCATTATACTATATACGGTAAATAATATCTGGTTGTGATTATTATTATTATTATTATTATTATTATTATTATTATTTCATTATGCCGATTATCGAGTTCTAGTCCGGTCAATTTAGACATCCGAGGTTACAAAAATTCACACCCAGCTGAAAGTTGGTAGGATTGTTCAAAACACCGTCATAAATGAAATCTGAAAAGTCCTCATCGATCCGACACCTGAAAAAAAATTGACTCGGGATCAAAGGTCACAAAAACGGGCTTTCTGCGATTTTCAGCAAAACGGTACGTTTTATCATAAAATTAGTTCAGACAAAAATTGTAGATCAGATAATTATCTATAAATAATGTCTAAATACATTTTTTTCTTAGGAGCCACAGTTTCTGAGATATAACGACTCAAAAAGTTGGAAGAGTTGTAATCGTCATAATATGCACACGTTTCCACGCCACATTTGAGGTAGCGTAGTTAGCGCGTTTGAACTCGATAATCGTTATTTTCCATCGTTATTTTTGTAACTTCACTCCTATTTTTTGGTCTAATTTGACCGGGCTATTCATTGTTGTGAAAATTTGTAAATTTAGTTTTCAGTGATTAAAGCTCGTAAAAAAATAGTAATGTGTGTTTGCCAGACACCCATGTTGTAGAATAAAGGTCATAATGACATTTTAATATGCGTAACATGCCCATTCTTGAAATCTTGGGAAATTTTTGTGTAATATGAACAGCCAGTTATTAGGATCAACCCAATTAGGTTGCCCAATTAGCTGAAATCGACTGATTACGATTTATTTTTTAAAAAATGTTAATTTATAGCTATATTTCCTGGAGAGTGGGGCCCCTAAAATGTCTTAAGTCTCAGGGCCCCTACTGTCATAATCAGGGACTGGGTACGGATCTTCAAGTTAGTGCGTAATATTTCAAAACATTTTGGATTTACTGATATGTACAAAGTGTTTTCTCTATAGATATATTATTCGGCCATAATGAAATTTTCCAGATCAAGTACCATGAGATGACAATAAAATAATTAAATTGTAGGAGTAAATTAATATTTTAAGATTATTTTCTTCGGTCTTAATCTGAGATTAATCAATCTCGGACTGAAAAGACGTTTGAAATATTAATATACTCAATTTATATTTCTATCTGCAATTTTAAATGTTTACATAAATGTTATTGCAAATTTTTCGATTGATCTGCTGTTCAGGAGTTAAATTTAGTCTAAAATTCGTATTCTAAGCGTCAAATAATTCAAATATGTATTTTAATGCATGAAAATCGGTTAACTAGAACGATAGGGAGTTTTGGGTCTGCTCTTGAATTCTCAAGAAATATGGGTGCTGTCGCTTAGCTGACTTCAGTTTTGGCGTATCTTCCCACGCGTCGCTATAGCAAACCTAAAGTTTATTGCTTTCCCCCCCTCATCCTATGCTTTTCTCCTTGTGACGTCGTCTCAGATTAATAGGAGCGGCTCTACTAATCTCATCACAGCTAGATTTAATTCTGTAAGCATACGCTATCATTGGTGTGGTAGTGCGTAATAAAAACACTTGTTAAAACTTAACAGGATTTAATTTTAAAACATAACAATTACTGGTACAAGTACAGTCTAGTACAGGGTATGCGGTCTCATCTCAGACCGGCTGGAAGTTCATTTATCGCTGAACTTTTCTCACTGGAAAGAAAACAGTACACATCGGAGCGCGCAGTCTAGGGGCATCTCTTCCTTCTCTCCGTTCAAAGGTATCTGGCCCCTTGCTCGGGCTTCTTGCATCATCTGGGGGTCAACCTGCCCCCTGAACAGCTTATTGGCCTAGCCTACCCGTACGTCATGGCGGCTCCTTCCGGTCAGATTCAACTAGGGCAGGTGCCTTTCCCACGCCTCGTCGGTCCTTTTGAAAGCAAGGAGCTTAAAATCGCTCTTTTCAGCTAAGAGTCCGATGTCTAGCGCTGTCATTGCCTTTCTAGACACTCCGTCGCCGTTCGCACATTCCATCGTGCAGGTGCACTAAGGGGGGCGATGGTACAGCTCCTCCCCCCTCAGGAGAGATTTTTGATACCACTGGAATCAAAAATTTGTCTTTTTTGGAAGACCATGTAGGACACACAAAAACAGGGAAGCTTGGCACGCAAGTCCCTAATTACACTATTAAGCACCACAATATCAGAGAGTAACCTTTTTTCCTTAAGATGCACAATTTACGTTTCTGAACATTCAATAAATGAAAAGAGTTACCTGTAAAAATTACGTGATGCTACTACAGTGGAATTCGCACAATTCTAAACACTTCAACACTACACTTAATTAATTAAAAAAAAACGCATATGCTAACACTTTTCCAAACTACAATTAATAGAAATATATACAATTTGTAAACAGAAATCATACAAGCCTTTTTCTTATCTTTTTTATTCGTAATCATTAGCACGGCTAAGAGCATCCGCGTTCCCATCTTTCTCCCGGGCTTATGAACAATTTTAAAATTGTACTGCTGTAAACACAACGCCCATCGGGTTAACCGGGAATTGGTACCTATCATTTTATTCAAGTAAACCAAGGGATTATGGTCCGTTTGCAGAATAAACGGTTGTCCATCGAGATAATGATTCAATTTTTTACGACAGAAATTATAGCTGCCAATTCTCGCTCGATCGTACTATAATTCCGTTATGCCTTGGAGAACTTTTTACTGAGGTACACAATCGGATGTTCTTCCCCCTCAAATACTTGGGCTAGAACGATACCTGCACCTATTAGACTCGCGTCGGTTTGCACTAAAAATTCTCGAGAGAAATCAGGGGCATACAGAACAGTGCTTTTCGTCAACCTGCTTTTAAGGCTTGAAATGCACGTTCACATCTTTCACTCCATTCAATTTTTCTCGTTTCAGTTTCCCTTTTAGAGTATCAGTTAAAGGCGCTGCTAAAATAGCATACTGATTTATGTATCTCTGATAATACCCACATAACCCGAGAAACGACCTCACCTGGGTTTTAGTTTTCGGAGTTGGAAAATCCTGGACAGCTTGGATTTTCGCCTGACTCGGGGATCGTTTTCCGGTGCCTACCTCGTGACCTAAAAATCGGACATGGTCTTGCGCAAACCTACACTTTGTCGGCTTAACTTTAAGACCTGCCTCACTTAACCTTTTTAGAACATCATCAAGATGTCTAATATGCTGCTCCCAATCATTAGAAAAAATTGCCATGTCATCTATGTAGGGTAGCGCAAAACATTCTAAGCCTCCTAATACTATGCTAATTAATTTTCAAAAGTAGAAGGGGGCGTTGACCATCCCAAACATCATTTTTTTCGGTATATAACTTCCGAAAGGCGTAACGAACGCTGCATACCTTTGCGCTTGTTCTGAAAGAGGTATTTGAAAGTAACCCTTTGTCAAATCCATAACTGAAATGAAAGACGCTGCGCTAACTTTTTCTACGACTTCTTCGATGTTGGGCAGAGGGAAAAATTCAATCTGAGTTTTTGCATTTAACGCCCGATAGTCAATGCACGGACGAGGATCTTTTCCGGGACTTTCCACAAGGATCATTGGGGCGGCGAAGTCACTTTGTCCCATTTCTATCACTCCTAGTTCTAAGAGGCGTTTTATTTCATTCCTGAGAATCTCTGTTTGCCTGGGAGACATGCGATAGGGCCTAGATCTTATAGGCTTTTCATCTATTAACTTTATATCCATTTCAACCAGAGGAGTGGTGCCAGGGTCAGTCGAAAATACATTCCGGTGTTTAACCAATAAATTTTGTAGAGCACCGATCTGCTCAGTGGATAATTTACTCTCCAAATTGCTTTCCCGTACTAATTCCGAGAAGTCGAACTGAGTCGGATCGGGCAAAGGACATGGAATATCCGCCTCCTCCTCAATTTCTTCCCCGAATCCCTCTATCATTAGATTAACATATTCGGGTCTCTTATAATAGGGTTTCATTAAATTCACGTGATAGATCGTATTCTTATTTTTCTTTTCCGGGATGTCAACCATGTAATTCGTATCGGATATCACACTCGTAACTACACCTGGTCCTATCCAGTTTACCGCCATTTTATGGGGCTTTCCAGTAGCCAGCAATAGCATGAGATCTCCGACTTTAAATTTACGTGAAACAGCGTTCTTGTCATACCATACTTTCTTCTTCTCTTGACACTCCGCCATACGATTTACTGCGAAATCCTGACATAATTTCAATCTACTGTTTAATTCTAAAATATAATCTACAACATTCTGGCTAACTTCCTCCTCGTTCATCCAGTTTTCGTACACAATTGTATGAGGCATTCTGAGATTCTTTCCGTAGACGCGCTCCGCGGGGCTGAAACCCGTACTTTCGTGGGTAACCGTACGTAGGGCAAAGAGTGCCATAGGCAAAACTCTTTCCCACTCACTTTTGGACTCCAAACATAATATTTTGATAGCTCGTTTCAGGCTAGAGTGCATCCTCTCCACCTGATTACTTTGCGGGTGGCAAACTGAAGAATGACTCACTTTTATATCGTACTTGTCAAAAAACAACGTCGTTAGTTCACTCGTAAACGAGCTGCCTAAATCACATTGAAGTTCGCGAGGGTAGCCTGTCTCAGAGAAAATTTGAATTAGCGCGTGCACCACCGATTTCGAAGTTAAATCCTTCACTGCTTTTGCGTTTGGATATTTCGTAGCCTGGCAGACAGCTGTGATTGCATATTTGTTATTGTTTTCGCTAACAATTAACGGACCTATCGCATCGATCGACAAGCGCCTAAAAGGTTCCGAAATTATGGGGACCAACTTCATCGGAGCTTTCCTCCTGTCTCTGTTGTTGCCTACCTTCTGACACGGATCGCACGTCCTAATATAATCCTCTATGTCCTTATAGCAGTGGGGCCAGAAAAAATTGGCGATAATTCTGTCTTTGGTTTTCGTAACTCCCAAATGACCTGACACAGAAGAATGACACAGGTTTAAAATCTCTCCTTTAAACACCGTAGGAACGCACAGCTGTTTTTTCTCCTCCCCTCGTTTCGACTTCGTAATCCTAACTAGTCGGTCGTTTTGAATTTGGAATTCTGACTTCTCTTCTGTAATCGCCTTTTCCCACAATTCTTTAAGCGCCGGGCAACTCTTTTGTGCAGATAAGAACTCCTCTGCAGTGATTTTCGCGAGGGGCGATCTTTCCGAGCTGTCCAGCGAAGGGTTTACCGTATTTTCATTCTCCTCCATTGTGATAGCGTTCCCTTCACTCTCATTGTTACTTCCCTCGACCCCGTTCGAAAGAATAGAAGTTTCGTTCTCGACTTGAGGGCATTTAGATTTATCTTGTTCTCGTGCGCTCTGTACACTATTTACATCCGAATTACGTGGGGCGATGCTTCGCGTAATAATCGCATTCACCGGATTTACATTGCGCTTCTGTTCCTCGATTAATTTAGCTGTTCGATTTCCCATTAAATATAAACCTTGACTAAGCTCAGCGGGCTTCACAGCAGCTTTCGTTTCAACCCTTCCAAAATCTCCTTCGATTACAATATTAGCTAAGGGCAAACACTTACAAGCGGCGTCCAGCGGTTGTTTTATCCAGACGAGATCCGGAAACAAATCTTCCGTCGAAATCATCTCGCTCTCACATAAATCTATGCACCTCCCGCTTTCTCTAAGATATTCCCTTAGTTCTCCATTAATGAATGCTTTATCAATGTACGGTTCAAAACCCTCTCCAAATAGACTTTCAGCATTTAAGTTATGTACCGGGTGATTCTGTCTATCAGGGCTTTTCGGACAATTGGGCTTAATATGATCTCTTTCTCGACATAAATAGCACACTATTTCTCTTTGCCTATCAAAGTTTTTCTCTTTACTCGGAGCGGACTCTTTTGGAACAACCTTTTTCTCGAGGTTTCCCGGTTTCTGATCCCTTATAACTTTAGATTGATTCGGCACGTTCTTATAACGGCACGTTCTTGATTCGGCACGTTCTTTTCAAGAATTTCTCCCCAAAGTTCGGGGCTCAAAAGTTTTCATGTCTCTCCGGACCGCTTCCAGAGACGGCCCGAGGGGCGTGCGGGGCCCCAGGCGAAGCGCAAGTGCGGGGCCTCTTCTCTATCATGTCTTATGAGATAGCAATAAAATGGTCCAGGAGCGGGACCTCTATAAGCGCGGGGCCTTAGGCGATCGCCTACATTCGCAGCCCCCTTGGGCCGGCCCTGCCGCTTCAAATTTGTCGCATTTTTCAGCTAGTTTAGAAGCTTCATTTATCTCGTCCCAGACATCCACATAATGTTCTCGAATATCCAAAGGAACACGTTTCTTTATCTGCTCCGTGAGCATCAATTCTTTTAGCGTTTCAAAATCTGTTATCTCTAAAGTTTCTAGCCAACTTTCTAGATATCCCCGTAACTCATAGACTAAGTCCGTCCACGGCGCATTCGGTTTTCGCTCGTGACCCTCCAACTTATATCGCAGCGCTCTAGCACTAAGTTTAAAGCGTTTAAATAACACCTGCTTTATATGCTGGAAATTGTCTGCCTTCTCCTTCGGTTCTTTTACGATGATCTCGGCGATATCCGGGGGCAAAAGCGGAATTAATTGGGACACCCAATGCTCTTCTTCCAACTTTTCCCTATTACAGCCTGACGTTCAAAAATCAGCATAAACAAAGATATATCAATTTGCTTTGGATCAAATTTCGGAACAAGATCTTTCAAACTAACTTTCTTCGGGATTGGTTCCTGAACAGAGATTGTAGAGGTATTACTATTAGTTTCGGCCGCAGTTTGATACTTAAGTTTATCTAGTTCGTATTGCCTTATTTGCTCGCGCTCTGCTCTCTCTAAAGCTTTCTCGCGTTCTGCTCTCTCTCTAAAGCTTTCTCGTGTTCTGCTTTCTATAATTCATCCTCAATCCTTTCCAAGAAATCCTTCGCGATTTCCTCCTCATAGTCTGACGCGTTCGTAATAGCTTGTATAATTTCTCTTACTTTATTTTGACTAGTCACGTCAGTGTCAAACTCCTCTGCTAATAATAGCAAAGTACTTTTGACAGTTTTATTTAGTTTCTTTACGAATGCCATTATAAAAACTTCTAGCACGGCTCTACCAAAAATACTACAATATAAATTTGGGAATTGAATAATGCAATGATACTTAATTTTTCTCAAAGTTTGTCTCAAATTCTACTCAATTTGGTAAGAAAACACTAAATATTATTTACCCTAATGACACAAATAAAGTTTTAAGTTTACCTACAATTTAACAAATTCTAAAATTCCTCTTTTTGTGCATATACAATAAACTAACTAAAACCTTTTTAATTATTCACTGAAAATTAAAACCTTCTGCCTTTGTAAAGAATTATCAACCTTTCATGCAAAATCACATTACACAAAAACAATTCCTCTGTTAGTTAGAATAATACTCCCTTTCAATATTACTCTAAATGCACAAAACAGTTACAAATTTCGATTTAAATTGAAGTTTGACTAACCTTAAAACACTACACACATATTTTACTTTCTTACAATCCTGTAAGAATACTGCTAACCATTAATCCTACACATACAAAGTACTCTCCAATACAATGGTATCCAACAGTATAAAAGGGACTTACTCTTTCCGTAGATGCTTTCGATAACATCAACCACTTCCACAGTCAGGATTAGAAGATTCCTTTCAACTCCTGTCTCGCTTGCTCTCCGGCAAACCACTTGGAAACTCCGGACACAGCAGGGCTCCGTAGACTTTTCTTCCGCACGGCACTATTTCTCCCGACACAGGACTTGAACAATGGAATATCGGCGAGTCACAAAAAGTCCAATTTTCTAATGGCTGGGTCAGAGTTTTTACATTCAACTCTTAATCCCATCGAAATGCCACCATTTTATCTTAGGTGTGACGTCGTCTCAGATTAATAGGAGCGGCTCTACTAATCACAGCTAGATTTAATTCTGTAAGCATACGCTATCATTGGTGTGGTAGCGCGTAATAAAAACACTTGTTAAAACTTAACAGGATTTAATTTTAAAACATAACAATTACTGGTACAAGTACAGTCTAGTACAGGGTAGGCGGTCTCATCTCAGACCGGCTGGAAGGTCATTGATCGCTGAACTTTTCTCACTGCAAAGAAAACAGTACACCTCGGAGCGCGCAGTCTAAGGGCATCTCTTCCTTCTCTCCGTTCAAAGGTATCTGGCCCCTTGCGCGGGCTTCTTGCATCATCTGGGGGTCAACCTGCCCCTGAACAGCTTATTGGCCTAACCTGCCCGTACGTCATGGCGGCTCCTTCCGGTCAGATTCAACTAGGGCAGGTGCCTTTCCCACGCCTCGTCGGTCCTTTTGAAAGCAAGGAGCTTAAAATCGCTCTTTTCAGCTAAGAGTCCGATGTCTAGCGCTGTCATTGTCCTTCTAGACACTCCGTCGCCGTTCGCACATTCCATCGTGCAGGTGCACTAAGGGGGCGATGGTACATCCTTATTGAAATAGTGGGTGAAAGTGTTGGCAATCTTTTGGTGGACGATCTCTGGGATGTAACCAACCGATTGGGGACTTATTTTTGGCGCCAGATTTGGCGATATTCTGCCCTCATTTTGTTTAGATGATAAAAGTTGCCAAGCTTGGCAATATCCATCATTTAAACTTATATTATAAGTTAATACATTCCTTTGTGACTTCATCTAAACATATTTCATTTGAGAAAGAGATACAATACTGGAATTATACTAAGGTTTAGCGATTTCTAGTCAAATATTTGAGATATCGCCAAACTAGGTTCAGTTTGAAAGATTTATTTTTCGCAACTTAATTTGACGATATTTTGCTACAGGCCGCCAAGCTTGAGATAGTTTGCGAGATTTTGGAGATAGCAGAAATAGTGATTGGCCAGAGACTTTTAATAAATCGGTGGTATTCATAGACCTAAATGTATTGTAATCTTTTGGGTGACCCTGTAAATAAATTATACCCACTGGCCACTCGAGTTCAGTCAAAAGAGATACACAATTAAATGTTACAATAGTTGAAATACAAAATTTCAAGATTCTACGGTTAAAAATTTTAGAGTTACGCGAAATAAGTAGTAATTTTTGGTTCTAAATTTGGCGATATTTCAGCAAAACTAGCCATGGTCGAAGACACTTGGTGACACTTGAGGCTTTGGTCATAGCTCAAACAATGATTGACTATAGATATAATATATAATGAAGATGTCCATTGTCCATAGACCATTATGTATTCGAATTCTTTAGGGTGGCGCTACTGACTGGACAATTGTAAATAACTGTCCAGTCAGTAGCGTATTTCCCATAAGGGGCAATAGGCGTACACCTAAGGCCCCGCGCCTTTGCCCATGTTTACTTTTTTTTAATGTATTGGTAAAGGAGTAAAATCTACGGCGCAATTTTTAAAAATGTACATTTTACAGCTAAAGTGTTCACATCATCGCTGATTTATTAGTCAAATATAACAGAATTCTGTGGTCTATGGAGAGGAAAGAGGGTGTTGGTCTTATCTTGAAATGACCGATAGCGGTCTCTTTTCTGTGTGAACCACAGATATAGGCGTTATAAGATGGAGCATTGCAGGGATCGTATCATAAGCTCATTCTTTTGAGGTCACAACAGATATCAATCTCATTTTTACGCTACGGGTTTTAAAACTGCACTAGTTGTTAAATTAGGTTTAAAAAAAAAAAAAACTCTGATGCATATAACATAAAGGGCAAGATAGTTTCACAAATTTACATCAGTTGTGCGAAGAACGGGTGCTTCAACTCGTTTCTGTATAAAATTTGAAGGAGGGGAATAAGTAATGCAAAACAGAATTTATTCATCAGATTTTGAAAAGGAAAACTGAATCGGAACTCGAGGCCCCGCATATATATGACGCCTAGGATCCCCGCTTGCTTTAAATCCACCACAGTATCTATCCAGTACACGCTTAAACCCAAAGAGCGAAAAAAAAACGATACACTGCGGAGCGATCCGTTTCCATGGAAAACTACCGATATTTCCACAAAAAGGGTCTTTAAGTAGTCTTTTTTCTGAGAACTCCTTTCCTCGCTTCCTCTTTTTTCCGAGAATCTCTGTCCTCCGTCTTCCGCTCCGCTCTTGTGATCGAAAAACGCTCCTAAAGGAGAAGCTCACTTTAGAAAACTGGCCCAAAAATCGCTCCGACTGTAGCACAAAAAAATCTGGAGTGACTCCACTCGACTTTCCGAACATTTGATATACACCGTGTATAAATAATTTCAATCAACTGAATCCGATCTAGTGCTCGGACACTAGTACTTTTAAAATAATTTGAGTGTGTAGTCCGCAATGTATAAGAACACTTTTTGTAGGCCTGTAAAAAACTGTAGGGCATATACTGGCTAAAATTTATGCAGTATGTAAAACAGTAACCTATAGCATGTGTACCTAATTTGATGTCAATCGAATGCACCTTTTAGATATTAGGGAGTCTTTGCGCTACGTTTCTTCCCACGGTAACGCTAACGTTAAATGCCATCGGACAATACAGCGCATGCGCACGAATAAATTCCGAAACCTGATTGGTCAAAGTACTCCAAATAGCAGATAGCATTAGCGTTAACGTGGGAAGAAACGTAGCGCAAAAGCTCCCTATTAGCTCACTTTAAATGATTTGCGTCCTTAGACCGTATTATATTACTTTTTTCAAGCCCGTGAACGGACTTTCAGCTCTACACTAACCAAAATCTATGCAGGTCATGAGACCGCGATTATAATATACATACCCAATTTGAGCTCAATCGAATGCACCCTATAGACACTAGCGCACTTTCAGGATTTTCCGTCCATGGGCCATTTTGTAAAAGAACAGTCATTTATTGCCCTGTAAAAAAAACTATAAGTCCTATACATGTTGTGTGACGGTGACCTATAATATACATACCCAATTCAGTGGCGGATTTATCACTTCAGAGGCCCGAGGCGCAAGTCAATTTTGAGGCCCCATCCCTACCCCTCAAAATTATTTCCAGTACCACTGCACCCTACAATGTGCTTTCTATGCACACACGTTTGCACAATAATTAATATTTTACAGTAAATAATTACTTTAATTAACCAACATAAATTTGCCACTGCCCGATGACTGTAATTTAAAGGTTGTTGATGTTCAGATTTAAGCAAATCATTAAATTATCATAATTGGATCGGAAGAAGTATTTTGTTTGTATTCAAGAATATGGTAATCTACGCATAATGAAAAAATATTTGTAAATTATTATAATAAATGTCATTATTGTTTGGTAATAACAAAAGAGGACTTTTTCGAACATTTGTAAAGTTAATTTCATTCTAATTATTCGAATTTATCTTTAAATTTCTAGGAATGCGCTCATTAATAAAGAAAGAAAGAAATCTGATTTTTAACACTTTCCAACAAGGTTGAAAAGTGTTTATGATTTCGGTTTGTCTGTCTGTCTGTCTGTCCGTCTGTCCGTGCTCTAACTCGCGTAAATTTGCATCGATTTCTACGAAATTTAAATATGTTATTCTTATCTACTGTACCATGTACCCTATTGAAAATGGTATATGTAGCATTTATAGTTTTTCTACAGGAGCGCTCAAAATATTCCCAATACATACAGAGAAGGTTATCTTTAAAGCGCATCATCCTTACTATATAATTATGCTGATCCCTGACTTCAAGATAAAACTTTTTCCGCCATTACTGCAAAAAGATTACAAAATTAGCACAAAAAGCCTAATAATTTCTTAACCGTTAGTACGATCCGTTTGAAATATTTCATAATTATGTATAAAAATATAGAAAACAATTTGCGCTACTTTAAAAATCTGAAAATCCACCCGTTCACTCACTTTTAAGCGTTTTTTCGCTATTTTCAGCGCCATTTTATTTCCGAGAGTCAAAAAAGTGAATCATTTGCGTGACAATATTACCTGTTTCAAGTGAAAGTGACGTCATAAAATTGGGATTCCAATGCGTTTAAAATAGTTTTTCCAGATTACACAGTTTATTTTATTTATTTATTAATTTTTTTTTTCCACAAATAAATCGTCTGCATGAATTTGTGAATAGCTGGATACACAAAACGAAATCTTTCGACTGTAAAAAGATTCCGCGCGTTTCCAGAAGAGCACGAAATTCGATTTGGGTGTATAATAAAAATTGAATACGAACTTATTTATTTTAGGTGGATTAAAATTAAATATATTGAATGCAGACAAATTTTCGTGAAACGTGTTTTCTAACGCCCGTTGTAAATGCTTCCACAACGGGCTTCTAATATTATAATAAAAATTGATTATGAAGTTATTTATTTTAGGTGCACGAAGATTAAGTATATTCAGTGTAGACATGCTTTCGTCGGGTCGGTACTTACGTATTACGCCGGCGGTCATTTCCGCCAAACTATTTTTTCTGCAAATGTGCTGGCAAACTGTTGCCAATCATATTCAGAACCATCAATAATTTCATATGTCCGGCATTTATCTTGACGAAAAATCGGTCGTCTTGGCGGACCGCCGGGATAATATGTAAGTACCCTTTTGTCAAATGTTTTTTCTAGCGCCCGTTGTAATTGCCTCCACAACGGGCTTTGACTTCCAGTTTAAGAGATATTCTGCTATTTGAAATGGAACAAAATTGATATATGCTATTAAGGATTACAAGATGAAGCTTTCCATCGAAAAGTGTGTCTGTTTTTCTACAGAAGCACTCAAAATAATTTCAATACAATACGGTCAGTAGCAGTTTAGAGACAGGCATCTATTTAAAGCATATAATACTATCCTACAATATGACTAGCTAAAAATCTGACGAAGATCGTGTGTCTCCCTCAAAAGTTGCACCAAACGCCGAAATCGCGCCAGATTTAAGGAAAATACATTGCCAAATTTGGCGCAAAAATATTCATGTGTTGGAAAGTGTTTTATAATCAATGCATTTGGCATGATTTATCTTTCTTGTTCATAATTAACACTGAATAAACATCAACAAACCTTTAAACATATCGACGATGTAATTTTATAATGGCTAATTTTCAGTGTTATTTCTTTACGTCGTATCACTGTGTGTGGACCACTGGTACTTGGTTTGTTTAAATACAACTCTTAAAAAAAAAAAAAAAAAAAAAAAAAATCCAAATGTCATTGTTTATTACATATTTGAAACATTGCAAAGAAATATCAAGATATTTTTAAAATATTAAAATTAAATTAAATGGGAACTTTTCTTGCTTTCAGTTTGGTAAATTTGTCAATTGGGCTATCATAATCTAATTGTTTAACAATATCATTTTCTATAAATATTATGGACAAATGGCTTAAATGAATTTGAGTTAACGAATTTCTTAAGTAGTTTTTAACTCTTTTAAGCACCAAAAAAGAACGTTTACCGATTGTGTTAGAAATTGGAATTTTTAAAAATATTTTTAAAACTGTCTCTACATTGGGAAATGTAGATTTTAAATTCCCAATCAATAATTCGTACATGTGCATAGGATTAGATACGTTTTCTTCTTTTGTGAAAGCAAGAAAATGAACAAGCTCATCTTTAAAGTACCTAGTATATCATTTTGATATTTCGTAGTTAAGTTTTGCACACAATTGTTAAAATTGCTGTCAGACATTTCAAAATTGAAAAATAACTGGAAATCTAAATTTCTGTGTAAGCTGGCGCTTCTCTGTGATAATTGTGATATTAATGCATCACAAATAACGTTATGCAACTTTATAGTAAAATTTTCCTTTGGATTAAAATGAGTTCCATTCAGAGATGTTTCTTGAAACTGCAGTTTTCTTTTCCTTATTCCGGTCTTTCGGTAGCTCCAATTTTCGGTTAATAGTTGGCCTCCTTCTCAATAACTTCAAAGTTATCTCTGACAGTCATTACGAAATCCTAGAGAGATTTTAGTAGGTTTGCCCCAAATAATAAGTTTTGCTGTGTATTTTGCAATGATTTGGTAGTATTATTGATTCTTTTTAATAATTTCTCCTATAAAACAGTTAACAATGCTGTTTCATAATCGTTGAAATGTTTCTGCCAACTTTTTCGCTTCGAATTTGCTTACAGGTTTTTTAACACCCGACATACTTACTTGAATTAAGGCTTCTTTTATATTTTCGTAATTGCATTTTAATGCGGAAATTGCCTCAGCTCTTGATGACCACCTAGTGTCATTTATTCTTTTTAAATAGAGAGATTGAGTTATAATGCAATTTAGAAGTATATTCCATCGTCGAGTTGATGCCGAAAAACATACATATAAATTTTGAATAAAATCAAAATAATTTAATACACCAGAACACGATTCTGCGACATAGTTCCCAATTAAATTTAAATTTTGGCTAGCACATGGTACATAGGTTGCGGTATTCGTGTGTTGCTTTATTCTGGCTTGCAATCCGCTGTATTTTCCGAACATATTGGCTGCACTATCGTAGGTTTGTCCCCTACAGTTTTTTATATTTATCGACAAATTTCCTAAAAAATCTAGAATTATTCATTCTAAATACTCAGAACTATGGTTTCAATATTAATGAAACCAAAAAAATCTTTCTTTTATGCACCCATTTTTTGTCGACAAATCTCAGAACAAAAGTTAATTGATCAATGTGGGCTATATCCGGAGTAGAGTCTACAATGATGGAATAATAATAGACCGCTTCTTGAACTTCTGATACTAGATATTCCTGCACTTCACTACCCATTAAAGATATGAATTCATCGCATATTATATGCGATAAATAATTAACTTTTCCGCCACCTGCATTACAAATTTTTGCAAATGAATTTTCAAAGATTCATTGAATTCCGCCGGGTACCCGATGCAACTCGAAAAATTTCCTTTCTGATTTGAGTCAGTCTTCTCTATGGCCTCAAAATTCCAATCCTAAACTTGCCAGTAATTTAACGGTGGCAACAACTCGTTGCAAAACAGCACGCCAATACACTGATTTGTTCCGAATGAATTTGTCGTTCTATGTGTATAGCCACACGTTAAGCAATTGATTCTCGTTTGTGCAAAGTCAGCATTGATTTCATATGGTCCTGAGAAGTTTCATGAATTCTTAAGTCTCTAGACAAATTTTTCCAATCATGATATCCTGCATTAAATTTTGTTTGTGCATGAGAAAACAATTTGCACACATACCAATAAATACATTTCCATGTTTCCGAGTAGATCAACCATTGTCTAATTCCTTAGTGCCATTTGCTATTATGCAATAAAAATTTGATTCACGTGTGTTCCTGTAATATGATCTGTTTCTATTGTGAAATTTCATTTTAAGATTCGAGATATTTCCAATATTGCAAGGTTTGTTAATAACAGTACTCGACAGGGCCGTAACCAGAGGGGGGGCTACGGGGGCTGAGCCCTACCTAGCCGGCTTTCAGCCCCCCCTAAGATTTTCAAAAAATTTTGTAAATTTACAGATCAATACGAAATTCTAGAAACGACTGATTTTTAACAATCGCTCAATTTTACATCCTAAAAAATACCTATTGTTTTGGGAAAATTTCTCATCACAATGCCCAGATTGCTATACATACGGTTCATTATTTCGCTGCATGTAGCATCGGTTTTCGGATTTTTCCGAGTACACGAAACTGCCGGTTTCCTTTTAAGTTCCTTACAATTATGTATTTAAAATGAAAAATAAATGTACTTTTCAGTAAATTTTTATTCCAAATTTTAACTGTTAATTTTTTTTTATTTTACAGAGTTTATTATTATTATTATTGGATAGCATTTAATGGATTGCAAAAGTTGTGAATTATTGTTGTACAAAAAATTGCTCTAACCAATATCCAATACTGCATTCTCTCAAAATATCATTTGAATATTTTTAATGGAATCACAATGAAAAAATTATTAACATAACGAATGTTAAATATTTTAAAAACACGGTGTTTTTTGAGGCAAATACTCGAGAAAAAAAAGTGCAAATTGAAAAACAACCCCCCCCCTTCCGCCTACTAATACTTATATTTGTTCCGCCCCCCAAACTAGATTCAAAGCCCTACCTAACATTTCATCCCGGTTACGGCCCTGGACATGACTTCAACGTAGGTGACAGAGTTTGGCTATGGAATCCTACTCGACGGAAAGGCCTGTCTCCCAAGCTGCAATCGCCGTGGGACGGTCCTTACACAGTCACAGTCCTAAACCGGCTGAATGACGTCATCGTGCGGATTTGTAAGTCACCAAACTCGAAGCCAAGAGTTGTACATTACGATCGGCTACCCATCTACCGCGGTTGTAATTAGTTATTTGACTATCAGACCATGGTCACTATGGCGTAATTCCTCCTTTCTTTCAACTCTCATTCCTTTCCTGTCTTTCTCTTCTCTTCCTCTTTCGTCAACTCTCTTTCACTCACTACTTACGCCATGTTTAGTGTACATATTTGTAATATATTGGTTTTTATTAATGTGTATTTGTTTATTACACTTATTACTTATTAGTGTAATTGTTTATTATGTCTATTATTTATTTATTAGAGTGTATTTGCTTACTGCGTTTATTGATTATTTGCTTAAATTATGTTGTTAAGATTTGGTTAACGGTTGGACACTGTATATACATGTGTGACCTCCTAACTGGGGATTGTACTGCCCGGGACGTGCAGTCCTTGGAAAGGGGGCAATGTTACGAATTTTCGGGGCAGCCCGCTGCTCTGGGGCTTAAAATGGTTTAAAATTCGTATTCTACGCTTCAAATAGATAAATTTTGCATTTTGTTGCATCAAAATCGGCCAATTAGAACCGGAGATATGGAGGTTTCGCTTTGCCATATGTTTTTCAATGGAGGTTCTAGAAATCTCGAGAAATATTAGTCCTAGAGCTTAGATCTCTTCACTTTTGAGGACTTATTTTTGGCGCCAAATTTGGCGATATTTCGCCAAAAGTCGCCAAGCTTGGCGACTTTTTGGTCATTTGGCGCGATTTTCCCAATGGGGCCTGGAAGTTGTTTTTCCTGCATTAAAAACGCATAATAACCTAACATTTCTCTTCTATGACGTAATCAAAATTCACGCTTTATGTAGAATCCTCGAGAAATTGACTTTTCTGGAAGCTCTTGCACCTTCTGCGTCGGCTATATATAGAAGCGCGCGTCGCCCCGACAGTTCAGTGCGAGTTGAACGCTCAATGTGTGAAGAGCTCTCAGTACGCTTGCTTTGTGAATTGATAGTGCTATAGAAGCTGTGTTTTAGCTTGCTTTATGAAGCTGTTTTTAAAGTGCTGTGTGTAAATTCTTCATTGCTGTGTCTTAAGGGATTGTGTACGATATCCCTTGAATATTTTCACTGAATTTTTGCCTGTGAAAGTGACTTATTTTGTGTGAGAAATACAGCATTTGTGAGAGCTTCTGATCCAAGCGGATTGTTAAAAGCACGTTACTGCTAGATTGTGCTTGTGAATTGTGTACAGCTGATTGTTCTACGAAGTTCTAGAAGCAATAAAGTTTGTGTTCCATCCTGACAAGTGACTTTTTACTTGAACTTTTTACACCAACTGGACTTTAGAACGACGAACCCCAGGAGTAGCAGAGTAATTCCGCAACATTTGGTGTCAGAATCGGGATTCTAAAGAAAGACTTTAATTTTCCAGTTTATGGTTTTGACTAGACAAAAAATGGAAGAACAACTTCAAAAGCTCATGAATATGATGCAGGAAATGAAATCCGGACAAGATGAGATGAAAACCGGACAAGAGAGATGAAAGCCGACAACCGATTTAGAAAAGAAAATTGAAGCCGAGAAGCCGATTTAGAAAAGAAAATTGAAGCCGACAGACAGATGAAAGCGATTTAGAGAAGAAAATTGAAGCCGGTCAAGAAGAAATGAAATCGGGATTGGAGAAAATGGAGACTGCTTTGGGAAAATTAGAGAAATTCGAAAAGAGTGTGCAGGAAAATCAAGAGATAATGGAGAGAAGAATGTCGCTCCTAGAAGAAAGTCAAGAGAAAAACATGAAAGAATTACGTGAAGAATTTAATAATAAAATTGAGGAAACGATTGAGAACAAGTTAGAAGAAAAACTGGACAGTTTAGTAAAGCTGGGAAAGGTACCTGAAAACATGAGGTCGTCGTCACGCCGCCCAGCAGTGAAATTAACGCCTTATGACGGAAAGACTCCCTGGGAAGCATACAAGACCCAATTTTTAATCGTCGCTAAAGCCAATGGTTGGAGCGAGTCCGAGAAAGCGGACCAACTGGCCGCTTCCCTTAGCGGAGATGCAATTAACGTATTGCAAACTATTGGAGCGACGAAGATAGGAGATTTTGACGCCCTCGCAAGTGCCTTGGAGATGAAATTCGGAGAGAAGTGCCAGAAAGAATATAGTAGAATCCAACTTAAGTCAAGGATGCAGAGATCTGGCGAGACCCTTCAAGAGCTTGCTTCGGACATAGATAGGCTGTGTCATCTAGCCTACATGGACCACCTTGATAATGTCCGAGAAGAAATGGCGGTGCGTCATTTTATTGAAGCCATCCGTGATCCAGAAACCCAAAAGTCACTCATGTTGGAGGATTATCAGGATTTGAAGTCTGCTCTGGTGTTCGCAATGAAGCTAGAGGCAGCTCAGCGGGCCGTGAGAAAGATCGGCATGCTGTTAGAGCGGTCACGGTCCAAGAGGGAGCTGACAAAGACACAGAGAGCGTCGAGAACAGGTTGAAGAGAATTGAAGATCTCATAGAACGAAAATTAAGATCCGATAGAACGAGAGATGGCCCAAAGAAAGTAAAATGCTGGAAGTGTGGCGTCGAAGGCCATGTACAAAAGTATTGTGGTCGAAAGTCTCATGACCAGCAAGAGAACTCTAAGAACATGAAGGAGGGAAACTAGGAGGTGGCCATCTCGCGGGGCGGAGGTTGCCAGATAGTCAAAAGCCCCACTTAAAAGTCTTGCAGATTTCATCAGTGAATGGCGGCAGTAATGGACTCTTCGTACTTGGATACGTTAATGGTTCCCCATGCCACATGGTGATTGATACTGGAGCGAACGTAACCATCATAAGGACGGATCTGGCCAAGAAATTAAATTTGAAGATTATCTGGACTCCGCCCTCGCTGACCCTCCAGACTGTGACAGGTGACAAGATCGAAGTGGGCGGAAAAGCGCAAGTAGAAATCACGTTTGGAAATGCCAGATACGACCATGTGGTATATGTCGCCAATATTACAGACTCTTTTATTCTCGGACTGGACTTTTTAAAATCACACAAATTTAATTTGGACTTTAAGAATAATGAGCTTCGTTCAGACTCAGAAGAAATAGCTGCGTTCGATATTAGAAATGAAACTATTTTACCTGTTCAGCAAATAATAGCCCAGACTGATATCATTCTACCTCCCAGAACTGATTCAATAATTTCTGGAACAGTAAAAGAAAGCAATAAATTCCGTTTTGGATTAATCGAACACCCAAACAATAGTGATTCCGTCAGAGGAGTACTTGTGGGAGCAACACTTGTGGACTTGTCGAGAACAGAAATTCCAGTTAGAGTAGCAAATGTGACGGACAAGTCGAAGGTGATAAAGAAAAATGAAGTGTTGGCGACATGCACTCCTGTTACCTGCATTAATAAGAACATCAGCCAAACGACAGCTAAATCTTCCGAGTGCCTGACGAAGGAATTAATACAAGACGTGGAGTTAACGGCAGAACAGAGAAGCGCTGCGGAGAAAGTAATAGCTGAATTTGAAGACCTCTTCTCCCGTACTTCGGGTGACTTTGGCCGTACGAGCTTAACTCAACATAGGATAGATACAGGCAGCCATTCTCCCATCAAGCAACATCCTAGGCGGCTGCCGTTTGCTAAGCAAGAAAAGGTGAGCAGACTTTTAGAGGAGATGCAGCGTGATGACGTCATCGAGCCATCGACTAGTACCTGGGCCTCGCCGATTGTTTTGGTCCGAAAGAAGGATGGTTCCACCCGGTTCTGTGTTGACTACAGACGTCTGAATGACATTACCAAGAAAGACAGCTACCCTCTTCCCAGGATAGACGACACTTTGGACACTTTATCGGGAAACGAATGGTTTTCCACTCTGGATCTGAAGAGTGGTTACTGGCAAGTAGAAATTCATCCCGATGACCATGAAAAGACTGCGTTCACCACGGGACAAGGATTGTGGCAGTTCAAAGTTATGCCTTTTGGACTCTGCAACGCACCGGCTACATTCGAGCGTCTAATGGAGACAGTGTTGAGAGGACTTTCCTACGAAGCATGTCTCGTTTATTTGGACGATATCATCATCGTCGGAAGGACTTTCGAAGAGCATCTCGAGAACATTCGAAAGGTGCTGCAGAAATTAAAAGAGGCAAACTTGAAACTGAGTCCATCGAAGTGCTACTTCTTTCGTCGGGAAGTACGTTACCTCGGGCACATAATATCCGCCCACGGAGTCCGAACCGATCCCGAAAAGACGTCCGCAGTCAAGAACTGGAGTCGTCCGGAGAATATCCATGACTTAAGAAGTTTTCTCGGTCTGTGTACTTACTATCGAAAATTCGTGAAGGGCTTTTCTCAAATTGCAAGACCTCTTCACAAATTGACCGAGACTGGACAGAAATTTCTATGGACTGAGGAATGTGAGGACGCATTCAACGAACTGAAGACGGCTTTAACATCTTCGCCGATCCTGTCGTATCCTCACCCTGACAAGCCATTTATCCTGGACACAGACGCAAGTAAGGAGAGTGTCGGAGCAGTTTTGTCCCAGGAGATAGATGGCCAAGAACACGTCATTGCTTACTGGAGCAAGTGCCTTTCGAAGGCAGAACGTAACTATTGTGTTACGAGAAAGGAACTTCTTGCTATCGTTAAGGCCGTGGAGCACTTCCATCATTACCTGTACGGCCGAAAGTTCCTGCTCCGAACGGACCATGCCTCTTTAACCTGGCTTCTAAATTTCAAGAATCCAGAGGGCCAGATAGCCAGGTGGATACAGCGATTACAAGAATATGACATCGAGATACGTCATCGGAAAGGAGCATCTCATGGAAATGCAGATGCTTTGTCGAGAAGGCCCTGCATAGACAGTTGTCGCTATTGCTCCAGGGCAGAGAAAAATTACCATCTGAAACATCCCGTTGTCCGCCAAGTTACATCATCGGCACCATCTCAAGATCCCTGGAGTGACGAAAATGTTCGGGCGGACCAATTAGCAGATAGCGACATCAAACCTATTGTGGAATTTATGGAAAAATCCAGCGCTAAGCCCAGTTGGCAAGAAATATCATCTTACAGTCCGGCAACAAAACAGTACTGGGCTTTATGGGATTCGCTTCGCCTGAGGAATGGAGTCCTGTATCGTAAATGGGAGTCGGACGACGGCAAGATGCTCCGATGGCAGTTAGTACTCCCTCGTTCGAGGATTCCGAAGGTTCTAGAAGAACTTCATAATGGCTTAACTGGAGGCCATTTTGGCGTAATGAAGACCCTGCAGAAAGTTCGCGAGCGCTTCTACTGGGCTAGGGCTCGAGGCGACGTCGAAAAGTGGTGTCAAGCTTGTGACGCCTGTGCCGCCCGTAAAGGCCCGAAGAAACGAAGCCGTGGAAGACTACATCGTTATAATGTAGGAGCGCCTTTTGAGAGGATTGCCCTCGACATCTTGGGACCTCTTCCGCGAACTTCGGATGGCAACAAATACATCCTAGTTGTCATTGACTATTTCTCTAAATGGCCCGAAGCGTTTCCTATTCCCGATCAAGAAGCTACGACCGTAGCAGAGGTACTGGTGCAAGAATGGATTTCCAGATATGGAACCCCTCTGCAACTTCATTCCGACCAAGGAACGAACTTTACCTCTGCAGTCTTTAAAGGACTATGTCAACTTCTCGGAATAGACAAAACCCAGACTACGCCTTTACACCCACAATCCGACGGCATGGTGGAGAGGTTCAATCGCACAATTTTGAACAACCTCTCGCTCCTGGTATCTAGGAATCAAGAGGACTGGGACAAGAAACTCCCCCTCTTCCTGCTGGCCTATAGGAGCGCCGTCCATGAGACTACCGGCTTCACACCTTCCCAGATGCTGTTCGGCAGAGATCTTCGTCTTCCCGCCGATCTAGTGTTCGGCCGCCCTCCAGATGCGCCTTCATCGCCAGAAGAGTACGAGGAAAATCTTCGGGCACGGTTTGAAGACGTGCATCATTTTACTCGGGAGCGGATCAACCTGAACATGGAGAGGATGAAGAAGCGCTACGACACGAAAGCTACAGGACATGACCAGGGCCGTAACCAGAGGAGGGGCTACGGGGGCTGAGCCCTACCTAGCCGGCTTTCAGCCCCCCTAAGATTTTCAAAAAATTTTGTAAATTTACAGATCAATACGAAATTCTAGAAACGACTGATTTTTAACAATCGCTCAATTTTACATCCTAAAAAATACCCATTGTTTTGGGAAAATTTCTCATCACAATGCCCAGATTGCTATACATACGGTTCATTATTTCGCTGCATGTAGCATCGGTTTTCGGATTTTTCCGAGTACACGAAACTGCCGGTTTCCTTTTAAGTTCCTTACAATTATGTATTTAAAATGAAAAATAAATGCACTTTTCAGTAAATTTTTATTCCAAATTTTAACTGTTAAATTTTTTTTTATTTTACAGAGTTTATTATTATTATTATTGGATAGCATTTAATGGATTGCAAAAGTTGTGAATTATTGTTGTACAAAAAATTGCTCTAACCAATATCCAATACTGCATTCTCTCAAAATTTCATTTGAATATTTTTAATGGAATCACAATGAAAAAATTATTAACATAACGAATGTTAAATATTTTAAAAACACGGTGTTTTTTGAAGCAAATACTCGAGAAAAAAAAGTGCAAATTGAAAAACAACCCCCCCCCCCTTCCGCCTACTAATACTTATATTTGTTCCGCCCCCCAAACTAGATTCAAAGCCCTACCTAACATTTCATCCCGGTTAAGGCCCTGGTACTCGATCATTTTTTCAGATACGTTCAATGGCTACAGTGCAATGTCATTGGAAAACACAGTGGCATCTTTTTGTTTACCGTCTAATGATAATTTACTTTGTTCTGATTCTGTTTAAGGATGCTTATTTGCTCTTTCGAATGCATTTTCTTTCTCAGCTGCTTCATCTATTCTTTCAATTTCACATTCTACTTCATCCCTCAAATCGTTTTCTTCGGTTTTATTTTCTATTTCAGTTTGTTCATTTGTTTTCTCAGGTTCACACCGAGCTGTAGGTTGCATATCAATTTCTTCGAATTTACATTCTTCGGCTCTCCCACTTAATAGTTTTTGGTTCACTTTGCTAATTAGATGATTCATCCATTGTTTTTTGTCCACATTTTGCCTCTTCTCTAAAATTGTTTTTGCCTAGTTCATTTTCTGTATCAGACGGTTCATTGGTTGTTTTGAGTTCACATTCTGCCTCATCTTTCAAATCGATTTTGCTTGGTTCATTTTTTTTTATTAGTGCTTTTTTCAGGAGAAAATATAAATTTATCCACAGAATTTTTGTGCCGCTCTATATACACTTCTTTTTGTTTTTGGCATTTCGAGCATCCCGATTCAAATTTTCTTTTCAAGGGCATGGCTAAAACACAAATTAATGAATAATTAAAAAATTATTTAATGAACATTGCCTATGTTCAACAGTTTATAAGGTATGCATAATTACGATAAATTTATACATATCTACTATAAATCTGACGAAAACAAACAAGAAGTAAATATACCAGTAGGGGAGATTGGAGGAATGGTGCCATACAGGGTTATGCTGCCACTCTCCAAAACAATAAAATGACACATGCGCAAGGGCGTAGCCAAGGGGAGGGGGGGTTAGGGGGTCATAACCCCCCCATGTGGAATTTTTTGCCATACAAAATGTATACTCTTCACTCCTTTATCACACACATGTATGCATATATGTGAGTTGCGGTAGTCGTAACCCCCCCCACCCATCATGAAAAATTTCTGGTTAGCGGAAAATTCGCGGTTAGACCTGTACTATAACAATCAACAAGAGAAACTATCTCAGTAGATGCAAGGCTTTCATCCAATCAGTTTGTAACAGCAGAAAAGGTTCTCTTCAACTGTTTTGTTCTAATATTTGACTTAATTCAAATTTACAGATTTTTTTTGTTTAATTTTTTAACAGGAGTAATTGTTGTGTGTAAGAATTCGAATAATGAGTTCGAACTTATGTGTAAACATCGTCACTGTTGTCAATTACAATTGTTTGTCATATGGTCCCACTGCGGTATGCAGTCCCTCTGGTGACATAACTTTTTTTTTTTTTTTTTTTAGAAAAAAGGGGGAAAACATCATTTTAATAAATAAATAACAATTACTTAATAAAGCTTATGAATTCCTTTACTACAACCTCGCAAGTGTTCAACATATTTTTATGCTATTAACGTAATTTGTGTGAAATTAAAGTTACCATTAAAAGTATTTTTACTTCCTTTTCAGGTGCTCTTTCACGTGGCATATTTTGGAACACTTCAAAGTGCTCCAGCAAAGAGCTTGACAAGTTCATAAGGTCATAAACACAAGAAGTCGCATGTGTCGGAATTACCCCAGTACTGCGGTAATCACGCCACAGACTAATTTTTTTGTAAAATCTTTTTTTTTTAAACAACAATAAAATCCCATTTAATTTTTAACAAATTTATGCCATGTGTAAGAAACTGTAAAACGAAATAATCCTTTTCTTCAAAGTATTATGTCATTTTACAGCATAGAAAAAATTTGTTTTCATTAAGGCGACGTGTTTACCCTAGTCTCTCCTAAAGAACAATTTACTCTGATGACAAACAAAAAAAAAAGTTCATAAGTCACCTCTGGAAACAACTGTAAAAAAGAAAAGAAAAAACTCTGAATCAGTGATTGAGGTGGTAAGGGCCAGTCCTCTCTCTGCTAATCGCTTAATCGTGGGTTCCATTTTCTCTCAAGTTGATTCGTTGGTTGTGTTTGCCCTATGAATTGCAAATTTTCCTTTCTCTGTGGAAAAGCTGTCACTGTGTTATCCACTTTATTCAACGAAGATTTATAAGCATATCTTGCCAAACTAGTTGAAATTAGTCCAATACACAACACATAGGGAAGATTATATTTAAACCTTTCTCAGTACACACACAATATATATATATATTCAGATGTCTTTTGGACCTTTTTAAAGGGGCCCATTACTGGTACATTTACCTTATACCTCTCCCTTTTTTTTTAATGTCTGACATGCAGAAAATTATTTGCTGAAATAAATGTAATTATATGCTGCCAAAATAAAGTAATTTTAAAAAAGATGGACACACCAGGAAAAAACAGATATTACTACTAGGCATTTGGCCCATCGACAGAAAATGCGGTGTGAAGAAGGGGGGTAGGTGATTGGACGGGCCCACCTCACCCTATTTATACTGGAAAAATATTTTGCCAACTTTTTCTGTTTTTAAATGAGGGTTCGACTATTACGTGAGTAAACATAGTAAATATGCCAAGTAGTTATTTTCCTTATAATTGTTTTCTAGAAATTATCGTTTTCTATATTGTTACTTTTCTTGCCGCCTTATGTATTTAAAATTGCTGAAATTATCTGTTTAATATTAATGTACTTGTATTCACTTACGGAAATCACTAAATTAAAGTTTTCCTTTTAGAAATACACACATGTATTTAACTACTGAAATATTTAGTGTAATTTTTAGTAATAATTTAATTTAAAATATGTAACAGGAGGAAAAAATCAATTTTCTATTACAGAAAATTGCAACATCTGAAAAGCATTCTGATAAAAAAATATTGGAGCACAGATCTAAGTACTTAATATGCACACTTAAGGGGACAGAACATCTCAACAAATAAAAAGAGGCATTTCTTGCAAAAGATTTAACATGTATTTTATTTCAAAATATAGATAGAAATGAAATTTTTTGTATGCTGTATGAACAAACATAACATTCCATATATAAATTTAAAACAATGAATTTGATGCAAAAATTAGTTTTTAAGAACTAATTAACTTTTTCGATATCTCTAAATTTTTCGAACAGCATATCAGTTAGGTACACTTTTCCATAAAACTATTAAGTTTTATCACCTTAAAATTTTGTACGGTATCAGAAAACATATTGTCAGAATAATAAGAAGCGATTTTTGTTTTGGTTAAAAATAAATAACAGTAGAAATATTTTACTGAAAAAAAAACTTTACTCAGATCTGTAATGTTAGGTATTTTTAAAGAAACAAGTTAGTTAATTTTTTTTTTTTTTAAGTTTCAACTGTTTACCTGAAACCAATTCTTAGAAAAGTGTATCAAAGCATTTTAAAAACAATATTTTCGTGGTTTATATAGTCTAAACAGACCCAAATTATATAGGGTCTTATGGGGTAAGGGGCAGGGTATATGTTCATAGGGTCATCTTAAGTGTCATTCTGTTTCCGGGCCAAATAATGGTAACTTTTTTAACAGAATTAAAACTCTTTTTGCAAAACAGCTAAATTAGACAAGTCATGCTTAAGCATTCTATTCTTTACATCAAGTTTTAAAAGAATGTAACTGTAATGCAAATAAGAGAAAAAGACTTTTTACTTTACTATAAAAAACATCTACAAAAAAGACTGTCTCTGACTATCATGATACCATTCATGTCAATGAAACATTTTTGAAAAAACAATTTTGTTGGTCATGTTTCTTAATTGCAGAAGGTCTAAGCTTTTCATACGTGCATATATTTTTGGTTCATTTGAAACCTGTATATTTGAACAAAAGCGATTGTAATTGCTACCCTCAAACTAAAGTGGTCGAAAGTGTGATGATTTTAATACCGATCGAAAATAAGATGTAACCTCCTAAAATTGCCGAAATTTTGAACTTTAAAATTTGTTCCCGAATATGCTCTACTTCAGCAGCTGAGGTAGTTAAGTATGAAAATTTGGGACATTCTTTTTAAAGGCTCAGACGTTGGACAATTTCAGGACAACTTTGAGCTTTGGATGAAAGTATATATGTTGTAATTTTCAATTACTAGTACCCAATACTACAGAGTTGGTTGTCTGAGTATTAACTTAACCACTGATGTTGTTGCAGCAAAGATTTTTTTCTCACTACAACAAAATGTAAAATACCCAGTTTTTATATTTTAAATAATTTTTTTGTGATTCAGTATAGTCAACCTGCAGATTACCTAAATAATGTGTACAGCAATTTAAAAGTTACAATTACCCATTTCTTTCAATTATGTTTTTTAAAAGTATACAGCTAGGTACTGCCACTTCTGGATGATTTCTACATTTTAATGTAGTTTATGAGTGGATGAATTTGGGTTTCGTTAGAAACTACTCTGTTAACAACTTTCTTCTTTTTCAAACTCAGTTTCATAAATATTTAGTCACACAACAACAAACCTATCAAAGAAACACAATTATAAATAATGGACACAATTATAAATAAATTGCAAAACGATTTTTACAGGTGATACAAAAATGCACACTTCTTCAGGTGCAAAAAGCTCTATCATTCACACAGGCAACCTAGGGTTGATTTCTACAATTATTTATTGTTTTTGTAATTGAAAATTTTTCTTGGTGTATTTGCTGCAATCTCAAAAATGGTCTTATATCCCTGAATACCATTTTTAACATTTACTTAATTCCAAATAACACACACAGTGAACAAGGCGTAGCGGGATATAGGGATATCCCGATATCCCCCCCCCCACCCCAAAAAAAAAAAATTTTTTGAATTAGTGATCACAAGATCAATGCCGTGCAGAAATTCCGTCTATTTATACACAGATAAATTCATATCCCTCCACGAAAAATTTTCCTGGCTACATGCCTGACAGTGAAACTTGCATGTAACAATATTGTAAGGACCGAAATAAAATCAGTGCCGTAACTTGGGATTACGGGGCCCAGGGGCGAGATTGAATATAGGGGCCCTTTTAATCATATATTTTAAAAACGAAAATAGGTTAGCACGTACATGCATTTGTATGTACGGAAAGGCAGAATTAAACACTTTCAGTTAATAACAGATATATAATATAAGTATTTATTTTTTAAAAAATAATTAAAAAACCAGACATCTATTTTGAATAAATAAATTTTCTACTTCTGAAAAATTCACTTTAAGAACACAATTTACCACGGGCAACATTCAACACTAAATAGAAGCCAGTGGCATACCTCTAAGCTGTAGCAAGAAAGGCGTGTGTCATTTATGTCACTTGAAAAGGGGTGCCGATTTCTATTGTTAGATTGACGCAATAAAAGAAGCGTTTAACAAGTACGATCTCGTCGTTGCAAGCACGTGACGACAGCTATTCTCCCTTCTGTACCCATCATCGCTGCTTCCAGTATGCGTACTTGAATGCCTATGATGTAGCCCAACACAAACGCTTTCTCGAAACAAGAGCATTGAAACATTCAGGTCTGGAAGCAACGGTGAGAAGAGAAGAGAGAATCGCTACCGTCGCCCATGGGCGCCGGCAGCATAGGGCAAGAGGGAGCAATGCTCCCCCCCCTTTATTTTTGTATGGAGTGTTTTCCCTTGCTTTTTTGCTCTTTCCAACATGGCAACCATTCGTTGAAGTAGTCTTTGCCCCCCCTGGGAAATATTCTGCCAGCACCCATGCCCTCCTTTTAACGATGGGGGCGAACAGGTTAAAGTTACTAAGACACTACTTATTGTGACCTAACTTTTTGATAGCTTTTTCATTTGCTTGATCAATGACCACAACAAAAACCATGGAACAAAGAATGGTCATATACAAACGAAGTGATCGGTGTCGTTCTTACTAAGAAAAAAAAGTGCAATTTTGTTGCCTGCCATGGGCACTACTTTACCTGGGTATGCCATTGGAAGAAATTAGAATTATAATAGTTAAATACATTTACTAAAACCTACTGAAGGAAAAAAAAATCAGAAAATACTAGCAATATTCTATTAGTCTGAAAATTATTCTTTTAATGTAATTTAAATTACTAAAAATTAGAGCAGCAACACCAAACGCATATCTATTCGTCTTAAATTTTAGCAAGATTATACTACTGAATTGGTCATTCATTTACTAGGAAAAGAGTAAAACACAAAAGAAAAAAAACGCTTGTCTTTAAAAAATTGTAATCGGATAGTAGCAATATTTATTTGTTGCAAATTTCATTCATATTAAAATTCTTCATTTACCAATAATAATATATTAAGAGTAAAATGTTTACTTAAACCTCATAACATTCTAATCTTCCACGTAAAAGAAAATATACATTTTATTTTCATACTTTCGTATTAAAATATTTATAAGTTATTAATATCAATTTTATTGCGTAATTAATATTATGATTATTATAAGTTGTAGTCTTATCGAAGAAAATAAAACAATAATTAAACTCCAACAGCTTATACTTTTCGGGTTGTAAAATATTAAAAGCCCTTACTTTATATTCCAACATATTAATGAATGTTTTTAATACATAAGTTTAGTATTAAATTTTCATATTTGAACATAATGTGTATTTGTTTATTCGAAACTGTAAAATTCAATAAATTATAACAGTAAATAAACACATTACTATTACTTAAAATAAAAGTATGAGTTAGAAAGATTTAGAAATAATTTTTAAATAATTTTAAACGAAAATTGATTTTATAAATAGATATCCCAAGGCTAGGCTTAAATAAATTTTTTAATAAATAAGTTTAGTACAAAAATTTTCATATTTGGACACAATTTATATTTGTTTATTCTAAATGGTAAAGTTTAAAAAATGATAATATTAAATAAACATATTACTGTTACTTAAAGTTTAAGATAGAAAATGTAGAAATATTGAAAAATTAAGACATGATTTATTGATACAATTATATATATATATATTTTTTTTTTTTAAATACAGTGCCCTGTTATGTGAAATATAAAATATGAACTAACCTTTTAAGAATTCTACATTATGTTGCAAATTATTTTTATCTTCTGATGTTGATTTTGTCATTCAGCTAAATTAATATTGTCGCTGGATTTTTCTTACGAAGGTATTAAAATTTAATCAAAATTATTTTCCTTAAAGAGTATTTCATTTGGAATCTGTTTATTTGAACCTGGAGCAATAGATCTCACATCAGATGAATCTCCACCTCTAATCCAACATGCCAAACTTTTCGCATATTTTGTCGTCTCTAATTTCAGCTCAGCAGCTCTTTTACGCTTTTGAGAGAGACCAACTTGGGTATGCACAAGTCCTTTTCATATTGAACTAAATTATGCATAAGGAAGCTCTACAATGATTTAATCCTATGAAATAAACTGTTGAAGAATTAAAAACACCAAACTTGCTTCCAAATTTTACTAAAAATTTAAGAAGTCGAAAAACACAGAACTACTCGAATATCGAAGTTCAAAGTAATATCTGTCTAATTCAAAGTAATGTCAAGTATTTCAAAGTAATCTCTGTCACAATGTTCGTTAGAATAAACTGAGCTTCTAGACTGCAGGCACTGCACTTTCCATGTGTTAAAACACTCGGCTAACTTTAAAAGGTCCACCTTTGGAGAGATGAGAGAAAAGATCAAAGAAAATCAGATATAACTCAATTTATGACTGAAATGGAAGTCTGTTCACCAGAAACATGCAGTCCTGGTCTGTACTGTTTCTACTAACGATCTTCAAATCTTAGGGTGGTCTGATTCCAAAGGGCCGATACTGTTCTTAGGTCAGTGATTGATTGCTTCGGAACAAAATTAAAGGAAGCTCTTTGGCCTTTTAAACCGTGTTTAAACAGGCGGAAGCACAATATCTTCTATTGATGCCATGTGTTATCTATAGGATGCCTACAATTTTCAGACCTTGTTATTTACATCTGAGTAGCATTCAGATGTAACAAGAAACAGAAACTTTTGCTCATTTTCGAACAGGTGTTTGTGTCGCAAGTAGAAAAAAAGGCAATAAATTTTACGTTTGACAAAAATTCCCTTACGTTTGTTAAAAAGATGGATAGTTTTCCAGTTTTACCTTGAAAGGCGTTAAACAGATTTTCTATCAATCTATCTTACACGGGATAAATACCAATCTTTAGTCATGTGGGAATATTATGAAATAAAGAGAATTTTTAAAAAAATAAAGCTATTGAAATATAATTCAATGAAAATTCTCAATTTGTACGGAAGATGGAAGATTTAAAAGGTGTTAGCTATAATTCATAATGAATCGCAATCACAATACTTAAGTGTAGGTTTTATGCAGTAGTGCACAGAATGGGTGCCCAAAAGATAAGAATAATTTTTTTGAGGCCTCTTGTATTTGTGGGAAGCGACTCATCTCAGGCTTTGAAATATTTAAGAACGAAAACAATACAAAACTCGAGCATTGACTTGCTCTAGAAAAGTGTGGAAGGAAACTTCATATACTTACTATGCGGAGTGGCGTACAAAAATGGTGTCTGGGGGAGGGATTCAACATCATCCCCCCCCATTTGACCATGCATTTTTAACATAAAGTCTGAATATTTTTAAATGTATAGAGTACGACTTTTGTTTAACCTAAAGTTTACTTCCATACCCCTCCCCCTTCTCTTACAGGAAATCAGTGTACACCACTGATTATGCATCTGCACATTCTTTGTAAGTGTGTAAAATGTTTGTAAGTAATCATTACAACAACAACAACAAAAACAGGCCTTTTGATTGAAATTACCTTAGTGATATGATAATTTTTAGAAATAAGAGGGGCCCCCAAAAGGATGTTTGCTTCAGAGTGGCTTTTTGAGGCCCAGATCATGTTTATCTAGAATACAAATAAAGGGAACACAAGGTCATTAGTTAAAGAACTATGACCCTAAAAATACTAGCGTATAAATTTCACTTTCAAAATCAGCTGTACCTATTGTAATACAGCGGATCTGTTAGCTACTTTGTAAGCAGTAAAATATTTTTTTTGTGTGCGTTTTCTGCTTTAACAGTGCTAGATGATCCGTTTAGAATATTAGATGTGCAAATCTAAAAAGTTATAAAAGAAACAAAAAACAAAACAAGAGGTTGGGGGGAAAATAGCTATATGGATTTTGAGGCCCCTACGTGTGGGGGCCCCGGGCATTCGCCCCGCCATGCCTCCCTATTTTTACGGCACTGAATAAAATATTGTTATAGTTTATCGTTGTAAACAGGTTGATATTTTGCACATTATTTGAGCAGTAAAAGTGTTTTCTAATTATTAAAATGAAGGTAAAAAATATTTTTTGAGCAGAAATAATGCTCCAGTCATCAAAGGGTACAACTTATAAATTGACATAAAAGAAGTTTGGATGATGAATCTACTGTAGAGAAGCGAAGCTTACTGCATATACATATTAATAAGCTTCTCTTGATTTTCTGTTTACTATATTGCCATTTTCTTTTGCAACTCAATAAGGTAAAATTTTAGATACATTTTTTACTAATAATATACATAAAAATATGTATGAAAGGTTATTTCTTGATAACACTAAAAATAATAATAACTTTTCTAAAAAACACAAGCGTTTATTTCACACCATCACAGATTAAAGGCTTTAGCTTTAGCTCACCAAAATCTAAGAGGAACAAAGTATCTTATGATTAAAAAAAAGATTTACATTTTCCACCCCCATACTGCAACATTTTATTTATTTTCTGGACCACTGGTAATGTTTTCAGAAAAAGAAAGGGGAGGTCAAGGCTATACATACAATCTTCAAAAAAGTATTCGAGTCTAAGCGAAATTTCTTATTTTAGCTTTGCGAATAATCATTGACTTTTTGAAAAATGCACAAATCAACAGAAATATGGAAAGTTATAATTATGCATAGCATAACTGATAGTCTATGATAAATAATTTTTAATATACGAAACCTTGCTCGAATACTTTTTTACGGGGGTATTCTTATAAAATTCTTTGCAAGATAGAATTTTTCTTATAGACAGGTGCATGTAACAAGTAAATATCACTGTAGACAGGCTCTAATTACAATGTGTGAAGGAGAATTTCGTCCGGACCAAAGAAATTATTATTGTGTATTGCTCTCAATCCACAGTATAGGAAAATGCAGCTGACCAGTTTCTTTCAGCCGCTCCTTCATTTTTTCTTCCCTGTAAATGGAAGGAGACACTGAAGGAGATAAAGAAAAATTTAAGAATACAATAAAATACCAATGAAGTGTCTAGAAAAACAAAACCTTAAAGAAGTAAATATGACAGAATACGAAAAATTCTTCTAAATATATAATAATAAAGAGATTGGGAATAAATTTACAATTAAAGGAGGGAGGGGGGGGGGGGATAAAAGTCGAAGAAAATCAGAGGATGAAATCTTCCCCCTAAAAGATTTTGTTTGATTACCCTCATGAGTCTTCGTTGCTATTATCCTAACCATTCTATAGATCAGAAATGAGTAAGAGGAATCTGATTATTCCTCTTTGATTGTTTTTCGTATTCGTTTTTTGGAACTACTCTTTCTGGCATGTTTAAGATGCTTTTATTCATTATATTTTCATTTCTGAAAATATATTAAAAAATTCATTATTAATAAATGATATTCAGGGTATTTTAAAACAGGGCCAGATCATTTGTTTTTAAGAATATTGATTAATGGACAGTAAAACTCAATTTATCAAGTTCATATATACAAAGTAAAATGTTCTGCAACAGCAGTTACCACATAAAAATTTTCAAATAATAGTAGAAATTATTGAAGTGTATCTTAATATTGTTATATTTGAAACAAAATTAATGTTTAACAGCATAAACAAGGCGTAAAGAAAGTGATGTCCAGATTATTTGTACAGCAAAATTGCATTATAATGAACTTCACTTTTACGAATACTATCTTTAACTAACAAATAAATATATCTAACAAAACAAACTGGCAGAGTGCAAATTCAATTAAAATGAAATTTCAATGTAATGATTTTTCAGTACTATTATGAATTTGATTTTTGGTACTTTGAAATTTTTTGTTATACTGAGATTTTACTGTAGCTCTTTTTTACTTAATCACAAAGAATAATACAGGCGCATTTCAAAATCAATACACTGTAACCATTTCAACTGTTTTGTGTTTTTGTTTGCACTAGAGTGCTTTTTTGTTCACACCAAGATTTTTGTCTACCCAATTTTGTAGACATGATTTGTACACATTGAAGGTCTTTTCAAATGCATTTGCCAGATAATGCGGAGGAGGGGGGGGGGAGGTGTTGTTGGAATGAAATGTTGAAAGCCACAAAAGGTTTGCAATTTTTGATAATTGATCGCCATGTTTGCTGCCAAAAAATAACTTCAAAACCAAACCAAGCTTAGAGATATCTTCCGAATTTGGCTAGTAGAAACTGGCAAACATGAGAGTTTATTATTACAAAGGAAATGTATAGTTAGAATATGCCTGGCGTAGATTGTAAAATAGTTTTAGTAGATGATTTTAATAGATTTCAATTCCAAAGAAATGTTTTATGGAACATAAGAGACAAATGCGATACATTCATAGATTATAATACACTTTCCAAATGGCATTTATAAAGGTGAAGTACAGTTTGACTATGCCTGGCGAAAATTGTTAAACAGTTTTGGTAGGCAATTTGAATTAGATTTCAATTAAGAAGTAGTGTTTTATGGAACAATGAAGGAAAACGCGGCACACTCATGGATTATGATGCCCATTCCAAACAGTATTTAAAATGGCGAAGTAATGTTGGAATATGTCTGGCGAAGAATGTAAAACAGTTTCAATAGGCGATTTTAAGATAGATTTCGATTTCAAAGGTGTCTTTTATGGTACAAGAAAGAGTTGATTCGTATTTAACGCCCCTACTCTTGCCAAACTAAAAAATCACTGCACTTTGCAGTCATGAGTCTCTAGAAGTTATGCACAAGTTTCAACGCTCCCAAAATACTAGATGAAAACTAAAGTGAACAAATTAGGGATAGATGCACCAGTTAAGAAATTTGAAGACACTTAATTATTAAAACTACATTAATTGACAACCCAAAAAAATTAAGTAATGAAATGATGTACTTACATGTTGTTCGAAATCGTCATTTTAATTCTAAATTATGGCTGCCACATAAATACAAAAAATCGTCATGCTAATTGCATATGTTTAATTATCGACACTTTGGCAAGAGTCGGGGCATTAAAGTAGGAATCAACCCAAGAAACACAACCACGGCAAACTCATGGATTATGATGCACATTCGAAACAATATTTAAAACGGTGAAGTATAGATGTAATATACTTGGCAAAGATTGTAAAATAGTTTTAGTAGGTGATGTGATAGATCGATTCCAAAGACGGGTTTTATGAAACAAGGAAGAAAAATACATTACATTCATGATTAATGATACACTTTCCAACTTAATGGAATAAGGAAGAAAATAGGGGCGACACATGGATTATGATACACTTTTAATATATGGCAGTTTAGAGCGTGTTTAAAATCTGAAAGTGTTTCAGATTTTCTTTTTTGAAAGAAATTTATGTAAAAGAAGAGGGAAAATATTTTATTACTGATGCATTTTCTTTGATTTATCCTTAGGTTACATTTGGTTTTGGTTTCCTTAGAAGATAAAATAGATTTCATACTGTCATAAAAAAAAAACTACAATGGTGGTAATGATTTTAAGCAATTTACAAAAAAAAAAATTAAATTTCAAACCATAACAAATTTTTATTAAAATAACAATTATTAAAAAATAATACAACGTCAAAGAAGTAATTTTCTACAGGAATGGCACAAAGTTCAGGCTTCTTAAAACACCTTACTTAGTAGACTCCTAAATAGATCTGCATCATTTTTGTTGCTGCAATATAAATAAAATTCTGTGATGTATATATATATATATGATATAAAGTATTATAGATATATATCCTAACTAATATTATAAATATGAAAGTGAGTTTGTTTGTTATGCTTTCATATCTGAACTGCTAAATCAATTATGATGAATTCTGGTATAAAGATATGGGACCCTGGAGATGGTTATAGGCTTAGAATTTTAGATTTTTAATTACTTTAATTGTTAATTAAAACCATTTTTACGTTGCCATGTTTGGAAAGTTTCGCCCGTATAAAATGATTCATGTTTTGAGCGAACAGTAATGCTATAACTTCAATGAAGAATCACATGCATTTGCAAAACTTGAAATACCACGGAAGTTATGCCAGGTTTAAGCTAAATCTATCTATAATAAAAATGAATGTTTTCCAGACAAATCTGTAGCATGCAGCACTTTGAAAATTTGAGCATATAAGCCTTGCATGTGAGTGTCGCCTGCACAATATGATTTATGATTTTGAAATAAAGCGGAAATTCTATTTGGAGAATCGTGTGCATTTGAAAAATATGAAATGGCATGGAAATTACTTTAGTTTTATGCCAAATTAAAAAGCATAAGAAAGAAAAGTCCAAATATATATCTTAAAGTTCATAAATTTACAAATCCTACCAATATAAATGTGTACATTTGTGTGTTTGGATGTTTGTGACTGAATCACACAAAAATGGCTGAACGGATTTGAATGAAATTTGGAATGAAGATAGTTTATACCCTGGATTAATATACAGGCAACCCTTCATGCATATAGCGTAAGTAATTCTCTGACAAAGACACTCAAAATAATTCTACTACATTATGGACATTTTATAGCAACTGAACCGATTCTAGAACTTTTTTCACTGATTGAAAGTTGGGCTATTCCTGAATATTATTGTTCGTTTGTTTGTGGATTAAGGCTGATTGACTGCACTAGGGTCCCAGTCCTATATGGGGGAACTTTCTAAGGGATCCTAGCCCGTATAACACGAGGTTCAGGAGAAAACTCCAAACGGCTAAGTCGACAGGCACAACCGGGGTTTGAACCTGGCACTTCCCGCCTTCCAGTTTCAAGGGCAGAACCTCTCAGCCACTTGTGAGGCCTTTGGTATTATAGGCTGCCTTTTATGAAGAATTACATTACGTTCTATCTGTAGCACTGTAACTACTGAACTGATTGCAAAACTTATCACTGATGGAAAGCTACAATATTCCTGAGTATTATAGGCTAAAATTCATGCGTGTAGCATAAATAGTTCTTTTACAGGAACACTCAAAATAATTCTAATATATTACACTCTATGGGTATCTCTGTAACTACAGAACCGATTCTAAAACTTTTTCACTAATAGGAAAGCTGCACTGTTCTTGGTTAACATAGGCTAAAATTTGTGCAAATAGCAAAAATATTTATTTTACAAGAACACTCAAAATAGTTTGCAAATATTGTCGTACCAGTCTATTTGTCAAATGAGTTTCAAAAAATTTAAATTTAGTAACTCTGCATACTCTCTTATTTTAAATGAAGTATACCGTGTATAATACTTCATTTAAAATAAGTAAAAAAGTAAATATTTAAATATAGCCACTTTTGACTATAGAACAAATGTGTTTGTTATTCATACATGCTTCATTCTCCCTGGACCTAATTCTAAAGCTGATGTGGATGAAGTCGAGGGTAGCAGCTAGTATATATACAGGGTGTCCATAATTAAAGTCCCACTTTAAAATGATCAGAAAAGGAAAACTACTGGACCAAATGTTATTAAATTTGGTAATTGTGTAAAGGTGGTCAGGGGAGTTATTATCCGCAGATAAAAGGCTCGAAAATTCAACACCAGGGGCAAGGATGTATTTAGGGGGTCCAACTCCCCTCCCCTGCATGAAGAACATTTTGGAGGGGGTCCAAACGGTAAAAAGGGACACCTGGACCCCCCTCCCCCTTAAATACGTCCTTGCCCCTGGTGTTGAATTTTTGAACTATTTTTTTTTTTTTTTTTTTGCAGATAATAAATCCCCTGACCACCTTTACACAATTACCAAGTTTGATAACATTTGGTCCAGTAGTTTTTCTTTTCTGATCGTTTTAATGTGGGACTTTAATTATGGACAACCTGTATATATTTAATACAATGGTATACTGAGTACATACAAATCTTTTAAATGATTTATAGGAAGGAAAAATATACTCTCTAAAATAAAAAGAGAGAAAAACTACAAGGGCAAGAACAACAAAAAAAATTAAGTATGCCAAATATATTTATGTGTGGGTAAAGTTATTCTATCATATTTAAGACAATAGTTAAAGCAAACTCCATTGTGTCACAAAAATGCCAGACAAACATTTTGTGGATATTTTTCCTTTAAATAACATTTCCATTACTTACGCATGCAAGTAGTGCTTGATCCAAATCTTCAAGAATGTCTTTGATAGACTCAATGCCGATTGAGAGTCTTAATAAATTATCTGTTATTCCAATTTCATCTCTTTGAGCTTGAAGAACTGAAGCATGTGTCATAAGGGATCTATGAAATTAAAAACAAGATTAATTAAGATTTCGTGCAAACATTTATGGATATCACAATGTTACACTATAAAATGAACACAACGAATAAATAATGTATATACAGCAAATCTATTTTTGGAGGATCTCTAAAAACCTATGAGAAAGAAAATATTACTATTATTATTTTGGTTTCTTAAAAACTGAAGGATCCTTTTTTGCAGTGATCAAAACCATTTTAAAAGCAGAACAAACCTTTTTTTTTTTTCTTTCTAATGGCTAGGCCAGCAACCTACTGGAGGCCTGACCACAACAAGGGCTGCAGATGCTGCTCATTTCATTATGGGGTGCCTATTAGGCATGCTGCCCCTATGAGTGTTCTTGTAATTTTGAATAAATTCCAGATGAGAGACTTAGCATCTGAAATTGGCGCCCCACGTTTGAGCAGAGAGGACATTGGAGTCACAAATAGATTTTACATGCACCTCCTATTAAGATACACGATCCCACAGCAGTCCAGCAGAGAGGAATTCTCCCTATCATGCATTAGACAAGCTGGTACTGCTTCACCCAATTTATTGCATAAAATATGTCCTTATGGCAATACAGTTCGATAACATCACACACATATAAGATAAGAAATATAAAAGCAAAGTGATAAGTTAATGTTGAGTATGCTCAAAAAGTTCACCATTGCTCACAATACACGTTTGTACCCATGAGAATAATTCTGCATGCACATTTCTCAGCATGGATGGTGTCACACTATAGCAAGCATCTGTAATACAATCAAGGTAGATCCAATCTAGTAGTATGCGGAGTTGCACAAACATGATCTTTTACATTACTCCACAAGAAAAAATGCAATGGAGTGAGATCCAGCCATCGTGGAGGCCATTCAATACAATCACCATGCCTGATAATTTCTTACAGTATAGTACAACATCACAATCTACAACTGCACACTGCTACATTTCCGAATCGTGAATATGCAAAGTAGAATTGTGTTACATCGATTTCGAACATTCAAAAATATGCAGGGGAAATTTATCTTACACATGTGAACTAAATGTTGTTTTGTATTAATTATCTAAAACTTCTAACACGAAAATTTGCTCTCTCTCTTTCCATTTTTTATTTGCAAAGCCTATCTTGCAAATTTTGCAACTATTGTTAGCAGACCAACCCATATGTTCAAAACCAAGAGCCTGATACAAATAATCATCTTTTCTTTCTGCTGTTCTCTTTTTACTAATATTTATTGGAAATTTTCAGATAAAACTGTTGAATTCCGTGCCTGGGCCCTCAGTTGGGATGCCAGTTTTGACGAGAGTTTTATCACAAGGGGTGGATGTCCTGTATAAAACTTGTTAACAAACTATTGTACATCTCAGCTTATAAAAAAATAATCCATTTATTTACTTGATACAACCAGAACGGTTGATTAAAATTCATATCTCATAATACTTAGAATAGAGTAAGTAGGATGCTGTTAGCTTAAATTTGAGAACAAAACATTATCAAGAGTTTATACACATTTCAAATATCACATAAAAACAAGTCTCATTGGTAATTCACAGCTACCTGATAATTCACAGAGTCTCTATAATATTCCTTACAAAAGCTATTATAACAAATATTAAGATAATGACAAAACATACTTACGGTATTTCCACCAAACATTCGATGGAGCCCAAACTTTCACCTAACGTAAAAACTTTCAAGTTCTTTATAAATTTTTCTGCTTCATGAAGACCACCTTTGATATAGAATGAAACCATACCACTATATCCTGAGCATTGCCTTTTAGCAAATTCATGTTGAGGATGACTTTCAAGACCTAAATTTATATACATAACAGCTCTATAGAATGAAATGGAAAAATTCCAACAACTCATTGAACAGTTTCACATTTAATGCTTTAACTTATTTGCTTTGTGCAGACTAACTAAACTCACCTTACCTGGTTTGCCAATTTATTGAACAGGCATCAAAATTTTTAAATTTCAATTTTTTCCCATTATTTTTAATTATTTAAAGAATATCAATATTTTTCAACAGATGATACAACTTGTCCATGTAACTGAAGTGGTTCTATCTGCTGTCCCACCCCCCACCCCCTTCCTCTTGATTCTTTGTTTTTAATGATCAGAAAAAAAAAAAAATCCCGAAATTTTCACTCCACTCTTTTAAACACAATCGAATCCAAACCATTTTAAACATCAGTGCTAATGGATGAGAAACTATAAAAATACCTTAGATTCTAAGCTATTTTAGTACAGATTGAGAGATGTTTTTCAATTATTTGGATTATATTACAAATGTATTGTACAGTGACCTCAGTTCTGGAGAAATTTTGAGTTCTGTTTGAATTTTTACATGAATGCATGTAAAAAAAAAAAAAAAAAAAAAAAATTGCACCCCCTCTATGTCATACAGGGTTTCGGACCCGAACCCTCTCCCCCCCAAAATGGTTTTTTTTGGGGGGGGGGGGGGAGTGTTATTAAACATTATCACAATTTTTCCTTTCTTTCATTTAAATCATTTGTTTTTTGACATTAAATATATATAATACTAGCTGAATAACATTAATAAAAGTTTATATAATCCATTCAGCAGAAGTCAAAAAGCTTAGCTTGCGAAACTTAAGTCAAAAATTTAGTATGAGTAAAAACCAAGTAAATCATGTACTGAAGCAACTTCAAATTGAGTGTTAAACCTAGCTTAACTAAAATTATGGCTATGCTACTTATTGATGCAAAATTTATTTAAAGTACAACCTAGATTTCCAATTAAGTGAAATTTTTTAAATATACACCCTCTGAATAAGGGAACCTCTATTTAAGGGACAAAATGTCTGGTCCCGTGGGTATCCCTTATTGAGAGGTACTACAGTAGGTCCAAGATTAGAAATGAATTTGTTTTTTTTTTTTAAGTTTCCATCTACGATAAAATGTTCCATACTTTTCATCCTCCCCCCTTTCTTCTCTCTTTTCAAACTTTTTTGGAACCTTTACTGCTTCCTTCAGGCAATATTGCAAACATTGCCAATTATAACTACAGCACTTGAGAATGCTTGGCTCTAAAATTCCAAGACAATGGTACATAATTTTTTTTTTAACTTAATTTCACATACACATGATGAAGCACATATATTGTGAAATGTCAATAAAGCACCCCACCCCCCTTTATTAAATACATCCATGCCCTTATTACATAATCGGCTTCAGCTACTGGCCGAACAGAGAGACTGCAAACAGACCAGCACCTCCGTTAAGGAAAGAGATTAAAGCACAGCATACAAATATGGTGCTAGACTATCTGAATAGGATGAAGTTTCTTGTGTTATTTATTTCATTTATAGTATTTTTCTTTGTAAATATAAATGCTAGTTTGATTTACATTAAATCATACACTGTAATTATTTGAAAATGAAAACTTAAGCTTTCTAAATAACAGTAAACATTTTAAAACAATTTATGGGAAACAGGGGCAGAGATGTTTAGGATATTTTTGGTTACTTGGATGGTGGTTAACCAAGAGTTCCCTGTATTTTTATTTTATTTTTATTATTACAACTTAAAAATATGTGATAAAAATTTGTTTTAAAATCATTTTCATGCCACTTGAGTTTAGCAAGAAAATACTGGTCAAATTCTATAATTAGCTGACTTTTACCATTTATCCACCTTCTACCCAAATACATCCCGATTTTCCTTGAAGATTGAGGGGTGCTTTTGCAGCATTTTAGGGTACTTTTCTAAATTAAGACAAACATTTAGTGAATTTCCTACCTGGAAATAAAACTTTTTCTACGCATTTGTGATTTTCCAAAAATTTTGCTACAGCTAATCCATTTACCATATGCCTTTCCATGTGAACATGAAGAGTTTTTAGACCTCTGATGACCAGGAAACAATCAAAAGGTGATGGAACAGTACCCAGAACTATAAAGACACAGAAATATTGAAGAAATTATCAAACATCAAAAGCTTTTGAATTTTCTATTGCAGCAGAATTAATTAGACTTATTAAAACAATTAAGCAGTATTAAATTAGATTTTCTATTGCAGTCATACAAAACTATGGCTTTTAGAGTGAGTTGTAGCCTTTCTTTCCCTTAGACTCACTGGTCCATAACACTTATCACTGGTCTGTATACATGATTTTAAAAATTTGCAAAACGAAAGAAATCAATTGAGCAATATATACCGATTTCTATTAAGAGCTGAATTAAACAGCTAAATACCTAAAATAAATGAAGGGGGCTATAAGAGCTAAGACTCTGCCTAAGAGAAAATATAAAAATGAAAAATCTCTTAAAAATAGAGAATTGTCAAAATTAATTTTAAAATCTCTTCCATCACCCCCACCCACAAAATAAGTTAGTTTTTTAAATACTTACAGATAGGACATATCAGAGCTCAAAATAAGTTGTGACAGCACAGCAAATGTTGTCAGCTCAGCTCAGCCCAAATATCTATGATGATCAATAGTTCTCCCGCAAGTTTAAAACTTTACTACTTGAGTGATTTTTCATATCTCAGATGTATTTTAAGGATACCTATGAAATTGCAGAATGCTTACAAGAAAAGAGAGCTGTTACTATAACAAGTTCAACTGTATCTGTAGCCTCTAAACTCAAATCCTGGGTGCCCCACTGACCACAAGTACTATTTATTTATCATGAAAAATGTACTACATTCAACAAATCTTTAGCTAGAATATTTCTTGCACAATTTATATGCATGATGTGTGGTTTTCATATTTGCTTTGAATGAACCTACGCCTTTTAAATGAAGTGGTCTAAAAAATAATATAACAAATGCGAGTTGTTTCCATATTATTTGATTTTGGCCCATGTTTCTTGTTCTTCCTAGAAATTTTACACACACCTCACTGGCTGTCTGTTGATTTATCAAACATAAAAAGATTTTATCATAACATATAACTAACTGTACTCCTGTATTACATTCTGTATATTTTCTATTACAATTTTGGAAATTGACAATGAGGTATTTTTGTGTGAGCTTTTCAATAATAGTTGACAGAAACAGTTCTTCAGAGCATTTACCAGTTCCTGTTTTATTAAAACACTGGTGGTGGTTTGTGTTGGTCCCATATAAAATTTAATGAATTACAATCATGAACAAATGCAAAACATGCTAAGTGAGTAATTCATTATTTGATACATGAATTTAAATTATCTGTTAATTTATTATTAATTTTTTTAAACATAACTTCTATGAACACTATATCAGTAGAAATATAAAAATAATTACACCCCCATCCCCAGAAAAAAAAAAAAAAACCCTAAAAAAAAAAAAAGCAGTGTTAGCTTTAAATGTATTTATATAAAAGTACAGAGAAATATTGACTTTAAATACAAACACTTACAGTTTTGAAGGTATTTCATTTGTGCATGAAGTTTCTCATCATTTGTGGCAATAGCCCCCATTACAACATCTGAATGACCTAATAAATGAAAGCAGTGAAAGTAAGACACAAATTTTTATACTGTTCTTTCATTAAAATTCATGAAATAAACTTAACAATTTTGGAAAATTTTTTAGGCAAGGAAAAATAGACTTCTAATTGAGAAGATCAATCAATATTTACTGTGTATTGAAAAAAAAAAAAAAAAAACAAAAAACATGTCATTAACTTATTTTTTTCATCAAAAGCAATTATTCGTAGTTAAATCATCTCAAGCAGGCAGGACAAATGTTATCCCACCACAGGCGCACCTACGGAGGGGGCTATAGACCCTTTAAACCTGGAGAGTTCGATGCAAAAAGCTTTAAAAATTGAAAATTCTCACTAAGGAATTCAAATATTTTGTTTTAAAAAATTGTCTTTGAATGAATGCTAATTCTTTGCCGGGGGATTATTTTAAACTGGGGGATATTAGTTTTTAAATAAATACTTACAGTTAGTGTATAAAATAAAGTTAAACTTGGCTACAACATCAATGAAAAAATTGGATAATTATTTATGACTAACGAGTTATGTGATATTGTGCTTGTGTTCCATGGACAAGTGGTGATGAATATTTTGACGTTATAAGAGAGTTATAACTATAATTGGGGTCCCTATAACAGAGTTCAGCAGTATTTATAACCCCTGCCCCCTAAACCAAAATTCTGAGTGCGCCACTGTAGCCCACTAAGTATGTCCACCCAAACACCTGCGCTCGAGACGGCAATTGTCCCAGACAGTGGTGGATAGTTTTTTTTTTTGTTGTTGTTTCTTTTGTTAGGGAGTGGTAGGAGGTGCTGATTTTTAAGAAAAGCATATTTGACGTAAAAAACCAAATACAATTAAGTAAAACACTGTGATAAAGCAGTGTAAATCCTTTTGGACGGGATTAATTTTCTAAAAAAAAGCTTTATAGAACTCTTTAAGAAACACCTTTTTTGAGGAGCTGGAGCCCTTAGCCTCTCCCATGGTATTTACTTTATGGGATAGAGGTATAAAAGTAAACAGTAGAGAGCCCATCTTTTTTTGTTTTGTTCATGACAAAAGTAGTCTCACTGACATAAAAGAAGTCGTCAATCAGTAGCCATTTTCTAATTTTAGTAGCCAGGGTGTCAACCACAAACACAGCAGAATTAAATTTCAATTGGAGTCAATTTCGTTCGGAAACTCCTTTCCACAGATTCTATTATCAGTACTATGAGAACATCGGAATTACCCATCAGTATGTGAATTCCAATGATTTCACATTCTGATGGGAAGGACTTCGATTGACCAATTGTAGAATGAAAATGTCACCTGCCATGCATAAGCCGCACAATATCACGGCTACCATGCAGCCATGTTAGTTTGAACCTATCGTAAAGAATCACTAAGCACATAGAACCTAAAACATAAATGTGTGAAATCATTAAATATAAAGTAAGAAAGTCATAATAAGTGACATTCATTCTACATTTCCTGCAGGGCTCTACAAAGAAAAAACTTTTGGGGTGGGTAAAAAAAATTTGGAGGGAGTCCAAATGGTGAAAAGGCAGAATTTTTCACAAAAAGACTTCATCATTATTATTTTCTTAATAAAATTCTAAATTTCTTAGGGGAGTCCAGATCCCCTGGTCCACCTCCTGGGTATGGCCTTGATTTCCTGTATCCACTTTTTACTTCAGTTTCCACTAGTTCTCTTGCTGAATTAGAACCTTACTTACGCCGTGGCAAGGTAGCATTTGATGACTGTGCATCAAAGCACTTGGCTCCTGTCTGAACATCGCATGTTCAAATCCACACCCCAGTTACTTTTTACTTTTGTAAATTGTAGAAACTAGAGCATTGCTTCAATGATATATTAATTTAGATATTTTGTGATTATTTTAATATTTAAAAAATACTTTTACTAATTTTTAAGAAGACTTTAAATTTTGATTGTAATTTACTTTTTTATCAGTTTTAAATATTTTTTCATGCCTATGAGCAACTTAGCTTCCTCATCTCTGTTCCAATCTACAAATTTTTTGCACTGTGTAGTTGAGGGACAATAACTTCAGGCACTAGAAATACAGAACTTTTTTGTACCGTTTCACATTTAAGATTAGTTTCAATAAAAACATTTTCGAATTATTTCAGGTATAAAATTTTTGTTTTACAGTATCTATAATTGGGCTGCACTAAGGTATAGTTTAAAAAAAAAAAAAAAAAGATAAATATTTAGGCTACATGAAAAGATTTATGTAATTGTAATATGCTTAAATACAACTTTTAAAACTGCTCTAGACAAATTTATGCAGAACAAATGTAAATGTTTCATTTTTTAAAATATTTTAATAATGGTATTAGTTTTAATTCTTCATGGAAAAAAAAAAAAAAAAAAAAAAAACAGAGTTAAAATATTAAAGAAAATGGGCAATGTTAAAGTGTTAGTAAAAATTAAGAGTATGATTTGAAGTCATAGGAAGAAACAATTTTAATAACAAGACCTGATATTTAATGTAAATATGATTGCTTTTTAAAAAACTTTTTTTTCCCTATGTAATATAGTGCTGTAAAAGTAACGACAAAATGAGTATCCGTATGTATTTGTTACTTAGATGTTCGCTATTCGTTACTCATTACTTTCATTACTACTAATAGAATCGGTAATAGGGTGTTATATGTGCCCCATAACAACACATCTGGGACACTGTTGTTATGGGTATATGCCGCCCATACATAAACCCATAACAAAACCTAACCAAAAAGAATTTTTTTTTAGCGAAGTTGTACAAAGTTGTATTTAGAGCTTATTTTCTCTGATTTACAGATTGTTTTTATACACATTTATGGTTTTATACAATGCTAAATTATCCGAATTACTGAGTACACATAGAAATCTTCCAAAGACATATGCCATTCTTTTTTTTCTCAACCCCCCCTTTTTTAAATTCTGAACGCTGGTTTAACCTGTTCACTCTTATCATAAAAAGTGTAAAGGAAAGCTTGTGACTCGTGTTTTTTTCTGGGAGCGGGTTCTCGAATACTGAGATCCAGGGATTGGGCCATATATATTAAATTCACAGGGCAGGGGATCTCAGTATGATATCAACTACTTTGCGTCTCTACAAGCATAATATCTTTATTATTTGTGAGTTCTTATTTCATATCAAAAACTTCTTTTGCTGGACGATTTTTCGAAGTAAATTAAAAATTACCATATTTTAAATTAAAATTGTTTAATTCAGTGAGAATTATCTATTTTTAAGATATTTCCAGTTCTATTGCTGCACTTTTGGGATGAAAGGGGTTAGCCCCTTCTGTGGGTGCATATATGAGAGCATTCTTTAAACAAAAATTATCACTCCTTTCATACAGAAAGAATGGTTGCACCGGACTATGCGTATTCCATGAGTTCATGGAATAAAATGTACCATAAAATAGGGCAGATGGCCCCCTAAACGCCGACATTTTAGAAACATACTGAACTTTATTGAATTATTTTAATACCAGTGGCTTACGCAGGAGTGGGCATAGAAATCCCAGGTAGCTCCCAATTTTTTATATATTTTTTAAACAATTACTTAAAAAATGTGTTTAGGTTTCCATGCTAAATATTTTTTTTAGTTCCAAATAATATTTTAAATAATAAAAATGTGTGAATTCGTTTTTTTTTTAAGGTGTATTTAAATAATTTGTTATTTATTACTCATATTTCGATTCTAGCTAAAAAAAAAGAAAAAGTTAAGCTCGCAATCCTGCTTCGGAACCACCCTGAAAGAAAGAATTCTGATTGCACCACTATTTAGTACTAAAATGTTAGAAAGCCCGAAATTAGCACCCCTTACTAACATGCTTCTCTTATATGTATTGCTCCTCTACAATTATAAGAACACCCCCTTCCCCCTCTGCAAAAAAAAGTTCAACTGCGCATAAGAACGCACTATACACCGGATCCTATCCCCCCATTGTACGACCCATATCAATAGAGCAGCAGATAGTATATCCATCTCCATAACTGTAACGAAACATACGGATTCTTCCAAACCTCATCAAAACGATACCATTTGGCTCGGCACAAACGAACTGCAACCAGAACATACTACTACTCAAATACCGAAACTGATTTTTCCCTTCAAACAGCGAGAATCCATAATACTTCCGGTATCTAGTAACGGAACGGAACATACTATTACTCAAATACCGAAATTCCTTTTCTCCCTCCGGCAGTCTTGTATTCGAAGTTCGACCTGGTCGATCCGAAATGCACACTCAAAAGTCATTTTCCCCCTTGAAACCGCGATCCGATATCCAGTAACAAACAGAAGATATTAGTACTCGATTACTGGAACCTGTTTCCCCCCTAGTTTGCCTCGCTTGGAAGTCTGTATTCGAAGTTCGAAGCTGCTCGATCCGAAACAGCTTCGGATCGATTAACGAGTAACGATATCAACCGAAAAGTAACAATTCGTTACTTCGAGTCCGAGTGATTATCCGTATCTTAGTACCGAATACATGCGGTTTACTTCAGCTCTAATGTAATATGAGATTTCCTTCATTGTTACTTTTTTTTTTTAATTACTATCAGAGTAGTATTAGCATTATTATGTATAATCTATCAGAGAGTATGCTAAATTTCAATAGGATCTGCATACAAATCAATTCATTGACACAGAAAATGTTTAAAATTATTCTTTAATTTCGAAGGCAATCATCCTGTCCCAAAAATGCTAATGTTACAACTGGAATCAGCTCCATATTGTGCAGGGAAAGAAAGATTCTGATATGGAATGCAGATTTCACTTGCTGTATGCCACATGGAGTTTTAAAGCCATTTATTCCGCTTCGGAATTTCTTTCCAAGCGGAATCAAGAGTTCACAGTAAGCCAAACAGATTTTAATTGGAATTGTAATGTCACTTGGTCCAAATTCCAATCAGAATCTTATTCTGCTGAGTTGGTGGTACAGACCCAGAATAGTAGCTTTTTTGCATGATTTTTGTAGTTAAGAAATAAATGCATGTCATTTAGCTTGGTTTAAGAAGGAATGAATAAATTGCAATCAATAAAATTCTGATTGAATAAACAGTTGACAAAAACCGAAATCTGATTTTCAAATTAGGCCCCTGGAGAAAGGTACAAGTCTCGAAAAACTTGAAAATAGTATGAAAATGATGTTTTTTATTCAAAAAAAGTTGCCTTATTTGAATAAAAAAAAAAGTCAAATTAATAACAAAAGTCATGGTGGACACCCTGTTATAGGAGTAAGGTGTTGAGCTACTAGCTGTGTTGCAGCCTCTCGATTCCAATGAAACCTATTTTTCTCTTCGGACATGGGGATCTTAATGAGCTCAATTACCTTCAAGCAATTAGCATGAAGGGAGAGGGGTCAATCACCCAATGCTAATCTTCAGAACGCTGTGACAGTTGTGGTTCCACACCTGACTCCTGGTAACTGTTGTCAATGCCAAAACAAAGGGATGGCCTCTCTAAGTGTTTACTTTATACATCTGTGGGATCTGCCCTTAGTCCCAAAAATACTATTCACATTTCCAAACAGGTGTTTTTTTTTTTTTTGGAAAGGTTTTCTTCTTCATGAGTAACCTTTTGTTCATAAGGGTGAGAAACGTCTGGTGACTAGATAGCTTTTTCTTTCCACAATATACCAGAAAATCTAAATAGAGGAACAAAAGTACTCTTTACTATGGTACATTTCTAAAAACTGGGAAGGGGGTACTGCTTCTGCTAAATTCTTTGTCAGACGAAATGTAAATTTTTACTCTGAGCATGGTGGGCTGTATGGTTAAAAAGCATTTTAAGATTAATAATATATCAATCAATAAATGGCCAATTCATGGCATTGCATGTGTGCTACAGTGTGGCATTGCAGTTTCAACAGTAGCACATGACTTATTCAAAAATTAAAATATTTGAAATAAAAATAATGTTATTTCCAGGAATTCTGAGAAAATCCTATGTCCATGAATAAACCTTTAGCATTGAAAAGGAAATAAAAAGAGAATATTGTAGCTAGTGACTTTAAAATTGTCTGGGAAGAACAATTTTGGTTTATTCATCAAAATACTTCCAAGCTTGTATGCTTGATATGTGAAAATTGTGCATCATTGCCAAAAAAATTTAACCTGGATCAACATTTCAAGCTACTAAGCAGTCAATTGCAACAGCAATAAAACCCAGGTTAGTAATTTTGTTATATATGTCATTTAAAATTGAAATTACCTATACATATACAAGAAATCTGCTATTCGCATAAAAATCCCATAATAAGCCTACAAATAACATTTTTTTGGAAGTGGCACATATAATTTATTTCAGGATAGTGGCACTCTTTCCAAACAGTTTAACCTAAGAAATATTGCTAATAAAATATACAGTGATTTATAAACCATTAAAAGATATATTCTGAGAATAAATGTTATCTACCATTCATATATTTTGTCAAAGAATGCATCACTATGTGGGCACCAAGATTCAATGGTTTCTAGAAGGGAGGAAAATGAAAGGTTATACAAGTAGAAGCAATTTTGAAATAAAATTATTTAAAAAGTCAAAATTGTGGCATGAAAATTAATGGCAATGACAATAAAGCTATTTAATTGTTAAAAAAATATTGATACCTGAAAATATGAGGACATAAATGTATTGTCAACCACTGAAATTATACCAGGATGACTTTTTAATAAATCTGACACCGCTTGTATGTCAACCAGTTTCATAGTAGGATTTGTAGGAGTCTCAATCCATATCATCTGCAATAAAATGCAATTTTAAAAAATTAAGGGACATACTAGCACATAAAATTCAATTAAAATGTATAAGAATAATCCTTCCTTTATAGTGAATCTGCACCAAAATTAATCTCTTAATAATAAATATATGTATATAAATGTTTGCTGATTTTTATGAAACAAGCAGGTAGCAGAATTTTCAGTATCAATCTGCAGTTCATAATCAAAATTGCTGGCCAGCTTTTGTTGAACCTCCTGAATGTTGAATCTGTAGTTAGCATTGCTGCCAAAGTCTATGAACCACAGAAGGACTGACATTTAAAGATCTGGCCACTTGTGCTTTGTCCTGCCTCTACTCTTCCAATAACTCTCTATTGCAGTTTTTTAGACAAATGATGCCTGGAAGTCATTCTTAAGAATTTGGCTATTCACGATTTTTCACCTTACAATCACAGCAAAAATTAGAGACTTTATTTAAAACATGTCATTTTATACACCTAGCAAATTATTTATTCTGGTTGCAATACCACTAATTTGGAAATTGCAGATTTACTCAGCAACATTTATTTGAGAATATATTCCAATTTAATACGAGCTGCCTAATTTTTTAGAGAGTTATTGTTATTTTTGAGGTTTTTCCTTAATTTTTGGAAACCAGTGAATTGAATATTTATGATCTGAAAATGCATTACTATAAAACTGAAAAAGTTATCCTAATTTTATTTTTTAAATCGGTCATAAAAATAATTTCCATTTTCAGCTACAAATGTTATGTCACTTGGATTGACCCTCACTTATATAAATCAATTACTTACAATCAAAATTTAATTACTTTATAAATTTGTTATATTTTCATATATAATTATGAAAATATAACAAATTTATAAAGTAATTTAATTTAATTTAATGCATTATAAACATGCAGTGCAGCTCAGAATTGGATATAGATCAAAATACATTTTCCTTACTTTTGTATTTTGCTTGATGGCATTTTTAACATTTTCAATATTTCTCATATCTACAAAAGAGACTTCAATTCCCATTTTTGTAGCACATGTACGAAAGTATCTATTCGTACCTATGATAAAAAGAAGAAACTAAGAATAAAAATAAGAAATACATCAAGTCACCAAAGATGATTGATAACACTGAAAAACAAATTTTCTGCTACTTAATATACATTGGGTGTTTTTTATAATTTCAGGGAGCTGAAAAATTCTCACCAAATACAGCAAATATCACAAAGCGGAGTTCAGTTTTGAGAACTTGTTTTTTGATGCAAAAAGTCAACTTTGGCAACTTTTGACATATGCTGCTACCCACAAATATTTCCAAGCTATACCATTATTCCCATAAAAAAATAGCAGGGTTTGGCAAATTCTCACCAAATATAGAAGGTATCACCAAGCAGAGTTCAGTTTTGGGAACTTATTTTTTATGCCAAACTTGGCATTGTCAAGAGTAGCCAACCTTGGCGACTTTTGGCATTAAGACCAGCACCATTACTGAAAACCCTTTAAGCAATGATTTAAAAGAATTGATTTTTCTGATTTTAGAAATGATAATATCATGAGAACAAGACCAAATTAATATGGGCCAGCCCTGAGCTTTCCAATAAAAAAAGAATTTTTGAAATTGGTCCACACAGCAAAATATATATAGTTTATAATAATTACATTTTGCATAATAATAAATTATACAGGAAAGTTTTAGGAATCCACCAGGGTGGATCTAACTCTAGTTACTTAGCAGACCTATATTTATATCACTATGAAAAAAATTACCATAATCAATCTCTCATAATATATAGGTACCTAGATGGCATAATAAATTTTCTAGAATTGCAAATTAAAATTAATGACGATAAGAGTATTTCATTCAATATATTTAATAAAAGAGATGAGTTTAATTTTCATACATTTACTCATTTCTCTTCCTGTATACACATTTCTGTTTTTAGAAATATAATCAATAACCATAAATATAGAATAGAGTCTCAATGTACCAACAGTTTTAAGGCTAATAACTTAACACATATCCATATAAAATAGCTCAAAAATATCAATATCCTGGTAGATTTTTAAAATCATTAATATGTCCTGTATGTGCTAAGTAATTTTGTATGTCCAAATAAGAATTTTTGGACTGACAGGATGAGGATGGATGATGGTTATTAACAATGCTTAAAATAACTATATATATAAAAAAATTAGAAGATTTGTTGAACACTGGTATTTTTTTTTTTACTTACTGATCCAGATATAAGCCATACTAAGTGCATTGTTACAAATATATTATTGAGTAGTATACGCACTAACTTAATATTACTTTTTTTTATTACCTACTATTGCTATTATTATTATTAATTTTAAATATCTTTTTTGTTTATTTTTTGCTTAATTTCACATACTGAAAAACAATATGCATTCATTTTTTAAATTTAATTAATTATTTTTTTTATTTTTATTTATTATTTTTTTATATATATATATTCCTTTTGTACTCTTTAGCTATTTAAGCCAATAATTGTTGCTCATTGGTTTGCTATGCAAGATTTTTAGTATTTTACACTGGCCTCTCAAAAAGTCAGGTTTGGAAAATCCTACAAGAATCAGGCGCTTATCCATACTGACCAATGCCTCAGCAGGTTTTACTGGATGGGGATACCGAGCAACGCTATTCATGGTGCAACTTCGTTATGAATCAGATACAGTTCTAGCCAACATTCTTGGCAGATGTAGTGTGGATGGACGAGGCATGCTTTTCACGAAATGGCATGTACAATAAGCAACACACCTATTACTGGGCGCTGGAAAATCCTAGATGTTTTATTGATGTTAGACATCAAGTGAGGTTTGGTATGCAATTTACAGTAACAAGTTGATCGGTCCAATATTTTACGATGGTACCTTAACCAATTAGCGCCCAACTTTTTTCAGCACATTCTCAATTTATGATGATGACAGAAGTGATAAATAAATTTCCGACATTGTGTGGTATGAAGAATGTAAATCTTTTTCTGTAATTTTTAATAAGACAGGGAAATATTCTCATTTAAACTTGTTATCGCTGAGTATTTTGTGGAAATCAGATTTATTATTCAAAAAATTAAACTAGGAAAATAAACTAATGCTTAAATATTTGAGTGACTTACAAATTTCGTGACGATCTACAACTAGATCGCTGGGCGTTAATGAGTTAACAGGCACACAGTATTTACAACTGCTGCAGAATGTAAGGCCTGATTTTGTGGAGAACCTGCCAGTGTTTAATCTTAGGAATGTATTGTTTCAATATGACGGAGTGCCTGCTTATAAGACATCTCCAGTGAAGCAGTACCTCGTCACCGAATTCGGGAACCAAATAGTAACTGGGTATGGCAGTTTTGAAGAATGGCCTCCACCAGTGATCGCGATAATGCCTCTAGATGCATATTTCACGCTTTAGAAATTCAGAATACGCCTTAAAAATTTCGGAATGCGTATTTTTACGCATTGCTTTTCTATATAAAATTAGGTATATTTTGATAAATAATTATGATTTGCTGATTTTGAATTTTAAAAAATCGAATTATTGCACTAGTTTTTGTTGAACTGACATTTATGTACCTAGACGTATAATCAGTTATTTATGTGTCAAATGCAATTTAATTATGTATTTGAATATTTAGCATAATTGTTCGTTGCTTTAATTACTCCTTTGGAAAAGAAAATACTCTCTCCAAAAAGGTTAAGGAGTATTTTTACTCTTCTGAAAAAATCCTAGATCGATCACTGGCCTCCACATTCTCCTGATCTGACTCCACTGGACTTTTTTCTGTGGGGATACCTAAAACACCAGGTATATGCGACCCCTCCACAAACATTGCAAGAACTTAAATGACGCATTATGGAAGCTTGTGCCAACGTGTCACCCTCTATCTCCAATGCGAGCAATGAAAAATTCAAACGAGGGTCCAAATGTGCATTGCAGCTGACGGTGTGAAGTTTGAATATCTTAAATAAAGATATATTGTCATAAATAATTATTTTCTTCTTTCGTTGATTATTTTTTTTACCTTCGCAGAGTAGGGAATCACAAGTTACAAGTGCACGTTTTAACCATTTTGTTTTCACATCCATTCCAATAAGGTGTCTTTTCATACTAAATCGATAACACTCTACAACTTTGTAATTCACTTTTTTCCCATATCTCGTACCATTTTCGAGATAAACTTTTAATAAACTTAAGATATTTAATGAGGAACAGTAGCCTTGTATCCTAGTGCTAATTAACAAGAAAAGTTAAATGTATAAAAGCATACCTCCATACAAGTCATCAAAACAAACAACATGATCTCCAGCATTCAAAAGATGAGTTACAGACACGGTAGCTGCTAATCCAGAAGCAAAGCACAGTGCTAGAATAAGCGAAAGATAATTAAAGAAAAGTATTGCTGAATTTATAATTTTAAGATAAGGTAAATAATTATTAATAACATTCCATATTAGATCTCATGTCTGTTGCATATTTTATTACGATACAGGTAAAGCATTGATAAGTACAATTTTAAAAAACTAATATAGAGACCTCTCACTTATGCGACTCTCTCAGTTACATGCTGAATTCACAGGTCCCACCCATGCTTTATAGTGTTCATAACTTAGATCCAGTGAGGGCACCAGGGGGCCATACCACCGTGAAATGTTTTTTTGTCATTTGAAAAATTACGCATTCTCACTTAAGTCAATTTCATTTACATACAGCAATAATTGCACATGTATTAATAACTAATCATAACAGGGTGGTTACAGAAATTCAGAAATAAAGTTCCCTGATTTTTCCCTGATCGCCACAGATCCGGTGACGATCAAAATTATTGTGACAGTAGAGAACTTCAGAGTGGAATAAGGATACAAGGGTCACTATCCCATAAAATTCTACCAAGTTGGTAAAAAAGGCAATCACCAATCGACCACTAGAAGTAACGAATCATTACTTTTCAATATGATTCGTTACTGAATCAATCACCCAAATACAGAAGTTTTGACCCAAAATGAGTACATCGTACTTGCATTCAAGATGCCTGATTAATTCACATGTCTATATGAATCATATGTCTGGTTTCTTGTATGATCATATCTTGGTATGAGTCCAAATACCCATGGTTTTGGACTCATATAGTGCCTACATCACTTAGATTTGTAAAGTATCTGCATCAGTTGAATATTGAATGATCCACGAGTCAGATGCTGATCTACAACTAAAAACAGTGTCTTTCACTAGATAAAAACAAAAAGTTCCCTGATTTTTTGGATATTTCTATCAAATTCCCTGATATTTCCAGATGGATAAAGTACCCTGATTTTTCCATGATCTGTTGCCACTCTGCATAACATAAAAGAATGGATCACTCATATTCAAATGTGTGCTGTAAGCTAACTCATTTCTCAGAACAACTACATACTTTTCAAGACATCAATGTCAGCCAATGAGATCTCCGGGAAATCTCATTGGCTGGCAATTTAGCATTTTTAATACTAGATTTAGCATTTTTTACTGTGATTGAGTATAAAAAAATTCAATCTAGCATTTAGCAGGAAAATTAGCATTAAAACAAACTTACAAGGGGAGGCTCAGACGTTGGGGTCACTGATTTTGATGAAATGTTGGTGGGTTATAGGTGACCCATAGTAAAGTAAAATGCTAAAATATTAGCTACCAACTCTCACTTATTTTCGAGAAAATTCCATTTAAACATTTGATACGTTCTTATATACTAATTATTTGACAACTCATTTACGTTCTCTGTGGTGCCGTGGTTCGGTATGGAGCCAGAGATCAGAAGGTCCCAGGTTCAAATCCAACTGTGTTCTCGATTTTCCATTTTTTTTCTTTTTCCCTTAAAAATTCTTATAATACAGTTTAAAATGATTAGAAAATTGACGTGATTTATTGAAATAACATTATTTCTATAAAATAGAATTGAATAACTGCAAATGAAAGTGATGAAAATGAGAAACATTATTCATGAATCACTTTTCGAAAAATATTTTGCTACTTTTCAGATGAGCACTTGAGGAAGGGTGATATTTGTCCTGAAAACATGCAAAACAAATTGTCTGGACACTTGCTACAACATATGAAATAAATATTTTTGTCTTCACATCGTATTTTCATATCTGCTTGTGGGAAAAATTTATTTCTGCTTTCATCAGAAAATTTTGTTGATGTCAGAAAATAATGGTGGTGATAGCTGAAAATACATGACTTGAATGAATTTTGATTGCATCTTCTCGGGTTCCTATTTCCCGTTCATTTAGCATATCAATATGGAGAATTTTGTAACTTTTAATTAATTTTTTGTTGTTGGGGTGGGGTCAGTGAAATTACACATCACAGGGTTGACAAAGCGATGTACATTTAGGTGGAATTACTTTTAGAGGCAAGGTGAATTACTTTCTTGTCATACAAGTATTTTGTTATGAATATCTGGATTATTATTATTATTAATTTCGTTATCTACTTCAAATGAAGTTTGATAAATTTAAAATTAAATGTGTTTTACATTCTATATCAAATCATAAATTTTTTAATCATATAAAAAATTTCACTTATCGTTTATATCGAATATTGGATCTCCAGTTTTAATTACATGTGTGTAACATGTTTTAGCTGAATGAAAAACTTAAAACAATAATTGCATCATTTAAAACAAAGTAAGAGGCAAATCCTTATCATCCGTTGCGTCCTAAAAGTATTGGTAAATTATCAATTCTATACACAAAACACAATATAACTGCAGTTTTACAAAATAATTCTCAGTATATTTCTTATATAATCATTTTTAGCTGTATTATATATTCTTAAGGAGAAAAAAAAACTAGAGCACCGAGTTGGATTCGAACCTGGGACCTTCATTATCTCCGTCTCCATACTGAACCACGGCGCTACAAGAAACACAAACTAATTGCCAAATAATTAGTATTTAACAATGTGTCAAATGTTTAAATGGAATTTTCTCGAAAATAAGTGAGAGTTGGCAGCTAATATTTTGGCATTTTACTTTACTATGGGTCCCCTATAACTCACCAACATTTAATCAAAATCGATGACCCCAACGTCTGAGGCTCCCCTTGTTAATTAGCATTTTTATATACAAGTTTTTAATACAAAATTTCATTTAAAGAGACAATAATCATAATAATAAATGAAAATTTATTTACTCATAAATGGTTTTAAACATGTAAATTTGGGCACAGTTTTTATAATTAGAATTGTTTTGATAAGAGAAGGGGAAAAGTAAAACAATAGTATGTGGTAATGCTCTGCAGAAATCTATTGTTGTTGTTTCTTTAAAATTTCATAACTTAAAAAGATTTGCCAGTGACAGCTTGAAAACCTGCAATCTTATAAAACAACAATAGGTGATTAAAATATTTAAAAAATCAAGAAAAACAAACGAACATGTTTTGAGATATTCAAGGTCAAAGGTCAAGGGACCTAGATATTTATATTTCAGTTTTGGCATCATGTTACATACCGCTGGAAAGCTCACACCAAGAGCTTTAAAATGAGTCCTTATTCATTTCAGTAGCACAATTAGATCAGAAGTTATAGACTGTCTTATGAGGTAAAGTATTTCATTTTTTTAACTTTTTAAAAAAACGAGGTAAAAATCTTTGATATTTGGCTACAGGTCATAGTGTACAACAACTGTGCCAAGTTTTAAAAAAATCGGTGGGGATTTGGGTTGTGAGCTGTAATGATTTGACATGGAATGACCCAGGTTCAATTCAATGGGGTTCTACTGTACCATGATTGTTATTACCAAATCAACGATTCAGATACTCACCATACTTTGCACATTCTAAGGCTGCTATACATTGTTCTAAACATTGTCTTGTTGGGTTTCCGCTTCTGGAATAATCAAATCCCTAGACAAATATTAAAAAATAAATAAAATTAATATATGCAGAAACAGGTTTATACCAATTACATTATCTATTAAAATCTTTCATTATAAAGGAAAATTTCAGTATATAACTGAGTTTCAAATTCTCTGATTAGACCTTTTACTTAACATTTAGAAGAAAAGGTTGACCAAACATTTTAATACATACAGTATTAGCCCAAATGTAATGCAACACCGAATGTAACACAGCCCCGTAATATTTTATCAATATTATTAGAAAAATCATATTTAGACCTCAAATTCAGCATGTCAGGTTTTTAACAGGAAGAGATCAGTCAAAAAATAGCACGTTACTTTTTGGGCTAATATAGTAAATTATGTTTTATATTTACTATTTTTTAATGCTACAATATGCAACAAGGTTTTCACTCACTTGTTCAAAGCAAATTTAAGACTAATTTAGTATAAATTTAACACATACGTTTTCTTTTTGTTAGTTTTTTTTTTTTTTTTTTAATTCTTTCTGTAAGAGCATTTCACAAGTGTTACAAAATTTACTTTGGAAACAGAAATACTCTTAATACACTAAAACTCATATTTTAACTGAATTTATGAATGAAACTGAATTGCAGTTTATTTTAATTTCACAAGTTCATACAGTCTATATTTTCATATTTACTCTCAGTGATTGATTATTTCAAAATAAATAAGCCAAGCCACAGCATTCAGGTCTGATGCCTAACAATAGCAAGCAACAGCAATTCTCAACTCAACTTGACTTAGTTTTCAATTATCCGAGATTGGGGAAGGAGCGAAAGGAAAATATTACTTGATTACAGTGTGCTTCATTAAATCTTGTAATTGTTTGCATTTTAATGCATTATAAGACTTAATCTTACTTTTAGCAGCTAATAAAATGAATACATAAAGGCATAATTCAAAACCATACAAGTAGTATGATGGGTTCTTATAAAAGATGGTTGCAAGGAATGATTTTTGTTCTGCATTTTTTCAGATGGCTGTTGTCACACAGTGGTGTACACAATGGAGGAGTCCAGGGAGTACAGGCCCCCTCTATAAAAATTATCAATGTAGCTTTGTTAAATGAATGTGTGGTTTTCTCGAATTTCATGGCTTTTAAAATTCTATTTTAGTTCTATTTAAATGATATTCTTACTTTTAACAAAGATAAATAATTACATAGTTCAAAACCAAGCAAGTAGATTGAACTGTGGTAAAATTAATAAATATCCAGTAACTTCCTTATTGAACTGGTCTTTTGATATGTGAATATGATCTAGAGATTTAAAGCTTTTTTTTTTAATTATTTTTTAAAGGAAAAGTTTTTATGGAAGGTGTTTACAGAAAACGGTTTTTGGGGGGCATTTTTCTCAAATGTCACAGATTATGTTGGCTGGACCTCCTCCACCAGAAAATCATGTGAGCACACCAGCTTGATCATTATACTACAGTTTTGCGAAAAAATAATTTTCTTCCCTTGTTTCTACTAAACAAGGAACTATAACAGATAAAACACATATAAGTCAAAAATTACTTAGTAGACATGTAAAATCTTTTTTTTTTTTTCTTATGCCCAGATTTTTTAAATTTAAACTAAAAGACTTTCCAAGGGGCTAGGGAACTCCTGTTTGATTATATTTTTATTAAAACACATAATTTTTTATTTTGAAGTAGACTGATATGAAGATTCATCTTATAATCCAGTGATCACTGCGATTTAAATGAAGGAATAGCTACTGCAAACAGACATAGGGAAAATATATTTACGACGAAAAAATATTTTTTAATCAATCAAAACAAATTAAAAGTAAATTAAAATTACGGCATGCTGTCCGGGTGCCTCTTGCTGAAATGTGGTCGACAGAGATATGGGAGGGATGATAGCTCTGTGAGTCCATTTCGTCGGGTCTTGGCCGGCATGGATAGCTCTGGTAGCGAAATCCCACTCTTGCATCATTGTCCTCAAAGAGTATTTCTCCAAGAAAAAGGATAGATGTCACACGAACTTTCTTTAAAAAGCCTTGGTTCTACAGTAAGAGATAAACAGATAAAACACATATAAGAGATAAGCATTCTGGCGATCATCAGAATTACAATCGCTATCTTATTCTTCGATAATAGCACGTGTGTTCAGCTAATCATGACAGACAGCTTGGCAGCTGTTACTGACACACGTATCTGCTAAACCAGAATATAACATTAACTTATCAGGGATAATTCTCAAGGGAACGCTAACAAACCATTATTTTTTTACTTACCAAAACAGACAACTACAGCAGAGCAGACAGCTTACTTTACTTGCGTGCGCCTAAGAGTAGGAAAGTCTGATCATCTCATCTGGCTCTGGCTGGCGCCGGCTGTGCGCACACATGTGCAAACATCCGATCCAGGGGGAGGGGAGGGACGGGGCACTCTGGACCTTAATACCGCACCCGCACAGGCCGAGGCATCCGATAGCAAAGCTCTGATATCGGATGCCTCGCCTAGGCAAAGAATATAAATAACCACTGCGGGGCCCCAGGGCGGGGCCACCACCTAGGGGCCCCAGAATAATTAATATACTTTAGGTTCTGTGTTCTTTAAAAAATTGTGTTATACAATACTAAAACTTTGATAGCTCTGAAAATAGATAAAGAAATGCACTTTGACAACACAAGCCACTAAGCAAAGGATTTGTTTGCATTGTATTCAGGGATGAAACAAGCGTCATGTTAAAATCGGAAGTCTTCCACCATGGAGTATTTATAGATGCGACGTCATTTAATTTTAAAACATAACTTCTACATTAAAAATTTGAGAACTTCAAAAATTTTGGGGCAAAAGAGTAAGGGTGGCGCTAGTGGGGGGGGCGGTCCGGGGGGGACATATGCCCCCCCCCCCCCTGTCGGGGCTATTTGCTTAATTCGTCGGGGAACTTTTTAAGATAAAAAAATTTCAGAACGACACAGTCGAATTTTAATTTTAATTTCGGAAAATTAAAAAATTATTAATGGAGTTATTTAAACATACGGAACTTAAACGAAGTGTTGGTGAAAGCAGTGCCGGCCACATGGATAGGGGGATGGGGGTGCTGCGGATGCAAAGCACCCGGGCCCCGGCTTCAGAGGGGCCCCTAAATCAAAAGTAGCTCTCTCTATTTTTTTTTTTTTTATCTTACATTTAATCTAATCTAACAGCTAGAAATTTCAATTTCATTAAAATATGTTAGTTGAATGAAAGTATTGCTACTCGGCATCTTCAAAAGTTAAAACATCATTAAAAAGAGGTCCTTTTCTACTGGGTTCAATAGGATATCCCATATCACTTCTCTTTCACCTTTTTTCAAAGGAGGAAAAAACATCTGGACCCCAGGACTGGAGGGTGGGCGGAAAAAAGCGCACCGGAAAAAAGAGCACCAGAAAAAAGCGCACCCGCAAAAAAAGCGCACCGGAAAAAAGCGCACCCGAAAAAAAAGCGCACAATATTGAAGGGGTTTATTTTTTTTGGATGTGGGGGGTGGGGGGTGGCGCTTAAAATTAAAAAATGTAAGGAAGGAGTGGGCATCCGAAAGAGCGCCTTTTGGTGAAGTGAAATTTTTTTAAGTATTTGATTTTTTTTTTTGTATCATTTTTACACTAACATGGTTCATACTCTGAATGCCCCCTCCCCCAATAGAAACCCCCACAATTGACAACTGGGTTGTCAAGGAGTTTGTCAAGGTCACGTTCACGTATTTCCAAGAAGCACAAATAGAAATAAAGAAATAGCCCCGGGAGAAGAGGGTAGACAGTGTGAAGGCGTATACTCTCTTTCTTCGTCGCGCGTTGATGAATGACGGATAACACATCCGGTCACTAAAACTCGGGGTTAAAACGGGGGTTGGGATGGGTGAAGGGGTTCTTCTTCCGAAATATCCGAATACATCTACAGAATGGATGAAATCATTTTTATCAAAACAAATAGAGAAAAATCTATGGCAGTGCTGAAATGATTGGGGGGGCACGTATCTCCCTATGCCGCCCCCCCTAAATTTCGCACCAAAATCAGTTAAACAATAATTTGTTTAACTGATGATTACTGAAGTTACCTGATAATTTGGTTAACTGATAATTTGTTTAACTGATAAATAACTTTTGATTCAGGTAGTACTTTACACTACATATTCAAAGAGTGCTGCACCTCCCCCCCCCCAAAAAAAAAAATATTAAATAAATAAATCCTAAAGGGTAACATTTTGTTTTATTATGCATTTTGTACAGGTAAATTGAGCTTTTTTAAAAATTAAACCAAACTGAAACTGATTACATTGCTTTAGGGTAAAAGTTTGCTTTAATGTACAACTTGTTTAGGTCAAATAAGCTTTATCATTAAAATTAGCCCTTTCCACACATTTTTTTTTTAAATTCGTGACTGCACACAAAATTAATGTAATTATTATTAACATTAATTTACTTTTCTCCAGTCGTATATAGAGTAGTAAATTATTTTCGTCCTTTTTACTGCCACACTTTTTATAAAGAAGTAAGGAGTAGCATAGGTGGATACAATTGTAAAATAAAATAATAATTAATTTTATTGACATTTGAATAATTCATTTTAAATACACTTTTTATATATTTGAAACAAACCTATGTATTCACTAATTACGCCTTCTCTTGTGTGAACTATGGCAAAAAAAAGGGGGTTGGTTGGTTGGTTGGTGTTTATTGGCACAAGGTCCAAAAAGGACATGCTGCGCCAGACAAGAAGTTAAAATCATATCATGATGTATTCAGATAAAAAGGTACCACTAAATCTAGTAAAAGCTAATTGTAAAGACTAAAAAGGTAAAAAGTAAAATTCAAAAAGTGTCAAAAGCAGATAAAAAGTGAATTAAAGACATTTGGATGGGGGTCCCATCCAGATACAATTCAGACAAGTGCAGACACTTTACACCGAGAAAAGAATGTTAGCCTGTTGAAGGAATAAAAACAAGTGATGGTGAGGGGTTTCACCCAAAAGGTCGTCAAGTCTGGGATGAGAACAATTAAAATAATTTAGGTAAAAGGTTTTAAAAGCAGAGCAAGAGGTTAAAAGATGATGAATAGTAAGATGAGTATGACAATGAGGGCATTCTGGAGGCGGTTCACCAAGTAGAAGGTACTTATGGGTAAGCCTTGTATGGCCAATGCGAAGACGAGTCAGAATAACATCGTGCTTTCGGTATGGTTGAGTGGACCAGTGGGTAAGGGCCGGCCGGATAGAGTGAAGTTTGTTTAGGGTTTCACCGTCCCATATATGATTCCAAGTGCCTTTTGTTAGGGAAGAGATGCCAGATTTTATATCAGTATAAGGTAGATCGCAATTATATGGGACAGTAGAATGCCTGGCCAAAGAATCAGCTTTCTCGTTTCCAAGAATCCCAGTATGGCTAGGTACCCAGCAGTAGAGGATGTTGTATCCACGGTTCATGAGTCCCTTGTGCATGCGTAGGACTTTTAAAATATAACTATGAGTGAGGGCGCCGGATTTCAGATTCTCTAATACACTTAATGAGTCAGAGTAGATGATGAAATGTTTGGTATTTGTTCTCGAGATGTAAAGAAGGCTTTCATAAATAGCTATTAATTCGGCTGTAAATATGGAGCAAAATGAAGGTAGGGTGTAGTTGTAAGAATGATTTCGATGTACATAAGCAAAGCCAACGTGATTAAGAGATTTTGAGCCGTCAGTATATAGTTCGTCGAAGTTTCTATATTTGCTTTTATGGTCTAGAAATAACTGTTTATATATTATGGGGTCGGTGTTTGGTTTTGTGAAGCCTTCGAATGGTTGTAGGTAGGGAATCTGCAATTTGGTCCATGGTGGGACTTCATGAAATGAACAAGTAGATACTTTAAGATCCTCCAAGTGGGTACCGACTACACTCCTACGGATCCTAAGTCCGAAGGGGGGAGTGCAGGAAGGGCGATTTGCATAAAACTGGTCCAGTTGGGTATCTATGAAAGAATCCTTTAAGGGATGTGAAGAATGAGAAAAGATGCGAAAATAGGTATTCAATGACAATTTGTGGCGTATGAGAGTGAGAGATGGTTCATGGCAGGTGACGTAAAGGCTATGTACAGGTGATGTCCTAAAAGCTCCAGAGCATATGCGTAGTGCAGTATGATGCACGGTGTCAAGTTTTTTTAGCATTGATTTAGAAGCCGATCCATAAGCGCAGCTTGCATAGTCCATTTTGGAACGGATGATGGCTCGGTAGATCCGCATGAGAGCATCCCGCTCGGCTCCCCAAGAGGTATTGGTTAAAACCTTTAAAATGTTCAGTTTTTTTTCGCATTTTCTACGAATGTCAGAAATATGATTAACAAACGTAAGTTTTTTGTCAAAAGTTAGGCCTAAAAATTAACAGAGTCCTTGATAGTGATTTTAGTATGATGGAGGTAAAGTTCTGGATCCGGGTGGATCCCACGCTTCCGGCAGAAGTGAGTAAGAGTTGTTTTTTCTGCAGAAATATTATACCCATTGGTGTTGCACCATTTTTGGATGTGATTGGTAGTGGTCTGAAGCTGCCGTTCTATGTAACGCATGTCTTGCCCCTGACAGGAGATCTGTAGATCATCAACATATAGGCTACCGTGTACTGTCGGAGGGAGCTGGTTAAGGATATTGTTGATTTTTATAGAAAAGAGGGTGACGCTAAGGACAGAGCCTTGTGGTACACCCTCTTCTTGTTATCTGAAAGGGTGCCCTTGATGCGTACTTTGAAGTTCCGGAGTGAGAGAAAATTTTTGATAAATATAGGTAGGTTTCCACGGAATCCCATATTGAAGAGATCACGCAGTATGCCATATCTCCAAGTGTGGTCATAGGCTTTTTCAATATCAAAAAATATTGACACAAGATGGTTTTTTCTTAAGAATGCGTTACGGATTTGAGTTTCTAAATGTAAAATGTTATCAATGGTGCTTCTGCCTTTGCGGAATCCACTCTGGAAAGGGTGTATATGGCCCTCAGTTTCTAAAACGTATACTAGACGAGTATTAATCATTCGCTCCAGAAATTTGCACAGACAACTAGTTAGGGCTATAGGACGATAGTTATTTGGATTAGTGGTATCTTTTCCAGGTTTGGGTATGGGGATGTCCATTGCATTTCTCCACTCCAAGGGAAAGGCATGCTCATTCCATATTCTGTTGTATAGCTGTAAAAGACTAACTAAAGAATCACAGGAGAGATGTTTAAGCATTTCATGAGTGATGCCATCAGGGCCAGGGGATGTGTTTGATGACTGTCTTAAACTGTTGCGTAGTTCATTCATAGTGAAATTACTATTGTAGGAGAAGTTCGAGGAAGTTTTGAAATTTAATTTATGGTGTTCGGATTGTGGAAGAAAACTGCTAGAATAGGAGGTATTGCAGGATGTGAATGCTAGAGATTGACCTATTGTATTTGCAATTCTTTTTGTATCTGAAATAATTTGGTTATTGATGGATAGGCAGGATATGGAGTGATTACTATAGATGCCCATGATTCTTTTAGTTTTGTCCCATAGTTCTTTACTGGAGGTTGAAGGAGAGATTCCTGAGACGTACTGAATCCAGGATTCTCTCTGAGAACGCCTCCTTATTTTGCGTGCGTGTGCACGTGCTTGTTTGAAGGTAATAAGGTTTTCAGTGGTGGGGCACCGCCGAAAATTACCCCACGCTTTCTTCTGCTGTTTTTTAGCGAGGGTGCAAGCCTCGTTCCACCACGGCTTTTTTATTCTATGGTTGCTTTTTACAGATTTTGGAATGCTCGCGTCAGCTGCATTAATGATTATGGAGGTGACATTCCTAACGACCTCGTCTATGTTTCCTTCAATAATGTTTGGTAATATGGTAGATAGCAAGGTGAAGGTCTGCCAGTCTGCTTTATTATGTATGTATCTGGGTATGTTAGTGGTTTGGTTGACATTCTGATATAAGGGTGAGAGAATGATCGGAAAGTGATCGCTGTTATGCAAGTCGCCAGAAACTGAGAAATTATAGAGGGGGAGGATTGAAGGAGAACAGATGGCAAGGTCGATGGCATGAAAGGATTTAGTTGGATGATGGAAGTAAGTATTGTCGCCGTTATTCATAATACATAGAGAGAAATCAGTTGTAATTTGTTCTATTTGTTCACCTCTAGTATTGGTATCTTTGCTGCCCCATAATGGGCTATGGCCATTCATGTCACCAAGGAGTATAAATGGTGTTGGAAGTTCATGAATAAGATTATTGAGAGATGTTGGGCTAATTGTTTCATTGGGAGGGAGATAAATGCAGCAGATGGTAGTGAGCTGTTTTAATTTGACACGAGCGGCAACTGGTTGGAGATTGGTATTCAGATTGACTATTATGTAGGGATAGTTATTGTTGACTAACAGGGCCACACCACCAGAAGCCCTGTCCCTCAGTTCATAGTCTTTCCGAAGCATTGTATATTTGTGGATGGTCGGATGTTTATCAGCTTTGAGATAAGTTTCTTGAAGAGCAAAGCAGGCGGGATTGAGGTGATAGAGAAGTGTTTTAAGGTCATCAATTTTATTCTGAAAGCCGTGGCAGTTCCATGAGAGCAACAATGCCATAATTATGTATTGTTATGGGCATTGTGCGTGTCCTTTGTAATCCCTGCAGAGATATCAGGCGGTTTTATTTCTTCGTGTTCCATCGATTCTTCATCACTAATATCAGTTTCAGATGGATCTAGTTTTAAAATTGTGTCATCAATATGTGGCTGTGGAGGTACTTTTTTCTTGCTAAATTTGTTATATTTTAATTTGTACGTAGCTGTTTTACTAAGCTGTGGTCTGATTTGGGTAGAGCTATTACTTGTTACCTTTTTTTTAGGTGGAGTTTTTGGGGATGTAGAGCAAGGTTTGTTCTGCTTAAGAATACTTTGTTTACTTGTTATGGTATTGATGGTGGAAATATTTGATGGAGAGTCGGTTTGAATGGCTATTGATTTCGTAGATTTTACTATTGCAGCATAGGATAGGCCAGGTTTTGGTGTACGAGCTTCTATTATTTTACGAGCTTCAGGGTATGAGATTCTTTCTGTAGCACGTATTGACTGGATTTCTTTTTCAAATGCCCATTTTGGGCATGACTTTGAATATGATGGATGTTCCTGTTTACAGTTGACACATTTTGCAGCTGCAGAGCAGGTATCACTGTCGTGGTCAGAGGCACCACAACGAGCGCAGGCCGGTGACCCACGACAGGAAGTTTTAGTATGACCGAACTTTTGACACTGGAAGCAACGGATAGGATTTGGTATATATGGTCTAAAGGGACATAATAGATAGCCAGCTTTAATATGGGATGGAATTGTGGGACACTGGAAAGTCAGAATAATATGTTTAGTGGGTATAATTTGGTTATTGCGTCGAATAGTTATTCGACGCACAGCACATACTTTTTCATCTTTTAGGGTTTCTAATATTTCGGCTTCAGAGCAGTGCAAAAGTTCAGGTTCTGATACTACTCCTCGTGAGATATTTAAGGATGTATGGGGTGTCACTGTAACAGGTTTTAGGCCAAAGTTTTTAATCTTCATTATATTGGATGCTTGTCTATTGCTTGATACTTCAACTAATAGGTCTCCAGATCGTAATTTTTTAACTTTTTTGACTTCTCCTACATTGTCTGTGATACATTTGTGTATTAAGAATGGTGATGTTTCATTAAAGGTACCTTCAACATAGTGGATGATGAAGAATCGAGCGTTCATATGTGAAAGTTGTGCATCAGTGTTTTCATTAGGAGTGGACAGTGGATTTAAGGTATGCGGAACATTGACGTTTGACAAAGAATTTTTCATAGCCATGTTGGGGGTATTGAGATTCGGACCCGACCGCACCACCCACCACGGAGCCCAACGAGGGGGTGTGCAATTGCACACCAGTGCTAATCGGGTCTATACGCGCTCAGTACATCCCTTAGGCAGCGTCCCAGTAGATGTCCGATTGCTTGATCCCTAGCAGTTGATCGAAATCTGTACCACCAGCCGATTGATATACAGGGGAACGCTGTATACCTCCCGTTTACCCGAAGCCGAAGCCAAAGCAATGTGTTGAGGTTTCTCCCGTGTCTGTGGAAATTCCGTAATGATGATTTCCTTTACGGGAACACCCCTCAATTACCAGGATCCCCATTTCCGGGGACACGGGTCTCCACGCACGGCCAACACGTGGGTAGTTTTCCGCCAATAGAAGCTGACAGCACAGGGCGACCGCAGCTTCTAAAGGGGGGCCCTCACCTCCACAGAGGAAACTACACTGAGGGGGAAAAGGAAGGAGATAGCTAAGAGAAGAGGAGGGTAGGACAAAGAAAAGCGAAAGATCGCTGGGGCCCCGGGATTGCGACACCCGTAAAAACCTAAAGTAGGTTTTTCCCCTGAGGGGAAAAAGGGGGTTAAACTGATAGTTTCTGCCGCGTTATACAAAGGAATTGTTACAATAGGTGATTGAGCAAGATAATTCGAAGGATTATTATTATATATATTCGTCATAAACAATCTTGTTAATTAAACAATTTCATTCGAAATTTTAAAGAAATATAATGATATAAAATCACAAATAACCACAATAATCACAAATAATCACAAATAAACATGTCTGATTGGGGTGAAAAAGAAATATTACAACATTTCAAAGACTTGCATTTAAAATTAATTGATGATAAATGGCGAATTTCTTTTCGAGGAACTAATATCGTTAAAATGTTTTTCAAATACCGGAATCTCGTTATGAATATATTTATCACTTCCAATTACAGTCGCTTCCGAAGAAAGAAGTTTTTCCAAATTAAAAATTATAAAAAAATTATTTACTATCATAAATGAGCCAAGAAAGGTTGCCAAATTTATTAATCATTTCAATGGAATATCAAGAATTAGAAAAAGTAGTCATAAGTAATATAACTGAAAGGTTTGCTAGTGCAAAAGCTATAAAAATTTCACTATAAATAATACTAGTGCTTCCTTTTAAAAAAATCTCTTAACTAAACCAACTTATTCCAAGCAATACCAGCTATAATTATCAAATAATTAAATTTGTTACTCTGATTTTAAGTTTTTTACTCCTACGAAGAAATATTTTTACCGTGAATATATTTTTCTGGCAAATTAACAAATTTTAGATATGCTATGCAGGCAAAATTTTAGTACTCTTTTAAGGGTATTAATTTTTTTAAATAATATCCTTAATTTGACTTTCGTGGTTTTCTTTGTGCAAATTGTTTTACAATTTTAGAAAGATCTAATTCAACAGTTGACCTACAACGTTTTTTTCATCAACATTAAACGACATTTATTTCGTTTTTATTGATAGAACCATCATTTTTAATCATACCTATCTTTATTTTGAACCATGCTTTTAAACATTTTATTAATGCATTGTCATGCCTTTAAACATTTTGAACAGTGCGCAAATTTTAAATTCTGTAGTAGAAAAGTGGGTTTTTTTTCCCCTTTTACCAAGTATGTTACATTCAAAACAAAACTCAGAATATAATTTAATAAAGTACATAAGTCACGTTCTTTTTACTATTTTTGTTTCACTTGCCCATATTGTTGCAATAAGAGATACTGCACTTTGAGTTGTCAATGTGAAAGTTAAATTAATCAGCCCTTTGAAATGTTTGACTTTTTATTAAACCATCCACTGTTCTTGAAATTAAATTATATAATAATCATCTGCCATTATCTTCTACGCTGAAATCGGTCACTTGAATTTCAAACCTATCTTGTGTAAATCTGGATAAACATAAAGCTTCAGTAATCAATGCTTCCAAATAACATAGACATTTTTGGAATTATCAACTATGTTAAAACTTGTCGTTTGTAGTTTTCCTTGTATTATATTGCTTTATTTATAAGCAAACAGTGCACATATACAATTAAAATATTTTCATACTTTTTATTTACATTTAAGGATTTCTCATTACTTTTGAATCAATGCCATGGTGTCTCTGTGTAAATCGGAAATGTTATATCAAAGTGAGCTTTTTGCTAGTTGTGAAGCGCATTCACTCGTTAAACATTATGGCAGTGTTCTGTAATTATTGTTGAGGGGGAAAATGCACTTTATTCTTCCACCCCCCTTTCTTTCATCCTTTTTTTTTGGGGGGGGGTATAAAGAACAGGCATCCCCTTGAAGGATACTATACAAGTCCGCGCTTGAACTTAATGAATTCCATATCACTAGAACTCTGAAAAAGACTAGTCTAGATGGAAACAAATCTGATCCCCGCACCCATGGTAACTGTTTGCTACCTACCACAGTGTTTTTGGTTCCAGTACTTTACGAGGACGTATACCTAAGGTGACCATACGTCCCGTTTTGAACGGGACAGTCCCGTTTTTAGGTGGCTTGTCCCGTTGTCCCCAAGCACAGCTTAGGGACACCGTGATGTCCTGTTTTTAGAAAATGTCCCCTGCAATGTCCCGTTTTTAGGAAGAGAGCAATCCATGGTAACGATTTCAATAAAGGCCGCTAAAAATTTAAAATCATCCAACGGCAGTGTCTGTAAAAAGAAAACCTGTCCTCTTTAACTCTCCTGTCGAGACGCAAAGAAAACGCCGGGGGGCAGGGGCGTAGCCAGAAATTTTTCATGGGGGGGGTTACGACTACTGCAACTCACATATATGCATACATGTGTATGATAAGGGTGTGAAGAATATACATTTTGTATGGCAAAAAATTCCCCATGGGGGGGTATGGCAAAAAATCCCCATGGGGGGCCCCCTAACCCCCCCCCCTTGGTTACGCCCCTGCCGGGGGGATATTGTTTTTGTGTTTGTTCTTTTAATATTCTTTTTTTTTTTTGTCAACTGTTTCAATTTATTTAATTTTTATTTCTTTTTTAAAGTCATGTTCCTATTTTGCTTATTCCTCCTCCTCCTCGATCTCCACTTTATTTTCCCTTTTCACTCTGGTTTTCTAAGAATTATTTCCTTCCGAACAACAACTTCCTTTTTTCTGTGTGTCCTTATGTTTATACATTTCTCACTTTCCTACCTTCTTTCCTTGTGTCGGATGGTGTTTTTGAAGAAGGGCCTACCCCTTGCACCACAGAAACGTACGTCTTGCACTATTTTTTACAGTATATGTGTGTTTTATCAAAACTTTTTTTTCTTTTTATTTTGATATTAACATTAACACAAGCTTTCTTGCGCGTTTTCTTAACAACTGAAAGATACCCAGACCTGTAAATTCAGTCTCCCTACACTATTACCTTAAAAGCAGTAGATGTCCCGTTTTGAGGAATAAAATAAATACACTATTGCCAAAAAAGTAGTAGATGTCCCGTTTTGAAGGAAAAAATAAATGGTCACGTTACGTATACCGCATGTACTGGGTGAGTTTTCGGCGGTGCCGGATATTCATCGGGCAACCCTACATTCCAGAGCAATGCCGTATATTCTCTACTGAATAGTAATATGGCACTGTAAAATCATATTTTTGTTTCAAAAACTGAATATTTATAGGGGTCCCACCTCCCGAGACTCGGTTTAATTACGATATTTTCCAACTGAATAAGTACATGGAATAGTAGAATGATACTTTAAATTCGAAGACTTAATTTTTTTTTTCTGTAGGGGCGCCAAATCGGTGTTTGCACAAAGGTGCCAGACACATCCGCAACGGCCCTGATTAGGTATGGCAAAATCAATGAAGACCATCTGAAAACTGTACTAGGCTTTTCAAATTTTTTTGCTGTGTTATATAATAAATCGGATTTAACGAAAAAAAATGTACGAAATACGAAATGAACGTGAATACAGGTCCTGATAAGTCATTCGGGGCCCTAAAAGACTTAAATTTGGGATAGGCTTTAATGCAGTGGAGTCTCTTTAATGCGAAATTTATGAAAAAACAAATATTTGCCCGAGTTAAATTAGTTGATGTTATATAAACTGCGAACATTGTAAATCCAAAAACTTGACGGTGCACTTCAATCTACTCTGCACTTTTACAAGACGCTCTATATAGATTTGTATGACATATAAATGTAAATGATTTGTTGAGCTATAAAATGAGTCCATGTATGGTCATTATTTTATTTACATTCAGGCAATATTAGCTAAAACAATTTTGATGGTAAAGTTCTCGAAAGTTATATCTTAAACTGTGTTCTAAGCGCGTAATGTTAAAGAAACAAAATCTGCCTCGATGTCAGTTTTCGCACACAAACTAAAGTAATAGCGCCAGGAATTCGAAAAAATTCATGTCGATTTACTAAGCTGCACTACAGGCGGAAATAAATGAGAAAACTGCGCCTCTTATGAAATTTTCAGAAAAACTCTTAAAAATAGACTCCACACCACAGCAAAATTTTCGATTTTTAATAAAAATTTCGCAACTAATACACGTTTATCGTTTATTATAGTGCATAGCACAGCTTGTAAAGAGACATTCTAAAAATTTTGAAGTATTTGACATAAATAGTATTTTTTAATTTAGGTATCAAAATTATGCAACTTTTTCGAAATACCCCGCTGATTTTTTGGAGACTTTACGTTGTAGGTATAACTAATAGGATATCCCTTTAAAACTAAAAAACAAAGCTCCGTTCTAGAAAGCTTGTGGAATAATCAGGCCATAGCTGAAAGAGTTAGGTTAGTGTTAGTAGTACTAGTTTGTTAAGAAACTTTAGATTAAAAAATATATATATACAAATGATTTAAAAGAAAAAAGAAATATTTTAAGGAAATTCTTCTCAGATTTGCTATATTTTAGAATTTTCCGTATATATTTGAACATTTTTAAGTGGTTATCAGCAAACCTTGACTGTAATGAATTATGCATACATTTTAACCTTTTTGTAGTAATTTTTTAACTTTAGTCTACCATTCTAAGCATAAATATTCAGATTTTCGTTATATGAAAAATAATTTTCCAAAAACTTATTAGTTGTATAGATAGCATCCCACTGTTGCCGTTGTTTATAACTTGTTATTATCACTTACATGCGGCATGCGGGTAAACAGTACAGCGCAGAAATCTTTTAAAAAACATGTTTTAAAATTACGGTTCAAGTGCGCTAAAGTACATAACACACACACACGAACATCATACTATTGCTAAGTATTCATTTTTCTCGAATGGGAGATCTCTGGAACTCCAAAAAAAAAAAAAAGAAAAGAAAAGAAAAGAAAAAAATCAGTTGACCAGAGGGGCATTTTACGCAGGAGAAAATCACCCTCTCTGCCACCCTTTGAAAGAAGAGTAATGGGATGTGCTGGTGCGCACATGTTTGTAAATAAACCTAGAAATATCGGATAACCATTCGTTTTTTCCTTTACGTTTTCCACGTCTGGAATTAATTAAAAATAACCTGTATGGAAATAATCTTTGCCAGTACACAAACAAAATCTGTTGTGTTAAAAATATTTTGGACAAATCGACAGCACTCTTCTAATTTTTGAGACCTAATATTTGAGCCTGTGTTGTGTTAGTTTCTTTTGCTTTCATTAACTCAAAACCATATCAAAGATATCTTTGTATTGGACGTTATACGGCTGCCGCCCCCGTCCCCCCCCTTCACATAAGATCTAAAAGAATTCCACTCAATTTATTGAAAATCATTTTACACTGAACAATAAGCGCCCATACAGGGGGCGCATATAAAGCTTGACCTGAGGGTCGGCTGAGGATATCCCCAAGCCGGCAATCTGTAACTGGAGATAGAGGCCGCAGCAACAGACCCCCTTTTTGCCCTTTCGCATATTTTTATTACAGAATATCTAAAATTATTACTCTCCATTCAATGAAAAACATTCTACACTAAACCATGGGCGCCCATATATTAGGCGAAAATGGTGGCTTGACCTAAAGGGCGGTTGGGACTTACGTATAGTAGGTTGGGACTTACGTATAGTAGGTTGGAGACTTACGTATACGAGTAGTAGGCAGTTTTATAGCATGCTTAACTTTTTTTCTATTATTTTAATACTAAAACGTCTAGAAGTCCGACATGAGCCGCCCCTTACAAGTACAAGATTACTTCTAAAAGAACTCATATGGGCGCCCATGCTTTTCGAAAGACATCATCTTGTTAGCTGTTGGCCGTTGAATTTTTCAAAATAGATAGAGAACAATAGTTTTGCTGAATAATTTTTGAAGTACTTTCCGTTAAATGTCGCATTCTGCTTTAGCAATGCGAAAAGATATTATTAAAGTCTGAGGACCAGGGTCATAAACAAGGGGCATCATGGGCATCGTGAGGGTTGGGGTCAAAATCACTAGACCCCCCCTCTCCCCGTGGTAGTTCGATGGGTAAAATGGGACTGTTTTTTATGTCCAAGTAAAAAAAAAGAGTATTTCTTCTAACTCTAAGGCCCGACCAGTGGCAGAGCGCATTTGGGCTCTGAACTGGGAGTCGGAAGGTGTCTGGTTCAAAACCCGTTCGCGTCCGCCGACCTAACCGTTCGGAGTTTTCTGTGGTTTCCTCCGAAACTTAGTGTAAATACGAATCAGTACCCCTTTGAAAGACTCCCACGGAGGGCACCCAACCCATAGGCCTAGATCCCTCGTGTATCTTGCGGCTAGTGGTCGCCACGGCTTACTTCAAATAATTCTTCTGTGGAAAAACCCAAATTCTCCAAACAGTAAGCATGATAAGAAAGTGTTTTCAAACCCTTGAAGAGGTTGCATTCACACCACCGCTCTCAGAAAGTCCACTGTCCAGGGCATTTTTTTTTTTTTTTTTTTTTTTTTTACGAAAAAAAAGAAAGAAAGAAAGAAAAAGAAGGAAAAAAAAAAAGAAGAATAGAATGCAATCAGAGAGGTCTTGGATGATACCGAAGGCAATTTATTAAAGGTTTATTTTTGACAAAGTCATTGAGGACTTTGCAAATAAGAAAGTAAGAAAAATACCAATTTAAAATTTATACAGCAAAATCTCTAAAAATTATTTTTTTTAAATAAATTTTCAACTTTACAGAATAACTTGAATTCTTATTTTTAAAAAGTATTATTTGAAAATTTATTTCCATTTCGCTGTTATTGAATTATTATTTTAGATTTGCTGCGTTAAAAATTTTGGTGTTGATTCCCTCCTAACTCGGTAATTGTTAAAAACATCACGAAATATAAAATATTTAATTCTAATGCATTTTAACTATAAACTATATTTTAAAAAACGATAAATTGGCTCACCCCCCCCCCCTCTTCCATCAAGGCAATATTTAGTAAGTGTGATAAAACTTAATTGAACTCTTACTAATAAAAATTTCCCACATAATCTTGCAGTATCGAGATCCATGGGTGATTTTAAAATATCGATATTTCCTGTATTTATCACCATTATTATAATTTAATTAGAGATAATTAAAACGTCTTAGTTAAAGGTTTGCTTGCTAAATTTACTAAACTGTTTATGTGCTCTAGTATTGCTTCAAACATTCTCGATCATTAACTAGTTTCAGAATTTTCATACTGTTTTCGTTTATATATCCTCATCCCCTATATATTTTTATGTTCCTAATCAAAACTTAATCACTTTTGCTGAAAGAAGTGAAGGCTTTCGAAAAACATAACTTATGTATACTATTGTTTTTAATTATAATGTTTAATATAATCAGCAAAATTTACTTTTAATCAAAAACAAGTTATCTAATTTGTAATACAGTAATTATGGCCAATCAATTTTTTTTTTCTTTTTTAATTTCGCTGTACAATTATATGTACATGTTTGGTGAATGATGTTTTGATCATTCTAGTTCTATTGTATTTTAAATACTATATCAGCAAAATAATGTATTTCCTTATCATATAATCGAGAAATTAAAAGCTTTTTTTAATTAAATTTGTAGAAAAGCTTTAAAAAATTTTTTAATTTCTGTTCAAACCTGCCTCATGAAAAGTGGTATTTCGAACAAGCTAGGGCCACATTTTAACAAATACAAAAATACATGAAAATTTAAATTCTTTTTTAAATCAAAAATCTGCCGTACATTGAAAATGCAACACCCATAAGGAGTGCCCAGAAAGTGTTGAAACTCGGCAAGCAGAGAGAGACAGCAGTGAAAAATAAGTGATCTTTATTTCAAAATGATATGCAAAATACAGAGGGAGAGCAGCGTCGTCTTACTAGTAGGTTGTCGGACCACGGTGGAAGGCGATACACGAAGCAACACGTCTAGGTACTGAGTCAATGAGAGTACGGATGGCGTCCTGGGGAATGTTTCTCCATTCCCTGTCAACCATTTGCCACAGATCGTCTTCTGAACGGGCTAGTGGCAGGGTCTGCAAATGTTGTCCAATCACATCCCAAATGTGTTCGATTGGCGCCAGATCAGGAGAGTACGGTGGCCAGGGAAGCGTCTATACACCTTGCAGAACACGTTGGCTGATGTGAGTAGTGTGCGGTCGAGCATTATCCTGCTGATACAGGTCGTTGGGAACCGTTTGAAGGTAGGGGAGTGTCACCGGCCGCAGCACATCATCCGCATATCGTTGAGCCGGGCCATAGTGCCCCGAATACGAACTAGAGGTGACCTGGAGTCATACGTAATTGCTCCCAAAACCATGATGCCACGTTTGCGGGTGGCAAGCACTTGTAGAACGCGGTGGGGCGTTCTACAATTGCTGCTGGATTGGACCTGTTTCCACGTCGACGCCACACTTGTACGCGGCGACTATCACTGGAGAAACAGAAGCGTGACTCATCTGAGAACACGACCCTGTGTCATTCTGTCGTCCACGTCGTTCTAGCCTGGCACCATTGCAGTCGTTGGCGTCTATATTGTGGAGCCAATGACAGTCTTCTTAACGGACACCATGAGTGCAGGCCACTAGCAACCAATCGACGGGAAATGGTTCTGGTCGATATAGGAACATCCAAGGTGTCTTGAACATGTCGCAGACTGGAGGTTGAAGTAGCTTGCGGGGCCGCCACCGCTTGTCGGTGGATGCGTCAATCCACGCTTGCTGACGTCACTCTGGCTGCACCGGGACCCCTTAAACACGCCACATTTCCTTGTTCCAACCATCTTCGCCACAGCCGATATACAGTGGACTCATCCAGGTGCGTGTCTGCCGAGATTCGCCGAATGGACCAACCTGCACTTCTCAGTCCGATCACCATGCCCCTCGTAAAATCGTCGGTCTGATGGGACTGCCTCCGTTGACGACGGCCTGGCATTCTCTGGTTACACGTGTCTTCTGAGACAAGCAGCGACAATTTCTCTAGCAGCAATACTTTCACAAAAATTGTCCGTTCTACTAGTTCCATATATCTTTTCCCACGTGCACTGGCGAGCTGCCAATTTTACCTCATTAGCATAACTCGACAAGGTGCATTTACCGTGAAATTTGCATAATTTTCTGACCACTTCTTCTTGGTGTTGCATTTTCAATGTCACGCAGTGTACTTAAGAAATTTAGTGCCACAAGAATAAATTAAATAGTTACATTTAAGTGAATTTATTAAAATGCATTATTTAAAGAAATTAACACTCTACAATATTGACATCAACTTTCGTTGATAAGACAGCATTGTTTAGACAGTCTTGTAAATATTTATGATGTATATTTCACAATATGCTTGGAATCCACAAAAATGAGTTATTTTCTTTTTTCTTTACATAGCAACTTAACATTAAACTCCTTTTTATAGTGCAAGTCTGAAAATTGATTTTTTTTTTTTTTTTTTGTAAAATTAAATTAAGTGAAGCCACTTATATGCAGTTACTCTAAAACAAGACTATACTCCTAGATCCTTTTGTCTCAAAGAATTTTCAACGATGCTTCAACTTTTTTTTTCTCATTATTGGTAAAAGTGTAAAGGTTCGGGGATTTCTGTCGATTTAACAGTCAGGAGTTTTGGGCGGTTTTCTCTTGATGTGAATAAGCTCTAGAATGCCTTATAAAGTCGTCTGCTCAAGGCATTCCTCCCTTAACAGATAGCTCTAGTGTGCTTTGCTTTAACAAATTATCAACAAGATGAAATGTTCCAATCTATCACACTTATTCATAAACTGCAGATGTTTTAATCTTCTTACATTCATCGTATAGCCGAGAGAGAACTGTATGCTACGGCCGATAGTACTTAAAAAAAAAGTAGTAACACCTCCACCCCCCCCCTCATTCTGTACCAAATCTTAAAGAAAAATTAGGAGCTGTATACATATTAAGATACGAAATTTAACTTTTATATGGTCCCTCCTTTTCTATCACTTAGAAAAAAGTTGCTCTTCGTCTAAGAAAATTAATTTAAAAAAAAAATCCCGTGTCTTTAAATGAAATAGTTAGCGAGATATATAATCTGAAAATCTTGGCATTTGTCGCCAAGCACTAAGGGGACGTCTCAAAAGGGCGAAAAATGTAATTACTTTTCAACTGACGTTAACTTCTGTTAATAGTCACTCGATAGACACAGTTAACACCTCAAATTCTAATTTAGCTATGATTTTCCTATTATAAAGCATGCTCGGCAGTTTTTAGTGAAAGTTACCACAACATAGTAACCTACGCCATTATTTTGTCATTCTGTTATACACTTTTCCAGATCCCTTCTCCAGAAGCGTGATGTAATTAGTGAATGACACCACCCCCCCCTTAAAAGACTAAATTATCGCTAATTTCATACAGCAGTACCGATCATTTTAGGTAAAACTGTAACTGTTAATTTCACACATTTGAACGCGTTTAATTGCTTTTCCGAACAATGGGATCTTATTTACAGTGGTGGCGCTAGACTTTCCCCGACGGGGGGTCATAACTCCCCGACGAGGGGGCACAAATACACATGTACATATGCTAAGTGGCGTATCCAAGAGGGGGCTTTGACCTCCCTCTTTTATGACATTTTTGTCACCAAGTATGATATGGAAATTTGCAACTATTTGCACCACTTGAAAATATTTTACTTTAGAAAGTGATTTTTTCACAATAAATCATTTTCTAAACTAAAATATCCAGGATCCAGATAAGTTTAGAGGAGATGGAGGACAATATAATGTTTTGTTTTGTGAAATATGTCCAGAAATCGGATCGACATACATTATCGGACACCCAGGCCCCGGATATTTTCAAAAACCACTGCACAATCTTTCCTGATAGATTATTATTTAAACTGACCCTAATTAACGTATCTCAAAATCCTTTTACATTACACAAATATTTCCCCAAGGCCTCAGCAAGCAAAAAATTTCGGTGAGTGGAGGGGATCTGTAGTGCTAAAATTAAATTAACTGATCTCTAGAATCAACGCAAATAAAATGATAATGCATTTACTGAAATTTTGGAGGGGGGGGGGGGTCAAACCCACATGATCCTCCCCCCTGGTAACGGCCTTGCACGTTTCTGTAAAATCTCGAAAGCTACTTTTAAGAGTTCTTCAGGTTAACGCTTAAAATATTTCATATGAATGAAATTCTTTCAGCGAAGTTCAGCGAAGTTTCAGCGAAGAAAAAAAGTTCAGCGAAGAAAGTTCTACGCATTTTTTTTTTCCCGCAGAAAAAATATCAGAAACAAAAGTTTTTTGTGCAAGAATATTGCTGTAAATTCACTGAAAATTTATTTTATAAATTAAGCATGACTAAATTTGCACGCTTTTACACAAATTGCAGTTATTTTTATAAAATTAAGAGATATATGTAAATTTAATTACAGTTTAACTTCGATATCTCGAACATCGAAATTCTTGATATCTCATTAAATGTGTTTTCCCTTACAAATTGAATCCCACCCCACCAGTGGCATAGCGCTAGCGCTTTGAACTGGGAGACAGAAGGTGCCTGGTTCGGCACTAGGTCGCGTCCGCCAACCTAACCGTTCGGAGTTTGCCGTGGTTTTTTTTCCGAAACTTTGCATAAATACGGGTTAGGACCTCTTAGAAAGTCCCCCACGGAGGGCAAACCCACCCCCGGCCTAGATCCCTAGCGTAGATAATTGGCCGTAATCTACATTTCCATTTACATACTGATTCCCTTTAATTTCAACTCGTTATCTCAAAAAGTCTAGTGTTTCTGGCTAACATGTTTTACTGTAAAAATATTAATCGAATTGTTAATTTATGTAATATTAATATTTTAAATCACAATAAAGTGAGAAATATGCAACTGAAATGTTTATAGGTAGAACCAGTTTACAACAAAAATTTTCTTTTGAGAAAAAAGACTTTGAAGGAGCGCAGTAAAGTGGCACACCGAAACTTTAGTGCTTGTTTCTACAGCTTTAAAATGATTCTACTTCAATAATAATTCATGTGGTGATAGTACTTATTGAAAGCTAAAAGATGGCACCGTATCTCAATTTCGAAAAGAATTGTTGTGAAATGTACCCCTGGTAGCTTCAGTTAATAATAATAATAATAAATTATAAAAATCTCCGAAAGAGAACGTGAATATATGCGCTATTAAATTTTTTTATAAAGTCAAGCACTCATGAAGAAAATTAACCACTTTCCTTTAAAATCTAAAATAAAATAAAATAAAAAATATCGTCAGAAAAATATAATCGGACAGCTTATAATTTGCCAAGACACACAAAAAAATAATTATTTTTAGCGAAACTAACCTTGATAAAATTTACTTTTTTGTAATACTCCAAGATAGTTTTGAACGAGGTTTCCACAAACGTGATGAATAATTTTATAAAGCAAGCTCATTTACTAATAATTCATAGTGAAAGTGTCACTTTTAAAATTTCAACATTAACGAAAAAGAGTTTAATCAATAAGGCGAATAACAAACATAATATTAATCTGTTTAAAAGTTTTAGAGTTGAATTCTGATACATATAATTCTGTAACTCAAAAATCAGTTTAGAACATATACTATTAGTTTATTTTAATAGTTTATATTAATGCATGGATTCAATAGCGATTTGTATAAAGATTCAAAATAAGGGAAGTTGCGGTGGCTTACGATACGCCACTGTATATAACATACAAATCTACACGCAAATATAAAACTTTTATTGTATTTATTTTATTTACTTATTTTACAGGATAAAAGGGAAAATTTCGGAAGACGATATAGACGCTGTATACCATAATTTTTATTTACTTTGCAGTAAAATAACTGAATTAAAATTCAAAAAAGTTAGTTATTTTTTCCACAACGATATAAAAATTAAATTGTCAGTCAAGATTAATCAGTTTCCTTTAACTTATATTCCGTTTGTAGATCTATCCACAGCCATCTTCATACTGGACTGGAGAGGGCTTTGGTCTATCAGAGGAGCTGGTTATTATTATTATTTAATTTTTTTTAATTAACTTTTCTTTTTTTACCCCAAGCAAAATGTAATAAATTCTAATTCCCTTGCAGCTGTTAATCTTCTTGGTGTGCATAGCTATGAACTCTCAGCTAAAGAGGGCCGGTTAATCCAGTTAGATTTCTCTATATAGTGCAAATTCTCACTCGTTGTATATGTATAAAGTATGTTACCAAATAAACAAACTAGTATGTATTTTTGACTAATTCTTAAATTACAAAAAAAAAAAAAAAAAAAACAAATCTTACTGCTAAATTTTTATAAAATTAAAGATTAAATAGTGCATATTGTATTCGATTGAATCTATTTATAAATAAAAAGTATATTTAGAATTTATTCAAATTTGCCATCTAAGAAACAGAAAAGTACTATTTTTTTTTTATTTGGAAGAAGTTAAAAGTTAAATTATCTAATTAACCACTTAGTTATAAAAATATCTTCTTACTTTCTCAACAGTTATAGGAGTTCAAGTAAGGATTACTGTGATAAAATAATTTTAAAGACATAGAATACTTTGCATAACACACTAACTTATAAATAAATAAAATACGACCAGTTTAAAATTTTTCTAATTAAAATGAAAATTTTTAGTTAAAGCGTTTAAATATTCATAGGTTTATACATATTTTGAATGCCAGAGATGAATAACTGTAAAATAATTTTACAATTATTTTGTCATGTCAAATTTTTACACAATTAAATATACATTTTAAAAAGTTTCCGTAGTAAACAAAATCCGAAATTTCTTATCGCCCGAGTCGTAAATCTCTTTTAAAAATATCAATTAAGACTTATAAATTTTGTAGCTCTATGAATAAAAGTAATAGAATGGGAAATTTTATTTTACATTTATGAAACAAAAGCTTTTGACTCGTGAATTAAAATACTGTTAATTTACATACAATTACATTAAATCTGTGTTTAATTTAAATTTGCATTAATGCAATTTGAAAGTTTATAAAGACATACCTTTCGTCCTCACTCCAATTACTAAATCGTATTTGATAAACATTTACCAAACAATTCGAAATTGCAACGAAAGAATATATTTTTAAAATGTATATCCTGTCCTGTAATTTAGCGGGAATGACATATAATGGGGTGAACAACATGTTACTTATCAATGGTTTAAAAGCAAGAGCACATTTAAAAGTACTCATAAAGACCAATTAGGAGAAAATTTAGATTAATTCATAGAGTACTCAGACAGTTAATATAACTTAAAATACAATAATGTTGTAAAACATTTCATAGAATCAAAATGTGAGGGCAAAAAGTCCGATTTCTACTACAGCTTCAAGTCAAAAAGTTATGACTCTGGGTCCGCAGCTATGATTAAAAGTGCACTCCAAACCATTACGAGCATCCATGTCTAAGGACATTTAATGATATATATGTATCATTAAAATGCTGTTAATAAATAAACTTTAAAGTAGTATTTTAAAATTTCTGAGACAGAACAAGTGACTCAGTTTTTGAAATATGTGCCTTATTTTAAAATTATTTTTATTTTTAAATAACGCAGAATGTTTCAATTCTTTTTTATAAGGGGGGGGGGCAAGTGTGGTTTTAGGGCGAGGGCACAGGGGGCGCGAATTCCTCGAGAGGAAAATATTTACACTAGTAAAAATACGCTTCAAATAAAATTGCATGTTCATGCAATTCTGAATTGGTATTCAAGCTTTGCACCCTTCCTGAAAAATATTTCTGGATCCGCCCTTGGGCATAGTATATTTGTACAAATACATGACAAAAAGCAAGTGCTTAGAAGATATAATTCAATGCTTTAGAGAAATAAACTGACCATATTTTAAATAATAACATTAAAGCTTTTAAACACATTTAAAATATAATATATGAATGTAATTTACATATAACTCACTTGAAGTTTGTGGATCTGATGAACTTGAAGGGTTTTCTTTCTCTAATTCCGTAGATAAACATACATCTGAAGAGCAAGAATAAATATCCCAAGGATTCTTTCTCTTAATTCCATTTGGTAATTGAACAGGCCCCAGTCGATTTTGTTTATGAAGATCTGAATGCTTAGTTATCCTATGTTTTTTTTTTTTTTTTTTTTTTTTTTACATAATCATTATCAAAAATATCCCGACATAAAGCACACTGTACTTTATATCTTGTGCTTTTGGCAACACCGATGTTTTTTTTTTTTTTTTAGGAAACATAAAGCCAAAAGTGAAATTAAAATTTTATACACTTCACAATGATATGCTATGCTGCCGTAACAAGAAAAAAAAAATTCCCACTATTCTAAACTCTGTCTAACTCACTGGCACAATGCACAATAACAAGTGTTGGAATAGTGATGTACTATGGGTTTGCGAAGAAAAAATAAAAATACACGGGATATTTCGACGAACCATTTCTTTCTCATCATTCTGTCATTGAGGACCAATAAAAGTACAAAAACCGTATTTCTGGAAAAAAGAACATCCCCCATTTGCTAAGCCATACTTCCCTTCCCTCGAAATTTTTTATCTACCCGACTGGTCTAATTAACGATCACTGTCTCCCCCATCCCGACAACACACCCATATTGTACTTTTCTACGGTGTCGGCAACAAAATGCAGAATCGTTTAAGCAATTAAAAGAGCCTCGAATAGAAAGTGGTCGCACATGTGGTCTCAAAAATTTGTCGTTTGAAGAACAGACTGGCACTTTTGTTACCTTAAGATTGATGTCTTGCTGCAAATCCAGTTAAATGCCTCCTGAGAGTGGGATCACAGATTTCAAGTATACACTATTCGAATTTGAAGTCTCCCCGCCGTCGTCAACACATCACGGTATTGGAAGATGCAGGAAGTGGCTGTTTCTCGACATGAAAAGGATTGCAGAGATAAGAGATGAATGAAAACGGAAAGTACTTTTAGCCATTATTCAGAAGTTCTGAGGAATATACCCCCCCCTCCCAGAAATGTAAACATATCCGCTCCAATATTCATTCGTCTTTCATGTGTATTTAAAAATTACAAAATTAACTTCTTTTAAATCACAAAATCAAAATTAAAACTCAGCTAAAATATAGATTTCTTCTTAGGAAAATTCCCCGACGAATTAATCAAATAGCCCCGATGGGGGGTCACAAGTTCCCCGACGGGGAGGCACGTGCCCCCCCGGACCCCCCATTGGAGCCACCCCTGCTTATTTACCTTTTATCAACTCATAGTTGATCCCCTAAACTAAAGATTTTTTCGCCTGAAAACTGACGCCAACACAGTCGGTAAAGTGGTGTAAGTCATCATTTTCAAAATTGATTTTTTCGCTAACTATTTCACTTAGAGACATGGGATATTTTTTATTAATTTTCTTAGACAAAGGGCAACATTTTCCTAAGTGATAGGAAAGGAGGGACCAGATAAAAATTAAATTTCGTATTTTAATATGTATACAGCCCCCAGTAAAAAAATTACCATATCTGAAATCTATACTAATCATATGACTAGTTTTTCTAATTGAATGTATGTTTCTGTCACTTACGGTTTAAAAGAAAATCGCTTAACATCTATTTTGAAACACCCGATACATTTTGATTAATTTGGGAGAAAAAGTAAAATTGTTGATTCTATGTTAAATTGTTTAGAGAAGCTTTAGCATATAAGCTCTGTGTTTCTCTTTCCTCCCTCGCTTTTTCAATATGGACTTTCTTTTTTTTTTTTTAACTATTAAATATCATGTCTGTCAAAAGAGCATTTATTTAATTATGGATCATTAAAATGTTATTTTATATATATCGTAGCTTCATTGACTATATTGAAACTACTAACATCATTTTCTAGGATGCTCTAGAGCGGATACATTCAGAGTTTCTCACAACTCTCAGTACTACCCTTTGAGAAAGGCCATTCCCCCTCTTTCAACAGCAAGCTTAAAAATCTAATGGCATACTATCCCACAGATTTTACTAGCACGTTCGAAGCCGCTTGATTGTATTTCGAACTTTAAACCCGATATAATCACCAACATTAAAATCTCATCTCAAAGGGATTTTAGTTTATGTATGTGTGGTATGTTAAACATTCCATATATAAATGTACAACAACTCATTCATTTATTTTTATCGTTTGGTATTTTGGGGGGACCCAAAAAATGCTTGCAACCGGGCCTCTTCAGATAGAAGGCCGGCCCTGTATATCTGCGCTAAGTAAAACTCGCCCTTCTTCACAAATTACATGTCTTTGAATTGACATTAATATATTTTTGGATAGCTATTTAATGGGAGAAATTTTATTTGTAATATGTCTGCTTACTGCTGTGTTATTTATTTAAAAAAATACGATATTTTGAAAGAAACGTGAATTAAAAATTTTTAAAAAAATACAAGTAATGGCTCGGTAATTGAAATTTCAAAGTAGTTTTGTACTTTTTATGATTATGCTACCTTAATTAGAGTTTCAGCTATTAAAATAAATTGAAATGAAATCCATTTAATATGTAGATTTTCAAAACTTCGCACTTGAATGTCAATTTTTGGGTTATTCAAGAAAAAATTTAAAATTTGTTTAAAATTCAATTTTCTCGAAAGCTGTTTATTTTCGGCCACACATATAGGGGTGAAAATTGTAGCATTTTGGCTCCCCTATCTAGAGAATACAATACCACACTGTTTTTAGTTTCTCAGGATTTAGAGATTGAGACTTATTGATCCCGCGGGATTGGCATTTCACTCAGCTAAGAATTCATTTCAACAGAGAAAAATTGGGAAAAGTAAGATATTAAGCAGCATAAAGTTTAACTTTAATAATAATAATTAGCGTTATTTGATAATTAATATAATAACTTACAGAAATATGAAAATTATAGTTATGATATTCAAAATAATATACTTAGTTCTTAGTTGCAAAAAAAGAACGTAAAAAAGGCAATGCGTATGTGTGTGTAAAGAGTCATTCGTCTTCCTAGTCTTGATCTAATTTTAGTAAAATAGTTAAAAGCATGAATTAAAAAAATTAAAACCTAAAACAAAAACTTTTTATAATTGATTCGTGATAGTTCGCAAAGAGAAAAATTAGTATGAAATATTTCTGTTCACTTGGAGATTGGGAAGTTAGCGAAAAATTTAGATTACAATATATCCTACTTCCATTAGAGGATAATTAGAAATATTAAAACTTTAAATTACAATTTATCATTATTGAAACATGTATTATGAGATAAGATACATACGTATGCAAAAATTTTTGGTCAATTGATGATTGGGAAGGTGGAATATAACTGTAATAAAACTCTTATTTCTCAGTTTCAATCCCGCGGGATTACGGTACTAATCCTGCTCCCGCGGGATCGGGATTGCATTCCCTACCCCTATCACGTCTTAAAAGAAATATGTCACGTTACCAGTAACCCTGTACATTCTAGAATAACCAGTGATTCAGCTCGCTTCCCATCCCTTCACTAGAACTTTGATTTTTGTTTGACAATTATATGTCTGCGTGCGGGGCCACGCGAGATCAAGCAAGTTTCCTTTAGTTAGAGGAAACTTGCTATTGCTATCTCGCATGGCCCCGCTGCGTGCCACATGTTCACAATATCTACCCGTTTCGGCTTCAGCAACTCTCTGATTGGACAAGAGATCAGAGTTGACGGGATTACCACACTTGGCAATTAATCAATTGTGTGAGAGCGCCAAATAATTATAAAAACGAAAAGTTTTTTTCTTTCATGTTTTTTTTTTTTTTTTTAATTATCAATGCATTTGCGATTACACGTCTATGCAATCGAACTCGGTTACTTATTGCGAGCACAGATTTAATGAGAGTTTAAATTAAATGGTTGGCTTATTGTTTAAAGATCGGAATTTACTGTAAACCCGGTTATTACGAGCACTTCGATTTAACGAGCAAAGTGTCCCTGACCCTTCATCCTCGTTATAACAGAGTTTGACAGTGTTATTTCCACATTACAATGTGTTATTTTTAAGCATAGTATTCATTCACAATAAATAGTACGTTTTATAGTTATTTAACAGTTCTCATATATATTTTTTTTAATTTCTAATTTAAAAATCCTGTAACATACAGTGATCAAAAAAGGTGGGAACCGGCATTAATTCTTTTTTACTTCCTTGTACGTAGTATAAGGAAGTAATGTGATCCCGAAAAATTTTGGGGGCCAAATTTCGACAAAAAAACCGATTTTGACTACCTCTAAATTTAATTAAAAATTTTTTTTCGATGCATCTCATCGTAGGCTAGCATGCACGATCATATTAACGCGTCTGCAACTCATTTTGACCAGCGGCGAGTCTACTGTGGCCAGTTTTTCCATGCCGTCTGTACGTACGTACGTATGTATGTAACTCGCATATCTCAAAAACTATTGGTCGTAGAATGTTGAGATTTGATATTTAGGATTGTTCTATGATCTAGTTGTGCACCTCCCCTTTTGGTGGCAATCGAATGGATAGTTTATGTACAGGACCGCCCAAAAGATTCGAAATACATTACGCTCTATGGGCCGAAATTCATTAAACTCGCCTAACTCAAAAGCTATTAGGCGTAGAATGTCGAAACTTCATATTTTGGATAGTTGTAATATCTAGTAGTGCACCTCCCCTTTTGGTTCCATTCGACTGGATAGTTTATCTACAGGACTGCCCAAAACATTCGAAATACATTACGCTCAATGGGCCGAAATTCATTAAACTCGCATATCTCAAAAACTATTAGGCGTAGAATGTCGAAACTTCATATTTCGGATAGTTGTAACATCTAGTTGTGCACCTCCCCTTTCGGTTCCATTCGACTGGATAGTTTATCTACAGAACCGCCCAAAAGATTCGAAATACATTACGCTCTATGGGCCGAAATTCATCAAAGCGTTTTTTTAGAGGTATTGGGCTATTTCAAACGACTCAGAAGTGATATATGCTGTAAAGAGTTAGAAAATGAATTTCTCCATTAAAAAAAGTGTCTTTATCATTCATAGTTCTGCTACAGGAACACTCAAAAGATTTCCAATACATTACGGTCAATGGCAATTTTAGGGGCATTCATCCATTTCAAGCACAATACCGTCCTACCACATAAGTTAGGTAATGGTCCGACCACGGTCACGTGCCTCCCTCAAGAACTATGCCAAAAGTCGCCAAGCATGGCGACTTTTGGTGTACGTGTGTGCATATTTAACTATCGAATCTCAAAAACTATTATGAAATTTCATATATAAGATTGTTGTAACATCTAGTTGTGCATCTCGATTTTTGGTTCCAATCTACTGGAGAGTTTATTTACAGGACCACCGAAAAGAATTTCAGTACTTTAATGTCTATGGACATCTTCAATATAATACAACTGTAGACAGTCATTGTTTGGTACATGCCCAAAATCTCGCCATCTGACCTCAACCTTGGCGAGTTTTGGCGAAATATCGCCAAATTTGGCGATAGTCAGTCATTTGGTCCATGCCCAAAGTATCGCCATTTGTCATCGTTCTTGGCGAGTTTTGGCGAAATATCACCAAATTTGGCGATAATCTGTCATTGTTTGGTCCATGCTTAAAATCTCGCCAAATGTTGTCGACATTGACGAGTTTCGCCGAAATATCGCCAAATTTGGCGCCAAAAATTATTTCGTATTTTGTATAACTCTAAAACTTTAACCAGTAGAATTTTGAACTTTTGTATTTAGAACTATTGTAATATCTAACTGTTTTCAGTACCTTTTTTGACAGCAATCGACTGAGAATTTATTTACAGGGTGAGCCAAATGACTTTAAATACATTGATGTGTATGGATGCATTCAATTCATTGAAAGTCTGTGGTCAATGACTACTTTAGCTATCCCCAAAATCTCGCAGACTATCTCAAGTTTGTCGGCTTTTGGTGAAATATCGCCAAATACAGTGTCAGAAGGAAATCTTTCAAATTGAACTCAGCTTGGCGATATCGAAATATTTGGCTAGAAATCGCTAAACCTTACTGTTATTGATATTTTATCTCTTTCAAACAAATAAGTTTAGAGGAGGTGCGTTGAAAATATTTTTGATCTAATAGACGTGCAAGGAAGTCATGTGTTGGACACATCAGATTTTTTATAAGAGATAAATGAGCAATCTAAAGTGAAAAAATGTTAAAAATAAGGAAATAAAATGTTTTTCTCCTTAATTTTCAAAAAATTACACATCTTAAATTTGTATACTACGCCGTAAAAAAAAATCTTGATTAGCAAAATGTGCCCTCCAGTACTAATGTAGTATGGACAAAATTTCAGCCTTTCATCATAAAACGTCTCAAAACGAGATATTTAAACAAAGGCTTTTTTCACGATAGCAATAAACCTGATGTTCTTCCGTATTTCTGTAACGCCCCAGAAATGCAAATTTTTTTCCATTTTAAAGGCATTGAAAAGTGGTTTAAGTCAGCATATATATATCTTCATATCTGACACATTTTAGGGTAAAATTTTCACATTTTGTCCATCACTTCATTAGAGTATGGGCACATTTTACTAATTCAGAAATTTTTTGTTAGGGGCGTGGGTTGTATACAAATTTAAAAAGTGTAACTTTTTGAAAATTATCAAGAATTTTTTCTTAATGTATTCTTTTTTCGTACCGCTTATGGTAACCACAGATGCCTAATTCTGAATAGTTTTCTCAGCATGTTTGATAATTTTTGTGGCTCCAAAAAAAAACTGCCCTAAGCATAACCATGATAGCTATTATTATTTTAATTTAAATTTCTATAGTTCTGTACATTCTTTTCCGACTTTTTGACTTATTTTTTTTAAATAATTCTATATTGTGAAATAGCTTAATATTTACTATTACCTAAAACAATGAACAAATTAAACAATCTTTGAAAGTTGAAAAGAAAATTCATTTTCTTGAGATTTTATCAGCTTATAGTCGTAACTATCAGGGAGCTTATCGAAATCCATACTCCTACCGTAGATAATATGATGATCTTCAAATCAAAATTGAGAACAATAAAATAACTCTCTACTACGTACTGCGGACGGAAATCAGGAAAAAATACCGCCAGGGAATAGTAACCCTGTACGTTATGACGTATTTTCATTATCCGATCAGAGAGTTGCTGATGCCGAAACGGGTAGATATTGTGAACATGCCCGCGGTCCTCATCCTCATACCTACGCCTAACTAGCTAAATTTTTCCCTTGAGAAAAAAAAAATTCCAAAACAGTGCTCTACACTCATTGTTGTACTACTTGAAAATAATAAGGTAGATTAGGGTAATTACAACCAAATGAATTTTTGTAAAAAATCCATAAATTATAATGTTTTGCCAAAACATTACACATAAAGCTTATGTGTTTGTCATGATGCACATTTTTCATAAATAACTTTGAGTATTTTTTAACCAGTAACACTTGTGAAACTAATAACATATGAAAATTTCCAAAATGAGGATTTGGCTGTTAAGTTATTTGCTGCAAGATAGTGGCGCAGCTAGGGGGGAATAAGGAGCTAAAATCTGCAATGAGGAATTTTTTGCCATTCATAATGTATATTCTTCACTCCCTTATCACATACCCAGACAGTACAGCAAACTTGATTTATCAAGTCAATAAGCTTGAAAATTTCAAGTGTGTAAGCTTAATGCAAGCTAAATCAAGTGTTCTAGTTTACACTTGCCCAGCTTGCATTAAGCTTGACATAGCAAGCTTAATTTCAAGCTTAAAAATTTTCCTAAATACACGGGGTGCCAGTCAGCGAACTCACCCTACATAATTTACTTTGCCACGCATTTTCCCCTCTACGCTGAAATTTCAATTTAATTTGTTTCCATCGAGTGTCCGTGGCTGGAATAGAAGCCGGGACCTTTCGGTTCGTAGCCAAGCGCGTTATCCATTCAGCTACCAAGCTTCGGGCAGTTATGACTAAAGTTTAAAGTGAGTTATTAAGCCGTTTTCTGGCCAGATTGATAAGTGGACGACATGTTATTTGTTTTTTTTATTTTTCCATGGGATGCATCAAAATTAAAATAATGTTATGTGTGATTTAGAGACTCTACTAATAGGGAAATAAACATAATATAAACTTAAGAGCAGCATACGTTTTAAAACTTTCGCAACACTCATGAGCAATACTGCTGGCCAAAATCGAGACAAACGACTGATTTTGAAATCAATTTCATAGTATAATTGTATTTTATTTTGAAGAATTTCCATATTTGGAAATATAGAATGTGTTTGCTTACTTAACACAAATTTTGTGTTAAGTAATCTGAAATCAAAGAAACAGATAGTTAAACGTTACTTTGAAATGCTATATCACAGTTGCTAACATGTATGGAATACAAACACTTTAGTCATTTTTGTAAATATTTCTTAAAATAACAAATAATTGAAAAATTTTGCTATTTTTTAACGCTAAAAATTCTCTTTACAAATGTGGTTAGTTATTTTCCTACATATTGGTATGCTATATTGATATAGGGCATTTCGAAGAATTAAAAATAAATTTAAATTAATTTATACAAATGTAAATTTGAATTATTTTCATTGTTCATACTTTATAATTAAAAAAATTATTTAACTCCTGAATTTTTTTTTATCCTTTGTAATTTTATTTTAAAACTACAAAAGTGTAAGATGTAAGATTTTTGGGCCCTAAAATCTGTAGGCCCTGGACAGTTGCCACGTTTGCCCTGCAGGTAATATGGCACTGGTAATAAAATAAAACACATCTTTTACGAACTTTCAGCAAATTTGAGGACGCTAGACAATTAATGTCCATTCTCTTTCACAGATGGCGCCATCACTGTGCACTTTGAAAGCTAAAATCTAGCTAGTATCACTTGTCAAGCTTAAATCAAGCTATATTTAAGCTTGACAATTCAACTTGACTCCAGCAAGCTTGCTGCCAGCTTAAAATGAGATGAACTGTCAAGCTTGCATTAATACGTCAAATTCAAGGAAATGTCAAGCTTGATTTAAGCTTATGTGCTGTCTGGGATACACCTATACAAATTTGTGAGTTGCAGTAGTCGTAAATGCCCCACCTCCCATGAAAAATTTCTGGCTATGTCACTGGTACAAGAGGAAAATTTTCCAGTCCTCGAAAGAAACATCCTTATATACTCCTGACCTCTAGCGGTAAAGGGCAGTGGCGTAGCCAGAAATTTTTCACGGGTGGGGGGGGGGGGGGGTTACGACTAGTGTAACTCATATATATGTATATGCATGTGTGAGAAGTGAGTAAAGAATATACATTTTGAATGACAAAAAATTCCTCCAAGGAGGGGGGGTGAATCCACCTAACCCCCTTCCTTGATCACGCCACTGGTGAAGGGTGCCACCTAGCAGATGAGAAAGTACACACATCAGATTGCTACTAGCAGAGATAGAAGTCGGATGCGAAATACATTTCTGTGTGAAAATTTCATTATGGATGACCTCTGTGATTTTGAAAGAAGCATGATTGTTCGGGCCCGTCTTGCTGGAGGCTTAGTAACAATAACGGCAACCCTTCAAGGCATTGGGACAAGTACAGTGTCGACTGTAATGTCAGCATATTTGAAACACAGAAAAACTTCATCTAAAAAGCATAACAGTGGTCAAAACACTAAGCTGAATGACTGAGACAGAAGGGTTTTGAAGCAGTTTTTACCAAAAAAGCACAAGACAACAGCATCCCAGATGAACACACATCTACAGGAAGCAGTTTCATCAGAAACTATCCTGAGTGAACTGCATACGGCATATATTCATGATAGAGCGGCTATTTCAAAACCATCGAATATGCCATGCAATGCCTTGAGGCGACAAACATGGTGTCACAAGCATAAAAACTGGACACAAGAACAATAGGAGAATGTAATAGGGCTAGACGAATTGTTGTTCACAATTATTCATGACAAACAGAAGTGTTTACATTTGGAGAGCGCCGCCAGAAGTCTATCACATTGACTGTCTTTGGTTACGGTTAAGCATGGCGGCAGTTCAGTGATGATTTGGGGTGCGATATTACACCGTGGTCTTGGCTCACTTGCTGTTCTGAAGGGCCGTGTTACAGGAGAGGATTATGTCAGTCATGTCGGTATTGTGACTGACTATCTTCACCCAATGGTACAAACTGCGTTTCCTGATAAACAAACAGCCTTCCAAGATGATAATGCTGCCCATTCACACCTCCGTAATGGAACTTGTTTCCTTTAAAAGTGTTTTTGCTGATACCTACAATAAAACACAGCATTAACAGAAGTCAAGTCGTCTCTCTGTTTTACTCAGACTTCTGCGTGGCTCATGGATTTTTTAAACCACTACACAATGATGAACCGGGCAACAGTGTCTTCCCTGTTACATTCGACAACTCCCTCATAGATGCCCACTTCTAACATGATAGTTAGTTCAATGAAATTATTTCTAAAATAATAAATTAATTAGATCATTAGTTTTTATAGTTCATTACTTGATTAAATTACGGTTTCGCTTTTGACTAAGATTGCTTTTATCCAAATTACGATATTGCTTTTCTCTGTACAGTATTCATTATTTACAATGAGCATTTTGCGTTATGGAAAGTCTACATGATGGAGGTGCCTTGGGCAGTTAACTTTTGAAAAGCATTTACCATCACACTGTGTAACCACTCAAGAAAGTATTTGAGTAATAGCCATACTTCCTACTTTCGTTTTATGAATAACTAATTAGTGTTTGTAAAAAAACACAAGTTTAAAAGAAATTACAGAACTTTTTGTTGCGTGACATGATTCGTTTTTAAAGGGAACAAAATTTTAAATATGAAACTGGCATGGGACTTACACTTGAATACTTTTTTGAAAGGGTGTAAGTGAGTCTTAGGCTAGTTTCGGTTTAATTTCTGACTCACAATCACAATATGAAAATTTTGAACGGCTGATTTAAAATAAATTATTTAAATTAGGGGTCACTCAAAAATATTAATATCGATTTTTCTATAATTTTAAAGGCCCCTGAAATATCAAACAATGTCAAGGACAGTATCCCCATCAGTTTTGATATCGATAACATACCCAAGCCAAATCAGATGTCCTTGAGTTAATTTTTTAAATAAAAATTTCAATCCAGTTTTAAACAAAAATTTAAAGCCAATTCAAAAGCCATACACCTATTCCCCCCATAAAATTTATGTATATATGTATATATGAATGAATGACCACTTTTTTAAATCTAGACAGAGAGAAAATAAATGTTTATAAAACTGGAGTAAAATTATAGCCTACCTCTCACCATTTGTTTTTTGAATTCACTACAAATTGCAAATTTATTGTTAGGCTCCTAATCGAAATATTTTAACAGAATAGAAGACTGCCCTGTTCCACTGTCATCTAAGGTATCCTCATCCATACTTTCCTCCACACTTGATGATGGTACATCCACATTTAGTGATGGTTAGAAAAAAACAAAAACACAGTTCAAAAACAGTAGCACAAACAAATATACTAATGAAAAGATGCCTCTAATCTCCAAATCACCAAAATAGATTCTTGAGTGGTGTTCCGCCTGCATGGTTTTACTTCTGAAAAGCTAAGTATCGGTAAAAATGGATGAATGTATCAGGAACCGATACTTTCAAAATATGAAAGAACTGATACTTAAAAAAAAAAAGGTGATATCGGCGCCGATACTATCAATCGATCCCTACTCATTAACCAATGAACTAGTATATGTTGCAATCCTTAATTACATATAAAAATTCATTGTTTCATTTGAAATAAGAAAGTATATCTCAAGTATGCTTTAAAGAATGACTGAGTATAGAGCCCAATTCATTGAATTCTTTTAGGCACCCCTGTAAAAGAGCCATAAATCATACATATACTATTTTCAATAAGGTACATGGTACAATGCATAGGAATAAGATATATAAATTTTGTAGTAAGCAATACATATTATAGCAGAGCACAGATGGATAGACAAACCAAAAGCATAAACACCTTTCAGCTTTGTTGGAAAATAATAAAAGCACATTAGAATCGCTAACAATAGTTATGACATTACAATAATTTCATAACAAAAATTAAGTCAACCACAAAAATTAGGCAAAAAATTGGGTGTGTTCAGGACCTTTTGCCACTACTGTAAAAGAAAATTCAGCATATTTCTATTGTAATTGAATTAAAGTGAAAAGAAAATACATGATGATAGACCTGTTACTATAATAAATATGATTTTTAAAAGTACACCTGGCACACAAAGATGGGGAGGGGGGGAACGACCATTTTCTCTTTACTCATCTGTCATTCATCATAGTGCACAATTACATGTACCAATCGTGTATGAATAATGCACATTTTATTTTGGTACATATAACTTTAATGAATGATACCCCCCCCCCCCCCCAAAAAAAAAGCAAGTGGGTCTTGTCTTTTCCATAGCCACACATTTCACACAGTGATCTTGTAACCAAAATTAAATACACTTTTGCTTTTCACATTTCTTTCAGCCATAAGAAACATTTTAAAGGTTGTAAAAATGTAAGATTAGTAAGCTTATAGGCACTGACAAATATGAATTATAGATGGAAAAAATATTTAAATCAATAATAATTATTTACAATAATCAATCAGGTTTTGCTTTTAGATAGATAATTATTAATAATAATTTTAACGATGAAATTAAATTACTATAGTGTGGAATCAGAACTTTTAAAGTAATATTTTGTTACGGATAAAAATATCTTTACATGCATCTTAAAGTGATAGGCATAATTTTTTTCCAGAACAAGTCATTCTGATTTTTCCCCCCTCTGTATGTGTGTGTGTGTGTGCGCACGTGGGGAGGGAGGATGGTTATTTATAAATTTTTAACTGGCGTACTGAGATTAAGAAATATACTAGCTATGAGCTATACAATTTAAAGTTGAAATTTAAAAAAAAATCTCTGTTTTCCCCCCCTGTGTTTGATTAAGTGGGCTTTTCCAAAAAAAAAAAAAAAGCAAGAAAGAAAGAAAGAAAAAGAAAACTTGGTGGTTTTTTTTTTTTTTTTTTTTTTTTTTTTTTGGCAAAATTTTAATAATCCTGTTTATATTATATTATTGCCAAGTAAGAAGGAAATTAGATATTAAATCACTCAAAGAAAAAGACATTCTGTATGTAAAAAAAGAAACAAAGTTAAAATTTTTTATTTTAATATTGTAAACTAACCATAAAACCAAGCAACATCTGTACATAAATAATTCAAAACATTCTTCTCTGTATTTATACATATAATACTATAATTATAGCTACTTCTAAAACAACATACTAGAAATTATACTAAACTGCATACTACCCAAGAAATGTATATAAAAAATATACAAGACAGGAGAAAAAAATAAAAGAACACAACTTTTTTCTTTTGCATGAAAATTGACAGCTACAAACATTAAAACAATCAATGATTAGTTAAACATGAAATGCAGAATTAACATAACTAAGCAAAACAAAACGAAAGCTGAATGACTAGGGTAGATATCGTATGGCGATAAATTGTTTACATGCTTGACATAGGATGTGATTCTAAAATTGAAGTTTGCTATGTGCAGTGACAGTTCTACTACATGCTAATAAGAATAATTTCATAGCTTTTTCATGCTACTTGTCATGAAGCAGTGAAGTTTCTTATAATAAAATATTAAATTCCTTAGTTACTTTTTTAAAGAACTTGTTCCAATAAGCCTGAATATGAATTATCAGTAATCAGCTTTTCAATAAAAAACAGCTATGCAATTTCACACACTATACTTCTTGTGAAAAAATTTTATTCGCAGAATTACTGTAAAATATCACAAAAAATCACCTCCCTAACCTGTTTTTTCACAAGAATTTCATTTGTTCTTAAAATACCAATAGATTTCCATGTATTTATGAGCAGGGTGAAGTTTTGTGTATTGTAGAATTTAAACAAAAATATTAATTTTGTCACACCTGATTAATTTTCTTCTATTAGCAAATAAATACACAGAAAAATTGACACTTTGACATAAGAATAAAATATTCATTAGATTTTAGTAAAAGTAAGCCTCTGGGCTCAGGCCATTTACACAATTCTTACAATAAAATAAATAACAGTAACAATAAACAAATGAAATTTATTCTTTTAAAAGATTTAACTTAATACAATGTAATTAAAAAAATATACAGCATTAAATAGCTACCTTCAGTTTTCAAAGAAAAAATCCAAAGTACATAAAACACTTAACATATGCAAACACACACTCATACAAGCACATACACACACACAAACACATACAGAGCTATATATAAAGATTGCATAACATAATTCTAAACTTATTAATTATAGATACATTAATGTAGAAATGCAAATGATGAATTTTATATATAACATTAATAAAAATGTCTATGAATCACCAAAGTTACTTATTGTCTACAAACACATTAAATTCTTCTTCATTGGTATAAAAATTATAAGGTCGCAAATTTATTAAAAACAAAATCACATCTTCATCAGCATTAGTAATGTAACTACAGTCAACATAATAACATGAAATTGTAATTTTTTTTTTATGCAATGTAATCTATAATAATATCAGAATTGTTTAACAATAAAGGTTGAAAAGCTGAGTTATTGATTTGTACAGTGTTTTTAAAATAGTTTCATTAAAATATAAATTTTCACACAGTTAACAAAAAGCAACCACATCCTGCTTGTCATGCAGATATACAAGCAACAATAGCAAGAGAAATGAGGGCATTTGGGCATGATATGTAAGTAATTGATCCTTTATGAATGGGGGGGGGGGGAATTATGAATACTAAGTAAGCCTCCATTTGATAATTGGAGTAATTTTTCTTAAATTTTCACTTTTATAAAGTTTGTTAAAGGAGGACAGAGTGTCAAAATTAAATGAGCTATTTTAAAAATCCCTTTCACTCTCAAAACAAAATTAAATTCTTTATAAATTTAAGGATAAATCATACTAATGAGAGGGGACTCACAAAGTGAGAAATCCAATTAACTCTGACAAAAAACAAGAATATTATAAAACATTTTGTACAACTTTTATTAATTAACAAAGAAAAGTCTTAAAATATCTGATTTTAATTTATAAATTAAAGTTTATAATTAAAGTTATTCATTATTTAGATGAATGAAGTGAAAAAGAAAAACAATTATCAAATAGAAATTATTAAAAAAGTAGACTGCTTATGGAATATTCAAAAACATAATTTTATAATACACATGGATTACAATCACTCCTGTTCATTTAAAAAGTAAGACAAAAAGAAATTTATAAAAAGTAATGCGAAATTGTAGATTTCTCAGAAAAACAAGATTTTCCTGCTAGTGTTTCAAAGTGTGAAAATAAAGTCAGATCCTAATATTGATGACTTGATTTTTACCGGTATTTGTTAGGTCCCATATTAACGGAACTTGCTGATAAGTATGCAAAAAATGTGAAAATATCTCATAGAACATAAAGATGAATAGCCTTCATATGTAGGAAAATAAAGTTGAAACTATTTTTTGGTATAAACCTTAACCATATAATCAATCATCCTCTATACATAAATAATTAAAAATATTTTTCTATAAATATACATAGTTCTGTAAATCTACTTCTCAAATAATAACACTACAACATACACTTAAGAGAACACTATTCAAGATTGTTTATAAGGAACATGTGCAACATACAGAGAAAATCTGCATTTTTTTCCCCAACTGTGTCAATTCTGACATTTACAAACATAAAATTACAAACACTGTAAACACTAAATATTGAATAAACATCTTATATACAAAAAATAAATGAATATCAGGATGACTAGCACAAACATGTGATTAACAACAACAGTCTAAATGCTTTGGCATGGGGATGTAATTCTAAAATTTAACTTCACATTTGTGCAATAACACCTTCACAACATATAATGATTTAGTAAGGCAAAATAAATTTGTAGCATTTCAGGTGGGTTATTATGCAGATATATAACTATCTAGAGAATACAAACTGGGAGCATTTTGACATGATATGCCAAGTAATTCAACAACACAAATACTTAAATTCACCACAGAATTAAACAAATATACTTAAAATAATAACTTAGTAAAATAAACACACAATTTTGATATACTAATTGCCAGAGTTTATAAAAAAACATTGGAGACCAAACTTTCTTAAAATGCACTCTTTTTATTCTTAATTCCATCCCATGAATCTTTCTCAGGAAACTAGATTATTCTACAAGTTTTCACCAAGGCAATGAAATAAACTTTTTCAGGTCTCACGCCACAACAGTAACTAACTTACATACATCATAACCAAAGGCATTCTTTGGAATTTCTACCATATCATGTGATTTCATTTGTTATGATGCAGGAAACAAGAAGACACTATTTTGGTCTTGCTCTAAAAATCTGTAAGTTATGATCCTGCTCTCCCCAACTTCTCTAATAACGCAATAAAAATAATTTTAAGTCTACAATTGGCACTGGACTTTGCTTATCTTCCCAGTGGGGTTACACATATTAACATTAAATATATGTTAAAAGGAAAGTATCTTCACTAATTAGAATCCATTCCAGTATATAGGGAGGCTACAATCAGCCTACCTATTGATATGAATATTTACTTTTAATTTCAAAGCAAATAATAAATAAGGACTTATAAGTATAGTCTATTAAATCAAACTATTTTTGCATATGTGATATGTATAACAATTTCCTCCTTACTCAAACAGGGTTGCCACTCAATTTCTGAAAAAAAAATTCCCTGACTTCTCCAGGTTTTCAAGACCATCATGTGATAAAAATCCAGACTATTTTTTATGTTTATGACATCAACTTTGCATATGTTCTTTAATATTTTTAGCTTCCCAAAGTATGGTTAAATGTTGTTTGTTTACAAACACTGATCTTCCAGGTTTTGGGCCAAAATTTACAATTTTCCCCCGACTTTTTTTGCCAAAATGAAATTCCCTAACTTTTCCAGTTTTTCCCTGACCAGTCGCAATCCTGTCTAAAAGGTTGGTTCACTTTTAACCCTTTAAGACCTGGACTATTTTTACTACAAAAACGTATTTGAGTGCAAGATAAATTTCTTAGTTTAGTTTTGTGAATAACTCATTAAATTTACAGAATAACACACATCTCAAAAGAAATATGAGAAATTATTTTATACCTGATTCCCTTCTTATGAAGAATAAGGTTTTATGTATGAAATTGACTTAAATATGGCTTACACTTTTTGAGAAGATGTAGATCACCTACACAATCGTGTAGGTTATGGCTTAAAAGGTTAACAAAGGTTACTGTGATGCAAATATTGAGTCAACAATGTAGACTAAAAAGTTCTATGGCCTTCAAAATTCTTTCAGTAGAAAGATCACATCCATACAATCGTTAGCAAACTCCTACTAAATTCACAGACAACTACACACAATTAAGTCTTTGGCCTGCTCTCACACTCCTGAATGTTACACTAGCTATGAACTTCAAAATGTAACAGAGAAAGACATGTACTTACAATAATTTGTGCACTAACAACACACAACAATAGAGTTATCACAATACCAATTTTTTAAAATAAGATGTGTCATCATGAAATGTCCTACAAACAAACATTCCAACAAAACAAGTAAGGCAAATGGTTGAATATTTAATATCATTTATAAACAATACCCTCAAATTTGTCATAATGAATGGATTATAGTTATTTTGTTTTGGGTGTGTCGAACATTTTGACAATAAAATAAAATTTTGCAGGCATACTTTGATTTCTTATTTTTTTTAAGGGATGGGGTGTCAAGGTCAGATGCAGAAATTTTTTTCCATGCGGGACACAAAACTTGCAAACCTTTTTAAAAACTGGATAAAATATGTCATTATCAGAAAGCCCATTTAACCTAGTGTAAATATACTTCCTTAAGGGCAGGGTTCCTGGATCTGCCCTTGGATGGAGTTATGTGAGAGAAATATGTTGAAATTTTCTCTCCTCATCTTTTAGTTTGGCAGTTATTATCCCTTGTTCTATGTATTCAACATCCTATCCCCCCCCCCCCCCGCTCCTTTTCAAAGGAACCATATATTTGTAATTCAAATAATTATCCTACAGATATATAAAACTTCATAACTTACAGGAACAGACTGTTACTGTAAAACCTTAAGCCTTAAAAAAAGCATGAAGTTATGGTGTTTGATGTGTCATTATCAGTTGTCATCTCTGTTAAGATGTTATAAAATGTTTGATTATGTACATGTATATTTTTATATATATAAAAAAGCTTTTATCACAATAAAACAATTCCATGAAATTAAATGTTTTTCATGTTTAATTAGAATGCTATATGCAGACTTGCTGATTACATAAAATTAGTAAGATACCTTAAAAATTTTACATTTACAACAAAAAAGTGTAAATGAAATACAAATAATATATACAACACACTTTCTTTTTGCATACACAAGTTCTTTGTTCCAAGTCAACTATAATATTCTAATTCTAAAATAATCAGTAACTGATACTTACATGATGCCCCCCATATACAAAATTAAAAACGTCAAAATGCTCCTCATTCAACTTTCGGTTTAAGAATTATTTGGAAGAATGGATTTAATATACTTTAAACAGTATTTCATTACAGCACTTTTGCTTATTGATAATAAGCTTCAAATTCTAGAGAAAATATTCCTTATTTAAAAGTTACTTCGTAATGTTTTCAAGAAAAATAAGTTTTTAGTGATTTAGTCATAAGAGATGGCTTGAATATGAAAAAGTTGGATAATGGAATTGAATGATTGAGCTGAACCTGATAGAATCAGGTAAAATACACATGGCTCTTGATTTATATGTAATTTTAAAAGAATGTGCACAGCAACTTCAAGTCTAAAATGAAAAAGAATTAGTAGCATAGGGTTTCTATTGAATTTTAATTCTAGCGTCAAAATTTTTAAATTTAAACGAGAGAATTTTTTAAACCTATGGCACACTATAGCTACTTTAGGTAGAAGAACAACTATGAATTAAGTAAGTTCTAATTTTCCACATTAATGAATAGCACTTAATATTGTAATTATCTAAACGCTGCATTTTTATGACAAAAGGGAGGGAGAAAAAATCCAAAACCCCACAAAAGTTGTTACATGGATCTTTTAATTTTCTTGTGAATGTGAAGGTATCACAATCAAAATCAAACACATTCCTACAATGAAAAATAATTTTTTAAACTATAAATAAAAAGGAAGAAATCTCATAATTCTAAACCAAGAACCAATGGCAGAAAGAAAAAAAAAAGACTATAGGGGTACTCATAACTAATATCTAGAAAAATTTCATAAAACAATCAAGGTATTTGTGACAGTTTCAGGTGGGGTAGTTACAACCACTTTTCCAAGTTTCAACTTCGTGGATTTTTAACTCTTTTAATTATATTGCGGTAATTATGACCATCATTAGGGTAGTTACAACCACTTGATGTATTTCCATATTTAGGCTTACAAAGTTTGTTGGAACAATTGGGGCGAAAATTCTTGTTTTTGTTAGTGATAAAAATATCTCAGTGTGGAAATAATGGATACAAATTGAGTAATAAGGTCATAATTTCTACTGTTTCAATCAATATGGCATTCTATTGCCAAGGGAACGCATTAACAGTCAATCTTGTATCAATGTACTTCTGACTGTTCACGGACCATGACAGTAAGTTTTAAACATCTAAATTAAAAAAAATAATCAAATGCAAATTTCCGATTTTATAATTTATTTTAAGTAAAATATAGCAATAACTATAACATTTTAAATTATTTTTTCCTTTGTTAAGTAATAAGACAAGCAGATGCTTTTTCAGGTCAGAATAACTTTCTATACAATGTTTTTATACACGATACAGGCATGAAAGTGCAAATTGGCAAAACAGCCTGAACTTTGCACGCCATACAAAACACTATCATATTAACATACAATTAATACATTACCGGTTATTAATATCTTATATGTTCGTTATTTAGCTAATATAAATGAATAGAGTAGAACTTATATTAAAAAAAATTCTGTATTTTGACAGAAAACTTTCATGTCCGATGATTGTTACTCCATTATTTAAAAAAAAAAAAAAAAAAAAAAAAAAAAATACTGGGGTAATTCCGAACGTGGAGTTAATATTATTTAACAATGCTGGGGGGAGGGGGGAGGGGCGGAGAAGCTCTTAAACACATTACCAACATACTTTTTAATATGAATTAGTTTGCATAAAAAATTTTCCTTTTGAGCTAAATGGACCGAAAACCGCCAAATACCTTTCATGAAAATTTTGACACAATTTTTGTTTTTCAATTTTTATTATCTTAAAAATACTTAATGATGAAATGCCAAATAATTTTGAGAAGGTTTATCATTTACACTTTTTTTTTTTTTCCCAATTATGGTGGTCGTAATTACACCACCACATCCTATAACTTTTTAGCTAACACAAACATTTTGGGAATATGAAAACTCTGAAAGAATACATTTAGGAAAAATATCAGCACCTTAAATAAATATATCTTTATAGTGAATACATTCATAATATTTGTAAGCGAATTGTATGTAAAACATCAATGATTGGCAGTTGAATCAAAAATATATTCATCTTGAGATGAGAGATGATTACTCATTCCTGGAAAAAGTTGTTCATAGTTCTAAAAGTTTGTGTGTATATTTGTACAAAACTTTTAACTATTCAATAATCAAAAATGTATAATTTATACGAATTATGAATATTTTGTGAGTACATATGCACATGTGTGGTTACATATTTATAAATTATGGAAGTTTTAAGTGTTAAAAGAAGAAAAAAAAAAAAGCTTATGAAAGTCTAAATAATTGTACGAAATATTTTGAATTGAAAAGTTCATTAAATTCAATTTATCTTTTAAATTTTGAGAAACATCCATGACAATAGATCAGTAACTTTTTATGAATGAGAATGACTGTGTAATGATACTGCATTTATTTACAGAAAAGAAAAGAAAGAAATTATGCTACATTTACAAATTACAAAAAAAGTTTGCAAAACAACTGTATAAACTTCATTTATATTACAACGCAGAAAATAATTAAACACAACATTACTAATGCATCTCAATCAATGGTTATCCAAAATGCCTCTATAATAAGTTAACTAAATGCTATGCAAAAACACTTGTTTCTGTAAATGTTGATATACTTAGGAGAGGGAAACCTATGTTTCAAAATTCTCCTATGATTTTTTGGAAACATAATCTGCATAATTAGATTGGATGGAATTATCTTCAGAGTTTAAAAAAACTACCATTCTTTATTTATTTTATTATTTATTTATTTTTTTAATTTCTGATACTTGATTATCACTTAAGTTGCTTGTTGTTTTCAAAAATTGGAGAAAGGGGAGTGATTATGTCAGCATGCTATATGAAATAAAAATTCTGTATCTACAGTAGTATCTTTCTTTTGCTGAAAGTACAAAGCAGAATAAAAAGAGGGGGTATTTTATTAATGTCCACGCTTGGTTTCTCACAATACCATAAAAAAAAGTTCATCTCTCATAGTACATGATTACAAGCAGAAAATAACACTTATATAAAACAGAAACATTGTTCTAATCTTATGCCATTAGTATAATAAGTAGCATGTAGTGCTAACATAAATATGGGGAAATTTTCCAGAACAGTACAGCAAAGTAAAATTTAAAATTGGCATTTTCTTACTTAAAATGTTCATAATAATTTTAAAAACACATTAAAAAATACTGTTCCAATAAATTTTCAAAACACTGATTAAAAATTTTAGAACATACAAAACTTTAATTAAGCAAAATTTTCAGAATCAGGAAGATAAATGAAGCTGATTTTTAAGGAGAAAACACAGAAAATAATTCATAAAAATCATGTGATTATAACTAAGCTAATGATGCAGTGTGACAAAAATATTTTGATTTGATGAAACATAAATCACAACATACTTCAATTCTCATTGAGGAATGTTACCAATTCCACATGAATCAAGAGCAAGGTGCACTTAATAGTGTTACCTGAACAGTGTAAAGTTTTAAGTGCAGGGGAGAATATATACAGAAATTTTCTGTTTTCATAACATCATAAGTGCAATTTCAAGTGAGACAGGAAATGAGAATGAAAATGATAATCATAAGTCTGGAAAGCGTGTAGGGTCCTCTTCGTAATCTGATGGAATTTCAAAATATGAATCTGGAATACCAACACTAAATTGAAAATCCTGGAACGTGATACAAGCAGTTACAGTAGGAAGAATAGGGATATCTAAAGAGAAAAATAAATAGTGATGTTACAAATTTTAACCAAATAAACACAACCAAGAACACAAGCCAAATTAATGCATAGGAGCTAAAAGAAATTATCAACTAACCTATTTTTACCGGGAAACCAACAGGTAATTTCATCTGGACAAATTCTCTCAGTTTTTTGAAGTGCTTGAAAGGTGTAATAACTTCTAATAAGTTCAACAGTCTATGGGAGAAATGTTTAAACAATAACTTGGATATATTATTAATATAAACAATCAATTCATCATTTCCAAAATTTTCATTTTTCTAAATAACAGAATTTGAGAAAGAAGTATTATTTAAAATTTTCTTTTACTAAATTTAACTCTAATTAAGAATATATGTACATCAAAGTGGAAACAGATGTATTTTCACAGAAATCTTGATGCAGAACAGTTTCTATTTTGAAATAATTAGATATTAGGTGATTTTTGGTAACATTCAAAGACAAATTTCAGATCCAAAAACATACATAAAATTTTCTACAAAGACAAATATTCATCTCTTCCAATTTGCAGAAGTCCTTAGAATTTTATTTAAAATCAGAGTGAATATTTTTGTAAGCAATGTCATGGTTGTAGTTTTCATGCCCTCTGGCTAACTACATAGTAGTGTCAAATCCTATAAGTAGGAGGCAATAGACAAAATTAAGTGGCTTACATTTAATTTAGGCCTACTAGGAGGAAGACAAATAGCATAGAGTGTCTCCTAATTTTGATCCAATTTTAGATGTAAGACATGCAACTGCACAAGCACCACTAGAGCTAAATGTTTTAGCAAGAATAGAATAGCAATAGCAAGAATAGATAGTTTAGCAGCACTGACCTTGGTCAGTGCTGCTACACTTTCAATGTTCATATGGGAATCATGCTTCAACCAAGTAAGCCACCTTGGGACAACTATACCATAGTAGTAGATATAATATACAAGAAGAAAGTAAGTATATAGTGAACTTTTTGCGAGATTATGTTGCAATACAAAAATATTTCTTTTTTATATTAGGCAAGTTGGAGTGTTTAGGATGATTATTTTACCAACTATGCGAAAAATTCCAGAGCTGGGAGTCGAACCCAGGACTACCGCAGACTAGAAGCGGTAGTCCTGGGTTCGACTCCACGCTCTGGAATTTTTCGCATAGTTGGTAAAATAATCAGCCTAAACACTCCAACTTGCCTAATATACTTGAAAGGTTGATACAATCACTTTCTAAAAAATATGTATAACTTCCGCGGCGTAATGGAGTTGTCACGATTTAATTGTTTCATCTGTTCCATCTGTGGTTTGCAGAGGAAGATGATAAATGCCAACAATTCAAAAGCGAGAAATTTCATCTGGGAATCGTCCCAGAGTAGCTCAGTGGTAGAGCACCCGCACATTAAGCGGCAGTCCTGGGTTCGACTCCCAGCTCTGGAATTTTTTGCATAGTTGGTAAAATAATCAGCCTAAACACTCCAACTTGCCTAATATACTTGAAAGGTTGATACAGTCACTTTCTAAAAAATATGTACAGTAGAACCTCGATTAACCGAGGTTTCTGTTAACCGAGGCAATAACGAAGTCTAATTTTTTTTTTCTCCTTTCCAAAATGAGCTTGGAAAAAATTATGCACATTTTAGTTCGTCGTACAGGCACTCCTTCCCCACAAAGCACTCAACTTCCAAGAAATATTACACCGACACCCTGAGAAGACAACATCCATGAATGTTTTGTTAACAGTGGTCATGTGACCCTATTGAATACCAGGTGCAATATGTTATCGGACACTTACACACACACACACACACACCTGTTGGGGGAGAGGATTGGTGACTCTTACAATAGGCATTTGTGTTTCATTACATTCTTCTGTTTGCCTTTTCTTTCGGGAATCCCATATTTCGTAGTGAACCTTTGCTTAAATCATTTCACGTTTGACCATCGCACTAGTAAGTTGTTCATTTTTAAAATGCCAAACCAAAAAAGAAAGAGAGTTGTTGTTTTGCTGAGTAAAAAGCTTGAGGCTATTAAAAGAATTGATAATGGTGAGAGTTTGAAAAAAATTGCTTTGGAATTTGGAGTTGGTGAAACCACAGTAGGCGATTGGAGACGTAATAAAGCTCAAATAGAGGCTTTTTGTTCAAAGATGGATTCGTCAAAAGCCTTAGAAGGACGATCAACATTAAAGAAATCAAAAACTGAAAAACTTGATGAAGCAGTCTATCTGTGGTTCAAGCAACAACGCGCACAGGGCATTCCTATTTCCAGGAACATTCTAAAAGAGAATGCCCTTCTTCTCAGCCAAAAAGTAAACGAAAATGAAAGTTTTTCTGCAAATGAAGGTTGGTTAGATAAATTTAAAAAGAGACATGGAATTCAACAACTGGCGATTGCAGGTGAAAAGTTGTCAGCCAATATAGAATCTGCAAAAGATTTTGTTGAAAGATTTGATTGAAAAAGAAAATTTGCATTAGATCAAATTTATAACACCGATGAAACTGGCTTGTTTTACAGAATGATACCATCGAAAACTTTGGCATCTACAGAAGAAGCCTGTGCCTCGGGTTACAAGAAGAGCAAAGACCGAGTGTCCCTTCTGTTTGTGTAAATGCAAGTGGAACTGATAAATTGCCCCTGCTTCTCATCGGTAAATCAAAGAAGCCGAGATCATTTAAAAATATTAATGTGAATTCCTTGCCTGTGAAATACACAAATCAGAGGTCTGCTTGGATGAATTCCGAAATTTTCGAAAAGTGGTTCTATGATGAGTTTGTGCCGCATGTAAACAAACATTTAGTGCAGCTAAATCTCCCACCTAAAGCAGTTTTGCTGATAGACATTGCTCCTAGTCATCCGGAAGAAGAAATGCTCATTTCAGGAGAAATACAGGCGATTTTTCTTCCCCCAAACGTGACATCGATAATACAACCAATGGATCAAGGGGTAATTGAAGCAACGAAGAGACACTACAAAAAGAAACTCATCACTCATATTCTTGAATGCAAAGAAAACCTAAATGAGGTGCTGAAAAATATAAATGTGAAAGATGTTATCTGCATGGTTGCCCAGGCATGGCAATTAGTGAATCCAGCTACAATTCGTAAATCATTCAACAAAATAATTGTTCAAAAGAGGAGACTGTCAGGCTTGGCGCTGCGAATGCCTAGTTTCATCCCTCTATGCCGCATTTTTATTATTCTGCTCAGAAGAGGAGAAGAGAAGAGAAGGTGCTGATCGGACCACACGGGTGCCGATGTTACGCTATAAGTCAAACACGCTACGTATGATAATGATGTGTTAAATTAATACATAATCTATGATAAATTTTTCTAACGAGAACCCTGTTGTATATAATGCATATATACTTTGTCTGTGTAAATAAATTACATTAGTGTAGTAAAAGGGAGTGTTAAATCGAGCTACCTACAACACAATCCCGCGACGTAAGCAAAGAACCCCGCCGCGACAACTGGTGTCAGGAAGTGGACTGTTGTAGATAAGTGGCTATTTTTCCCTTCCCCAACCATAACAGAAGAAGCTTTAAGGTAAGAAGATTTTACTTTTTCAATCATGATGGAACAAGAAAACAAAATTGAGCTTTCTCAACTTAAAAAGGAAAGAAAAGCCCTGTAACTAAAATAATTTCTTCTATTGAAAAATATATTACGGATGATGATATAGTAAATGTCAAAGAACAGCTGGAATTATTAAAAATAAAATACGAGAATCTTAAAATTCTAAACGGCAAAATTTATAGAATTATTAATGAAGATGAAATTGAAGCAGAAATCGAAACTGCCCAAGATTACGAAGACAAGATAATAATGTGGAGCCATCGTGGCCAAAAATTTATAAAAACAAAAAATAAAATGAACACTAATTCTAATCCCAGCTCTTCTTCTGAGACAGTTGTAATTGAAACAGGAAGAATCACTCCAGAATGCAACGTTAAATTGCCGAAAATTGCAATGAACAAATACTTTGGTAGTCCCCATGAGTGGCAAAATTTTTATGACTCATTTTGTACTTCCATTGATCAAAATCCTAACATATCAAAAATTAATAAATTTAATTACCTAATAAGCTTGCATAGAGGTGATGCTCTGAACGTTGTAGAAGGATTTTCGCTGATGCCTGAGAACTACGATGAGGCCCTCAAATTGTTAAAAGAAAGGTTTGGTCGGAAAAACCTGCTCATTAACGCCCACATGCAAAATCTTAACTTACAAGCAGTAAGAAGTTCAAATGACCTAAACGCCTTAAGAAAACTGTATGATATGTGCAACATTCAAATTTGATCCCTAAATTCCTTAGATATCAAAACCGAAACATTTGGTAATTTGCTGTGTCCGTTATTAATGAAGTGCATTCCAAAAGACATCGCCCTCGATTATTCCAGAAAAAAGAATTCAGATGACAATTTTAATGTAGAGCATTTGATGACCTTTTTGAAATCCGAAGTGGAAAGCTGCGAAAGGATACAATCTTTAACTTATTCTGGTTCTGAAACCGCAAACAAAATAAAGGAAAAAGCGCATTGGAAGAATGACGTGTATAGCAATAAATTAAACGGTCTCCCCCTCCCATATAACAGGCAGATTTCGCGCCCGGAAAAAGTAAACGGCCGGAAAAGTTTAAGTCGGACTCCCTGTAAGCCCCCAAAGGTGCCTCTTCTGTGGTGAGGGAACGCATAATGAAGAGAATTGCGTTTTGACGCCTGATGAAAAGAAGCAAGCATTAATTAATGAGAATAGATGTTTTTTATGTTATTTAAGATCTCACAAAACACGTGACTGCTACTCGAAGAAGCATTGTGATTTCTGTAAATCGTGTTTTCACGGAACAATGCTGCACTCAGAAAGTCAGGAACGAAGTAATAATAAAAAGGAAAATGTTTTGACCGCTCGCATTTCTTCTGACAAATGTTTTAACGTTACGCAAGGAGATGGTAATTAAAAGAGTTGTGTTGATGCTTTACAGACAATAGATTTGAGAATAGATAACAACCATTTAATTGGAGTTTTGGATACAGACACGCAAATATCGGTAGTTAGAAGTAGCCTGGTCCCAGAAAAGTATAAAACACCTCATGGTAGTGTAATGTTGACCTGTGCGTTTGGGCAGAGTTTAAAAGCCCCATTAATTAATCTACCCCTAACGAAAGTCGAAGATGATTTAAAGTTCAAGGAACCTGTTTATATAACTTGTGCTATGGTACCTACTTTATCGAATGATATGTTGTTGTCCTTGAGTGCATTAAGTGAATTAAACTGTAATATAAGGGAATTGAATTTAATTGGTAATGAAAACAAGAGTGATAAGCCACAGAATAATGAAGTAAAGTGCGACGTATTGAATAAACATAATGATGGGTGTGAGTTAATGCACGATAGTGATTTAAATTTATACATGCTGTACGAAAACGAAAGTGAATTTTTAAGTAATTTTAACGTTAGCACGGTACATAAGGATGACAATATGATCCAAAATATTGGTAGGGAAATTGTAGAGTGTGACGCAGCCATGTCTAAAGATAGCATTACGAATAATTCTAAATGTATCGGTAATTCAAATGAAATATCAGACTCCGAAAAATTTCGAAACGAGCAAAGAGTTGACGACAGTTTGACTTCGTGTTGGCGAGATGCCCAGAAAGGAAGTAACCGGTTTTACGTGGTTGACACCTTTTTGTACCACCGAGACAAAATTTTAGGTCAACGTGTTGACCAGTTAGTAGTTCCAACTTCCCGTAGGAAAGAGTTGTTAAGGCTCGCTCACTCTAGTTTATGGGGTGGTCACCTAAGAAAAAAGACATTGACGAATTTTGTAGTTCGTGTACATCCTGTCAATTGCAACCTAAAAAACGACCATTTGACGAAGTTCCAATAACGCCAGTCTCACGTCCCGATGAACCATTTCAAATAATTAATGTAGACTTAATAGGTCCCATAGAACCGAACAGTCGAGGTTATAAGCATGTCCTATGTGCTATGGACCAGTGCACTAGATGGCCAGAGGCTGTTCCGATAAAGGCGTTAACGGCAAAATCGACTTGCGACGCTTTGCTTCAAATTTTCACGAGAACAGGGATACCCAAGATAGTTGCTACGGATCAAGGAAGTAACTTCACTTCCGCTCTGACCAGAGAATTTCTGAAGAGACTTGGTTCCTCTCCTAGGTTCTCAACGCCTGGTCACCCAAGTTCTAACGGCGTAGTTGAGCGCTTTAATGCCATTTTGAAAGGAATGATACATCATACTATGAGAGAGTATTCTAAAGATTGGGACAAACATTTACCACTTACTATGGACATACCATGAAATCCCAAATGCTACTACTGGTGTTAGTCCTTTCCAGATGCTTTATGGTCGACGCCCCACTGGACCACTGTCCATCTTAAAATCTTTCTGGACCAACGAGACTCCCATTCCTATTGGACAGTTGAAATCAGTTACTGAATATCTAAATGAGTTGAAGATGAAGCTGGAAAATGCTGCAGAGCACGCTGGCCTAACGGCGGCAGTAAAACAAGAAGCATACGCCCATTATCGTAATAGGAAGACTCGCCACAAAGAATTTAAAGAAGGTGATAAGGTAATTGTCTTGATTCCAGATAGCAAAAATAAAGTTTACGCCCGATGGACCGGCCCGGCAACCATTATTAAGAGGAAGAACACGTATAGCTATTTGGTACAACTGCCCAACAGTGGTGTCAAACATGTCCGTGCCAATAAAATAAGAGGATTCAAGGCGTCATCAAACAACGTAGGAGTTATTTACGATGCCGACATTGGTGAGATAGAAAATATCCCTAAAATCACTCCTGTGAACCATGAGCTAGAAGTCGATCTCACTCATTTAGAGCCATGTAAGAGAAAAGACATTATGAAGATTCTTGGCAGACATTCCAACCTTAAATCTGGTGTTCCGCGAATCGCTCATGTCGGAGAGCACAACATTAAGTTAAAATCAGGAAGTGTACCGAAAAAGCAGAAACCGTTCCGGATCCCAGAAGCGTTAAAGGAAGAAGTAGACCGGCAAATTGAGGAACTCTTGCACCTAGGATTAATCATTCCTTCCGAAAGTGAGTATGCACATCCTGTCGCATGTGTCTCCAAGAAAGATGGTTCCGTCCGCCTATGTGTAGACTACAGATATCTGAATGCCCAGACAGAGACAGATTCATTCCCAATGAAGAATGCAACGGATTTGATTTATCAGGTATCGAAGGCGAAGTTCATAACTTTAATCGATTTGCTGAAAGGTTATTGGCAGATAAGACTCAATCCGGTTTGCCGAGACCTTACGTCCTTCATAACACACCGAGGTCAGTATTCGTTTGTCGTTCTTCCGTTTGGATTGAGAAATGCAGCTGCTACTTTTCAAAGAACTATGAACGATTTACTTTTCGAACATAAAGATTACGCCGAATCGTACATCGACGATGCTACAATCTACTCTAATGACTGGTGCTCACATCTCAAGCATCTCGATGCTGTGTTGACGACTTTAGCAAAAGCTAACTTTACGATCAATTTTCAAAAGTGTGACTTTACTAAAAGAAAGATCAAGTTTCTTGGTCATATTGTTGGATCTGGCTCCCATGAGCCCGACCCCGAAAAGGTTCAAGCTATCCAAAACCTAAAGACACCTAAAACTAAGAAAGACGTTAGAAGCATTCTAGGGCTATTGTCTTACTACAGAGCTTACGTTCCCAACTTCTCAGACATAGCTCGCCCTTTAACCACTTTGACGAAACGAAGATCCCCAAATGATATGGTTTGGCTAAGTGAACATGACGTTGCTTTTTCCAAACTGAAGGAAGCAATTTGTAATGCTCCCAAATGTTATTCCCCAAACTTCAAGCTGCCCTTTATAATATATGCTGATGCTTCATCGTATGCCGTTGGTGCTTGTTTAGCCCAAAAAGATGAACACAACAATGAACATCCTATAGCATTCGCCAGTAAGAAACTGACTAACGTGCAAGAAAAATACGCAGTGATTGAAAAGGAAGCTTACGCGGTAATTTTTGCCTTAAAGAAGTTAGAGACTTACAATAATAATTTCTGATCCAAATATGTAAGTGATCACAATCCCCTAAAGTTTCTTACGAACTGTGCTTCACAAAGTCCCCGACTTCAAAGATGGTCTCTTGCTTTATAACGTTTTCATGCTATGATCAAATATCGTAAAGGAAAAGAACACTTGAACGCAGATTCCTTGTCGCGTTTGCAGGCTGACCATTGGACTTACGAACAATGATATGAACTCAAGTTTTGACTTTGAATATTGTATTATGTTGATCAATGAGGTTTTCCTTTTTCAGGAAATAGCCTGGAGCACGGACACTTGAAGAACTTTTGAAAAAATTTGGTTTAAATTATGTTCTTATTTTTGTTTAGTTTAGATTAAGTAATGATTATACAGTTTTAGAATTTTCTTATAATAGTGATAATTCAAATATGTCAATTCATGTCTTCAATATTTTCAATAACTAGAAATTAGTTGTTTACTTTAAAATGTGAAAGCCTAAGTGAAGTAACTTTTTCTATGAGTGTTTTATAATCAGGTAAATTTTTGTAAGCTATTAGTTATTTTCTTTAAATTTTTTTTTTTTTTTTGTTATTTGATATGATATTAGTGTTGTAGCTAGGATTTTTTATTTTTATTTTGCTATTATGAATGTTATGATGACTGTTAATATCAGGTAAAAGAAGTGTATTTTTTATGTTAATTTCATTTGTCTTCAAGAAGATGCAATCAAATCTTTAAGAGGGGAGGTGTCAGGCTTGGCGCTGCGAACACCTAGTTTCACCCCTCTACACCGCATTTTTATTATTCTGCTCAGAAGAGGAGAAGAGAAGAGAAGGTGCTGATCGGACCACACGGGTGCCGATGTTACGCTATAAGTCAAACACGCTACGCATGATAATGATGTGTTAAATTATTACGTAATCTATGATAAGTTTTTCTAACGAGAACCCTGTTGTATATAATGTATATATAGTTAGTCTGTGTAAATAAATTACATTAGTGTAGTAAAAGGGAGTGTTAAATCGAGCTACCTACAACACAATCCCGCGACGTAAGCAAAGAACCCCGCCGCGACAGAGTGAATCCCAGCCGACGGAACACACCGACAGACAGGGAACTTTTTGAGATCATCAATGGAATTGAAGGTTGTAAAGAAGTTTTGGAAGAGGACATTTGCGAGTGGCTGGACGTTGAAAATCAGCATCCAAATTTTGAAATTCTCAATGACGAAGAAATCATACAAGCCGTTAAACCTTCATCGGACATTAATGACTCTGAAAATGAAGACGAGGACTTTGAGGATTCTACGACTTTAAATCATAGTGAAGGTCTTCAAGCACTGACATCTGCCCTAAAATATTTGGAGCAAAGAAACGATGCTACACCGATGATCTCCTGCTGCTCAAAAATTTGCGCAATAGGGCTGCCCATGATAGAAATTCGGGACTTTTGCAATGAAAGGTAACAGACTTTTTTAAAAGAATGTAAATTTAACAAATTAATGTATATTAAATTTTAAAAATACAATATTTTCTTGAGATTTGTGTTATTTTTGAAAATGTGTCTTTCGATATTTAACTTAGTTTAAAAGAAATTCCATTTTACTTTTTAAAATTTACTACTAGAGTTGATTTCCTTTTTAAATCTTTTTAGCTGTAAGATTTAAGTTCATATATGTTTATTTTTATCATTTAAAAAACGTTCTATTGTTTTTTACTTTAAAAGTTAGTTAAATTTGCAAGCATGGAAGGTTTTTATACATGGTTTCTATTAACCGAGATTTCCGATATCCGAGGTACTAGCGGTCCCAATTAGCTCGGATAATCGAGGTTCTACTGTATTTTTTTTTTTAGTTGTTAAAAACTATACAGTCGAATCCTGTCTTAGTGAAATCCGTTACAGCGAAAATCTTGCTACAGTGAAGACTTTGGTAATCCCCAAATCAAATTACAATATGGAGATACAGTATCATTATAATGAAAATTTGTTAGAGTGAAATAATTTCTCTGTTTCCTTGGACTTCATCAAAATGGGATTCAACTGTATTATTGAATGCAAAATAACAATTCCTTTGAATTTATACTTTTAGCAGTAAATAACACCACTGTCCCAAGTAATGCTTCAAGTCTACTATTTTAAATTATTATAAATAAATAAATAGAGATATAAAAGAGCCATGCACACAGAAAAATAAGTAAACATTATCTTGGTCCAATAGAAAAATACAAAAAGCAGAACACCATTTTAAAATTTAGAATTTATAAAATGCTTATCCACACTTGGAAAAATATTAGACTAGTTCTTTTTGCATTAATCACTAATGCATAAAGATCCACCAACAGCATAAGTGATTCAAATCACTGGACAGTAAAAAAGAATGCAAATCAAAACCTTCTAATATAAATATTCAGTGTAAACAAAATGAAAAAGTTTTCAAATGCTCTGTAATACAGCACAAAATTTCAGAATGGCTAAATGTATGAATTTATAAAACAGATGTAAATGTGATTTTTGGAAATTAAATATTACATTTTAAAATGACAAAATATTATAAATTATTGAAATTTACAAATGAATAAAATAACAAAAATCCATGATTGTTTATACTGGCAAAAGTTTAATCATTTTTCAAATTTTTCAACAGCTCAATTAACCTTTAGATTGATTCTTACTGCAAATATACAATTTTTCCTGGAAAGCAATTCTAAATGTTATTAAAATGCCAAAAAGAAAACTATAATTTTAAATCAATAAAAAAGGATAAAAACTTTTGAAGAGGTGAAAACAAACTTCCTAATTGTTTGTTTAAAAAAAAAATGTAACAGTTGTAATTTTGATGCCATAGAGGAGATTATTTAAAAAATTAAAAGTTTTGTTTTTGTTTTTTTAATTTATAAATTTTCTTTAATGACAACAATTCCAACTGTAAATGAAATGACCAAATACAAAAGTGTTAAGTATTTAATGGTGTAGTTTGAAAAAATCATATGATTTTGGTACAGAAGTACAAATAAACTAATTATGTCAGGCACTTCAAAATTTTGAAACTATCTCTTTACAAGCTGTACTAGATACTGAAATAAACGATAAACCTGTATCAGTTACAAAATTTTTAGAAAAAATTCTTAAAAATCAGAAATTTTTGCAAAATGTGTCACTCTTCGAAAAATCTTGCAGCTCAGATCCAAGTTTAAGAATTTTTTCTGAAAATTTCACAATAGGCACAGCTTTTTCGCTTATTACAATGTGTAAAGCAGCTCATGAAGAACCATCTGGAATTTTTTATAGACCCTAGCGCTATTAGTTTATTTCAATTTGTGTACCAAGTCTAAAATCAGAGTTTTTTTTCTTCAAACTACAGCCTTAAACAACCCCCTTGCATGTGGCTAAATTTCTTTTATTAAATATTACTTGAAATATGTTTGTGATTTTATAAAATTTAAAAATTAAGAAGTTAGCTTGCAAGAGGCTTCTTTTTTACGTAATTATACATCAAGAAAAAACTTTTTGCCTGATATCTCTTCAATTAACACATTGACTGCCAGACCAGAAGCATTAGAGTACAAGCCAAATGTCGATTTCACATATAAAATATAGTTTTTAATAATAAATTATTCTTGTTGTGAATAATAAAAATTTCATATATTTCATGCAAACTGAGTGTTTTTAGAAAAAGTAATTAGTTATTCACGAAACTGACATAAGAAATTAAGCTTGGTAGTCATGCACCAATACAAAAACATACAATTTCAAAATATGCATGATGTTTTAAATAAAGTGATTATATAGTATACTTACGATTCAACAGAAAGAGGAAAGTCTTCAGACTAGAAAAGAAGAAAAAAATAAATGTTAAAAAAGGAAAGCAAAAATATAACTGTGTACAAAATGATTTATTTATTTGTTTTCCACTTTAATTAAAGTTTTTCTAAATATTATGCAAAATTTCAAGATAAAAAAATTGTGGTTTAATATGACATGTTAATTTTTATTAGAAGTGTTTAACATTTGTAGTAATCAATTTTTATAGTACAGTATAGACCCTGTTATCCGGAATTGCTGGGACCGGGTGTATTCTGGATAACTGGTTGGGGATTAACATGATATCTACTGATTTGATTGGTAGCATATATGTTACTCTCTATTTTTGATTAGAATTAAGCATTAATTGTTAATATATGAGAAAAATAATATAAAAAAAACTCTTAATATGATCAAGATAAATAATAATCATGTTTAGAGAGGAAGTAGTATATGTATGATAACTTCTTGAAAACTTAGTCACACACTAAAAAAATAAATAAAGTGCCTTTCCAGATTGCTTACTTTATAAATTCTAGCTGTAGTCCTACTCAAAAAAAAAAAAAAAACATAAGAAATATTTAAAAAAAACTCTTTTTAGCTTTTCTTTTGGAAAAAAATAGGAATTAAATCGATTGAAAAATGATTCTGGATAACTGGTTTTCCAGATAAGAGGTTCCATACTGTAAAAAGATGGAGATATGTATGTTTACCAAAGTTTGCTAATGTTTTATAATATTTAACAACCTTAACCCCTTCCTTCTCCTTCTCGCTAATATTTCCTGTGTGATATTTCCAGGCTGGCAAGTTCAACAGTTATATATCAAAAAGATTGGAGCATTTAAATTTTTATAAATGGAAATTCTTTTATATCAAAATGTTTAAAACCTTAAAATGAATGGATATATTGTACATACACCTACCTTTATACAGTATAGTTTGAATAAAAAAATAGGTATTTTATGACTGTTTTCTTGAAAATTATATGACTTAAGAGGTTAAATGCTTCATATTTAACCCCTTAAATTCCCTAAAAGTTTACTAAAAACTTCAACTTTGTTTCCAAAATTGTCTTAATAATTATAATTAAATAATTATAAATAATAATTAATATAATTATTACTGAAATAATAATTATATTATATATAATATATTACTGAATTAATATAATTATTACATTTAATAATTATTACTGAATCCAGAACTAATCAGGTTACAATGCAAATAAACATTCATTTTAGCTTGTGTTTAATTTTCCGAAAGTAAATTTGATGCACAATTATTATTTAAATGCATACAAATCATTATTTTTCTCATAATTAAATAAGTTATTTTAAACTGAATAAATTCTGGTAAATGGGGCACAGCACTATTTCCTTATAATATATTTTCTTCAAAGATAAAAAAAATAAACTATTGCAGAAGTGCGCTAATTGTTTCATATCGGTAGACACCTAGTGGAAGCAGAAGTTAATAGAGGGCTGCACCTTTTAAAATGATTGCATTCATTAGTAAATTTTGCATTTTACAGAGGGTATAACTGTATCAAGATAGAAATCAATAAATATAGCTGAAAGCAAATTTTTAATTCCTGTAAATGAAACAAATTCACCCTATCACATGATATCACACTTATGGGGGGGGGAAATCAGGAGATTTCTTGTTGAGTGTCTCATCACAGCTTGCAAATTAATTATGCTACATGCCTTCTATTTATTCCTCTAGAATAATTTAGATATTAGTCTTTTAAATTACCTTCTAAAGAAATCAGTCATTTGACTATGTGAATTGTTTTGAGTGTTTGCATCAAAAATTTCATTTTTAATACACACGAGGTTTGGCTCATTTATCTCTTGACCTTCACAATTCTTGATAAAACGCACTTCTACTTTTACAGTTTTGATAGTTTCAATCATATCAAAGGAAAATTTTTGCATATCCTCATTGGTATTTTGATCATCATATGAACTATCTGATTCTGTAAAATCGTTAAATGTGGAAAAAGTAACTTTAATAAACATGATTTTTTAACATTATAAGTCTAGAAAAATACTTTGGACAAATAAAAAATGACATCACAGGCAGGAAAACATTAAATCTAGGTTTTACGCTATATATAATTTTTTTTTAAACTGAAAAGAAAAATTCTTATGCTCATTACATTATATAAATTTATTTCCACTATGCAAGAAAATAAAAATATAATTTAAAAGCAATATTTCATCTCTCAGATTAATATCTAAGACATAATACTACATTCTACAGAAACTAAAATCTGCAGCATTGTAAAAATGCTTAAAACAGCAAACCTAATTTTTATACCATCACTATTACTTATTAAACAAAAAATGTTATAAAGATTACCATAGCTAATGTTGCTTTAAAATGGCGTCTAGTTTCTTTACAAACCATTGGTCTTCCTAAATGTATATATTTGTCACCAGAATTTATATACTCCTCCCAAGACATAGGTCGCACCTTAGGTGGTGGTAAAGACTTTCTTCTTTGAACCTAAAATATTATGCATGTTATTTTATTTTATGCCACTAGAAAATATAGAAGGATGTTTGAATGCAGTGAAAAATCCAGCAACATATAGAAGTTCCACAGAAAATGAAAATTAAAAGTTTCACGAACATATTTGTTTAATAAACAAATTAAAAATATGTTACTCACGTTGCATGCAACAGTCATTTATAAAAATATCTTTTGCAATTATACATACTTCCCCCCCCCCCCCCCTGTGTTCCATAGAAGGTAATACTATGCCACTTACATGACTTTCAATTACGTCAAATTTATCCCGGACAGTCAAAACCTCACAAATTACACATTTATTAATTTTGAAAAATTTGTAACACAAATTAAATCATCTTTAGTTTTGTACATAGAATAAAGAAAATGGCTACAAATACATCCCACTATGAACAACACATGTACACCGAGTGTATAGATCAGGGATGGGCAAACTAGGGCCCGCGGGCCAAATCCGGCCCGCCGTAAGGTTTTATCCGGCCAGCGGATGGAATTTTAATTTGCCGGTCTGACAGAAATTGAAAGAATATATATATTTATGTATTATAAATTCATATTAAGAATTATGAAGATGGCTTGAAAAAAGTGCACTTAGAGTTCGAACGCAGATTTCAAGATTTCAGTGCCATTCAAACAGAATTGGATATTTTTACCATGCCTTTCAACGTAAATTATAAAGCAGTGAGGTTAGATTTGCAGCTTGAATTAATTGAATTGCAATCTAACAATCATCTCAGGCAGTTGTTTCTAAATATGCAAAAGTTAGAGTTTTACAAATCATTATTGAAAGTAAGTTTCCCAAATTTAATATCTCACGCCCAGAAAATCAGTGCTATGTTTGCTTCATCTTATATATGTGAACAAGTGTTTTCAACTATGAACCTTAGAGAGAATGCTTTCAGAAGTAGACTGACAGATGAGCATTTAGCCTCGTTCCTTAGAATCAGTGTGTATCTTACTTCAAACCTCAATATAAGGAACTTTTAAAAATGAAATCGCAATTTCAATCATCTCATTAACACATTTAAATTGTAATACTTGTATATTGTTTTTAAAATTTTAGAAAAATTTATCTTGGCCCGCAAACTTTTTTTTTTTTTTTTTTTTTGGCCCGCGACTGAAAAAGTTTGCCCATCCCTGGTATAGATGATCTGAGACTGACACCCAGTGTATTGAATAAACAAAGACACTGGGGCTTCCAGAACTAAGAGAAAAAATTACTGCTAATGATCATTTATTATTACTACTTTTGGATTACATGTTTAAAACCAAATACAGTTAGATCTTTCAGGACAATAAATTTGAAGCAGAAAATTCCACAAGTAGGTTAAAATTAGAAAATGACACCCGACTTGAATAATTTATTTTGTAGAAATTTAAAAAAAAAAAAGAAAAGAAAAGATGAACACTCTTTCAACTTGGCAATGAGAAAAAAAAAAAAAAAAATGAGCATAATAAATATTATAAATTACCTCAGTGTAAGTTGAGACTATATTTCCCATTTTAGTAAAACTTTCAAGTATGGCTTTATTCTTGTGTAAATCTTCATCTGTTAAATGCTCCCGTCTTGATTAGGAGAACAAGAAAAAATGAAGAGCAGAGAATATTAGTTAAATAACTTAAAAAATATTACAAGAAAATAAATAATATAATAAAGGTATACCTTTTTCTTGATTCTAAAAGTAATCCATTTATGCTGTATACATCAGCTAGAAAATGACCTATCATTTCCTATTAAAAGACATAAATGCAGAATGTATACATTAAAATTACATAATAAAATAAAAGTTATTACGAACTGGAAAGAATTGTTTTATAATATTATAAAAAAAGAACAATCACAAAATTTTTAAAGTAGTTCTTACTTTACTCTTACTTAAAGTTAATTTTTAAGGTTTAGATAACAAGATAGGTTCCACAATTTAAACAGTATAGTAATCTGGTACAAAACTTTTTCAACAAAGCGCTTTAGTCAAAGAAAAATAATATAACAGGCAAAGTACATCACAGGACTGGATATACTTCAAAAAATACATTGAAAAACATTGATGCAAATCAAATACCATAATATTCTACATCATCTACAATGCACTTTCTAACCTGTGCACACATACACACATTCTGCAAAGGTAGAATGTATGCCAATAAACAACATTTGCTTTCCAAAAACATACAAACTGCGAACTAACATTATAAGCTGAGGAAAAGACATAAATAATAACGCATGTAAAAGTAACATACAATACATACAAAAAATAATGGATAATGCTTCTTACTGTTTTGTCTTCTCTGAATACCCAGCCACACTGTGCACGAGAAAAAGTAATAGATTTTGTAGATATCTGTGCAGCTACAACATCACTACTCATTAATACATCAATGTCATCTTCAATTTCTGCTTCTGTTTCCTATATAAAAAAAATATGTTTATATTTTCAGGTGTGAACTTGAATTATAGAACAGTATGAACTTCATAGTAATTAGCAGGTATTGTAGTATGTGTTGGCAGGTATTCATAGCAATTGTCAGACACTGATGCAATTGGACAGGGGTAAGATAGACTAGTCCACCCTACAAAGACTTTACTCTCTGGGACAATAAATCTGACTCTGGGACAATTAGATTTTTAGTACTTATTGTTTAACACCCATCATGCAAACTTGGCAATTTTTTCCCAAATTGAAATAACGATTAAAGAAAGCACTTTACTATCATTGGTCCTTTCTTAACCTAAAAGAAATTAATGGATCTGTCCAATACTGGGGGGGACTCCTTGAAAATATGCTAATCCGTAATATACATTACTAGATATAGTAACAAAAAGGTACCCACCTATTGTAGAGGACTGTCAAAACTTCACAAATTGCACATTTATTAATTTTGAAAAATTTGTAACACAAATTAATTCATCTTTAGTTTTGTACATAGAATAAAGAAAATGGCTACAAATACATCCCACTATGAACAACACATGTACACCCAGTGTATAGATGGTCTGAGTCTGACACCCAGTGTATTGAATAAACAAAGACACTGGGGCTTCCAGAACTAAGAGAAAAAAATTACTGCTAATGATCATTTTTTTCGTTGCAGAGATAAACTCCCAAATATTGGTTGGTGGGTATTGATAATTAATATGTTCAGATTCTCTATTGCAAGAATAAAAGATGGAACTTTCAAAAAGCTCAAGTCCTTCCTAGAAATATCCAAAAAGCCTTTTCAGTTACACAAATGGGTGCGAACAGCAGGTGTGCTATGCAGGATGAGATCGGCAAAAAGAAAAAAAAAACTGAAATCATGTGAAAGCAAAAAATTTGGACATGTGATATTTGTATATAATATACTTGAAAAAAGTTGTAAGTATAACATCAGAACGTATGCTACAAGATATCACACAGTTTATTAATAACTACATCAGAAATCCACCACAAAAAAAAAAAGAGGCAGAATTTTCAGAGAAAAAAGAAAAAAGTGAACTCTTAATTCACAAAAAGCTGAAGAATCTCATTCCTGGCTATGGTTTAGTTGTTAGATATTATAGTAATAAATTATGCTGTAGTTTAAACTATCTGCAGATAGCATCCTTGAGTCTGCCCAATAGATCTATCTTATACATTTGAACTTTATATATTAAAATAGAGAATTTATTCATTTGCGTAAAGCTTTCAAAAGTAATGTGACAGTAGAAAATCAAATCTTTCCACTAAACAACACATGGATGTCAAGTAAATGTACTTTTAGACTTGGCAGGGTTACACATCAAGTGAAAAGTCATGTCAAGGTTTCTACAGATTTCAAAGCTTCAGTTTCCCGACTCCTACAATGTTTTTCCCTGACTATCTCACACACTTTTGTGGACTTCATATTAAACTTATTTTCAGTGTTACTTTGTTTCTTTTAAAGCTTATACATTTTAATTTTCTTTAAACACCCAATGATAAATGGGTGTTTAAATACATATAACTCGGCTGTTCGAACCTCGTTAGGGGGAGACCCCCCGGAAACCCCCCCTAAAGTTTTAGTTTCATTATTGCCATATTAAAACAATATTAATTGACTATATCATTTTATCTCTCACCCCTTTTCTTTTTCTTTTATTCTTCCTTTACATTTATTTTATTGACTGGAAGTAGGAGGGTTTCCTGATCTTTCCTTGCAATTACAAATGTGGGTCGATGATAACTGAAGTAACTTATATAACTTTTAGTATCTATCTTAACGCACCAAACATTTTGCTTTTTGTTATTTGATATTTTTGAGAGAGCTTAGGCGAGTAGGGTTGCTGTATTTCACCTGGTAACCCTATTGGCGAGTCATCCAGAGTGGATAAGAATCCTAGGCTGTTAGGCTTATGTTTAAAATTATTCTTTTTTCCAATTTCACATTCGCTAGCCCAGTGCCCGATGTGTTTACACCTTTTACAAGTTATTCTTGATGCATCCTTAATTTTATGAGTCCATGTTTTATGTTTCCATGTTTCGTAATTATCTTTATTCAGCGTCTCAATTCACCAAGTTCCAGTCGCCATTTTGAGGATGAATGATGCAGCCTTGAAATGAGCATTAAAAATCAGCAAATAAATAAATTAATCCATCTGGTGTCCATAGCATTTTAGAAATATTAGCAGAGTTATGGCACAAACATAATAAGCATGGGATTTTAACATAACATTTACTTTATTAAATTAGAATGGAAGAAGCAGGCACATCGCATAACATGGTAACATCAAGAAGAAAAACGTACAGAAGAAGTAAAAAGAATTGGTGCGCGAGCACAGTTACAGTTCAGTAGATAAATTTGAGGGATACAGAATTCAGGAGGATAAGATATTGCACAATAAAAAAATAAACAATTCAATACTCAACAATTTTCTTAAGCTGTTGAAATTTTTATGATTGTAACCTACTAATAGAAAATGCATGTGATGCATATTCTACAGCTTACGAAATATTGTAACAATAGATTAAAGCTGTTGCGAACTAATAGTATTTAAATATATATAAAATACTCAACAGCGTTTATGTTGCATTTTTGGGACAATTTTAAATAAAGGGTGTGAGAAATAAAATGACATAGTCATTAACACTACAAAAAAAGTATGCCTTATAATAATTTAAAAATTAAACATTTCAATTATACAAGATATGTTGGTATATGACACATAACAAATTTTAAAATTATTTTTAAGTTTAGAAAAAAAAATAATTTTCACAACTTATCAAAATAAAAGTATTTTGAAATCATCTAGAGAAATACACTTTTACAGCAACATATTTAAAAACATACTTAATAAGAAATAATTTTATGAAACAAAAATGGTATAGTAGAAATTCTTACAAAAACTTTTTGTTAATTAAACTGAGTGAAAATCTATTCATTTCCTTCGGTGATTTGCCAACTCAGCAGCAATAATCAAACAAAAATTTTATCTTTTCTTAAAAATTAACACTTTAAAACCTTCACTTAAATTTAGTACAAACACTGTTAAAATAACGAACTTGATGAAATAATTTTAAAGAGGTGGTTTTTCTCTACGGGGAGCACAAAAAATCTAGGTATAGGTACATTTAAGATTTTTGGAGTTCTTGCATTTTAATGTTAATTTCAGTAGGCAAGGATTCTGTTCAAGTTTTAACTGTTCTTCTGCTCCAGCTCTTTCATTTCAAACTCCAATTTCCTTATTTCACCTTGCTTTGACTTATGAATACTGTCTAAATGCTCTTATCTTCGCCAAGTTCCTCGGAAATAAGTTATCATTTTTTTTGGGTCAATATTTATATGTTCTATTTTTCCTGCCCAATAGATAGCATCATGGATATGCCTTTGATTTATAATTATTTGTACATGCATGCTTCCAATTAATAACAATTTATGATTTGAAAAACCACTATTGACAGTAGCATTGCAATGGGACAAAATGAAGCATATTTTCATTACTTGTCACAGTTCTATATATTTCAAATTATTCATGAGAAACCTTGCATAAAATCCATGAACACCTTGCTTTTGAAGAGCAGAAGAATTAATTTTGAATTCTTCCTTCAATTCATTCTTGCCAGAACACAGAGTGGAATATTGTTGTTTTGCTTTCTCTGCTACGGTGTCACCAATTTGTCTGCTGGTGTGTAAAATTTCTAGGAAATATCAAACCTGGTTAGGCCTAAGATAGGTGTATGACTAATACTACTGGATCAAGTGCAGATAATCCCCGGGCACTTTTGAAGGGGCATCTCTCTATCAGTTTTGATATCATCCCCACCAAAAACTCCCGATATTCAAGAAGTTTTTTTTTTTTTTTTTTCCCCAAACTCTTTACCTTTAATTTCAACAGTCGTCGAGCTGCAAAACCAATAATAACATTTTCTGCTATGACAAGACTTTTTGAGTCTGATAAGTCTACAGCAACTAATTTTGATGCTGTTGTTGCACTCTTACGAATTTCTTCTGATACAATATATGCCACTAAGAACAAAAAATAGCACATAGGATTTGATGTTTGATAACGGGGCAGAGAAATGGTTCACATGCATTTGATACCATTTTACAAAAAGCGAACTTGCATTTCAAAAATGGATCACTGACAGCATTCTTAATGGTTAAAACTACTGCATTGTTGGGAAGCTTTGCTTCTCCTATAAACATTTTGATATTATCCCAGAGATATCAACCCTCAATGAGACTTTTCAGTAGTAATTGTGAATAGTTTCAGTAGTTTTTTATGTTTGTCAGTAGTCAGTCGCATGGGCAATTTTTTCCCCTAAATTATTAAAAAAAGAAGTTTAATTATACCTTATTAAAAATTGATCTCAATTAAAAATAAATGGAAACTTACCAGAATGGAATCTGTAAGAGACTTCACAGTTAGTGCGGCTTGAAAACAAAAGCAGAAGGGAGAAAAGTGTAAGGCCTGAGAAAGAGGGGGGGACAGGAAAGAAGAGAGCCTCCCCAACTCAACACTTTTCCTCTTCAGTCAGCGCTGATTACAAATTCAGTGCCGATTGCATCCGACAATTGTTTGTTTTAGGCTTTGGGTGTTGTGCAATAACTGTTGGTGCTTTTTTTTTTTTCCATTACAAGAATGTAGCTTAAAAATGTTATAGAATAAATCAATTTATATTTACATTTCTGTAAAAATGCATCCTTTTTCTGTAGTCCGTAGTAAACCAAATTTGCAAAAAAAAATTTTGTAGAAACTACGTAGAATCCATAGTAGTTGGCATCTCTGTATTATCCTAAATCTCAAGTAACCTTTCAAAACATTTTGAATACACAGACTCTGTAGTATGCATGGAGGATTGGATTGGTAAGCAGACAAAGATTGCAAAGGGAAATGTAGATTGAATGCTTTGCACGAGCGATCTTGGCTGAAAAGATTCCAGACTAACTAATAAGTTACATTTCACCATGAAATCTGATATTTCTTCCATTTCTCTGACTTTCCTTCATTTTTCTTTATTTTCCCTGACTTTTTATCCATTTCCCTGAGCGGGTCTAGAAACCCTGTATGTAAAACCTTTGAGAAGAAAATTTTTTCAATTGAGAAGAAAAAGAAGAAGAGAAGAAAATTTTTTCAAAATAATCAAGTGTGTAACTGCTAAAACTAACTCTTACTGAGATATACCGGGTGATTCAAAATAGATGTTAAGGCGATTATTTTTTAAACCGTAAGTGATCGGAACATACTTCCAATTAGAAAAGTTTGTCAAATTAAGAGTAGCATTCAGATATGGCATTTTTTTACTGAGGGTTGCATACATATTGAAATACGAAATTTAATTTTTATATGGTGCTTCCTTTCCTACCCTTTATATTTAAAAGAATGTTGCTCTTTGCCTAAGAAAATTAATAAAACAAATACTGTGTCTCTAAGTGAAATAGTTAGCGAGAAAATTAATGTTAAAAGTGATGACTTACACCACTTTACCAACTGTGTTGGCTTCAGTTTTCAAGAAAAAAAATCTTTACTTTAGGGGACCAACTATGAGTTGATAAAATTTAAATAATGATCTCGTTGGGAAAGGTAATTAAACCTTTCAAATCTGTGAAATTAACAAGTACAGTTTTACCTAAAATGATCAGTACTGCTTTATAAAATTAGTGATAATTTAGTCTTTTAGGAGGCCATCCACAATTTATGTCATGTTTCTAGAGAAGGAATTTTAAAATGTAAAATAGAATGACAAAATAATGGTGTAGGTTGCAATGGTGTGGTAACTTTTACTAGAAACTGCCAAACATGCGTTATATGAAAATTCTAGCTAAATTAGGATTTGAGGAGTCAACTGTGTCTATCAAGTGACTATTAACATAAATTAATGTCAGTTGAAAAATAGCTACATTTTTCTCACTTTGGAGACATCCCTTTATTGCTTGGCGAAAAATGCCAAAATTTTCAAATTGATTGTATATCTCGGAAACTATTTCACATAGAGACAGGGATAATGTTTTATTAATTTTCTTAGGCAAAGAGCAACATTCTTCTAAATATAAAGGGTAGGAAAGAAGGGACCATATAAAAATTAAATTTTATAATTTAATATGTATACAACCCCCAGTAAAAAAATGCCATATCTGAAAGCTATTCTTAATTTGATGAACTTTTCTAATTGGAAGTATATTTTGATCCCTTACGTTTAAAAAATAATTGCCTTAACATCTATTTTGAATCATTTGGTCTATATATATATAAACCAATACAGGGTTAACCTCCAACTTTTGAAATAAAATCCTGATCTATGCAGATTTTTTTAAAATAAAATTTTATATTAATTTGTCACAATGAACATATAATTTAAAACTGCTAAATTATACAGACCATTATTGATACTTTGCATGTCAAATGATATCTGAAGCATCCTTGACTTACAACTGATGGAAATTTATTTGTAAATGCATTGCTTCTAATAATTTTTTAGGTTACATTGAAATTTTCTGTTTCGAGCCAAAATTTGCAATATTCTGACTTTTCCAGGCAAAACAAAATCGACTGACTATGACAATTTTTTTCTGACGAGGGCAACCCTGTAACAGCTAGAAATCTTTTATTCTCAGAATAAATAGAAAATTCACTATACATTAGGTTAAAGCCATACAAAATTAAGAACTCAATAAATCCTGACGGAAAGCACATTCTCAGGTGATATATTAACTGTTTAAACAATTCAGTTATTTTTTAAAGAGAAACTGAAAGTGACCAAACAATTTTTTTCAGTTATTTCTTCATTTTTATTTAAATAAAAAAAATTATAATATTTTAGGAAGTAAAACTGTGTTTTATGTTCAAATGACTGATGTTACCTCATAACGAACTTTCTGAAAAACTTTAAGCTTGTTGTCCAAAACAAATAAAGACTGTGATGGTTTAGCATCGCCCATAAAAATAAAACTTATGTCACCTCGTTCCCATTTCATATCACTAAAATCTACCAATGTAGTATCCAATCTGAAAAGAAAAATGTAAATTTTAATTAAACAGCAAATATAGACATATAATAATACCATAAAATATTGTACAAGCAAGGCCTTAAGAAAAATCATAATGTATTTGGAGAAGGCTTAGATAGTAAAGATTGGCAAAAATATAGAAATTAAAATGTACTGTTCCGCTAAAATTAGGTGGTGGTGGTGGGGACTATCTTGAAACAAATGTTGTGTTGTTGCAGTAATAAAAATATTAAATACATTCCTGATAAACTGGCATTCAACTAACTGGAAAAATTTGGCTGCCCCCCCCCTTTTCCAAAAATTGTCTTTGACATTTACCATTGTTTTAGTAACTCATACACACAAGGGGGGGGGGGGCTAAGCTATTATCAAAGATTTTTGTGTATCAGATGATAATAATCATATTTTTGTGACAAATTCTATTTTCTCCACATTTTGCACCTTCCCCCAATTTTTTTTTTTTGCTGGCTATGTGCTTATTGCCAACATATGTACATTGAAAACAAAAGAATGCCACAGAGAAAAAGAGGAATAACACTAAATAATTTGTGTAAGAGAGTATCCATTTCAAATTTTAAGAATGGAGAAAACTCAAGTGAAAAGTAGGGAGAGGATTTGATGGGGGGACTGTGAGATGAAAAGATTGAGCAAACTTTTTAGTTATCTATTGGATTGGCAACAAAGTAATTGCGTTTTCTTGTATAAAATTCAAGCAAATAAGTTTTCAAGTTTTTAATTACAGGTAAGCTGTGCCTGAACATACGATTCATATTTGTTACATTTTAAAGTTAGAATTTCACTGGCAGTATTTATTTTCGTCCATAAAAAATGGCCACCCTCCCCCTTTTTTCGCTTCTATCCTCCTTAGAGGACAATATTAAAAATGTCCTGAAATTAATTTTTAGGTATTCGTGACTGCTGTATTTTACAGAAAGAATTTCACGGATATCTCTATTTTTATTTCAGATCACGCGGGATATGTGAAAAGAACTTTTTGGCCCCTTACCCCCCTTAAGATTACGAATTTTGGAAAATGCTCTCTGATCTAGCACCTATGTTGAAGAACTCACGTACGTGCCAAATTTCGCATAATTAACTTCAGTAGTTTTGGCCAGGCGAAATATTGACATACGGAAAAACGCAATTACGTTGTTGCCAACCCAATACTTCAGTAAACTTTTACCTTAGAGTAACTTTTTAGTTTAGTTGTTTAGTTTTATTTAGTCTTAAAAATAACTTGTACTTTTCTGAGTTACCTTGTATGTGAAATCGCTTTCTGTACAAATACTTTACAGATCTAATGTGGTTTGATACCTGGAATAATCAAGATATCAAATTTTATCCATCACATGGTCTCAATCAATTACTAACTGGTAGGTTATGCCCATTCCTTCATCATTCAGTTAATCTTGAATCTTTCAATGCTCTCAATGATCAAGAGGTTACCTTCCATGTACCTTTATATTAAATCAGTATCTAATAAACCCTGGTATGCAGACCAATGCCAATCCACATGCATCTAATTTATTAAAAAATAATCAGCAGCAAATGCCATTAATACAAAATAAACTGTTTCCAATAAACTAAAAATTTATATAAGTACAACACTTGATTTAATAAATTAAATAAATGCTTGTACAATATTTATTATTTTTTGCCAACTCTGGTCCATGAAATCTTTCCTATTTTTACCAGTTGTTTATGTAAAAAGGTTAGGAAAGACTAAAATAATACTTTAATAGAGTGAAAAAATTATTTTTTATCCAATTTAATTACAAAAATTTTATTTAAGTCCAAAATTGATTAATCAAACTGAAAATAAAAAAACACATACAAAATATATTCAACGTGAGCACCTCTTATTATAAATTTTAAATTGAAATGTTGAGCACCAAAATAGTGATAATTCACACACACACACACAAAAAAAAAAAAAAAAAAAACCTAAATACTAGTAACTACACAGTGAAACCTACTAAGTTGACCATCCAGTGGTTGGTTCCACATCTTTGTGGTCAACTTAGACAGGTGGTCAACTTGTCAAGGGTACAATGCTTACTTTTCGATTTTCGAATTTTACCATCTACGTACTTATCCATTACATAGTACATATACGTAGTATACAACAAAATTATATAAAATATGAAATCAAAATGACACAAAATAGGAATAATATAGCTTATCATGGTTAAACAGTAATTGTGTACATAGAAAAAATTCTGGAAGTGGTCAACTTACAAAGGTTTTGAGCTATGCTTTGGGACAAATTCTACCTCATTACCTGGTCAATATACAAGTTAGACAGACGGTCAACTTATAAAGGGTTCACTCAATGTTAAAGAAATTAAGTCATTCCATTCTTGGTCAATTAGGTCAACTTCACCGGTTTCACTCTATTTGTTTATTATTTCTTTTTTCAAATCGCATTTTAAATATTGGACCATATTTTTATAGCAGGCTTTTTTTTTTTTTTTTTTAATGCAGAATCACCCTAATTTTTTTCTTATTTTCTTAAAAATATACATCCCATAGTAAAATTCATGACAAAAATATAGCAGAAAACTTTTAATAACTGAAAATGTAGTTCTAATTGCATATAGTTTACAGATCAAAGTTTGCACTTGATGCTTTGTATTTTACAATTTATATATATATATATATATATATATTTCCCCCAGTGCTACTTATATAAACGTAAATTAAAAATTTTCTTAAGTCAACTCATTTTATATTTGTCTGTCAAGTACACAACTTGCAGAAAGAAATCAAAAATGTACTATTACTTTTTTAATTTGGACAACACTGCAAAATAATCATTTACAGCCAAGCTCTCTGTTCAGTCATTTGTCATCATTTAAATCAAATAATGACAAATTAAACAAAGATAATTATTATGACCAATTGGAATATTCAAGAGTACAGTCAAAATTCATTAATAATCAAATATGCCTAATGCAATATATAAACTATTTACATTTCTCTAAATAACCACACAAACTATTTAATTTTCAACTAAATAATTCATAGCAAGTTTTATTTATTATTAGTCTAGTAAATAATTCAATGTAACACTACTTTTTTAGCAAGAACATTGATGTTTTTTTATACTTTAAAAAAACTTGCCTAATATTTGATCCCTTTTTATGAATTCTACAAATGTCAGAAGGTAATATTCGAGATACCAAAGGTACTAAAAAGAAGAAAAAATAAACATATAATTTTTTTAATAAATGGTTTCATGAATTCAAAAACAATGAAAACTTCAGCAATGTTAAATAATACTTACCCCAACTTTGAAAATCCCATTTTAGTTCCATAAAAAAGTCTCCCATTTGATTTAAGGCTAAAATCAAATCAGGTCGCCTCAATTCTATAGCTTCCTGTGTTTGGGATTTCATTTTCCGGACAAGAGAAGAAACTGAAAAAAATTGTATTTTGTACTAAACACATAAAAATATATTTGTGATATGTTAGATGAACTAACAAGGAAAAAAAAATACTGGAACCTGAAATTATTGGTGCACCCACAAAGAGGGCTTTCACACAGTGGCCACAAAGGCAGCTTTTCTGATTAAGTTACAAATTTATTATAGATACCACTTTCAGCATTTTTTATGGCCTATTCACAAACATTAGATGAATTATTTTTTATAATAAAAATATAGATATAAATTTATAATCATGCATATGCACATAAACCTTTTGCAGGCCAATGTTCCCAATTAGGAACATCAAATAAAAAATTTATTGAAAAATACAATTTTATCAATACAGACTTGAAAACATTAACAGATATAGTTAAAAGATGACTTGATTTTTTTTAAATAGAATTTGCATTTCTATCATTAGTGGGAAACTGGACAAAACATCATAAAAATAACCATTTTCAGAAATTTTTACAGAGCTATCTTGACACACACCCTTCCCCTTCTAAATTAATTCATATATTTACTTAAATTCCAGAATAAATCTTAATCTAATCCATCAATTGTTAATATTTCACTTATTTAAACTACCCAACACTATATTCTGTTTTTGAAATAAAAGTAAAGGTCTAATGACCCACGCTCCCAATTGGAAACACAGTGAAAATTGAATTTTAAAAATCCCATTTAAATGACTAATATCCTTTAATAATTTGGAAGACAAAATATGCAAAAAAACTAATTTAAAATATAACTGGATCTGAATTTGGTATGTAAAAGGTTAACTTAATTGGGAAACTGTTGTGGCAACTTAATATGTCAGCTGATTTTCGGTAACTTTGTGTAGCTATAATTCACGAATGAGGAAATATCTAAATATAAAATTTCCTATTTTTGTTACTCTATATCAAAAATTATTTTTATTCAAAATTTCCCTAAATTTTCATTAAAATTTGAAGATGATGATATTAAAAGAATGAGCTGACATGGAATGTGATGCTGTCATAAGTATAAACATATTTATATAGGCCTGTGAGCCTAAAGTCTTCTCTTTCCCATTTTCAGTAAGTTTAAAAACTACACTGTTGGCCTAAGTACTACGGAAAAGACAAGGACAGGGTTGAATAAGAATTTAATCCCCTTTTTCAGATGTCCCCGGATAGCAAGCATGAATACAATTAGGAGGGGCCACAGTCTGATTAATTGGATCGAAGCGCTTGTGGTCTTTTCTTTTTCTGGTCAAGAATGAGAATGAAAAAAGTTGCATGCTTCTTTTAAAAATTGTCATTGTTACCTTCTTCATTGTGGAAGTGTGGGTGTCAAGGGGCTTTCATGCAGCATGGAAAAGATGAGCTTATCTTTAAAGCACTGGGGGGTATCGGACAAAAGGAGTACTTGAGTGAAATACAACACAAGACTTGGTCTATTTTGAAAGGGAATTGAAGAGCTAAAGATTAGTAAACAATGCTGCAATGAATAATTCCTGGTTTTACAGCAGTCAAGAGTCTAAAAGCCCTTTTTCTAGTGCGCTATTGTTCCCCTTCGCCATGTTAGCCCACAGACCTCAGCCTAGCCACTGACAATTCCCTGTATTTCGGAACAGATGCTTGATAATCTCTTTGTGTACTTATCGAATGCAATATAGACAACCTTTGAGAATGTAAACATCGAAAAACTTTATCTTTGTCATTTCCAGAATTTACAAAGTTCAGTTTTTAGGTTCACTATAACCAAAGTCATGTTCACTAAAACCGAAAAATGCTATGCGCATTTCTAATGTAAGTGAATCGGGACTAACAATTTGCATTCACTATAGCCGAAAGTTCACTATATACGGATTCACTGTAACCGGAGTTGACTATACATGATAGTATCCAAAATTTTTCAAATTAGTTTTGAAACCAGTTTTGAAATTAGAAAGTGAATTTGAGTAAACTGAAATGCATACCAGTTTGTCGATCGCCATAACTTATTGCTTCAGCTAAAGGACTCCAACCAAGCTTATTTTTTATTTTCACTGGAGCATTGTGAGCAAGTAATAGCTGGACACATTCTAAAAAAAGAAAAGGTGAAATTCAGATAATTATAGAACATGAAAATTATATCTTACTAAAACTGTGCAGAATCAAGTTATGGGTTCCCATACAATTTCTCATACAAAGCACAAGTTTCCCAGACTATAACTAACAATCAAAAAAATAGTCAAGTCTTGTCTTTACCAAAGAGAAACAAACTTACAAACATATACAATGAAAAAGACTTTTTAAAACGATATTCATACAATAGAAATATTTAAAAAATAAAGAATCACTGTGTCTAATATTGTCTGGCATTCAAATCCTACTAAAATATTAATTTTTTTATTTACAGCACAGTTCTTAAAAAATGATTACCAAATGTGGAATATTTTAATATTCTTTTTACCTAATTCTTCCTGGTCTTGGCAGAAGGGGGGGGGGGGGGGACTTTTCCCATTTTTGTTCTCTTTTTGGACATACTACATATATATACATGCCTACTTTAAAAATTATTACAATTATTCTTCAAAGAAAGGATCATAAAGGAAAAGGCTATCTACTAACTAGACAGGTAAGCTAAACTGTATCGCTTACCCACGGACTAAGAGGGTTCAGGACAATCATCCAAGCATTGCGAAAGAACTAAATGAAATTTGCCCAAAAGGTGGCGCTGGGAGTCGTACTCATTAATTTTTGGCGCATGCGTCGTCTGCTAGTAGCTGAAACGTAAACAAATATCAACGGAAGCACCCCGCGGGAGATACTTACGCCGTGTGTTGTCAGAGGGCACCCGTGCCGTTAATTATTAAAAGGGGGTCGCATATTTTCCTTTCAGAGGCTGACGCAGTTTCGCCCGTCTGCCGCTTCCCGATGACCGTCCTAAAGCCTCTTAGTCCGTGCGCTTACCAAAGGGTATTTATATTAGTAACAAAATAAATATCTTATAGGATCTTCCTTTGATTCTTTAAGAAAAGTTTCCATTTTCCCTAACTTCTTGAAAAAAATTTACAATTCTGCAACCATGAAAGCCTTAAACATTTAACTAAATTCAAAACAAAGTCTACAAAAGTTAAGTACAAAAGATATATGAAATATTTACCTTTATGCCCTTTCATAACAGCTATATGTAATGGAGTATTACCTGCATAAACATCGAAAAGAATTAATAAAACAGAAACATCAAAGAATATATTGTAATTTCCATAATTTGGAACTTAACTAATATAATTTTGGAGTTAAAGCTTTAAAATAAAGTGTGATTCCACAGTATTGTGGTGCACATGAATGTCATGTCCAGTCTGCAATAAGTTGGATTGATCATTACTAACCAAAAAATTGAATAAAAAGTTCTCCCCCCCCTAAACAATATAACATACTGTTTACAAATATATATATATATATATATATTTAAATGAACTTTTTGTTTAGTTATGATCAATATAAATTGCAGACATGGCAAACACAATACCGTGTAATTACCTTAAAACATTACAAACACGAGCGATATTAACCTATAAGAACTTAAAATCCAGTTTTAAAAAAACTATAAGCTTTTCAAACATAAAAAAATAAGCTGATTATGTCAAAGACTTTAAAATATTTAGGTTGTCTCTTTAGAAGGTATACTATATATTGGATTAAAGAATAAACTTTTATTACTTATGAAACTTCCAAAAAAAATTCGTATTATGGATCCCATTAAGGAAGCTCTTCATATATATTTAATTTATGCATAATTCCTTCAAATTGGCATATTTAGCACCGCAAAACATTTCATCTTACCGTGGCGGAGAATATCCAAGTTGTACTAATATAAAAATTCCTCCTACCCCCCAACCAATAAAGAAATTAGAAAATCAAGTCAATTAGTGTCACCAAGTAGAAAAAAATCTGCATTTCTCTAATATTATTAAATACATTAGATTGTTCCATTCAGCTTAAAATTCATTGACAGGCTATTTTATTATACTTCAACATGTTAATCTATATAACTAAGCAATATTATTTTTAAATGCATTTAAAAAAAATATTTTATTCTGAAATTATTCAGCTGAATATGTAGAAATATTTGGCTACAACTATTCAGCCGAATACCTGTTCAGTATTCGGCTGACCGAATAACTGGCCAACTGAATATTCGGCAAAACAACCAAATACCGAATATTCATTACATCCCTAGCAGTAAGTACCATTGCGCAATTTAATGTTTCCTTGGTTACAATAATACAGTCAAACCTCGTTATATGGTCACCCCGCATATATGGTCGCTTTTGAGAAGTCCAGGCTGACTGAATAGGAATTCTATAGGCCATGTCATCATAGCTATACCCTCTTATATTGTCACTTTGACCACTGTGGGAAGTATTTCTGAAAATTGATTAGCATAGGACAGTTTGCAGAGTTACAAAAGGATTTAACTCCCCTCCCCGACCCCCCAACATTTAATATTGAATAAGCCTCTCATTTCTTGAAAAGAGGATTGCACCTTGCTCTATCCACTGTTTAGAAGTTTAGTAAGAGGGGGGAGGGGATGTCAGGTGCAAGGCATGTGTCACACCTTCAGACCCATCCTTGGATTAAGTTCCAAGTTTGTTTCAAGTGTTTTCACTCTGCATTTTCAATGAACACTATTAGGTGTTTTTTTTTTTTACTCAATCTGAGGTCTCAGAGGAACATTTAAAAACTGTTAGCGATATTGAAAAAGTAGTGGTAAGAACATCTAAACCGAAGGAAAGGCAATTCTATATAAATGAATATTTTAAATGTTGAATTGAGTTTCTAACTTCTGTTAGTACATTATGCATCAATTATTATTTTCTTGTTTTGTATCTAATTACGGCATATAAAATTAAATAAAAACTTTAATCCAATAACAATATATATATATCTGCTTTTACTTATATAGTATAATAAGTATTACTTGCAAAAACATGTATCTGAGTTAAAATAGATGGCTGTTTACTAGTATCGCATATATGGTCATCCCACTTATAAGGGGGGCCTCACCATGGCACAGTGGTTATATCACTGAAAATGGTAGACGGCTGAAGTGTGAAGCTCCCGGGTTCAGGTCCCATCGTATGGTCGCCGATCTAACAGTCTGGAGTTTTGGTAGGTTTTCTCCAGATGTAATATGAATGCACGTTAGAACCCCTTAGAAAGTCCTCCTACCAAGACATCCCTCATCTTAGGCAGATACCCCTCACGCAGGTTTGCCTTAATCACACACAATCACCAACTTATAAGGTCACTTTTCTACGGTCCCCATCCGTGACCTTATAATGAGGTTTCACAGTATAAAAGGAACGGGAAATAGCTAAAATGTGCTTCATCCTACTACATGGCAAAATTTTATTATTATTTATTTATTGATTTACTGGATGTGCGATAAAAGCACAAAGTATTGAAAATTAGAATAAAGCAGTGAAAATATCTGAAAGACTGAAAGATCTATCATTTTCGCATATTGTTATTTTGTAATCTTAGCTACAGCGTGACAGTATAAGAAAATAGTAATGAATATGCTTGCTTCATTTGACGTCACTAAACTGTTATTTTAGGTTTTTGCACATGTGTTATTGTTATTTGGCTAATATTTACATGTAATTCTTGCCGTTCACAGCGTAGAAATATCATCGATTTTGGTATCGCATATGTTAGTGTATTATATAAGTAGATAGCATAGATAATTATTGTGTGACTGTCACAAACACTTCTGGGGAAAAAAGCAAGCTGCTAAAAGAATCTCTAAATAAGCATGAACAGAAAGCCAAAAAAGTGAAACGTAACTTTGGGTATGCTCAGACTGCTACTTTTGGGTAAATCTCAAGTAAATCTTGAGTAAAGCACAAACTAGTAGCGGAGAGTGACACTGTGGGCAGAATGGGGTAGTTAATAGGAAAAAAAACCATGGTGGCACATATTTATTAACTAGCAGAGCCAATAGGAGTGAATGAAAACATGTAACAGGGTTCGCATTTACTCAGATTTTTGAGTAATTTACCCAAATTATGTTGACTGTGATGCAAAAAATTACACATATAACGGGTTTTGCTTATGCAAAAATCCATATTTCTCAAGATAATGGGCTTATGTGACCCACTTTTATCTGACTTCAGCGCGTTCCCTGGTGTAAAGATCATGTGATCTCCTTCACAAGGAAAATCTTTTTGGAGTTTGAGTAATACTAGAGTTGCTCAGCACGGCAAAGTGGACACCCTGTTTATCTCCTCGAGTAGATCAAGTCAGGCATCATGAGCCGGTTGAGTTTTTCCCTGGAGTAACTCGAGTTACTCGCTATTCAAAAGTGGCAGTCTGAATGCAGTCTTTGAAAGATACAGTGAAGGTGAAGAAACAAAATCAATGCAATTTGTTCAAATGACAGATGGGTAAAATCATGCAAGCCGGTGCGCAGCTCATGTAAACACAGCGACAGTCGCCAACCATTTTGCACGATCAGCAAAGTCAAAGTATTTTAACACATTAAAATTGCACATATATTCCACTAACAAAAACATTAAAACAAAATACACCGTCCATATTTAACCTAAAAAATGTCAGCGAATTCAGTAACAGGCAATTTAAAATGAGCAAACAGTGGACCGTGTTTAACTCAAAAAACTACAGTGGATTAAACAACCTAGTTGCACACATCATATAAAGTCAGTATGATTAGAATAGCACATAAATAGCACTCATGACAACATAAAAACATCAAATATCAATTTAAAATTCACATTAAAAACCTTAAACATTACAAAGATTGGTTAAAAAAAAGCCCTTACCTTTATTTTTTTTAATTAACCGCTCAGACATGTCCCTAACACCCACCGGCTTATAACGTAAAACCAGCATGCTTTCTTTTATATTGACACTGCATTTCTAACAAACACACGCACTGGCCAATAACGTAAAACCAACATGCTTTTTTTTTTTTTTTAAGCTTTATAATTCACACCCTATTTCCAACAAACATACACACTTTCTTTTCATACAGTAACCTAACATATTTCATTCCCTTCTATCCATAACATGAAACAATTTCAAATTCCCAAACTGACAATACACATCTTTTTATGGTTGGCAGTCAAAAATACCACCGGCAGGTTACTTGACTCCTGCTGTACATCGCCCACCCTGGTGCCAGAACGATCACCAAATGAAACGCAAACACAGGTATGTAAACAAGCACCGGATACGGAATATAATCCGACAGATGATACAAGACAGCAATTAAAGGATTATGACACAGAGGATCAACATATTCAAGACGAAAGCTTTTCACAATTAAAATATAAGCTTAATGTAGGAGACTACACTCTAGTTAAGTTTTCTTTCAAACATTGAATTGGTGCTTTCCGTAGCGGGAAAAGAGGGCAATGATTAGGGAATGCAATCCTGCACTGTTTTTCGTCTTGCGGGATTTCGGGATTGAGATTTATTGATCCCGCAGGATTGATATTTCATTTAGCTAGGGATTCATTTCAACAGAGAAAAGTAAAAAAAGAAGTAAGATTTTAAGCACTATGAAGCTAACTTTAATAATAATAATTAATCCAATAATTTATAAAATAACTTACAGAAATATGAAAATTATAATTATGATTTTCAGAATGATATACTAAGTTATGTCTTAATAAAGTATTTGTTATGTTAGTTGCGAAAAATCAGAAATTTACAGAAAAATACAATTTATAAACACATTCACATACTTACGTTATTTTCTTAGTTGCTGAAAAAAGAATGTACAAAATCGAACAAATCCAATGAATAATTTCCTAGTCTAGATTTAACTTTAGTAAAATAATTAAAAGTGTGAATTAAAAACTAAAATGAAAACTTTTATAATTAATTCTTGATTGTTCGCTAAGAGATAAATTAGTATGAAATATTTCAGTTCATTTGGGACTGGGAAGTTTGCGAAAAATTTAGATTACGATGTTTAGATTTAGATGTTTGATTCAGACTCTTATTAGAAGATACTTTAAAAAAATTAAGACTTTAAATTAAAACTTTTAATTATTGATTTGTTTATTGTTAGATAAGAGACATGATTATTCAAAAATTTTCGGTCTATTGTTTGGGAAAGCGGAGCGAAATTTTAATAAAATATAATTTATTTCTCAGTATCAATCCCACGAGATTAGGATCGCAATCCTGCAGGACTAGTCCCACAAATATTTATGCAGGATCCCATTCCCGCGGGATCGGGATTGCATTCCCTAGCAATGATTATGAACTATCCTTTTTGAAAAGGCATGAGCAAGATTTTTAATTTTATTAAGCAGATAAAGAGGGCAATTCCTTTGTGACTTCCAGAGACATTCTTTTAAAACTAGATAGTCCAAGAGAGATAATAACACAAAGATATGCTTTCTACTAGAATTTAAGGAAGAACAATTTTAAGGTAAAATATAATATTCATTAACATAATGGATTAGCATATTCATTTGCAGCACTTATTCCATAAATAAAGATTTTCTAGTAAGTACTTTTCCAATTGAACTTAGTTATGTGTAAGTATTAAAGACTTATTGTTAGTGCTGGATTTTGAAGTGTGGAGGAGCTGGGGCAACAAAGGAGTGGTGGCCCCTAGTTATTTCTCAAATAAGTTAACAATTTTTCCGACGACCAGTGTGGCAAAGTGGGTTCGCCATTAACTTAAAGCTTAGAGTTCCAGGGTTCAATTCCCATAGAGGTAGATTTCATTTACACAGATAATAATGTCTATTTCGAGTCTGGTGTTTCACTCTTAATGTAACGTCGATATAGCTCGCAACCGATAATGTTGACTTCCAGTAGTATGGGATTTGTGTGCAAAGAAGATGATGCTTTGCACCTGCTTTCTTTGGGGATACAAGTCTTGAAGTTATTTTTCAAGCAACTTTTTCTTTCAATGTATCATTCAGTATTCGTAAGGGAATTTTGCCTAAAAATGTTTATTGGGGGTGGGGCTCTCTTGTGGAGGCCGCGGGGCTGCAGCCCAGGTCGCACTTGACCCTAAATCCAGCCCTGGTCAGAGTCCCACCTGCCCCACCTTTTATTAAATGCTTCCTGAATTTTATCTTCACAAGAATTTTATCTTCTATAAGAAGTAATCCATTGAAATTAATTTTATATAATATATATATCCAATCTAAATATGAAATTGCTTTAGGTGAAAATTGAATGAAAAATAAAAATTATAGACTAGGATATAGTTATGTAAAAACTGTCCCTTATAGGCGCCCCACTCTCCCATGGGCGCCTATAAGGGGGTTGCGAGGTAGGGCACTTGCCCCCCCCTTAGAGTTTTAGGTTAATGTCTCATGATGTAAACAAATGGCAAAAACAGAACTAATTTTGTTAAAATTTTAAAATTTGCCACCCTCTAGAAAATTTTTGTGAAGTTTCTCCCCCCCCTACCCCTAGAAAAAAAATTTGAAGTTTGCCACTCCCCCCCCCCCTAGAAAAATTCCTATGGGCGCCCATGCACTCTCCCCTACTATATATTTTTTTCGATAGTATGAAAATATAAATAGGAAGTATACATAAATTAGCAAATAAAAAATACAAGCCAACATACTGTAGGCGATATTGTTCATTAATTGAAATAGTAAATATATTGAAATCTTAAAAAGAAATATAATGAATGAATGAAAGTTACATTAATAAAATACTATAACAAGTAAAGTAAACAACACACCATGTAAATCTTTTTGCGCGATATCATGAGTTCGCAATCTAGCTGCAACCTTTCGAACATCATTTTTGAAAACACTTTCATGTAATTCGTACTTCAAATTATTGTCCGACATCACGGGAAAACAGTATTCACGAATTTGTTTAACAAGTACACATACAACAAACAGAAGGGACAAAGACCTGAATGATAAGAATTAACATCACACATTCGTAAAGTGTACCCTGTAACTTTTAAACTAAATTTTCAATATGTTAAAAGGAAACAGTAAGCCGAAAAAAGTTGACACATATTTTCATTTTTATCTCCAATGTTTATTTCGTCAGTTTAGGCTTCTAGAGATATATTTCAAGAGCCTCTTTTCTTTTAAGTTTCAGTAAATCGGTTATTGGTTAAGCAGAAAGAGTTGTTGAACATAGTAACCCCTTTTTTAGCATGAACTTTTCTTGACTTTTGTTTTTGATTAATTTAAGTGGCGAAAATCCGATAATTGCTAAAAATCTAAGAGGCCAATTATTTCTTCCCAATTTTTTAAAAAACCAACCATGTTTCTTTTATTTTATGAATGTTAATAAAAGTTTAACTTTCTCGTAAGAAGAGAAGCACTGAACTTAAAAAGTCCCCATATTTTGTTTTCAGAATTGGGGACAACGTGTGCTTTATTAAAAAAAGCATGCGTCGTGTGCTAGTAGCGGGGCCTTTGCTATTAGTAACGGGCCTGCGCGTGTATTTCGATGAGTCACCCAAAGAGGCCTACGGAAGCTCGCGTCTTCCCGTATACATCAAGCAATTTTTAAGCTTTCCGATGCTTTGAAACGTTATTTAATGTAGTTTTAAGTCATGATTGTGTGTTACTAATTCAAGTACGAACTCATTGACAGTTTCTTTACTATGATACACGCGGACATTAAAGTAAATAGATGCATGTAATTTGAAGGAAAAACAAAGTACTGCTCACTCTCATGATTCATTATTTTAGCTTGATTTTTAATATACATGAACAAATTAAGCTGACTTTTAGTATAAATTAAATTAAACGAATACGCAAATGATTCAGACATTTTTATGCATTTCTATATACTGAATGTTTAAGTTTCACATTTTCAAAGCAGTTACAACCATTATTACTTTTAAAATAAATTTAACTAAGAGTTATTAAAATTTCATTTATTAAATATTGTTCGGTTAATATATTAACAGAATATATGAAGAGGAGCTGAAATAGAATTTAAAATATTTGATATTTGCAATTCACGTATGAAAAATTTAAGTACTGATGTACTATTTAATTTTTAATCATTTGTAAGGCGTAGGTATCAGAAGAATGTTTGCTATAATTATAAGTACAACCTGTGCACAGCACGGCCTTGGTATTTACATGAAAAATAATGTAAATTAATTTAACGAGAAACATTTAGAATAAATTACACAACAAAGGGTGTCCCATAAATAGTAGTACAAACTTAAAGGGGAGATAAAATATATCAAAAAGATTAAGAATCACGTAAGAGTGTATGATCAAACACGTTTGTTAACTGTTTTTATTTTGTTTTGTTCAAATGAGTTTATTTATCGAAAATTTTACCATTCGAAATGAAAATGATTTATAATTTTCAGTGTTAGTTCCATGTATTCTTTCTTCTCCAAAGAAAAATAATAAATTTTAGAAAACCATACTAAGAAACGCCACAAATATTGCAACACCTCTTTTTTTAAGTTATTATTAACTGGTGATTGAAATCAAATGTTTTCGTCCCTGCATTGCTGTATATTAGGGTTGTAGCTTTAAAAAAAAAACCTCCTCCACGGTCTTTGAGTACAAATTAAGATAAACTAACAGCTCTAGGACTCGAAAAATTTCAAGATCCTTTTTCACAAGTTGCGCTAAACACTGTAGTAAACTAAAAACAAACGATCCCTGAATTAATTACTTTTTATTATAGCCATTATCTAAATGGAACTTTGAATTTGAGCATAATGAACGCCTATACAAAATATTAACTTCAATTAAAGTTTCCACATAAACATGTGCAAAAATTAATAACATATTTTACAGTACTTCTGCACTGAAACCAATATCACACATTTAGTGCATTTATAATAAATAATAAATGACATTTTCAACTGAAAGAATTAAACAGATAAGAATGTCTAACCAGTATTACATCGCACGCTTATTTACTAGAATAATAAACTACCCAAGTTAAACGATTTTAGATTAAAATAATTTATAAATAACACATGAATATTAATTCACAAAACATGCTTTATATCCTATGAATTTGTAGAATTTCTAAATAAGTTATACATGTGTACACTTACCTTTACATTCAGAACAAAGTTCGAATTCTTTGTTGATTTATTTCCATAAAAAAAGGCGCAATCTTCAAAAAATCATTACCTACATCTAAATCACCTTGTCATTAAATCACTATGACAAAACTATAACAAAATTGTTTTTTAATTATAAAATAAATTAACGTTTATAATCCCAAATCGCATAAAATCGAACAGCGCAAATGTAAATATTAGGCCTCAATGATTCAGTCATTTATTCCGGTGGCAACGAACAATCAGGCCCGGTTGCTAATAACGACGGCCCCGCTAGTAGCTAAAACCATAGATATAGGAATAGTGTTTCCTATATCTATAGAGCATTTCGACGGACGCCTCCTCTCTGCGATCGGTCGCCGTCTTGCGTGACAGCTTGGGGTTCTCGTAATGTATTTCAATGGGAAAAACCCGATTTTCAACATTCAAAAAAAGTATTAAATATAATTTTTTGGATGATTGTAATGGATGGAATTTGTTAATCAGACCTTCGACTTTTGTGTCCCAGGTGGCGTTTAATATTTTAAAAAGCTTAACATATAATATTTTAATGATATTTCAAGCGACTTTTTCCGCTGGTACTGCGTTCGGAAAGACAATATTATGTACGGGAATGAACACAACGTTTGTTTTAAGATTCGGCAGGTTATTCGGATTACTGTTTGTTTGCAAATATCACTTGTGCATGCATTTTCGCCGATCCCAACCGCCCGGAAGAATACCGCGTCTGCGCATGCTCAGCGAGATCGAGAGACCGGAAATCGCACAGAGCTTTAAGGACGGTGCTGGCGCCATCTGTTCGGTGAAAATGTAGTTAGTGTTTTATAGTGATAATGGATATAGTGATAATGAATTAATCAATAAATTAGATTATCTATTATCTTCAACGAATATTTTTCAACGCTCATTTTAATGTAACATAATTTTAGTTAATGAAAATTAGTTTATTTTATAATAATCAAATAAAAGTGACTGAAGATGACACATATTGAAATGTAAATTTTATTACCAGATCTTCAATTTTGCTTTAGCTGATGAAAAATAAAAGCATAAAAATGTTAAATTATAAATTTAATTTACATATGAAACGTAAATTAAGGCTTTTTAATGTAAATTTCTGAATTTTTTTATTAAAGGTATTTTTTATTTAAAAAAAAACAATATTTCACATTAGTATTATTAAACAGATTTAAAGTTTTTGCTTCTTAGTTTTAAGAAATTATTTAAATCAAATGAATTTTAATAACTTTATGAAATGCTAATTTTCTAATAATTTAGTCTTGATTTTTATTTGTGCATTTTGCATTTTAAGTTAATATTGCATAATCCACAGTTTTTCTATTTCAAATTTGGTGTAAACTTACACAGATATTTTTTTTTAAAATTCATTGTTACAATTATATTATTTGCATATAGATGAAGCAGGTATGAAGCAAGAAATGTTTTGTTATTTGGAGTGGGTGGTAACAATAATAGGTAAATTTTAAAGTAACAATAAATAAAAATAGGTAAATTTTATATCTAAGATTCCAACTCAATACTCAAATTACTTTTATCATTGGTATTACAAATAAAATTTTATGAAATTAAACATATATTTCAGTCTGTGGTTAGTTAATTTTTTTCCTTTATCAAAAGTTTTACCGTAACACTGAAGACTACATCTGAGCTTCGCATGACAAAATTTCAAGAAGAAGATGAAGGATTTTTACCAAAGATGGGTCATTCCTTTACCCCCCCCCCCATTCATTTGTAATTTTGAACCCATGTTTAACCTTTTCATTGCCATCATTGAAAAAATGCTACAGACTCACCTTCTATCTTTGACGCATGTTTGGAAGCTACATCAGTTAAGAAGTATTCTTCATTGTGCCTTTTCAATGATGAGAGTGAACAGGTTAAACTCTTTAGCAAGTCAAGAAATTTTTAGGTTACTTGTAGTCAAGAGAAGGATGTACCCGCAACTGCACTAAAGTCATTTCAAGTTAATGTTTGGGAACATGTTCTTTTTTGAAAAATTACGAAATGAGTGTCTGTTGAATTGGGATAAGATGACACTGGACAGTTTTTACGCAAGAAGAAAAAAAAATACAGCATATTGGTATACACACTCAGAGATTATTAACAAAACTGGTGTTATGATATAATTACAATAAACAGGGGTCGATGCAAACGAAAACTGGGTCTGTTTTTCCTTACAATTTAATCTGTTTTAACAGTGGCCTTTTACCTTACAATTTAATCTGTATCAATTATTTTAACAAAAAATCTGATGTGTCCAACACATGACTTCCTTGCACGTCCATTAGATCAAAAATATTTTCGACGCACTTCCTCTAAATTTATTTGTTTGAAAGAGATAAAATATCAATAATAGTAAGGTTTAGCGATTTCTAGCCAAATATTTCGATATCGCCAAGCTGAGTTCAATTTGAAAGATTTCCTTCTGACACTTTATTTGGCGATATTTCACCAAAAGCCGACAAACTTGAGATAGTCAGCGAGATTTTGGGGATAGCCAAAGTAGTCATTGACCACAGACTTTCAATGAATTGAATGCATCTATACACCTCAATGTATTCAAAGTCATTTGGCTCACCATGTAAATAAATTCTCAGTCGATTGCTGTCAAAAAAGATATTGAAAACAGTTAGATATTACAATAGTTCTAAATACAAAGTTAAAAAATCTACGGGTTAAAGTTTTAGAGTTATACAAAATAGGAAATAATTTTTGGCGCCAAATTTGGCGATATTTCGGCGAAACTCGTCAATGTCGACGACATTTGGCGAGATTTTAAGCATAAACCAAACAATGACAGATTATCGCCAAATTTGGCGATATTTCGCCAAAACTCGCCAAGAACGATGACAAATGGCGATACTTTGGGCATGGACCAAATGACTGACTATCGCCAAATTTGGCGATATTTCGCCAAAACTCGCCAAGGTCGAGGACAGACGGCGAGATTTTGGGCATGTACCAAACAATGACTGTCTACAGTTGTATTATAATGAAGATGTCCATAGACATTAAGGTACTGAAATTCTTTTCGGTGGTCCTGTAAATAAACTCTCCAGTAGATTGGAACCAAAAATCGAGATGCACAACTAGATGTTACAACATTCTTATATATGAAATTTCATAATAGTTTTTGAGATTCGAGAGTTAAATATGCACACACGTACACCAAAAGTCGCCCAGCTTGGCGACTTTTGGCATAGTTCTTGAGGGAGGCACGTGACCGTGGTCGGACCATTACCTAACTTATGTGGTAGGACGGTATTGTGCTTGAAATGGATGAATGCCCCTAAAATTGCTATTGACCGTAATGTATTGGAAATCTTTTGAGTGTTCCTGTAGCAGAACTATAAATGATAAAGACACTTTTTTTAATGGAGAAATTCATTTTCTAACTCTTTACAGCATATATCACTTCTGAGTCGTTTGAAATAGCCCAATACCTCTAAAAAACGCTTTGATGAATTTCGGCCCATAGAGCGTAATGTATTTCGAATCTTTTGGGCGGTCCTGTAGATAAACTATTCAGTCGCATGGAACCGAAAGGGGAGGTGCACAACTAGATGTTACAACAATCCTAAATATAAAGTTTCAACATTCAACGCCTAACAGTTTTTGAGATATGCGAGTTTAATGAATTTCGGCCCATTGAGTGTAATGCATTTCGAATGTTTTGGGCAGTCCTGTAGATAAACTATCCAGTCGAATGGAACCAAAAGGGGAGGTGCACAACTAGATGTTACAACTATCCAAAATATGAAGTTTCGACATTCTACGCCTAATAGCTTTTGAGTTAGGCGAGTTTAATGAATTTCGGCCCATAGAGCGTAATGTATTTCGAATCTTTTGGGCGGTCCTGTACATAAACTATCCATTCGATTGCCACCAAAAGGGGAGGTGCACAACTAGATCATAGAACAATCCTAAATATCAAATCTCAACATTCTACGACCATTAGTTTTTGAGATATGAGAGTTACATACATACGTACGTACGTACAGACGGCATGGAAAAACTGGCCACAGTAGACTCACCACTGGTCAAAATGAGTTGCAGACGCGTTAATAGGATCGTGCATGCTAGCCTACGATAAGATGCATCGAAAAAAATTTTTAAATTAAATTTAGAGGTAGTCAAAATCGGTTTTTATGTCGAAATTTGGCCCCCAAAATTTTTCGGGATCACATTACTTCCTTATACTACGTACAAGGAAGTAAAAAGTGATCTTTATTAAAAATTGGTATGAAAATTCACAAAAATCAGTGTTGAATTTCGCAAAATTAGTATTGAAATTCACAAAAATGGGAGCCTAGAAAAAATTCCTGGACTGACCACCGATAAAATACTTTGCATTAAACACACAGATAAAGAAAAAAAGCGTAATAAACTTTTCAGATGGTAAAAAGGGTTCACTATTCTTTAGCTTCAAAAGTGCCAATGGATAAAGAGAGGCTCTGATTTGATGTTGGTTTTCGGTTGCGCTGCAGCTGAAAAAGGATGGACTCTTTGTGCCACTCAAAATGCTCATACTGCACTTTATCTGTGTGTTTCATAAAAGTATTTTTACTTTCCAAACATGTACCATGTGAGGAAAGTATTGTAATCATGAAAAAATTCGAATTTGAGATTTTGGTGTATTTACACGTTTTGAGGTCTTCTGAATTCATTTATGCTATTTTTACGAGATGTATGTATGTATGTGTGTGTGTGTGTGTGTGTGTGTGTGTGTGTGTGTGTGAGTGAACACGATAAGAAAATCTCATCTCATTTTACAGTGATATATGTTTTACAATATAATCTGTGACTTTCTTTTTCTTTTTTAAGCATTTGAAAAATTTTTTGAAAGCTTCCTAAATTGATTTATGAGCCAGAAGGTATGTTTTTTCATAACATACAACATAAACAAAATTGTTTCTTTTTTTACATAGGACCCTTATAGAGGAGTGTATTAAATATTAATTCTGTTCTTACAAATGTATATTGTTATGGCAACACTTAAACTCTTAATTTTTATTTTTACTTGTGTGGCAACAGTTGTTCTTGTTCTTGTCATGTAGTGAGCATTCTAAGCATGTTGTAATTTAACTTGTTCCTGTTCCTAATAAAGCTATAATACTAACTTTAATTTAGTATTCTATTAGGTTGTGGGCCCAGGATTACTCTGTTTATTTTAGAAGTTATTAAATCTTTATAAGTAGATGTGTTCTACTGTGTTGCATAAAGTTGATTGAAGAATCCTGCTGCAGTTTAGGCCTAACTAGTTCAATATGTCTAGCATTGAGATATCCTCAATAAACAAATTCAGTGGTAAAAATTACTCACATGGAAGTTCCAAATAAACTGTGCATTAAAAGCAAAAGGTGTTTTCACAGTATCAAATGGGACAAGAACAAAACCAGAAGATGATGCTACAAAAATTGAGAAATGGGAAAAAGATGATGCAATAGCAATGTATACAATCTCCTCTGCTATGGAATTGACACAAATAAATTTAACAGAAAGTTGTGAGTCATCTAAGGAAGTAATGGATAAACTGGACTCAATCTTTAAACAGCGATCAGACTTCAATAAAATGCTGCTACTTGATAAATTCCATCAGCTAAAAATGGATTCCAATAAAACTGTTGCACAACATATTGCTAAAGTTGAAAACCTTGCTCATCAAATAAAAGATGCTGGTGAAAGTATAAGTGATGCTACGATAGTGACGAAAATATTAGGAACTTTGCCACAAAAATATCGAAATTTTAGACAAGCTTGGTTGTCTATGGATGAAAGTAGACAAACTGTCTCAAATCTCACAGCGAGACTCATCGATGAAGAAATATCCTTAGATCAAATCGAACAAGAGGAAACTGCATTCTTAGCATCGTTAGCAAGCTTAAAAAAAGACAAACCAAGAGGTATGAACAGAGGTGGGAATCATTCCAATAAAAAATACCAGACTGAAACAAAATACAATAACCAAAAGAAAAGTATTGATAAATCAAAGTTAACATGTTATTCCTGTCACAAAAAGGGACATTTTGCACGAGACTGTCGTTCCAGACCAAGTGGAAAGATGAATAATTAAAACCATGAACAGGAAGGTAGTAACAGTACTCACAATGCATTTAGTGCAGAAGTCCAAGAATCGCTAAATTCTACTGAAGACCATTGGACAATGGACAGTGGTGCTTCTGCTCACATGACTTACAATCTGAACTATCTTAATAATTTCAAAGAAATGAATGGAAATGAAACCATTCGTCTTGGTAATAACCTCGAGCTTCCTATAAAGGGTAAGGGAGATGTAATTATTTTGAAATTGATCAATGGTAAGTGGATAGAAGGTGAAATGCAAAATGTTCTCTACATTCCAGACCTGAAGAAGAATCTTTTCTCTGAAGGTGTAATTACTGGAAAAGGAATGAAAATAGTAAAAATGAATGACCAAGCACACATATATAATGATAGGAATGAAGTTATTGGTACAGCAGTCCGTACATCAAATAATTTGTATCAGATGTTGTTTAAAACACTAAAACCAATTGAAGCTAATGCAGCTGCTACAGATAGCATTAAACTGTGGCATGAGAGAGTTGGTCACATAAATCTTAAAGCCCTTAAAGAGTTAAGTGAAAAGGGAATTATTGATAATGTAGATTTTTCAAATGCTGATAAATTCTTTTGTGAAGGTTGTCAGTATGGCAAACAACATAAATTATCTTTCAGTCATAGAAATTACAAAGCAAATAAACCTGGTGAATTAATCTATAGTGATTTGTGTGGTCCAATGTCAACTACATCACTAGGTGGTGCGAATTATTTTGTAATTTTTAAAGATGACTTTAGTGGTTATATTTTTTCTGCATTCTTGAAACATAAGAGTGATGCATTAGAACACTTCAAAACCTTTGTGTCTCTTTGTGAAAACAAGCATTCTACAAGAATAAAAGTCCTCAGAGTAGATAATGGTGGAGAATTTATCAACCATAACTTCAAAGATTTTCTCCATAAGAAAGGCATAGAACTTGAAACCACTGCTCCTTACACACCACAGCAGAATGGAAGAGCTGAAAGGAACATGAGAACTATAATGGAAAGTGCTCGATCAATGCTATACAGCAAGAAGTTACCTTTGTTTTTGTGGGGTGAAGCAGTTAATACAGCTGTGTACATTCTAACCCCTCAGGGGGAAGACCTACTCTAGGTCTTTACGGGTGTCGCAATCCCGGGGCCCTAGCGATCTTTCGCTCCTCTTTGTCTACCTTCCTCTCCTCTTAGCTGTCTCCTTCCTTTTCCCCCTCAGTGTAGTTTCCTCTTTGGAGGTGAGGGCCCCCCCTTAGAAGCTGCGGTCGCCCTGTGCCGTCAGCTTCTATTGGCGGAAAACTACCCACGTGTTTGCCGTGCGTGGAGACCCGTGTCCCCGGAAATGGGGAACCTGGTAATTGAGGGGTGTTCCCGTAGGGGAAATCATCTGAATGGCATTTCCATTGGGACGGGATCAACCTCAACACATTACTTTGGCCTCGGCTTCGGGTAAACGGGAGGTACACAGCGTTCCCCTGTGTATCAACCGGCTGGTGGTACTGACTTGTTCAACTGCTAGGGATCAAGCAATCGGTCTTCTGCTGGGCACGTCGTTAAGGGTGGACGCTGCTTACAGGGATGTACTGTGCGCGTATAGACCCGGCTAGCATTGGTGCAAGTATAAGCATCCCCTTGTTGGGCTCCGTGGTGGGTGGTGCGGCCGGGTCCGAACACCTTTTCTCCAACATGGCTACGAAATTTTCTTCTTCTCCCAATCCACCATATGAGACAACTATTCTGCAATCAATGAACAAAGAAAACATGGATTCTCAATTCACTAATACAAATGCTCGATTCTTCATCATTCACATAGTTGAAGGTACCTTCCATGAAATATCACCATTCCTTATCCACAAATGTATCACATCCAATGTAGGTGAAGTTAAAAAAGTAAAAAAATTAAGATCTGGAGACCTCCTGGTAGAAGTATCAAACAATAGACAAGCCTCAAAAATAATGAAAATAAAGAACTTTGGACTAAAATCTGTCACAGTGTCACCCCATACATCCTTAAATACATCCAGAGGAGTCATAGAACCCGAACTTTTACACTGCTCTGAATCCGAAATATTAGAAAACCTGAGAGACGAAAGTGTATGCGCAGTTCGTCGAATCACTATTCGTCGCAATAACCAACTTATTAACACTAAACATATAGTCTTAACCTTTCAGTCTCCAACTATTCCATCTCATATAAAAGCCGGCTATCTATTATGCCCAGTTAGACCATACATACCAAATCCTATCCGTTGCTTCCAGTGTCAAAGGTTCGGTCATACCAAAACCTCCTGTCGTGGATCACCGGCCTGCGCCCGCTGTGGTGCCTCTGGCCACGACAGTGAAACCTGCTCAGCACCTGCAAAATGTGTAAACTGCACACAGGAACATCCATCATACTCAAAGTCCTGCCCAAAATGGGCATTTGAAAAAGAAATTCAATCCCTGCGCGCCTCTCAAAGACTTTCCTATCCTGATGCCCGTAAAATAATAGAAGCTCGCACACCAAAATCTGGCCTATCCTATGCTGCTGCAGTAAAATCTACTAACTCAATAGCTACTCAGACCGATCCACCAACCAATACTTCCACCACCAACACCTCAATGAGTAAACAAACAGCACCTAAACCAAATAAATCTCGCTCCTTATCCCAGAAAAATCCTCCAATGAAAAAGGTACCAAGCAATAGCTACACTCAAGTTAGACCTCTGCTCACTAAAACAGCTTCCTACAAATCAAAACACAATAAATCTAGCATGAAAAAAGTACCTCCACAACCACAAATTGATGACACTATTTTAAACCTAGCCCCATCAGAATCCGAAATAAGTGATGAAGAATCAATGGAACACGAAGAAATCAAACCTCCAGATATTCCCGCAGGGATTCCAACTAAGAAGATGCACGATGGCCATATCACTTAATTATGGCTTTGTTGCTCTCTTGGAACTGCCACGGTTTCCTAAATAAAGTTGACGACCTCAAAACTTTAATTTACGATCATAATCCCGCTTGCCTCCCTCTCCAATAAACCTACCTTACAACCAATAGACAATATTCTATCCGTAATTACTCTATACTCCGCAAGGACTATGAGCTCAGTGGTAGGGCCTCTGGCGGAGTGGCCCTAATGGTTAACTGTAATTACCCTTATCAAACCCTCAACCTCAATACTTGTCTCCAGGCTGTTGCTGCCCGTATCCTTCTGAAACACCTTACTACTGCGTGCTGTATTTATCTACCTCCAAATACTTCCATTAGCCAATCGTCCCTCAATAATCTTGTTCAACAACTCCCCTCACCGTTCATTCTTCTCGGTGACATGAATGCTCATAGTCCGTTGTGGGGTAGCAAAGACACTAACAACAGAGGCCATCGTATCGAACAACTCATTAAAGATTTCTCCCTGTGCATCATGAATAATGGTGATAATACTTATTTCCATCTTCCCACAAAGTCCTTCCATGCCATAGACCTTGCCATTTGTTCTCCTCAAATCCTGCCATTATATAACTTCTCTGTATCCAGTGATCTACACAATAGCGATCACTTTCCAATCCTTCTCTCACCTCTGTACCAATATTCAACCCAGAAATCTACCACACCCCGTTATCACTATGATAAAGCTGACTGGAAAACTTTCACCTCACTCGCTATTATCTCTTCAGACACCATTAAAGGCAATATTGACGAGGTCGTGGATACTGTGACATCCATCATCCTTAAAGCTGCGGATGCAAGTATTCCAAAATCCAGAACCAACTCTCGAAGAAATAAAAAACCGAGGTGGGATCCAAAATGCACGCTCGCCAAAAAGCAGCAGCAAAAGGCATGGAACACCTTTCGCCGGTGTCCAACCACTGAAAATCTCATTCTTTTCAAGAAAGCCAAGGCACATGCTAGGAAAACAAGGCGGCTTGCACAAAAAAATTCTTGGATCCAATATGTGTCTAACATCTCTACCTACACCTCTTTTAAGGAGCTATGGGCAAAAACAAAAAGAGCCATGGGAATCTGTAGTAACCATGCAATAGCCTGCCTCTCCCTTAATAACCAAATAATATCAGATACAAAAAACATCACAAATGCTATTGGAGAAACACTCTCTTTCAATTCCTGCAGCACTTCCTACTCGAATACTTTCCTTCCATACAAACAACAGTCTGAACGGCAAAGGATAACTTTTAACACCGCTACCTACTTTGCTTACAATAGTGCTTTTACCATCCATGAACTCAACAAATATCTAAAACAGTCTACAAATACATCTCCAGGCCCTGATGGTATTACGTATGAAATGTTAAAACATCTTTCCCACGGCTCTTTACTTAATCTCTTACAGTTATATAATAGAATCTGGAACGAGCATACCTTCCCTAACCCCTGGAGAAATGCAATAGTCATTCCCATTCTGAAACCTAATAAGGATTCATCTAACCCCAATAATTACCGACCCATAGCCCTCACCAGTTGCCTATGCAAACTGGTGGAGAAGATGATCAATGCACGCCTTGTTTACGTCTTGGAAAATGAGGGCCATCTACACCCTTTTCAGAGCGGCTTCCGCAGGGGAAGATCAACTATTGACAATGTAATATACATAGAGTCCCAAATTCGCACTGCTTTTTTAAGGAGGAATCACTTGGTCTCCATTTTCTTCGATATGGAGAAGGCGTATGACCGGACCTGGCGGTATGGTATCCTCCGCGATCTCCATACCTTAGGCCTCCGCGGCAACCTTCCGATTTTTATACAGAATTTCCTCTCTCAGCGCTACTTTAGGGTCCGTATTAACGATACTCAATCTGATCGCTTTGTCCAAGAAGAGGGTGTTCCACAAGGCTCCGTTCTTAGTGTCACCCTCTTTGCTATAAAAATTAATAATATTCTCACACAAGTTCCTCCGACTGTAAATGGTTGCTTGTATGTCGACGACCTACAAATCTCCTGTCAGGGGAAAGACATGCGGTACATTGAGCGCCAACTTCAAAATACCATCAATAGGATTCTAAACTGGTGTAACAAAAATGGCTTCAACATCTCTGCAGAAAAGACTGTAGCTATACACTTCTGCCGCATACGTGGGATCCATCCAGATCCTGATCTCTATCTAGGTCACTCTAAAATAAAAGTAAATGACTCCACTAAATTTTTAGGTGTATATCTCGACAAAAAACTTACGTTTGCTAACCACATTTCCTATATCCGCAGCAAGTGCGAAAAAAATCTTAACATCTTAAAAGTATTGACCAATACCTCTTGGGGGGCTGAACGAGATGCCCTTCTGCGCATCTACCGGGCTGTTATACGCTCAAAATTGGATTACTGCTGCTGCATATATGGGTCTGCCCGCCAATCTGTTTTAAAGAAGCTTGACACTGTCCATCATACCGCACTGCGCATTTGCTCCGGTGCTTTCCGGACGTCGCCTGTACAGTCTCTATATCATTTGTCATGAGCCATCTCTCATCCACATACGTCATAAACTATCACTAAATACATACTTTCGTATACTCTCTCATCCCTCGCACCCACTGACAAATTCTCTTTTAGACAATCACCTAGAACGTTTTTATTCTAACCGTCCATCTTGTATTCCTCCTTTGGGCCTGCAGATTCGTCAAAGTGTTAGTGGAACCCAGTTAGCAGATGTTAAAGTCTGCGCTAACTCTCCTCTTGAACCACCTTGGGCAGCCTCTCAGATTCTATACATCCAACACTTCAAAGGCTTTACCAAGCAGAATACAGATCCACAAATATACCAGCAACTCTTCCAACATGAAAAACACAAGCACAAACACCAAGAAGAAATCTACACTGATGGCTCTAAATGTGGGAATCATGTTGGCTTTGCCTATGTTAGCTGTTCTCAATCCTGCAGTTACACACTCCCTGCCTTCTGCTCTGTTTTTACAGCTGAAATGCTCGCCATTTATGAAAGCCTTTTACACATATCTCGTACCAACAAAAAACATTTTATTATTTATTCAGATTCTTTAAGTGCCCTGGAAAGCCTGAAATCCGACTCTATTCTGCACAGCTACAGAGCTAAAGTCCAACAACTGTATAGCCACCTAACAAACTGTGGCTTTGTTATCCGTTTCTGCTGGGTTCCTAGTCACGTTGGGATCTCGGGCAATGAAGAGGCCGATGCTTTGGCAAAGCATGCTATTAACCCTTATCCAGAACCATTACCCTACACTGACATAAAATCTGGCATATCGAACAGCATAAAAGAAAGCTGTTTCAATGAGTGGAGCTGTCAAACTAGTAATAAACTTCACACCATCCATCCCTCCATCACCCACTGGCTATCGCAGCCGTACCGCAAATTTGACGTCATTTTGACTCGCCTTCGTATCGGCCACACGAGGCTTACACACAAACACCTCCTTCTTGGAGAGCCTGCCCCTCTGTGTACTCACTGCAATACTCATCTTACTATATGTCATATTTTAACATCTTGTACAGCTTTTAACAATTTTTATCATACTTATTTTAACTGTTCTCATCCCAAACTTCAGATCATATTGGGTGAAACCCCGCACTGTAATTTGTTTGCATTTCTTCGATGCATCAATATTTTTTACACAGTGTGAAGTATAACCTTTCTCTGACTGGTATCTGGATGGGAGCCCCCATCCAGATGTCCTTGGCTTATTTCTTTTATCTACTTTTTACCTTTCTACATTTGCTTTTATCGTTTTAGAACTCATGGATTTTAGCTTTACCTGTTTTATGCGACACCTTTTTACTTGAAAACTTTATTTTACCATATATACACATAGTCTGGCGCAGTATGTCCTTTCTGGACCTTGTGCCATTAAACACCAACTAACCAACCAACCATTCTAAATCGTACACCAACTAGTCAGTCACCTGGATTTACACCACATGAACTGTGGACAGGTAAACAAGTATCTCTAAAACACTTAAGAACTTTCGGTTCAGAAGCTTATATGCATGTGCCTGATCAACTGCGTAAGAAGCTAATGCCAAAAAGTAACAAAACAATTTTCGTGGGATATGAGAGAAATTCGACAAATTATCGACTCTTTGATCCAGTCACAAAAACAATAAAAATCTCGAGGAATGTCATGTTTGATGAGTGCTCAGATACATCAGTTAGTTTTTCACAAGAGACAATTTCAATTAGTAATTTTCAATGTCAAGATAATGCCACCGATTTAGAAAATGAAATGGACTCGAATATGAATCAATCAATTTCAGAAAATGCATCACAGAATCCAGATGATGATGATGAGGAAGTTCAACCATACAATTTCAGACCCAGGCAAAATTTAAGAATTCCTAGACGTTATGATGTAAATATTGCTGAAATTCCAAAGACATATGAAGAGGCAATTAACTCACACCAGTCCAGGGAGTGGATAGACGCAATAAAAGAAGAGCTGGACTCCCTGCAGAAAAACAACACCTGGCAATTGGTATTGGCAATTGGTATTTATTTTTCATCAGCCAAAGCAAAATTGAAGATCTGGTAATAAAATTTACATTTGAATATATTTTATCTTTAATCATTTTTATTTGATCATTATAAAATAAACTAATGTTCATTAACTAAAATTATGTTTTATTAAAATGAGCGTTGAAAAATATTCATTGAAGATAATAGATAATGAATAATTCATATGGATAATCACTACTATAATATGCATTATTTAACTATACTTTGAACGAACAGATGGCGCGAGCATCGTCATTGAAGCTCTTCGCTGCCTCTATAAAACAGCAAATATACATGGTATCTGAAACAAGCATTTTCAATAATCAATATTAACTGATATATTAGTATTTGTCAATTTTAATGTACCACAACAAGTTATAAATCATAAGCTTGAAGATAAATCATCATACTTTTTATCCGTTTTTGTATAACCAACTCCTACCCCCACACACGCTCACAAAAATAAATAAATGAAGCATGAAAAAAATTCTTCTGAACCATATTTTTGTTCTAATTATTTTTATTGGTATCAATCTACAGAATTTTACAGTGTAGAAGAATTCATACAAATAATACATGTTCTATTGCAGAATTTCTTAATATTATTATTAACAGAATTCTATTATTAACAGAATTATTATTAACAGATATATTCTTATTAACAGAATTTCTTTTTGATTTTTAAGATTTAAAAAAAAGACTTTCTCTTGAAAATAATTAATTAAACGGAATAATTAAACTCTATACATAACTTAATTCATTAAATTTACAGTAATTTCTCAATTATTTCATTTGGTTGTGTTGTTGAACAGGAACCAGAATTGATAATTCAATCGGTAATACATAATCAGCCGTAGAGATTTAGCATGCACATTCATCGTGTGTACGTGTTATTGTTAGATCCTTAGTCCAACAAACTATCATGGACTGTTTCTACAAATTAATATTAAGTAAAACCAGTATTATTAAAGCTCATCCAAATAATGCAATAATCTAAATATATAAAATAAGAAGAATTTTCCTGTTTGTCTGTATGTTCATTCGCTATAGGCACCTAGAACTTACGTCGAATCTTAACGAAATTTGGCCCACTGGATCATTGAGCGATTTCCTTCTGTGTTCATCATTGCTTCCCGGCACAGGTCTTGGGCCGCAGTGGGAGAAACGATGTGGGGTAACAATGGGGTAGCTGATCACTCGATATATACTCACGCACTTTAAACCGAATTACAGAAGAGAAAAATTGTTTAAACCAATAGCTTAAAAATAACCTTGTTTGAATTAAGCAACCCTGACAAGGAACAATTTTTTTAATTATATTTTGTCAAGACGCAGGCAATAGCTTGCATTTTTAAGTGGAACGGTGAAGTGAACGGTTAAAAACGACCCGCCAAACAAATGTTTAAAATAAAAGGATTTGGAAGCGAAGTGTTTAGGGAGCGGATACGTGCCCCTCTGTAAACCCCACCCCCTCTTCCCCGATTACTACGTTTATTGTTCATATGTATAACAGGAAAGCCTATTAACAATAGCTTTCTAAAGAAGGCTTATTACCAGAACCAATGCTATGCTATGCAGAAAATATTATTGTTCCGGAGCACATGTGGCATGCCCACCTATCTCCAATGTAGCAGTAGTGGAACAAAGCTTTTTAACAAAATCACTCAAAATAACTGGTGTTTAAAGCATGTTATTTTACAAAGTTATTTTATTAGTTTAAAGCATGTTACTTCATAAAATGGTGTTAGGTTTCTATGTAGACAAGTAAAAAGAGTGGAAAGAGGGAGAGAGAGAGAGAGGGTATGGAAAAGGTAGGGGGGGTGAGGTAGGTTCAGGTCTGGACAGAGATGATTGAAAGGAAAGGATGCAAACAGGACAGATATTAACAATAAGACAGATTTGGGGAACCACTGACGGATTAATGAAATTTTGTATGTGGGGACGGTTAGTTGAAAGATTCACATACACATATATTTTATGCAGATTTACATATACTTTATTCACATAGACTATGCAGATCCAAAGAGGCTGGCGGAATGAGGAATTGTTCGGGCGATCGCCCTCTTACTTAGGTGCTGTCGAATTAATAGTGAGTTTAACCCAGTATTCAACCCATGTTTAACCTGTTTGTTCTTATCAATAAAAAGTCGCAACGGAGACGAGTTCCGTTCTTGAATTCAAGCTGGGAAGCAACATGGGTTGAACAAGAGGTGTCTTCGGTGTGGAGAGAAGGAGCTTTCTTCCGCTTGGGAGAAAAACGGGGCGTGAGGCTGCAAACTGAAATATGTAGAAATCATTTAAAACCGATCATTTTTTTAACTTCAGAGGACAAATCCCCCACCTCCCCAAATCTCCTTCGTGCTTTAAACCTATGAAGATATTTAAGGTCTTGAAGTAATCCCTTCCCCGATCTTACAATATCAAATTCATGGCCTTAAAATTAGCGAAAAGTGAAAAAAAGGGGGTGGGGGCACTAGAAAACGGTGGGACCATTTTAAGTAATAGTTAGTCAAAACAGTGTCAGTTATAGAAAAAGGTTTTTCTTAATTGTCAATTGGCATGTCTAAATTAAGCAGTCAATCCTTGTGTAGAAGGGGCCGTGGTAGCCCAGTGGTTAAGGCGATGGACTCGTAACCGGAAGGTTGTGGGTTCGATACCGGCGTACCACTAAAGACCACCGTGTACATGCGGCGTACGTGCACGTTAAATCCGTGGTTCCGAAAGTCCTCTCGGCGGTCGCTAGCAGTTTCCGAGGGGTGCCAATATTCAGAAGTCCCCCACCTTCTGATGAGGTTCCAAATTCTGGCGGGAAATTACGGGAAGGACGTATATGTAGCTCTAAGCGACACATTCAGTGACGCGAGCTGTCCTCTCCTGGCAAACAATCCTTGTGTAGATCTGCCACAAAACATAAATAACTTTCATGATAATTTACAGTGAAAGTAAAAAGTTTAATATATTTAATATTAAATAAAAATCATAATCACTTCCAAACACTGTTATCGAGGTTGTCCTAAAAACCCTGACCTATGGAGTTTCCTTCTTTAAATGTTGATCATAGACATATAGAATAAATTACATAGTTATTTTATGGAATCAAATAAAATTTTCTGAATATTAAATGTAAATAAATAGAAACATATATTTTTTATACAGCCCTCTTTCTTCTAAGAAGGCTAACAGATATGTTTAATCAAAGTTGGTGAGGGGCAATAAGCTTTGCTATATCAATAATAGCAAAAATATAATTATTAAAACTATTCTAACAAAACTAATTAACCATTAATTTTAATCAGTGTTATAAATAGCCAATATTTTATATTTTAAGAAATAAGTTTTAAATCATTTTTAAAAAGTTTCCTGTAAAAAGGGGTTTTTAGCATTTAGAAATGAAAATTTGTTTGAAAAGTTACAATTACACTAACATTTAATTTGAAGAGTTTATTTTAAGTTGTTTTTATTAGTTGTTGACTTATTAATACCATGACTTAATTAAAAAAAAGCATTTTTAAAATAAGAGTATTCATGCTTAAAATGAATATTTAAAAAAACAAAAATATGTATACATAAATATATACTGATAAATCATTCATTATTCTAATAATTTAAAACCGAAAAGCTAACAAGATGAATCAGAATGAATTATGATGAATCAAAATAAAATCTTGCACTTATAAAAAGAAAGCCAGTAAACATAAGCCATGGTTGGTAAGGAATAAACTGAAGGTCAGAATTTATTACAGAGAACGTGCATGTTAAAACGGTGTGATAGGATATTCTTTTTTAGGGTGATCTTGGTAGGTGAGAGATGGTACTTAAAATTTTCGCAATTGCTACAATTTGTTGCGGAATGACTAGTTCTGGTCCTTGTCCTAAGAATACAAACAAATTGAACATACAGTTTGTGGAATTAGTAATTAATTAATTAAACTTGGTAAATTAATAATTCATTAATTAAACTATTTCTCTATTTTATTATGTTCAGGAGAATTTTTAAATCTCGTGCATTTTTAAAGTCTCCCCTTTTAAAGGTGAGAAGGTAAAGGCAAACACTCCCCCCCCCCCATTCTTTAAAAAAAAAATTGTGATCAATTTCAGTTAATTAAAGGCACATGGCTCTAATCTACTAAATATTTTGATTTTAATTTGTATATGTTTTAATGTCATTTATATAATTTATTACTGTTTAGATCACTTAAAACTAGGAAATAAAAATGATTTAAATACTCTAGCGGAGAAAAATCAAATGATTACGAGTTTAAATTTCATTCAAATTTAAATAAATCGTTTGAAATCAGTTGAGTTTCTATTTAACGCTAAAAATACCCTTTTAAATAATTTTGAATATTTTGTTTAAAAAAAAATCTCAATACAATGATTGTATCTTTCTCAACAGAATAATTGATATAAAAATGAATTTTTTAAACTGTGATAAAATATATTTATTACCGCACAGCTTTTAAATGTTTTTCTGGATATAATATTCTTGAATGTAAAATCTGTGCAGTACGAACCTCAATCTAAAAAAAAACCTGTTTGTTGCCTTAGGCGTTTTCCCGTACGCTATCTCCCATAGTCCCAATGTCCCAATGTCTTTGGTCCCCATTGTCCGGGGTATCTCCCCTATTTCTTTCTTGGAAGAGACACGGCTTTCATGACCTTAACAAGTAGCTTGACTAGCAAAAAGCAATTAATTCCTTTTTATTTAATGTTGTAAATTTCCCTGATTAATATGAAGATATATGTTCTCAAAATATAAAAAAGTGGCTCCTTTACTTCAAAAACAAAAGAATTTTGGAGCAGGCCAATATTTGATTAAATACCATTATCGTATTTACTACAAAACAAAATAAGTTCATGTCAATATTTAAATAAAAATTATTATTCTGAGGTGGGGGGGGGGATATTCTTTTTTTTTCTGGTTCGCGTTTTTACCGTTCGCGTTTTTCCGTTTGGCGTTTTTCCGTTCGTGTTTTTTCCTACATTCAAAAAATACCCATTATTTTGGGAGAATTTCTCATCAAAATGGCCAGATTTCTATACATGCGGTTAATTACTTTGCTGCTCATGGCTGCATGTAGCATCGGTTTTCGGATTTTTTCGAGTACACGAAACTGCCGGTTTCCTTTACAATTTTATCCTTACAATTATATTTAAAATGAAAAACAAATGCACTTTTCAGTAAATGTTTATTTCAAAGTTTAATTGTTAACATTTTTTATTTTACAGAGTTTATTATTATTATTATTGGATAGCATTTAATGGATTGCAAAAGGCCACAATTAACTAGTAACTACGTCTTGTGAATTATTGTTGTACAAAAAATTACTCTAACCGATATCCAATACTGCATTCTCTCAAAATGTCATTTGAATATTTTTAATGGAATCTCAATGAAAAAATTATTAACATAATGAATGTTAAATATTTTAAAAACACGGTATTTTTTCTAAGCAAATACTCTAGAAAAAAAAAAGTGCAAATTGAAAAACACCCCCCCCCCTTCCGCCTACTAATACTTATATTTGTTCCGCCCTCCAAACTAGATTCAAAGCCCTACTTAACATTTCATCCTGGTTACGGCCCTGCCCTTCGAAAAGAAATAACCTTGATTTTGTTTTGTTAGAAATAAACATATTTTAGAATAGTGCATTTATTTTTTTTTTTAATAAATAGATTATGAATTGCATTTATTTTGTACGATGGAATGTTTTAAGATGAATCATCTGATAGCCTGCGCAACTAAGTGCATTTACTGAAAATGATGTTGAAAGAATCGTGTTTTTAAAAATAAGTAATTGATCGCGTATTTAAGTGCGATTATCAATCAAAATCCATCCCAGATATTGTTGAAATCATCCTAGAACTAATTTTATAGTAAACTGTTGATTTAGGAAAATTTTAGGGTTTTGAAAGGAAGAACAAATTAATTTCAATAGAGATAGGTTTAAATTTTAACTTTCTTTCAATGAATGTCCTGTTTACGACCAGCTAGGGCCCTGGCCAATGAAAAAAGTGATGGATGCTCCACCTGTGAAATTTGTTATACTTTTTAATCTCTGTTTTACATTTTAGGAAGTCTTTCACGAGTGCGTATCTCAGAGCTAACTGCAACTCCCCATGCCCATAACATAAGATTTTGTGCCAACAGTAAGAAAGTCAACATTCATTTATTGAGTACTTTATGTTAAAATAGTAATATATAGTCAGGAAATGTTTTAAAACAATTTGAGGAGTGTTTATATGTGTCTGAAGCAGGGGCGTAGCCAGGGGGGGGGGGATATCGGGATATATCCCCCCCAAAATTTTTGGATTAGTGATGAAATTCCGTCTATTTATACACATATAAGTTCATATCCCCTCCCCGAAAATTTTCCAGGCGCATATCCCCCCCCCCCCGAAAAATTTTCCAGGCTACGCGCCTGGTCTGAAGTAACTGTGTATGCGTTTCAAAAAGTCCACATGTATTACCCGATCTCAGAACTTTTTTAGCTTTTCCTTATAAGTTCTTTAAAATTTTTAAAGTCGATCTTCTAAGAGTTTCTGCCATGTCCGAGGGGATAAGGCACTCAAAATGGTAGACGTCTGATCGCACGGCTGTCGATTTAATGGTCTGGAGTTTTGGTCGGTTTTCTCCAAATGTAACGGAAATACACGTTAGAACCCCCCCCCCCCAAAAAAAAAACACACTTTTTAGGCAGATACCCATCGTGCAAGTTTGACTTAATATACGCAATATATACTTCTAAGACAGCTCGTTTGGAGGCCACCTTCTGGATCTACTAATGTCCTATCTCACAAAGCCAAATTTTCCCTTACGCGAGAGGCCTGGGAACGCATTTCTCGTGTAAGTCAAGACTCTAAAGTAATGTGGCTCGGACAATGAAATATTTTGTTATTTTTAATTCGATAATTACACAAAGAACTCGAAGCCATAAATTGGGTTGATAAGGCACTATGACGAAGATATTTTATACTATTTCAAATATAAATTTATACGGAATATTTGGACAGGTGGGTCTATTATAACCTGGGGGTAGTAATGACCATCTGAGATTTTAAAAAGCTTTGAAATTTAAATTTACAAAAATATTAATAACAAACAAAATACACATACTTAAGTACCGTGTTTACTCGCGTAACAGTCGCACTTTTTTGCCAATTTTTCAGAGTGAAAGTCTACGTGCAACTGTTATGCAGGGTAAAATTTACAACATGTTATTCCAACTAAAGCTGTTTTTTCTACTTCAAAACGGGGGTGCGACTATTACGCGAGTAAACACGGTATTATGTATTTAAAAAAAGAGATAAAAGAAAACAAATAAAATTTGATTTAGTAGATTAAATTATATTTATGGAAATGAAGCATACAATTTATGTAATTCTAAATACATAGGGTGAAGGAAAATGCAGTTTTGTCCCCAAAGCTTGCGACGCCCATGGACCCAGTTGAATGTTTGAATATAAATACTCAGCTAAATCACAACCTAAAAAAATTCAAGTTTTGTCTTTCAGTGAGTTTTAGAATTTATCGTAAATTTAAATATTTTCCATATTATCTAAGTTTTCAGCTTCCATAACTGACACTGCTCCTTAACATTTTCATTTCCATCTACAGATAAAATTTGGAAACATTTTTAACTAAGATTTGCGCAAAAGGTTTCAAAATCATCTAGAATGGAAATTTGATTCACCTCATCCATTACGGGAAGCTGTCGCTCTAATGGTCGGGAATTTTGTGTGTTTCACTCCATATGTAACGCGAATGCGCCATATAACCCCTTAAAAAGTTCCCCACTCAAGGCATCTCCCCACGGCTGACAGCCTTCGTGTATCTTTGTCTCTTAACCACAGTAACCAAGAATCCATTATACTACTGCAGAAATACTGGCAGCCTTATTTTTCTAGAACTTAGGAACACATTTCGAAAATTCCCTTAAAGAATCTAATAAATACTACCTAAAAATGTTTTTACTACTTTTGGTTTCATATACAGTGGGAATCCAGAAACATTCCTAGACAAATATACTGTTTGTGTTTTAAACAGGAGTATGAAAGGCTTTTCTTTCCCTTTCCTGTTTACTTAAATTTAAAGATCACAAGAGATCCTAACACTTCTTCAGTGACACTACTACGTGTAATTCTAGTGCAGCTCATAAATTACATCAAGAGAGGGGGGGGGGGGAATGAAATCAGCAATTTTATGATTTTCATTTGCACATGCTATCTGAGCAATCTGTGGTGTTAAGATTAATTTAATGTCAGAATATAAAATGTATTTTTTGTATTTTGAAAATACAAAATACTATGAAAATATATTTTAAAATACATTCTCAAAAAAATCTGATGTGTCCAACACATGACTTCCTTGCACGTCCATTAGATCAAAAATATTTTCGACGCACTTCCTCTAAATTTATTTGTTTGAAAGAGATAAAATATCAATAATAGTAAGGTTTAGCAATTTCTAGCCAAATATTTCGATATCGCCAAGCTGAGTTCAATTTGAAAGATTTCCTTCTGACACTTTATTTGGCGATATTTCACCAAAAGCCGACAAACTTGAGATAGTCAGCGAGATTTTGGGGATAGCCAAAGTAGTCAGTGAGCACAGACCTTCAATGAATTGAATGCATCTATACACCTCAATGTATTCAAAGTCATTTGGCTCACCCTGTAAATAAATTCTCAGTCGATTGCTGTCAAAAAAGATATTGAAAACAGTTAGATATTACAATAGTTCTAAATACAAAGTTAAAAAAATCTACGGGTTAAAGTTTTAGAGTTATACAAAATAGGAAATAATTTTTGGCGCCAAATTTGGCGATATTTCGGCGAAACTCGTCAATGTCGACGACATTTGGCGAGATTTTAAGCATAAACCAAACAATGACAGATTATCGCCAAATTTGGCGATATTTCGCCAAAACTCGCCAAGAACGATGACAAATGGCGATACTTTGGGCATGGACGAAATGACTGACTATCGCCAAATTTGGCGATATTTCGCCAAAACTCGCCAAGGTCGAGGACAGACGGCGAGATTTTGGGCATGTACCAAACAATGACTGTCTACAGTTGTGTTATAATGAAGATGTCCATAGACATTAAGGTACTGAAATTCTTTTCGGTGGTCCTGTAAATAAACTCTCCAGTAGATTGGAACCAAAAATCGAGATGCACAACTAGATGTTACAACATTCTTATATATGAAATTTCATAATAGTTTTTGAGATTTGAGAGTTAAATATGCACACACGTACACCAAAAGTCGCCAAGCTTGGCGACTTTTGGCATAGTTCTTGAGGGAGGCACGTGACCGTGGTCGGACCATTACCTAACTTATGTGGTAGGACGGTATTGTGCTTGAAATGGATGAATGCCCCTAAAATTGCTATTGACCGTAATGTATTGGAAATCTTTTGAGTGTTCCTGTAGCAGAACTATAAATGATAAAGACACTTTTTTTAATAGAGAAATTCATTTTCTAACTCTTTACAGCATATATCACTTCTGAGTCGTTTGAAATAGCCCAATACCTCTAGAAAACGCTTTGATGAATTTCGGCCCATAGAGCGTAATGTATTTCGAATCTTTTGGGCGGTCCTGTAGATAAACTATTCAGTCGAATAGAACCGAAAGGGGAGGTGCACAACTAGATGTTACAACAATCTTAAATATAAAGTTTCAACATTCAACGCCTAACAGTTTTTGAGATATGCGAGTTTAATGAATTTCGGCCCATTGAGTGTAATGTATTTCGAATGTTTTGGGCAGTCCTGTAGATAAACTATCCAGTTGAATGGAACCAAAAGGGGAGGTGCACAACTAGATGTTACAACTATCCAAAATATGAAGTTTCGACATTCTACGCCTAATAGCTTTTGAGTTAGGCGAGTTTAATGAATTTCGGCCCATAGAGCGTAATGTATTTCGAATCTTTTGGGCGGTCCTGTACATAAACTATCCATTCGATTGCCACCAAAAGGGGAGGTGCACAACTAGATCATAGAACAATCCTAAATATCAAATCTCAACATTCTACGACCAATAGTTTTTGAGATATGCGAGTTACATACATACGTACGTACGTACGTACAGACGGCATGGAAAAACTGGCCACAGTAGACTCGCCACTGGTCAAAATGAGTTGCAGACGCGTTAATATGATCGTGCATGCTAGCCTACGATGAGATGCATTGAAAAAATTTTTAAAATTCAATTTAGAGGTAGTCAAAATCGGTTTTTATGTCGAAATTTGGCCCCCAAAATTTTTCGGGATCACATTACTTCCTTATACTACGTACAAGGAAGTAATACTTTGTTTTTTGCAAGTGAAAATACAAAATACAAGATACAAATGTATTTTGAAAATACATGTATATTAACGATACTGCCAAACTCTGCAACTCACATACATGTATATCTGGGTGTGATAACGGAGTGAAGAATATACATTTTGTATGGGAAAAAAATCCTCATGGGGGGAGGGGGTTGTGCCCCCCTCTATCCTCCAGGGTTTTAAAAAACTTCCCTAAAAGACCCTCTTTAAATCAAATTTTAGTGTAACATGCAAGGTTTTTGACAAATTTTCATTTCTAAATGCTAAAACAGAAAACTTTTAAAGTAAAGTTTTAAAATTATTTAAAACTCACTTCTAAAAATGTAAAATATTTTTTTTAAATAACTGTGACTAAAATTAATTAGTTAATTAATTAAATAGCTTTGTTCCAATCTTATAAATAAAAATGAAATTCTGTTTGTTTGTTTGTTTGTTTGTTTGTTTGTTTGTTTATTTGTTTGTTTGTTTGTGGATTTGATTCGTATACAAATCCACAAAAATGGACCTATCGGCCTGAAATTTAGCACAGATGTGTAAAATAATATAGAATAAACCACTGTCCACTTTAAAACTTTGAAAGTCCACCCGTTCCCGGAATTTAAGAGATTTTTTATGCTCTTCACGCAAAAATCTTTCCGTAATTGTAACCCCTGTAGTGAAAAATGTGTGAAATAAGGATCGTGGTTGCCATGTGTGGCGATTTTGCCGAATAAAATGTCGTTCGTATACAAATCCACAAAAATAGACCTATCGGCCTGAAATTTAGCACAGATATGTAAAATAATATAGAATAAATCGTAGTCCACTTTAAAACTTTGAAAGTCCACCCGTTCCCGGAATTTAAGAGATTTTTTATGCTCTTCACGCAAAAAGCTTTCCGTAATTGTAACCCCTGTAGTGAAAAAAGTGTGAAATAAGGATCGTGGTTGCCATGTGTGGCGATTTTGCCGAATAAAATGTTTTAAATTCTCAAAGTAAAAATAAAAGAATAATAATGATTTTTTTTTGTTAGTTTATATTCGTAAGGTTATTTTTTTTTAAATTATAATATCGTGTGCATGGGAAATCAGAGCAGGAATGTAATGCTTTACACGCAAAACAATAAGAATTGAAGATTTCCGAGGCTAATGTGTAAATTTTTTTAGTTTGGCGAAAAAATAAAATGGCTGAAATATGGATTTTGAGTAAGTGAGTTCTAGCGGTTTGCCCAGTTTTCGGCTTGGCGCAATTTATTGAGAGCTTAAGGAAATAGATTTTTGAAAACAAGTGCAAAGGTTTTATTAGAATACAGCGTTAAATTTTAATGATCCGTGAAGAAATAATGCAGTTATTAAGGGATTTCAAGCGATCTAACTTCAGAATTCTCGCCAATTGAGTACATTGATTTAAGTTGGGGGAATTCCGCCAAATTTCAGAAAATTGAAATCTTCTCATTTAGTACATCGGAGTAACGATGAATAAAACACATTATAGTTGATAATTTAAAAAAATTCGGCTGTATTAAGGGATTCCACTTTTCAAATAAATGCGTGCTTTACTTTTTGGCGGTCGAACCATTTCCCATATTGATTGCTGCTAAGTCAATGCTTCGAATGATTTCCTGAAAAAACTCTTGCAAAATGGCGTATGTTGGCACTTTGGCGAGGCTTAGATTTGAAACTGGATTTTATTTGAGACTGGGATATATAATAACACTGGTTATAGATAAAAATGAATGTTGGTATGTGTTTATGAGGTTGAAAAACTCCAGCACCGTTGAGCACCGTTGCACGATGAAATTTGGTTCACCTAAGTCTTTTATCATGGAGAAGGTTTTTATGCTATCCGTTTTCCTTAACTTGCCACTTGGTGCCGCAGCACAACGTTGAATTCTATTCCGTTTAGCCGTTTGCTATGCGAATATCGTCCAACCGATTTCGATGAAATTTGGTACACGCGAATATTAGAACACGGAGAATATTTTTCACTATCCATTTTGCTGTAACTTGCCGCTAAATGGCGCTGCAAAGCATCAACTTCTATACCGTTCGACCGATCGGCATAAAATTTTTTATACTTACACATTTGAGCACGAAGAATATATTCTAACTGCGTTCCTTTTGATGTTACTCACCACTAGATGACACTGCAATGCATTATTATTTTAACTCGCCACTAGATGACGCTGCAGCAGGCCAAATTCTTGACCATTCAAACGGTCGCTATGAAAATCAGTATACATAGCTATTTGAACAATGAGAATATTTTGGCGTTATCCATTTTGCTATAACTCGCCACTTGACGGCGCTGTAGCAAATCATTACTTTAATTAACTACTAGATGGCCCTGCAGTGTATCACTTCTTGACTGTGCAAATGATCGTTATGAAAATTGGTATACATAGATAGTTGAACACGGTCGCTATGAAAATCAGTATACATAGCTATTTGAACAATGAGAATATTTTGGCGTTATCCATTTTGCTATAACTCGCCACTTGACGGCGCTGTAGCAAATCATTACTTTATTGAACCACTAGATGGCCCTGCAGTGTATCACTTCTTGACTGTGCAAATAATCGCTATGAAAATAGGTATACATAGATATTTGAACACGGGGAAGAGTTTGGCGCTATCCATTTTCCTATAACTTGCCACTAGATGTCGCGTCAACACATGAACTTCAGGACTGTCCAGCCGATAGTCATGAAAATTCGTATACATCGATATCTGAATGCGAAAAATATTTTCGCCGTATCCGTTTTGCTAAAACTCGCCACTAGATTGCGCTACGCCGCATAGCCTTCTGCACCGTACAAACGATTGCCTTGCAATTCGGTATGCATGATTATTGGACACAATATAACGCGATATCCACTTTGCTATATCTGTTTATTACAATGAATAGTAATCACCACAAATCGTAATATCAAAAAGTCCATTCATTCCCGTGCGAAGAACGGGTACTTCAGCTAGTAGTTCTAATAATAATACTTTTACTATTATTGATATTGTATAGCGTATTGCCACTCACCAACTTTGATTAAACATATCTCTGAGCCTTTTTACTTCCTTGTACGTAGTATAAGGAAGTAATGTGATCCCGAAAAATTTTGGGGGCCAAATTTCGACAAAAAAACCGATTTTGACTACCTCTAAATTTAATTTTAAAATTTTTTTCGATGCATCCTATCGTAGGCTAGCATGCACGATCATATTAACGCGTCTGCAACTCATTTTGACCAGCGGCGAGTCTGCTGTGGCCAGTTTTTCCATGCCGTCTGTACGTACGTACGTACGTATGTATGTAACTCGCATATCTCAAAAACTATTGGTCGTAGAATGTTGAGATTTGATATTTAGGATTCTTCTATGATCTAGTTGTGCACCTCCCCTTTTGGTGGCAATCGAATGGATAGTTTATGTACAGGACCGCCCAAAAGATTCGAAATACATTACGCTCTATGGGCCGAAATTCATTAAACTCGCCTAACTCAAAAGCTATTAGGCGTAGAATGTCGAAACTTCATATTTTGGATAGTTGTAACATCTAGTTGTGCACCTCCCCTTTTGGTTCCATTTGACTGGATAGTTTATCTACAGGACTGCCCAAAACATTCGAAATACATTACGCCGCTCAATGGGCCGAAACTCATTAAACTCGCATATCTCAAAAACTGTTAGGCGTAGAATGTTGAAACTTTATATTTAGGATTGTTGTAACATCTAGTTGTGCACCTCCCCTTTCGATTCCATTCGACTGAATAGTTTATCTACAGAACCGCCCAAAAGATTCGAAATACATTACGCTTTATGGGCCGAAATTCATCAAAGCGTTTTTTAGAGGTATTGGGCTATTTCAAACGACTCAGAAGTGATGTATGCTGTAAAGAGTTAGAAAATGAATTTCTCCATTAAAAAAAGTGTCTTTATCATTTGTAGTTCTGCTACAGGAACACTCAAAAGATTTCCAATACATTACGGTCAATGGCAATTTTAGGGGCATTCATCCATTTCAAGCACAATATCGTCCTACCACATAAGTTAGGTAATGGTCCGACCACGGTCACGTGCCTCCCTCAAGAACTATGCCAAAAGCCGCCAAGCTTGGCGACTTTTGGTGTACGTGTGTGCATATTTAACTCTCAAATCTCAAAAACTATTATGAAATTTCATATATAAGAATGTTGTAACATCTAGTTGTGCATCTCAATTTTTGGTTCCAATCTACTGGAGAGTTTATTTACAGGACCACCGAAAAGAATTTCAGTACCTTAATGTCTATGGACATCTTCAATATAATACAACTGTAGACAGTCATTGTTTGGTACATGCCCAAAATCTCGCCGTCTGTCCTCGACCTTGGCGAGTTTTGGCGAAATATCGCCAAATTTGGCGATAATCTGTCTTTTTTGGTCCATGCTTAAAATCTCGCCAAATGTCGTCGACATTGACGAGTTTCGCCGAAATATCGCCAAATTTGGCCGCCAAAATTATTTCGTATTTTGTATAACTCTAAAACTTTAACCCGTAGAATTTTGAACTTTAGTCTTTAGAACTATATTATAATATCCAACTGTTTTCAATATCTTTTTTGACAGCAATCGACTGGGAATTTATTTAGAGGGTGAGCCAAATGACTTTAAATACATTAAGGTGTATGGATGCATTCAATTCATTGAAAGTCTGTGGTCAATGACTACTTTGGCTATCCCCAAGATCTCGCTGACTATCTCAAGTTTGTCGGCTTTTGGTGAAATATCGCCAAATAAAGTGTCAGAAGGAAATCTTTCAAATTGAACTCAGCTTGGCGATATCGAAATATTTGGCTAGAAATCGCTAAACCTTACTATTATTGATATTTTATCTCTTTCAAACAAATAAATTTAGAGGAAGTGCGTCGAAAATATTTTTGACCTAATGGACGTGCAAGGAAGTCATGTGTTGGACACATCAGATTTTTATGGGAAAGGCTGAAGTATTTTTGTAAGAGGGATGTATAAAAAGTAAAATTTTGTAATTAATTACCTCTGATTTCCTGAGAGTTTTATTCGATAATATAAAGTAACTTTGTAATTTATTCTATATGTCTATGATCAATATTGAAAGAAGAAACCCCTAGATCAGTGTTATTAGGATATCTCTACAATATGGATCGGAAGTGATAATAATTTTTACCCTATATTAAACATTTTACTTCCAATGAAAGTTATCATGAAAGTTGTTTTGGTTTCATGGTTAAGGGATGTCTACACGAGGGCAGTCTGCTTTATTAAGGGATGCCTTGGGCGGGGGACTTCCTGAGGGGTTCTAACGCGTATTCGGGTTACATTTGGAGTAAACAATTGCTCCGTAGCCCAGAACTCTAAACCTACACACTTCAGCAGTTTACCAAATTGCCATGAATTTAGGAAAAATTAATTATGACGCAAAAGGTTATTAAAAAAATCTTTCTTTTTAAGCTTTATAAGATAAACTTATAAAGCCTTTTCTTTTTATAAAACTAGAAACTTTCAAAATAAACTTTAAAAAGAACTCCCTGAAATATTCAAGAATGACGATAAACAAAAAATTGGAACGATAAATTATCAAATATTAATCTTCATACCTGAATAAAAGACAATTAAAAAAAGGATGCAATAATCTATTTTAACAATCAATGTAACTTTATGTAAAGCTGTGAGAGTTACTTAATTATGAAAAAGGAAAACGTTATTCACTTTATTTACCAAATAAAGCCTTTTTTACATAAAATATTTTGCATTGCTTAAAATAAAGAAACAAAAGTTTTAAAGAAGCCCTATTATTCAAAAGCTTTAACTAGTACAACAGATTTGATATTGAAAATATTGTTTAACCAAGGGCTTAAAAAACTAATTTTGTTTGAATTAAACAACCCTGACAGTGGACAATTTTTTTACAACATTTTGTCAAGGGGAAGAATGGAGTTTCCTTCTATATTTTTAGCTGGATCGGTTAATACGACCCGACGAACAAATTTTTAAAATGAAAATTTTGATACAAAGTTGGGGGACACAGGGTGACAAATGCCCCCCTGTGTTCCCCCAATACTACGCCTATGCTTCATATGTATTATATGCTTAAGAAGACTTAATAACATTAGCTTTAAAAGATTGTTTAACAGAGTTTGAAATGAAGTTGGGGGGGGGAGCTCCCCCTGCACCCCCCCCCGAAACTGCTGCTATGATTCATATGTATTATACGCTTAGGAAAATCAAATAATAATAGTAAGGAAGAGTTTATCATTGCTTCCAGACCTACTGAAATTTTGGAGAGGTACAGGAAAGGTTTGCGGGGGGCACATATCGGATTTAAGAGCAGAAAAGGGAAGTTTTTTTTACATTTTCAAGCAAATTTTTACTTAAAATTTTTTTTGTGATGAATTTTGAGGGGGGTGCACAGTGGGGTAGGTGACCCCTTGTGCCCCCTCCCGACGCTTTCCCTATGGTTCATATTATTACGTGCTTAGGAAACTCGGAAACCCTAATAACAATAGCTTTCTCACTCCCAGATCTACTGAACATGAAAGTTTACCCCTTTATGCCAAAACAAAAGAAATTTGGCTTATGTCTCATGCATATTACAAAACAAAGAATTATATGTCGAATTTTTAGTAAAAATTAATCATTTGGGCGTTCTTACCGTTCGCGTTTTTTCAGTCCAAGTTTTTTCCCCACACCTGGCAAATTATAGCTGATCAGCCAACCCCCAAAAACTGTGAGAAAATCTAATCCTAACTATTAAAAACTCCATCCCTACTAACTAAAATGATAAAATAACCTCCCGTAACAACACTGAATTCGACTCACAAATCAATAAATTAAGAGATATCGTATTCCTTCTCCAGTCCTACATCCAATGACGACTTTCTCAAAAGCAATTTATCCCCAGATTTCTTCCTATAAGTTCTCATCTCATCTCACTAATAATGAATGACCTTTCAGTTTCCTTTGGAATGTCAACCGTCCCCCGGCATCAACTAGTACTAGACTATCTTTCCACAGGAAGTGAAACAGGTGCCTCTTTATATCCCCCCACCCCCTGTAATTCTCAGAACTCTCTTCACTCGATCAATGGAAGCGGGCTCGGACAGAGAGGACCGAGACCGACTTCGGAACCGAATGACCGAAATGAATGGATCCGGACAGAAATGACTGATTTCGGAACCAGATGAATGAAAGGACCGGGTCCGGACCCAAATGACTGATTTCAGAGCCAGATGAACGAAACGAACAGGTCCGGATCCAAATGACCGAAAGGAGCGGATCCGGATCCGGTCCGGGTCCATTTTTAGAGATGGATCCGCTCCGGACCAACGCCCCCTAGAGAGGAAAGCCGCGGCGCTAACTTGTGACGTCACACCGAATAGGTAAAGCATTTCTACTGGGTTTCTCCTCTCTCCCGCGGTCGCTGAGAGGAACTTAGCTGGGAAGTTTCCAAGCAGTCTTTCATTAAAAGGGGTTGGATGTTTTTAACTGCATTTAATTTTGTAAATGCAGAATATAAAATATAATATACATTGCTTGACATAAATTAAATTTACTGATGCGTGATATACACGGTATATATACAAAAATATTATTAAAAGAATAAAGATGTATGCAAGGAAAAACTTTTTATGCTTAGTCTCTTACCTTTCAACTTTAATGAAGTGCTTCCATAGTTAAAAAACTCCAGCTTCTTGGCAAGTGACCAGCTGCATTTTAGCCTTGAGGCATAACAGTAAATAATATTTATGCCCCAAAGGTCAAAACATGGCTAGATAAATTGACTAACTTCCTCAGATGATTTACTAAAACAGATTATAAAACATTGACTATATATTAATAACGCAACTTAAGGGTGTTACATGTATATTCTATTTTATATTCTGCATTTACATCGGACATTTGAAGACATTTATAAAATATTAGTAATTTAACTGAAGTAGAGAGTTGAGAAATTTTCAAAATACGCTGCTTTTCAACTTCAAATCGTTATTGACAAATTCGACTTTTTAAAAGTGTGTAATTATTCCCCTTGAGTTAATAATATGTTTTTATAATGGATTAAAGTCACAAGTTTTTAAAATTGAGTTAAACAAATGTCATAAAAAAACTAAATTTTTTAAATTAGAATATGCGAAAATATAGGCCAATGATGCATGCAAGGAAAAACTTTTTATGCTTCTTACCTTTCAACTTTAATGAAGTGCTTCCATAGTTAAAAAACTTCTTGAAAAGTGACCAGCTGCAATTTAGCCTTGAGGCATAAGAGTAAATAATATTTATGCCCCTAAGGTCAAAACATAGCTAGATAAATTGACTACCTTCCTCAGATGATTTCCTAAAACTGATAATGAAACAATGACTATATAGACATGCACCATTTTTTTCTTATATATTATTTTTCATGCATGAAACATTTTTTGTATCTTAATGAGTGTAATTTAAGCATATTTTAATATTAAAAATAATATCACCTTTTATAAAATTTCCATGCTTGGCCTGCAATGGATTAATTTTGGCTTAAAATGTTCGCATATAAAGATGAATTAAAGAAAAGAAAGAGGAGAAAAACAGAGTTTAAAATTTTTGTAGTTGAAAAAACATGCATTAGAGAGGAAATATGAATAAATAAATTTGGCTTAAGTCTGTAGCTGAAACTCAAACTTATTAAATCAAGGAAAACATTCAAATATATCATGGGGGATAACAACTTTCAAAATTATCCACAAATACCTAATTTTCGACTTCCTACATTATCCCATGTTTGCTATCCTATAAAAAATTGTACGTTTTAAAATAATACACGAAAACGAGACTATTTTCACAAATTCACAAACACAGGACCCTGGTAAGAAGATCTTCATTGAATGGTAATTTCAAATTCACAAAGTTTTGAGTTAAATTTTCAGTTTCACAAAAACAGGACTTTGAAACGTCTGGACCGACCCATGTATTATAAGATCCAGATTCATTAAGCACATAATAGCATGACTTAACAAGTAAAGGATAAAACTATTAAAATAATCTCAGAAATAAGGATTTATGTACTTAATATAGATATTAATTATACACATTTTCATACTTATGCTAATGTTTACCACAGGACATATATTCTCAGATATATAGCGTAATGTATATATATATATATATATATATATACACACACACATGGTAAGATGGTATGTTTTTGTCATCAGTGAAGAAAACTGCTAGCAACACTAGGAAAGTCACATTTTTAGAACACTGGCAAAAAAAAAAAAGAACTGCTGTATTTATTTTAGTTTAATGTAATATAATACAGTTCATTTTATATAAATAAGAGAAAACATTCAGTATAATTTATCAGCATAATACATTAGACTTAACTAACAAAAGCATACAGCAATAAAAATAATCTTGCTCTATTATGCATCCTAAAAATAAACCTATTAATAAATATTAATGTGTATATAATAATTATAAATATCTTTATGCACATGTTAATGTTTACTACAGCACATGCATTTGCACAAACATGAATCTTAATAATGAATAATGTTACAAGCACAAAACTCTCAGAGATAGTTGTTTTGTGTTCAATAAAAGTTTTTCAATTTTCATAAGGAGTTTCTTTTTATGCGTGTTCAGTTACATCATTTACTAACTTTGTAAAAGTAAACACATTAACTGAATTATCATAATTAGCAGTTTTGATGCCAAATAGATCTTTCAAGTTTTAAACAACTCTTACAAATTTTTTTTTACAAAACGAAATCGGAACTGGTGCAATGCTCTAAACGATCCTTAAAATTTTGTGTTGCATTAAATTCGATACTGTACAGGCATACACTTACAAAGATATCATTGTAAAACATTGTAGGAATGATGTAATTAAACTCAGAAATTAAGCCATGTGTACAGTTTGAAAACTACTACTATTCTACGCGATCTACACATATGTTATACACACGCAAATATACCAAGTTTAAAATAATATAAATATGCATTTTATATACCAATTAATCAGTCAAAAGTAAATATAATAAGATTAAAACAAAACATACCTTAGAATGTTGTGCTGGCGTAAAATCCTTTCTTAGGATCACTTTCAGCCACTTTTTAAAAAGTTTTTCTTCTAGTGGAAATCCAAATAATTGTACTTTTAGGGTTCCCGAATAATTACCGCGGAACATAGGAACACGGCAAACACACACCATTTTATATCTTGCGAAATACACTAATTACATTAAAATTTACACTGAAAAATGAAGAACAGATGCGAAACACGAGGCTCTGTCGAAAAATGTTAGCATGTGCACGCAAGTGAAAATACTCGCCGGGACCTGTTGAAGAATAGCGGGAATGTTGTCACACCAGTCGTACGTCAGAAATCCCCCGAAAACAGGTACAACGATAATCAAGAGTAGTTCTTACCCAGTCTGTGTGACGTCACATCGTTTAAAGGGACCCGTCTCGTGGCCTTCCTCTCTAGGGGGCCTTGTCCGGACCCGGTCCATTCTAGGAACCGTTCCTCCGGACCCGTTCCGGTCGGAACGACACACCACTATTAGCCATGGCCCCGCGCAGACGCAGCAAAACAATTGCCCAAACGGTTGGGATCGGCGAAAATGCAGCCAGCGACTGTGACGTCACTTTTGCGACATTTTGCTATTTTTATACCAACCTCTTGCTATTTTAGTTCAAAACTTGGCAATACTCCGCCAGTGTCTCTTTTCGGCTTTTCTTTTCCACGGACTAAGAGGGTAGTCCGTGTTCTTTTCCTTCCTTCTTCGAGATGAACAAGTGTTTGTGTTCTTTCCTGTTTAACTTTAACGGCTTATTTATATTAAATATTAAATATTATTACCGTTTAAAATTAAACATCGATGTATATGTTCATATTATTTATTTACCATTTTCTATAAGTTAGCATTCTTTTGTAGTTTTTTAATTTATTTTTGTTTTCGCATTTCTTTGTTTAATTAAGGGTACGTGCAACAAATTGCCGTATAATTTTTAATTTATAGGGTCAGAATGATAAATATTTTGATTTAATTTGAATATAGGAATGTTTGCGACTTGGATAAGATCAGACTTCAGTTAGATAAGAATTGTTTTTTTTTTGTGGTTTACACTTACAGTGACCATTTTTTTCTGAACCGAAAATCAGGACACTTCTAAACCACAGAGTAGGGAGAAGTAAAAAGTTTCACAAGACCCCCCCACCCCACCCCACCCTTCCTACACATAATTTGATATTCTACTTTTACAAGAAAAATTTGTTGGAAAAATAAAGTGAATATACAAATAAAATAGGCCTATTATGTATACAAAATAGTTTGCTTTCTAATAGTAACTGTAGAATCACCATTGATGACAGATGTATTACAAAACTATCATTTTCATCAATAAAAGAAAACCAGTGTTAAATACAAGTAACAAAAAACTGTAAATAGCACAATCATTTTCATGTTAATTTATTCTCAGCTTATTGTACAGTTATTTATTTTTCATAAAGCAGGACTTTGGCCAGGAATGGAAAAGCGGGACATTTTATTGTTCTGTGGGGACAACAGGACATTTAGGTAAAAATCTAGACTGTCTTGCCAAAAGCATGACATCTGATCACTTTACTTAAACTAGCTGTTTACTTTGGTTTTTGTCAGAATTTTAAAATTACTTTAGTTTTAGAATTTTTTTATTTACATAATTTTCGTGTGGTATGTTTTTAGAATAGTACTTGTTATCACTGAGTTTATTTAAGGAAAACTGGGGGCTTCAGAGATGGCTGAACCACAGGTCTGCCACCTTTTCAGGGGAGGGGGGGGGGTAGTTAGCTGTGTTAAAAAGTTTCTCCATGTTTAAAAATAGTGCATGCAACAGTGTTTTTTTCCAGTGTCAATGGTGTTTCTCTTATTTTCTTTTGCAAACTATGCAAGCATTTTTATCAAACAGTAATATATCGTGTTTTTTAACCATAACAAAAAGAAAGAAAAATTAAAATATGAAACACTTTCATATTTTAAATACACACTAAAGTGCTATACATTAAAAGCATATCGGAATAATCCATGCTTTGTCCTTATTTATCTTCCTTATTCCATTAAGCCAGATTGAAATCTACATTAAAATCGCCAACTAAAACTGTTTTACAATCTTTGACTGGCATATTCTAACTACATTTCATCTTTATAAATAAAAATAGTGTTTTGAAAGTGCATTTGTCTTCCTTGTTCCCCAAACACTTCTCAAGAATACGAAATCTATATTAAAATTACCACCAAAACTGTTTACCAATCTTCGTAAGGCATATTTTAACTATACTTCACCTTTATGAATATCATTTAAAAAGTGTATCATAATCTATGCATGTACAGGGTGGCCATAATTAAACTGCAAGTGTTCACGGGGTGCTGGAGAGAAAACTACCGAGAATATTCCAGTGAAATTTGGTATCTACACGTTTCAGAACATATGCAAGAAAAAAAATTCATTTTCACCCGATAGATGGCGCTGTACCGTATTTCAAAGCTCACCGGTGGCATATACAACTTCCAAAACAGATAGACAGAGCATAGTGACATTCTAAGAGGCATATAAACGATATAAACATCATTTACAGTTTATCGAAATTCCATACAATTCGCTTCAGTAATTAAATTTTTACTTTAACATGTAATCAAAAATTAACGTAAATTAAGATAACAAATTACACAATTCATAAAGATGCTTTGGAAAACAATTAAACCATTATTTATTCTCATTGACACTCATTGGACCTCTTCTTAATCGTTTCATTTGCCGGTATTCTTTCAGAGTAGCTGAATAATTGCTACCATTCTGATAGAATATCTTCACTAACAATGCACGTTCTTTCTTATTCAGAGTCGTGATTGACCATTACTGAATGTGGTCTTGTTTTTACACTGTTTGAAGGGCTTAAAAGTTGCATATATGACGTCCATAAGCATTGAAACACGATATAGCACCATCTATCGGGTGAAATTGGTGATTTTTTAAAATTGCATATTTGACTTGCGTGTAGATACCAAGTTTCACTGAAATATTCCTGATATTTTCTCTCCAGCACCTCTTAAACACTTGCAGTTTAATTACGGTCACCCTGTACTGTATTTATGTTCCCTGTTTCATAAAACATTTCGGTAAAATAAAACAAGCCTGTGTGTGCCCTATGTAAACACAGCAATAGCTAATTGAGAGACAGTCTCTATTATAAAAGTTAACAATTTTATATGAATTCATTATTGGGTGTGTGCAAAAGTTCTACCCGTTTTTACTACACATAAAGAGCAAATAAATGCAAAATGAACAGTACTTATTGTGCATAGTCCCCATTGCTGTGTCCGACCTTTTGCCATCTTTCTGTTTGAACATGAATCCAGGGATGTTAATTCTGCGTCGATTGCGCCGAGCTGCTCCGAAACGCAAATCTTGCGCCGAACTGCACTTTTAGCCGATTTTTGCGCCGAATACGTCATTTTGACTCTTTGTTAATTTTTTGCCACGCTTGCAAACTTTGCTTTTCTTATTTGCATTTATTGTAAGTGTTGACTCTAGATTGATTTTGCAGGGCGCAGCGCCCGGCGGCCCTATTTCTCATCTTTATACGCCCTCCTGCTTGCGGCCCTTTCACGAAAACCGTCTATAAAATCGGATCTTTCCCACAAATGCCTTTTTCAAATACTCTATTCTTTCAGATCGAAATACTGTTACTGCCTTTTTCATTGTCTTTGCATTTGCGTGAGCCGAGTAACCCGAAAAGGGGCCTCTCTAGTATGTTTTGTTTTTGCTGACTCAATGAGAAGCCCGATCGGCCCGGCAGAACTACCTGGGCATTTCACTTAGGAGTTGGGGGAAGAAAATACGGTTGGGAAAATCAAAATTTTCTTAAGTTATCTAAAAATTTGCGATTCCATCTGTCAATCCTCAAATATCGGTAGGTACCTTTGATAAATAAGTAGTTGCTAATTATCAAACAATCATTATTCCAGAGTTCGTCTTTAAAAATCTTTGCTTGGTAATCATTCAATAATTATTGCGAACAAAAGAATTTAAATAAAATTCTGATTTATATTATTAAATTTTATACATCCTGCACTGCAGAAATTTTATTATTTTTATTACATGCTAAACACATCTATCCTAATCCACTTACACTGACAGTCCTTTTCTGTTTAAGAGTTTGTACCAATATAGGTGAAATATCATATATGAATGTGGTCCAGTAATTGTGGTCCAGTAGTGATAGTGTGATAAAATTGAGGAACAAAAATTAACAGTCCCTCTGCCTTCCCCTACTTCCTAACAAATCATGTCTGGCTAAAAATTTCTGAAACCTTCTTCAATAAATGTACTATTCTTATAAATAATAAACATCTACATCACGTAATTTTGAGGGAAAAAATTAAGCAGAAAATTCAAAATTACTTAGATTAAAACTTCTTTTTTTTTAAATCAAAAACCTCTAGTTATGTACAGATTTAATTCACATATTTATGTCATGCTTAGAGCAAAATATTATCAACAAATCATTTTTCCTATTTCACTTACTTCTACAGGATTTTTCTCCAAAAGAAGGGGGGGGGGGGAAACTAAAGACAAACTGGAAAAATCTAACTATGCATTGTAAGTCAGAACACATATTACAACTCTACATGTTAAATTTTCGGGGATCAGATAGTTTCAAACCAGTTTCTAGATATGTTATCTACCTGTACATTCTCGTGGAACCCCAAAGTGCCCTTTTTGAGAACAGGGTGCCCTTTTTAAAATTTCCCCCCAGGCGGGCCTTTTTTCTAGAGTCAACACAGTGAGAAATCTTCAATTTTATGCTCCAAAATCATATTAATTCTGATCCCAAATCTTAGTTTTCCTCACGGAAGCAAAATTTTTTGTGCTCCCAAGGTGCTCCCAAATGGAATTTTTCTGCTCCCAAATAGAATTTTTCTGCTCCCAAATGGAATTTTTCTGCTCCAGAGGTGCTCCCAAATGAAATTTTTTCTGCTCCTGGGGTGCTCCCAAATCGAATGTTGGAGTTAACATCCCTGATGAATCCCACAGAGGTAAAATTCCGTTGGCTTCGAGTTAAAAAGTCTTAAATGATCTTGATGCTATGAAAACTGCCATTCAAGATTTTTTGACTGAAGGAATAGTTCAATGCATGAAATAGGAGATAGTTGGTGTCAAGTCCAGAGAATAGGGAGGGTGAGGTAAAACCTCCCCTTGCTCCCTACCTGAGATAAATTAACTCCCAACACATTGCTTTGGCCTCTGCTTCGGGTAAATGAGAGATACACTGTGTGCCGTAAGTGCGGGATTACATTTGCTAAACATATTTCAGACATCCGCAATAAATGCAAGAAAAAACTTAACATTTTAAAGGTTTTTAACCAATACCTCTTGGGGGCAAACCGCGATGCTCTCTTGCGGATCTACCGTGTCGTCATCCGTTCCAAAATGGACTATGCAAGCTGCATTTATGGACGAGCTTCTAAATCAACGCTAAAAAAACTTGACACTGTGCATCATACTGCACTACGCATAGGCTCCGGCACTTTTAGGACATCGCCTGTACATAGCCTTTACATCACCTGTCATGAACCATCTCTCACTCTATGTCAGAAATTATCATTAAATACCTATTTTTGCATCCTTTCTTTTATAGACACCCAACTGGACCAGTTTTATGAAAATCATCTTCCTGCACTCCCCCCCTTCGGACTTAGGATTCGTAGGAGTGTAGTCGGTACCCAATTGGTGGATGTTAGTGTATCTACTTGTTCATGTCATGAAATCCCACCATGGACTAAACTGTAGATTTCCTACCTACAACCATTCAAGGGCTTCACAAAACCAAACACTGACCCCATAATATATCAACAGTTATTTCTAGACCATAAAAGCAAATATTGAAACTTCAAAGAGCTATATACTGACGCTCAAAATCCCATAATCATGTTGGCTTTGCTTATGTACATTGTAATCATTCTTACAACTACACCCTACCTTTGTTTTGTTCCATATTTACAGCCGAATAAATAGCTATCTATGAATATCTTCTTTACATCTCTAGAACGAATACCAAACATTTCACCATTTACTCTGACTCATTAAGTGTATTGGAGAATCTGAAATCTGGTTCCCTAACTCATAGTTATATTCTTTAAGTCCTACATATGCACAAGCGACTCATGAACCGTGGATACAATATCCTCTACTGTTGGGTACCTAGCCATATTTGGATTCTCGGCAACAAAAAGCTGATTCTTTGGCCAGGCACTCTACTGTCCCATATAATTTTCACCTACCCTATACTGATATAAAATCTGGCATCTCTTTCCTAATAAAAGGCACTTGGATCCATATATGGGACTGTGAAACCCAAAACAAACTTCGTTCCATCCGGCCAGCCCTTACCCACTGGTCCACTAATCCGTACCACAAGCATGACGCCATTCTGACTCGTCTTCGCATTGGTCATACGAGACTTACCCATAAGTATCTCCTTTTGGGTAAACCTCCTCCAGAATGCCCACATTGTCATACTCATCTTACCATCCGTCACCTTTTAACCTCTTGCTCTCCTTTTAAAACCCTTTACCAAAATTATTTTAATAGTTCTCATCCCAGACTCAGGGGGAAGACCTTCTTTAGGTTTTCACGGGTGTCGCAATTCCGGGGCCCCAGCGATCCTTCGCTCCTCTTTTGTTTACCCTCCTCTCTACTTTGCTTTCTCCTTCGCTTTCTTCCTCAGTGTAGTTTCCTCCCTGGAGGTGAGGGCCCCCCTTTAGAAGCTGTGGTCGCTCTGTGCCGTCAGCTTCTATTGGCGGTTAAACTGCTCACGTGTTTGCCGTGCGTGGAGACTCGTGTCCCCTGAAATGGGGATCCTGGTAATTGAGGGGTATTTTCTCTAACACATTGCTTTGGCCTTGGCTTCGGGTAAAAGGGAGGTACACAGCGTTCCCCTGTGTATCAATCGGCTGGTGGTACTGGTTCGGCCAACCAACCATCAAGCAAACGGACAGCTACTGGGCACATCGTTAAGGGTGGATGCTGCTTAAGGGTTGTACTGTGCGCGTATAGACCCGACTAGCACTGGTGCATGTACATGCATCCCCTTGTTGGGCGGTGCGGTCGGGTCAGAATGTCAGATTCCCGATATGGATTCGACACTTTCCTTATCGAACGTCAACGTTCTGAACTCTCTTACTCAGGGAGCTATTGCCGCAAAATTCTTTCTCTTAAAATGTCAGGACGGAAATTTTAACCAAACATCTCCATTTCTAATCCATAAAACCATACTTGATAATGTTGGAGAAGTTGCAAAAATTAAAAAAATACGCTCTGGCAACATCTTAATAGAAGTAACTAATAACAAACAGGCAAACAATATTGTGCAATTAAAAACTATCGGCCTAAAACCTGTCACTGTATCACCCCATAGGACACTTAATTCATCAAGAGGCGTCATATCCGAACCTGACCTATTACACTGCTCCGAGGCTGAAATCCCAAAATGTTTGTGCAGTTCGCAGAATCTCTATCCGACGCAATAACCAAACATATTATTCTGACTTTCCAATCACCTAAACTTCCTTCCCATATCAAAGCAGGATACCCTGTCATGTGCCGTTAGACCATACATACCTAATCCTACTGGATGCTTTCAATGTCAAAAGTTCGGCCATACCAAACCTTCCTGTCAGGGTTCCTCAACCTGTGCTTATTGTGGGATCTCCGCCCACAACAGTGACACTTGCTCTAATCCACCCAAATGTGTGAACTGCAAACAAGATCATCCTTCATATTCCCGCTCATGCCCGAAATGGTCGTATGAAGAAGAAATCCAGTCTTTGTGTGCCACACAAGGACTGTCTTATCCAGAAGCCCTTAAAGTACTCAACTCCCGTACACCCAAATCTGGTCAGTCTTATGCTGAAGCAGTCAAATCTGTTAAATCAATTGCCATACAACCCCTCAGGGGGAAGACCTACTCTAGGTCTTTATGGGTGTCGCAAACCCGGGGCCCCAGCAATCTTTCGCTCTTCTTTGTTCTACCCTCCTCTCCTCTTAGGTGTCTCCTTCCTTTTCCCCCTCAGTGTAGTTTCCTCTTTGGAGGTGAGGGCCCGCCTTCAGAAGCTGCAGTCACTCTGTACCATCAGCTTCTATTGGCGGAAAACTACTCACGTGTTTGCCGTACGTGGAGACCCGTGTCCCCGGAAATGGGGAACCTGGTAATTGAAGGGTGTTCCCGTAGGGGAAATCATCTGAATGGCATTTCCATTGGGACGAGATCAACCTCAACACATTACTTTGGCCTCGGCTTCGGGTAAACGGGAGGTACACAGCGTTCCCCCTGTGTATCAATCGGCTGGTGGTACTGACTTGTTCAACTGCTAGGGATCAAGCAATCAGTCTTCTGCTGGGCACGTCATTAAGGGTGGACGCTGCTTACAGGGATGTACTGTGCGCGTATAGACCCGGCTAGCACTGGTGCAAGTATAAGTATCTCCTTGTTGGGCTCCGTGGTGGGTGGTGCGGCCGGGTCCGAACACCTTTTTTCCAACATGGCTTCGAAATTTTCTTCTCCCAATCCACCATCTGACACAACTATTCTGCAATCAATAAACAAAGAAAACATGGATTCTCAATTTACAAATACAAATGCTCGATTCTTCATCATTCACATAATTGAAAGTAACTTCCATGAAATATCACCATTCCTTATCCACAAATGTATCACATCCAATGTAGGTGAAGTTAAAACAAGTAAAAAAAATTAAGATCTGGAGACCTCCTGGTAGAAGTATCAAACCTTAGACAAGCCTCAAAAATAATGAAAATAAAGAACTTTGGACTAAAATCTGTCACAGTGTCCCCCTCAGGGGGAAAACCTTCTTTAGGTTTTTACGGGTGTCGCAATCCCGGGGCCCCAGCGATCTTTCGGTTTTCTTTGCTCTACTCTCCTCTCTTCTTAGCTTTATCTTTCCCTTTCCCCCTCGTTGTGGTTTCCTCTTTGGAGGTGAGGGCCCCCCCTTTAGAAGCTGCGGTCGCCCTGTGCCGTCAGCTTCTATTGGCGGAAAACTACCCACGTGTTGGCCATGCGTGGAGACCCGTGTCCCCGGAAATGGGGATCCTGGTAATTGAGGGGTGTTCCCGTAAAGGAAATCATTACGGAATTTCCACAGACACGGGAGAAACTTCAACACATTGCTTTGGCTTCGGCTTCGGGTAAACGGGTGGTATACAGCATTCCCCTGTATATCAATCGGCTGGTGGTACTGATTTCGATCAACTGCTAGGGATCAAGCAATCGGACATCTACTGGGCACATCGTTAAGGGTGGATGCTGCCTAAGGGATGTACTGTGCGCGTATAGACCCGACTAGCACTGGTGTGCAAATGCACACCCCCCCCCCTCTTAGGGCTCCGTGGTGGGTGGTGCGGCCGGGTCCGAATCTCAATTCCCCCAACATGGCTTTGAAAAATTCTTTGTCAAACATCAACGCTCCGCTGTCAACCTCCAATGAAAACACTGATGCACAACTTATAAACATGAATGCTCGATTTTTCATCATCCACGGTGTTGAAGGTAACTTTAATGAAACATCACCATTCTTAATACACAAATGTATCACCGATAATGTAGGAGAAGTTAAAAAATTAAGATCTGGAGACCTCTTAGTAGAAGTATCAAGCAATAGACAAGCTTCCAAAATCATGAAGATTACAAACTTTGGCCTAAAATCTGTTACAGTGACACCTCATACATCCCTAAACATCTCACGAGGAGTCATATCAGAACCCGAACTTTTGTACTGCTCTGAAGCTGAAATATTAGAAAACCTGAGAGATGACAAAGTGCGCTGTGCGTCGAATCACTATTCGGCGCAATAATCAAATAATCAATACTAAACATATTATGCTAACTTTTCAGTCTCCCACTATTCCATCTCATATTAAAGCCGGCTACCTATTATGTCCCGTCAGACCATATATACTAAATCCCATCCGTTGCTTCCAGTGCCAAAAGTTCGGCCATACCAAAACCTCCTGTCGTGGGTCACCTGCCTGTGCGCGTTGTGGTGCTTCTGGCCACGACAGTGAGTCCTGCTCTGCAGCTCCTAAGTGTGTAAATTATAAAGAGGAACATCCTTCATACTCCAGATCTTGCCCGAAATGGGCGTTTGAAAAAGAAATCCAGTCCCTACGTGCCTCTCAAAGAATCTCATATCCCGAAGCCCGTAAGTTAATAGAAAGCCGGACACCAAAACCTGGTTTATCTTATGCAGCTGCAACAAAATCAACCAAAACAATAGCAACCCAAACCGAACCACCAAAATCTGTACCTGTCTCCTTTCCTTCTGCAACAGCACAAATATCTAAACAACCAACTTCTAATCAAAATAAATCCTCCACAGCTTCACAAAAAAAATACATTGAAGAAAAATTCTCAAAATGTTAACTCAACCCGACCACAAATAAAAAAGTCAAACCCAAAATCAAACATGCTCCTCCACAACGCCCTATAGATGACAGTATCCTACATTTGGACCCTTCTGACTCTGAAATGTCAGACCTCCCCATGGATGATGACGACATCCCTAGCACTCCTCTCAAGCCTACGGGGACTCAGAGCAAGATGAGCATCATCCCCAACACAACATGATAATGGCTCTGCTGCTATCCTGGAACTGCCACGGTTTCCTTAATAAAAACGACGACCTAAAAATAATGATTTATGATCATAACCCCGCTTGCCTCGCCCTTCAGGAAACTTTCCTCAAAACCAATAGACATCCGCAAACAAAAATCCGCAATTACACTGTCCTTCGCAAGGACAATGAGCTCAATGATAGGGCCACCGGTGGAGTTGCCCTATTAATCAACAATAGCTATCCTCACACTATAGTCAATCTTAACACAAATCTCCAAGCAGTTGCCACTCGTATCCAATTAAAACAACTCACAACTGTCTGCAGTATATACCTCCCTCCAAGTGAAGCAATCTGCCAAACATCCCTCAATAGTCTCATTCAGCAGCTTCCTCCTCCTTTCATCCTCCTCGGTGACATGAATGCTCATAGTCCCTTGTGGGGAAGCAAGGACACCAACAATAGAGGCCTTCAAATCGAACAACTTCTCACTGATTTCTCCCTTTGCTGCATGAATAATGGTGACAATACTTACTTCCACTATCCAACTAAAACTTTCCATGCAATAGACCTTGCCATCTGTTCTCCATCACTCCTTCCCACATATAATTTTTCTGTATCCAGTGATCTCCACAACAGTGATCATTTTCCAATTCTTTTGTCACCTCTGTACCAGAATCCCCAACCTATTTCTGTACCTAGATACATTCATGATAAGGCAGATTGGTTCACCTTTACTTCCCTGTCTGCCATCACCTCTGATGCTGTTGAAGGCCCCATAGACGAGGTCGTACAAAACATTACCTCAATTATCATCCAAGCTGCTGATGCCAGCATTCCAAAATCGGGCATCGAACATCGACGTAATAAAAAACCGTGGTGGAACGAAAAATGCAACCTCGCTAAAAAGAAGCAGCAGAAAGCCTGGAGCACTTTTCGGCGGTACCCCACCACCGAAAATCTCACCCTCTTTAAGAAAGCTAGAGCATATGCACGTAGGATCCGGCGTCAGTGCCAAAAGGAATCCTGGGTCAAATATATCTCCAGCATAACAGCCTCTACTTCTAGTAAGGAGCTATGGACGAAAACAAAAAGAGCCATGGGCATTTATAATAATCAGTCAATCTCCTGTCTAACCATAAATAACAGCATTATATCCGATACAAAAGAAATAGCAAATAGCATTGGTGAAACCCTTGCTTCCATCTGGTGCAGTACCTCCTACTCAAATTCTTTCCTCCCGTATAAACAACAATCAGAACGACAAAAAATAAATTTCAAAACCTCCTCGCACTTTTCCTACAATAGTGATCTTACCATTGATGAACTTACCCAACACTTAAGACAGTCCTCAAACACCTCTCCGGGTCCCGATGGTATTACATATGACATGCTGAAACACTTATCCCATGACTCTTTACACAATCTTTTGAAATTCTACAATAGAATCTGGAATGAACAGACCTTTCCCACCTCCTGGAGAAATGCAATAGTTATCTTTTCCTGGTTTGGGGAAGGGAATATGTCTAACCCTAATAACTACCGTCCCATAGCCCTTACTAGTTGCTTACTAGTTGCTATGTGCCCGTTGTGGTACGTCTGGCCACGACAGTGATACATGCTCTGCCCCACCCAAATGTATTAACTGCAAACAAGATCATCCGTCTTATTTCCGTTCCTGTCCAAAATGGACCTATGAAAAAGAAATACAGTCCTTGCGCGCCACACAAGGACTATCTTACCCAGAAGCCCGTAAAATAATAGCCTCCCGCACTCCTAAACCTGGTCAGTCTTATGCTACAGCAGTAAAAACTGTCAAATCAATTGCTATCCAAACCGACCTACCGAAATCCGTACCTGTCTCTCCATCTACTTCTATTCAAAATGCAAAAAAATCACATTCACTTCTCCTCAAAAACGCACACCCAAGAAAATGCACCAAAGCAATCCCTCCATTCAGAATAAACCATTAATTAAAAAAAGTGCAACTTACAGGTCAAAATATAATAAAGCCAGACTTAAACTCATCCTTCCACAACGACCCATTGATGACACAATATTAAACTTGGATCCTACGGACTCTGACATTTCAGACAATATCATGGATGACGATAATATTCCTAGTACCCCACTTACACCTACGGGGACTAAAAGCAAGCTCTCAGTCATCCCTAACATCACTTGATTATGGCCCTGCTGCTTTCTTGGAACTGCCGCGGTTTTTTAAATAAAATTGATGACCTCAAAACGATAATCTATGATCATAATCCTGCTTGTTTGGCCCTTCAGGAAACATATCTCAAAACAAATAAACAAACGCGCATTCACAATTATAACATCCTGAGAAAAGACTATGAGCTCGGGGAAAGGGCTTCTGGTGGTGTTGCCCTTTTAATAAATAATCAATACCCTCACCATATACTTAATCTCAGTACAAGTATGCAGGCTGTCGCCATTAGAATCCACCTCAAATACCTTACTACAATCTGCAATATTTATCTTCCACCAAATGAAACAATTCCCCAAACTCAGCTCAATAACTTGGTCCAGCAACTTCCTCCCCCTTTCATAATCCTAGGGGACATGAATGGCCATAGTCCATTGTGGGGCAGTAAAGATACTAACAATAGAGGACAACAGATTGAACAACTAATCACAGATTTTTCCTTATGCATTATGAATAATGGCGACAACACTTACTTCCACTATCCAACCAAATCCTTCCATGCCATAGATATTGCAATATGCTCTCCCTCTATTATGCCACTGTACAACTTCTCTGTTTCTGGTGACCTACACAATAGTGATCATTTTCCGATAATTCTTTCACCCACTTACCAAATCCCTAGCTGTAACTTTTACATTCCCCGGTACATACACAGTAAAGCAGATTGGGAAACCTTCTCCAAGATGTCTGTTATATCATCTGAAGACATTGAAGGCACTATTGGCGAAGTTGTGAAAAAAATTACCAATATTATAATTCAAGCTGCTGATGCAGCAATTCCAAAGTGTAGCAACTCCCAACGAAAAAACAAAAAACCGTGGTGGAACGAAACCTGCACTATAGCAAAAAAGCAGCAGAAGAAAGCCTGGAGCATTTTTCGGCGGTACCCTACCACCGAAAACCTCCTTGTTTTTAAGAAAGCAAAAGCCTATGCAAGAAAAATAAGGCGGCACAGTCAAAGACAATCCTGGATGCAATATGTCTCCAGCATAACAACCTCAACTTCTAGTAAGGAGCTATGGACGAAAACTAAAAGAGCCATGGGAATCTATAATAACTCTTCAATATCCTGTCTGTCCATTAATAACAATATAATATCGGATACAAAAGAAATAGCAAATATTATCGGTCATACTCTTGCCTCTATCTCTTGCAGTACCTCCTTCTCAAACACTTTTCTTTCATATAAACAAAGGTTTGAACGGCAAAAAATAAATTTCAAAACCTCCTCACACCTCTCTTATAATAGTGATTTTACCTTCAATGAACTCACCAAATACTTAAGAGAGTCTTCAAACACCTCTCCTGGTCCTGATGGTATAACTTATGAAATGCTGAAACACTTATCCCATGACTCTCTACTTCACCTCTTAAAACTATACAATAGAATCTGGAACGAACAAACCTTTCCCTCTGCCTGGAGCAATGCAATAGTTATTCCCTTCCCAAAACCTGGGAAAGATACCTCTAACCCTAGTAACTACCGTCCCATAGCCCTTACTAGCTGTCTGTGTAAATTACTAGAAAAAATGGTTAATGCCCGCCTTGTCTACATTCTAGAAACTGGGGACCATATACATCCCTTTCAGAGTGGTTTCCGCAAAGGCAGATCCACTATTGACAATATTTTAAATTTAGAGATGCAAATTCGTAATGCCTTCCTCAGGAAGAATCACTTAGTATCAGTGTTCTTTGACATCGAAAAGGCATATGACCGAACGTGGAGGTATGGCATCCTTCAAGACCTCTATAATATAGGCTTTCGAGGCAATCTACCAACTTTCATAAAAAACTTTTTATCCCTCAGAAACTTCCGTGTCCGGGTAAACGGCACTCTGTCAGATAATTTCACACAAGAAGAGGGTGTTCCCCAGGGCTCCGTCCTTAGCGTCACCCTCTTCTCTATAAAAATCAATAATATTCTTAACCAATTGCCACCAACTGTCTATGGTAGCCTATATGTAGACGACCTCCAAATCTCCTGCCAGGGAAAAGATATGCGTCTCATCGAACGGCAGCTTCAAAATGCCATCAACCGCATCCTCAAATGGTGTGACACAAACGGCTTCACCATGTCTGTGGAAAAAACAGTCTGTATACATTTTTGCCGGAAACGCGGGATCCACCCCGATCCAGAACTTTATCTGGGTCATAATAACGTTGCTGTCAGGGATTCTGTTAAATTTTTAGGTCTAATTTTCGACAAAAAACTTACTTTTGCTAACCATATTTCTGACCTTCGCAATAAATGTGAGAAAAAGCTTAATATTTTAAAGATTTTAACCAATACCTCTTGGGGGGCTGACCGTGATTCTCTCTTGCGGATTTACCGTGCAGTCATATGTTCAAAAATGGACTATGCCTGTTGCGCGTACGGGTCAGCTTGCAAATCAGTATTAAAAAAACTTGACACTGTGCATCATACTGCACTACGCATTTGCTCTGGTGCTTTTAGGACATCACCTGTACATAGTCTTTACGCCACTTGCCACGAGCCATCTCTCACCCTCATACGTCATCAGCTATCATTAAATACATACTTTCGTATTCTTTCTCATCCCTCTCTACCATTAAAGAATTCTTTTACAGATACTCATTTGGACCGACTTTATGCAAACCGTCCCATATGTACACCTCCTTTCGGGCTAAGGACTCGTAGGAGTCTTGTTGGTACCCAACTGGAGGATGTTCATGTGTCTACCTGCTCTTTTCATGACATACCACCTTGGGGTATGTTGCAGGTTTCATACCTCCAACCATTTGAAGGCCTTTCAAAACCCAATACTGACCCCATAATTTTTCAGAAGTTGTTCTTAGATCACAGGAACAAATATCAAAACTATAGAGAATTATATACAGATGGCTCTAAAACTGGAAATCATGTCGGCTTTGCTTTTGTAGGCAGAAATTACACATGCAGCTATACCCTTCCTCAATCTTGCTCAGTCTTTACAGCTGAACTACTGGCAATTTACGAAAGCCTTCTGTACATCTCCAGGCAAAATGCTAAGAACTTCATAATATACTCAGACTCCCCCAGTGTACTGGAAAACTTAAAATCTGGCTCCCTACATCATAGCTATATACAGAAAGCTTTACATAAGTATGAACAACTTGTAAATCGGGGGTACAGGGTCCTCCTCTGTTGGGTACCCAGCCACATCGGCATCTGTGGAAACGAGAAAGCGGACACACTAGCCAAGAATGCAACCCTCCCGTACACCGGCAATCTATCCTACGGTGACATAAAGTCTAGCATCTCCAGCATAGTAAAAGGCATATGGGTTAGAAATTGGGACAATGAAACGGGAAACAAACTGCATTCTGTCCACCCAGCTCTCACACATAGGTCGTCTCATCCCTATCGCAGACTAGATGTCATCTTAACACGTCTTCGCATTGGTCATACACGGTTCACTCATACGCACCTACTCCTGGGCGATCCTGCTCCGGAATGTCCTCACTGTCATACTCACCTCACCATTCGTCATCTTTTAACCTCGTGCACGGCTTTTAATAATTTTTACCAAATACTTTTTAACAGTTGTCATCCCAAACTTGACGAAATTTTGGGTGAAACCCCACATCGGAATCTGTTCGCCTTTCTTAGACGGACCAATATTTTTCATTCTGTGTGAAGTGTCCAACTCTGTCTGACTGGCATCTGGATGGGAGCCCCATCCAGATGTCTATTTTCCACTTTTTACCTACTTTGAACCATACCTTTTGGTTTTTACTTCTCACGTTTTTAGCCTTTACAGTTTAGCTTTTACTAAGTTTTTATGGTACCTTTTACCTGACTACCTAATTATATGTCTCTAACCTTTTGTCTGGCGCAGTATGTCCTTTCTGGACATTGTGCCACTAAAAACCAACTAACCAACCAACCAACCTGGAGTCTCTAGCAGGTTTTTCCAAAAAGGGAGAGCAAAGCTCTTCAAAACACGCGTTGGCTCAACACATTTATTTGACACAAATTGAAAACATCGAGCACGATTCCGCTTGTATAACCTTTGAGTATAAGCAAACTGGTACCTGCGAAACTTACGTTTCGAGTCGGGCGCCTTTCAGCCGGAGGGCCAAAAAGTTCCCCAAACCAAGACATTAAAGTGGTGGGAAAGTCAAAATTGGCAGCACCCAAGGTCCTAAAATTATTCAAAATAACGTCCAAAGTTTGGTAAGGAAAAGGAGCTGGAGGTAAAAGATCCAAAACTTGCCAAATATTAAAATCAACCTGTTCCTCCTCGCTTCTCAGAACAGGCGGCGGACTATTAACATTCAAAGGAGGAGAATCAGAGATCGACGGGGGCGGATTTTCGTCAGAATAACACGCACTAGGTGCCATGTCCACAAACGAATTTGTCAAAGAATTAGTACGATCAACAGCAGCAGTCCCTACCGAACTAGTGTTCCCAATATTGGATTCCTTTACGACAGTCTGACCAGGAACAAGAGGAGAATTTCCCACAGGGGAAGAAACAGGACCTTCGATAATATCTTCTTTCACAAGAAAGGAGTTTAAGTATTCTTCAACCCTAGCCTTGTACCTAACAAGCTTACGCCGCGCCTTGATGGATTCCAAAGTACGTTCAGGGAAACACAAAGACAAAACATGATTAGGGAACCTGCCTAGTTGGTTGTCACGAATCAATTCCGCCTCCCTATATGCCAACAATCTTTCTTCCTCATCGGTACACCTAGCCTTTCGTCGTTCAACATCGATCTCCTCATTAACAATGGCAGGATGTGCACGACTTCTATGGACGCCTAAGCCACGCGACGATGCAAAGCACCTCAAACAAACGGCGCATCTAAACTCAGTGACCTCCGGACGGGAAACAACCGCGCTCTGACCGGCACCGACAGTGACAAGACCACTGGGAACCTGGCAGCTGCCAGGACCCCCTTCCCTATTTTTATCCTGATCAGTAGCAACGAGTGGTTTTATGGGGCGATGGAGCTGCTAACCCCAAAGTCCCAATTTCAAGGGATCATGATTAGCCTAGGATTTTTACACCACAACAGGAACCTAGTTGCCCGGCGAGCCCACAAGGAGGGTCATGTCCCTTTAGAGGTGAGAGGCTAGGCCACCGTACGTCAGCGACTGAACGGTAACTGTATTACGCATCATCACCCCCTGTAACCAGAGGGCTCTCTCTGGAGCACGCGGTCACAAACGTGGCCGCATACTAACCCGTTCAGGTCGCCATTACACGAAACCTTAAGAGAGTAATAGTTACTCCCGCCAGTATGACATACACAATGTCGTAGGGGTGAACATGCTTTTCTTCCCCACTGAACGAAATCACACATGCACCAGAAATCCCACATCAGAGCGACGAGGAAGGACAGACTCCAAGACCAAGAATGAAATTCGCTTTTGATGGCGCATGTCGTTTTACTTCTTCTGAAACATGATCACACAAACACTTTGAACACTGGGCTAACACGTTTTACTTCAGGAGAAAAACACATTTTGAAGACCACATTCCCTTTAAATAAGGAGTCTCACCTTTAAACTTAAAACATATTGCTTTATTTTCACACTGGAACAGTCACTAATTTCCAAAACGCAGGATTATACATTTAAAACTCTACAATACATTGTATTCAAAAGTAAACTTGGGGGAGCGTGTTGACAAAAACATCACGGCGTTCATATTGAAGCGGCCTGGTACCTCTGTGGGTGAACGCCTCCGTCACCATAAAGTGTGATCGGCATAGATGCAAATCCGTGCAGCGCGATATATATTACGTGTCGGTGGGCAAAAGCCTCCTCACATGAAGTGAGTGGCTTGCCCCACCAAAAATTACTCTCCAACTGCTAAAGAAGAAACCGTGAAAACATGTGTCTATAGAAAGAGCCCGAACTTTCTGGAACAATTTTAGCAGATGTTTTTCGAGCAATATGCTTCTTGCGTATCATGGCAAAACCGCAAGAGAGACACATCTGTTTCAGCGGAGCAGAGAAATATGCGAGCGAAGGGATGTTATGATTATTCTTTTAGCCGGCGTCAACTGTTATTTTATTTCAAAGCAGCTGATAAGAGGGAAATGATTTAGAAGTACGTTAATGCGCTGTAATTGAGAAGGCCAAGAGGAAAAATGAAAGCTTTAAAAGATAGTTATTATTAAAAACTTTTAAATTAGATTTAGAATAGATTATTAGTTTAAATTTAGACAATATTAATTAGGATTTATATTAACAATTTTTCTTTAAAAAATATGCACGTTGTGTCAACGTGATAGCAACTAGAAGAACATTAACTACATTTGAAAAAAACATGAAAATTTGTTCAGGGGGAGATAGATGATTTTGTGCCTCTGGCAAAGCAATCGAAATTGTTCAAACACCAACTTAATAATTTTTCATTCCTCCCCCCCAAATCATTGCCCATAACAAAATTCTATCCTATCTAGAGATGGGAATATTCTGCAAAAAACGGAAATCTCATCCCCCCCAATTTTTTTTTTTCTTCTGTATACAAATTTAAAAAGTAAAATTTTGTAAATGAACAATATGAATTGTTTATTAACAGTCTTTATTTCTGAACTTATTTTGAACATTTTTTCCATTTACACTGCCCACTTATCTCTAACAGATAAAGAATTAAAGCCTGTTATCACCTTATTGGGATATATATTTAGGCTAGTGTGGGAACATTGTATAATAAATGCATGTTAGAAATAAATTTCCCCGAAACACTGATGAGGTGATGTACCAAATTTGAGCCTTCCAGCATACAACGTTGTAGAGATATCTTTAAAGGAAGGTGATCATGGACTATATATGATTTTGAATGTAGACGTTAATTGCTAGAGTGGAAAAAAAGATTTTCTTTCATAATTTTTGAATAACCCCCGAAATTTGATCATTAGACATAATTTTTTCCCTTTGAGAGCCATTGAAAAGTTGTTTCAGTCAGCTATATATTTATTTTTATACCTCAGACATTTTTTAAAGGTATAATTCTCAAATTTGGTATGTCACCTTAGGAGTAGATGGGGCACATTTTACTAATTGGGAATTGTTTTGTACGGGGGCTGTATACAAACTTTTCCTTTATAGAAACACTGTAGCAATCTCAAATCAGTTAAAATATAATGCTACAAATTAAAAACCTACCATCATAACCGATTGATGATTCAACCGTACATAAGGGATTGATGTCTGGACATCTGCCTAGTACTGCATCCATGGCAGAGAAATACTCCCATTTCACTGGGCCTGCGGTAAGTCTATGTTTTTTTTAAATTTCGCCACTTTTCATCACACTGGGAGCCAGTTACATTGTAATTATGCAGACGAAAATTATGGCTTATAAGCTCCCAAAACTGAAAAGAAAAAACAATTACTTAAAATAAACGTTTATGAAAAGCATTACATGATGAACAAATATGTATGCATTTCTTCACTGAATCTACAAAAATGCTATTTATGCCTTATTTCACGGGTGCACAATTTCTTTCAGCTTATGAGCCACAAAAATGTAACAAAATCAGACTAAGGGACAGTTGAGTAGTGTAGTCATAAAAAGGTGGTTTTTTTTTTTTTTTTTTTAAATACATAGTCTTAAAAACATTAAAGAGCATTTCAATGGCTGCATTGTAATAGTTTCAAATATCTATTAATAGGTTTCTTCACAAGTATACCTCAAATTTAGCAGTCGTCAGTCATGAATGCAGTAATTTATATATTTTTTCATTTAGCAAATTGTACCACCTTTTTCAAATTTCAATATATGCAGAAGGAAGTGAAGTCAATTAAAAAAGCCAAATATACTAACTTTCTAAAACATTTGGGAAAATTGTAAGAGTTAAAAAATAAATAAATAAAAATCTACTTAGGAACTGTACAGCTGTGGGAAAAAAAAACACTTGCTCCTTTATTTGGCTGTTATTTGTTGAACAGAAAAATTACATATACCAATTGTTTACAATTAACGTACGCTTTAATTTGGTAATATATAAAATTTGTGCAAGGAGCCATCTCCATATTTAAATTCGCACCACCTTTTTTCTCCCAATGGCTACCCATAGATTTCATTTCATATTTCAAAAATTTAGCTTATTTTAACCTTGGATACTAATTTTCAATAAATCTGAACTAAAATTGAGTGAGTTATGAGCTTCCAAAATTGCTCGCCCCCCATATTAAAATATTTTTTCGCACTTTGATTTTAAGAATCTCATTTTTATTCACACTATTACAACTAAATGACCCAAACATAATTTACTATTATTATAATTTATAATAACATAATGATATGAACTATGGATTATTAAATTAATCAAAAATTTTATGACTAGCAGCTTAGCTACATTTTGATGAAAACAGATACGGAAAGTAATTTTACATGGCTGTGCAAAATTCAAAATCTTTACGTTCAGTAGTTAAATTCATATGGTAAAATCAACCAAGACAGTGTGTGCCCCATGTAAACACAGTAGCAGTTGCTGGAGCTTGTTATTTGCCAATCCCCAGCAACTGTCGCCAACCATTTTGCACGATCAGCAAAGCAAAGAATTTTAACACATTAAAATTGCACATAAATTCCACTAACAAAAACATTCGAGACAAAATACACCGTCCATATTTAACCTAAAAACGTCCATATTAACCTAACAGGTAATTTAAAACGAGCAAAAAAAAAAAAAAAAAACAATGGATTAAGCAACCTAGTTAAACAGCTAATGTAAACTAGAAAAACACTGGCCCATTTTCAACTAAAAAAAATAAAAAATAGTGGATCAAAAAACCTAGTTTTACACCTGATATAAAGTCAGTCTGATTAGAATATCACATAAATAGCACTAATTAAAACATAAAAACATTAAATATCAATTTAAAATTCACATTGAAAACCTCAAACATCGCAAAGATTCGTTAAAAAAAAGAGCGTATTAACGCAATATTAACGTAATTATTTGTTGCTTCTACCCTTAACAAATAAACAATCGAGAACAAAAATATAAACTTGAAACGTACTATCAAAAGAATGTTTATTCATACAAAACTGTATATAAACAGTCAGTGTGAACCTGAACATCCATTTTAAATTTCCAAAATAATTAAATAATAAAACCTAATGTAAAATAAAGCCATTAAAATAAGCCATAAAGCACATTGTCATCATCGCCATTTTCCAAAAACAAGTCGCCGGGTTTAGGTTTACCATATCTTAACTTCCGATCATCAAACGGAGGGGTTACCATATTGGCATCCTTTATCGCGCCAAGAAAAAGTCGCCAAATAAAAAGTGCGTCAAAGGAACCATACTAAAGCTGTACCCATTTGGAACAAACACACACAGCGGCTTATAACGTAAAACCAACATACTTTCTTTTATTTAGTTTTATGTTCACGCCATATTTCTAGATCATCATAACATCTCGATGATTTTTTTCGATGATTCTCGATGATATTTCTAGATCATCATAACTTCTAGATTTCATACCATCTAGATCAACACTCACTAACATTCTTCCATCCATAACATGAAACAATTTCAAATCAAATTCGTAAACTGACGATGCACGTTTCTTTATGGTTGCCAGTCTACCACCGGCAGGGTACCTCACTCCTACTGTGCATGGCCCACGATTGTGCCAGAACGATCCTCAAATGAAACATGTAAACAGCACCACATATGGAATATAGTCCATTTATATAAATTAAAATGTCTTATTTTTAGGAGTTATGGGATCATATATAAATTTATTAAATAACAATTTTTTGAAAATTAGATTTCTTTTGTACAAAAATCGTAAAAGTTAGCAGTAATGTTATTTGCAAACGAATGGTGTATATAACTTTGCTGTATGACAAACACAACAAAATAAAGAGCAAGTGTGCATTTTTAACTGTAACTGTACATCCTTTTATTAATGAACAAATTTTAAATTATTATCAAGCATTATAAAATTGAATATTACTGAATTATAAAATTCTTAGAAAATAATTTAATAGAGGTAGCTGTGTCTGTGTTTTTTCAAGTTTCTTTTTTTGAGGATCCTTATTTTATACACACACATAATTGAATTATTTTCAAGTAATAATACCCAGTTTCTGTAGATGAGAAACTCCCCCCTGCTGTAAGAAGAGTTAGCAGGGAGCGTTAAATGGAAAACTGTAGCAATAGTGAGAGGGGACAAGAATTTTTGGCTTTTCAAGGGGATCGCGGCACTTCAAAGGTTGCGAAACAATGCACCTGCTTAACGAAAAAGAGTATTGTATTTCTGTCAAACAAGCATGAAAGCACAAAACAGCTAAAAAGACTGAACTTTGCTGCGGATCATACAGAATAAATAAATCATTATGGATTTAACGCATTACCTGTTATTCTTTTATATGTATTCATTATTAAATTAACTAATATTCATTATATCACTGTACTCAGTACAACTAAAGTCATTAAACTAATTTAAATAAAATGTCAAATGCATCAATGATGTTGAAAAAGATTGAAAACTTTCATGCCTGGTCAAAGGATATTTATGTTCAAGGTCTCTGTGAAATATTTTTTTCCCTTTATGTAAAAATTTACAACTTTTCCCAAATAGGCTCACCTTACACTGTTACTAAAAAGGGCCTTCACATTTCTGTTTTTTTTTTGGGGGGGTAGGTATATAGGCTTATATAATATCAAATGTTTAATATATTTCTACAGTAACTGAACTTAAAAAGTTAGTTTACATCATACAAAATGTTTAAGCTCATAACTGTTATCAGATAAATTTTATAAATTTCTTACTTATGTAAGCGTGTTTACAATAGGGGAAATCCAGAAAAATATGAATAAGTAAAAAGTATGACAAAATATCTACTTCTCTCAACTATAACAATTAATTAAAAGTATATTACCTTTGCTTTAGAACAGACTCCACTATTTAATTTGTCGGAGTATGTTGTGAACTCATCAATAAGCAAACATACCATTTTTGCACTCCAGCGGAGACCTTCTCTGCCTTTGCAGGAATCATTGTGCTCCTCTAAAGAGAACATAAAAGGCCACATGTCGGGCAAATTACTCTCACTTCATCCATCAATTAAAAAAAAAAAAAAAAGCAAACAAGCGGAAGAAACACACCACACGTTTAAAACACGCGGAACCAGTGCTACTGTGATGTCAAGCCAAAAAAATGCAGATAAATATTAGCAAACTTCTCTAATAACCGGAATAACCCACCTCCTTAGCAGCAGGGTTCCTATGCCCTCAGAGAAACCTGGAAAACAGGGAAAACTCAGGGAATTGAAAATTAGCTCTTAAAACTCAGGGAAATCTCATGGGAAAATGTAATTTTGCTCTAAAAACCTGGAAAATCCAGCTTCAACCTTGGAATTTTAAGAAAATTTACCCCCCCTCTCTTTATTTTTATGGCTTTCACCCTATTCAAGGGTCAACTACTTCGCTAATGAAGCACTCATGCAATTGGGAATGCATTATACAAGATTAATCATCTATCACTTAAGACTGCTTAGGACGAATAGCACACTTGCTTCTCATTTTGTCTCTGCAGTCCTGAGCATTTGTGATTGCTCCCTTTTCTCATTTGAGTTGGAGGGGCTGTTCTTTGTGTTGTGTACTGTGCACGAAGTTAGATTGTGTAATATTATCATGTATATACAAACTCTGCTGATATTTGTTAGATTACAATGTAGAATGTGTGTTCCTATTAGTGTTAAATATTTCATTGTTTATGCATAGGATTGGTGGAATTTACTTAGTTCTAAAGCATATGACAATTTTTACCAATAGCCTTGTGTACTGGCAATAGTATCAGGTTGTAACGAAAGTTTTCCGCCAGATTTGCTTGAGTGAGCTCACGCGGTACCCAGCTTTTGACCTTATATGTCAAGCTTATGCGATGCTTAGCACGACTAATGGACATGGCACTAAAGTCTAACTCTTTTAGCTAGCTCTCATGGATGAATATTTTATCTTCTTCCACAAATTCTCGTAGGCGGGCCTCATCAGCATCAGTAGTCTGGTCAGAGTGCTCTGCTTCTTTAATATCCGAGTCCTCGTTTTTTAACTTTTGGTACCAAATCTTCACAGTGTCATATGATACAACAGTAGTACCTTAAGCTATACACACATAGCTGCCAACCTTGGAGAATGAAAATTAGGGAGATTTTCGAAAAAATTAGGGAGACTTTAAAAAACCCTTGTTATCGATGAAAAAACTCCATGTACACATGCGTAATATATCAGTAACCAAGAAAATTACATATACAAGAAAAATGTATAGTTTAAAACATTTATTAAAACAGCCAATTTTAAAATGCGATACTTTTTTTTAAGAAATAATTTTTTAAACAGTAAATACTTTTGAACTATTTGCATTCATGGGTGCCGGCAGCATTGGGCAAGGGGGCCCCTGGATTTTTGCAGGCATGAAAACAGCTAAAGAGCAAAAAAGAGGAAATACATGTGGACATATTTTCCAGCAAAAAATTGAAAAATTTACATGCACGTATTTTCAGGCATATATAAAAAGGTTGATAATGCAAAAAAATGGAACTGGGGAATAATGTGTGAGCTTAAATTCAACCACTGTTAAACTAAACGATGTACTAAACAATTTCTACCATTTAAATTTCAACCAGAAACAAATTGACTGTGATCCTGAAGAAAATAACTATGCACTGTAAATGTTTAATAATCAGTTTTGGATATACAATATTTATTAAAAGAAAACAGGCTAAAATAATTATTTTAAGTAATATCGTAAAATCCTAGATCAAAACAAATCATAAGTCTCACATCTGTGGTGCCCTCGCCATCTCTCTCTCCTTTTTGCCCACGACACGTGACGGCTGCTCTGGCTGGGTGTTCGTGATCGCGGGCTGGCACTGCATACCTACCGGCGGCCAAGAAAAGTCCACATGCAAATATCTCTAAGAGAAAAGTGGTGGTATGCAAATCTATAAAAAGATGGCTCACTATAAAAGCGAGTCGCTCCCTGCGCTATCCTTTGACACCAAAGATGGTGACCCGGACGTGATAATGAGTGGGAGTTCTTTGAAATGATTGGTTGGATGTGCCAGTTGCAATGTTGCCCGTAGACGGAATGGTACTGGCAGTGAACTCAAATGATTGCGATGGTATTCCAATTTCACTGTTGCCCTCAGACGGAAAGTAACTTGCAGTGATTTCCAATGATTGTCTGTATATGCCAGTTGCACTGTTGCCCGCAGACGGAATGGTACTGGCAGTGAGTTCAAATGATAGCGGTGGTGTTCCACTGTTGTCCGCAGACTGAGTCATACTGCCAGTGCTTCCAAATGATTGAGAGTATGTGGAAGTTGCACTGTTGCCCGCAGACGGAATGATACTGGTAGTGAGTTCAAATGATTGTATGGGTGTTCCAGTTGCACGGTTGTGCTCAGACGGAGTGTAACTGGCACTGATTTCGAATGAAATTGTAGATGTGCCACTTGCACTGTTGCCCGCAGAAGGGGTGGTACTGAAAGTGCTTTCAAATTGTTGCGTCGATATACCAGTGTCACTGTTGCCCGCAGGCAGAGTGTAACTGACAGTGCTTCTAAATGATTGAATGGATGTGCCACTTGCACTGTTGCCCGCAGAAGGGGTGGTACTGAATACCTACCGGCGGCCAAGAAAAGTCCACATGCAAATATCTCTAAGAGAAAAGTGGTGGTATGCAAATCTATAAAAAGATGGCTCACTATAAAAGCGAGTCGCTCCCTGCGCTATCCTTTGACACCAAAGATGGTGACCCGGACGTGATAATGAGTGGGTGTGCTTTGAAATGATTGGTTGGATGTGCCAGTTGCAATGTTGCCCGTAGACGGAATGGTACTGGCAGTGAACTCAAATGATTGCGATGGTGTTCCAATTTCACTGTTGCCCTTAGACGGCAAGTAACTTGCAGTGATTTCCAATGATTGTCTGTATATGCCAGTTGCACTGTTGCCCGCAGACGGAATGGTACTGGCAGTGAGTTCAAATGATTGTATGAGTGTTCCAGTTGCACGGTTGCGCTCAGACGGAGTGTAACTGGCACTGATTTCGAATGAAATCGTAGATGTGCCACTTGCACTGTTGCCCGCAGAAGGGGTGGTACTGAAAGTGCTTTCAAATTGTTGCGTCGATATACCAGTGTCACTGTTGCCCGCAGGCAGAGTGTAACTGACAGTGCTTCTAAATGATTGAATGGATGTGCCGCTTGCACTGTTGCCCGCAGAAGGGGTGGTACTGAATACCTACCGGCGGCCAAGAAAAGTCCACATGCAAATATGTCTAAGAGAAAAGTGGTGGTATGCAAATCTATAAAAAGATGGCTCACTTTAAAAGCGAGTCGCTCCCTGCGCTATCCTTTGACACCAAACATCCAAATTTCAGACTATTCTTTTGATATGAAAATAAAATTAAAAATTGATTCTCAAAAAAAAAAAAATATTTTAAGACCTATCTTTTTTTTTTAAATTTTGATCAGAAATGGAATGAAAAATTATACCTATGGCATTGGCATTTTCTAAAATAAGCATTCAAATTATAGAATAAAAGTGAAGTTTTCTTGTTTTATTGGAAAAAGAATAATTATTTAATAAATGTCTAAATATTTTCTCAGGTAAAATTTTAGAATCTTAGCAGTCTTGCAGCACATCAGCATTTAGAAGGTTGCTAATACAAAACTATTAAATAATTACACATTACACAAATACCACTTAAACTATATTTATTTTAAAACTTCTACGAATTTACGTTACATATTGAAAACGATAAAGAATTAAGCATGTCACATTTGGTCGCTGGAGCTAAGCCATCATCATGCACACCGACTGCGAGTCGAATCGTAATTCTCTCTTCATTTCAGCGCGAGCCAGGTGCAAAAGTATTTTCCTGCGCGGTTGACAGTTATCGCCTTCTGCGCCGTAACGCGCTAGTTTCCGGATGCAGGAGATTACTGCGGCGATGTCAGACCCCAACAAGCACACAGAAGTGGAACTTATGACAGGGACATATGTTCTGCTCCTTCCTATATTAGCTGCAAAATACCAACTCACAAGATTATGCTTTTTAAAATTAACTGTAAAAATAATTACCAAAGAAAAACCTGCACATGAGAATAAAACGAAATTGCGATTTTCCTGATTTTAAAATTGAAGGGAAAATGATTCAGAAATCAATAAACGTATTATGGAGAAAATAATACTTTTCTGTTGAGTTACTAAAATGCCTTAAATTTTAATCTTTTTGCAGCCTTTTCGTAAATGAATAATTTTAAGAACAAGATGTAAAACAGAGTTTTTAACACTCTATTGTTAAATAGAGTGTTAAAAACTCTGTTTTACATCTTGTTCTTAAAATTATTCATTTACGAAAAGGCTGGAAAAAGATTGAAGTTCAGTTGGCAAATATGGAACCTGGAGATCGGGGATAGTTAGTTACCATAATTTAGCTAGTATATTCCGTGGACTATGCATGTCAAAAAGGGATTTCCAGGACACGGACTATCTGGCTGAAATAAATTTCTTATGCAAAAAAGTTTAGTATATTGATCTTGCTTTTTGATCTGTAGTTAGCGCGCAAGCTCCGGTGAAGCCGATGCTGACAAATTTATTTCTGTAGAAAATAAAGCACATAGATGCACTTCAAGTGACGGCACGTCGGCATGCAGGGAGCATTTGAATTTTTCCCCCCCAATTATGTCATTTAAAGCATCGACGTAGTTAAAGGTGCGGACAAGCTTCGTGAAACCATTTTAGAAATATTTCAGTTCGATATGCAGAAGAACCAAATTTTGAATGTGCTTTAAAAAAAAAAAAAAATTAATGTAATACGGGGGGAAAACGGGCCTTCACAAACCGAGATACCAAAGCCGCGTCGTCATTGCGAAGGTTGTTATTGTTTTGTCTTCACTCGGCGAGCTGGCTAATAAAGCAAGAGAGCGAATTCTGCTGAGACGTTAAAACATGACTTGTGCCGTCTCAATTTTTTTTTTTTTTTTCAATTGCGAGCGCGAATTTTTAATAAAGAGCATTTTTAAATTTTATATTTCGTTACTTTTAACCCAGAGAGAGTATCAATTGAATGTTGTTTAAAATTAAGTATTATGTGGCTTGACCCATGAGAATTAGTAATGATCTTTTCTTCTTCTTCTTCTTTTTTTTTTTTTTTTTTGCTTGGTTATGTACATTTTCCTAAATGATTAATAAAAGTAATCTGTTTATTTATTTAAGGGAGCGATACGTCTTGCCTAAGGACAGATTAATGCAATTTTATGGGCGGTTAGTTGAAATTTGTCTATTTTATAGAAGTAAAATAGAATTTCTTTTTCCTGTAGCGGAGTTGTTTAAAAAGTTGCGTAATTGTTTAAAAAGAAAATGCCAAAAAAAAAAAAAAAACCAAAACTCGGAAAATTTTGGTTTTCTTGATTTCTTAACATTAACTCACATTTTTAAAAAGCATTATTCTTTTATTCAGCATAAAATTAAGATGTGTACGTTTTAATAGCTAAAAATATCGAAGTATTTATTTATTGGAATTATTATTAATAGTTTATTTATTTAAGAAATAAAGTATATTTAAACTACCATAAACTATTTTACTTCCTTTGCATGTTGAAGACCTAAAGGAATACGACAAGATTTATATTTTAAATACCATTACTAAAAGCTGCACTTTTATATAAGTTTTATTTGCCGTGCAGACAGTCAGTTTGCTTTATTTAAACAAAAATTCCAGTTTAGCATTCATAAAATATCTGGAAGTTCTCGTTCGGCCGACGATTTTTCCAAAACCAAGCAAATTTTTGGATCCGAAAATGACCACAAACATTTCGTTTTCATTCCACGTTTTCTAATATATTCGCTAACACCTGCCATTTTCTCAATAATCCACAATAGAAGTGTCAGTTAAGCTGGTACGTGTCCGTGGAAAAAATTTATAGATTCATCAAGTGCGCAAAACAGCAATAAAAACACGTCGCGAGTAACAATAACTCATCGACAACGGTTTTCCAGTGGCGAATAGATAATTATATGTTGTGGCGATAGATAATTATTGTTGTGTAGTAGTTCGCCAAGTACATGTATCAGATGCCTTTCGAAACATCGAGGATCTAAAATAAGAATTTGCCCCCTCTGAACTAAATTTTGAATTTACGAACTCGGAAATCAGTAACATTGCACTCTAGCTGACTTCAGTCTAGGTGCAGTGTGAGATGCAGTGAAAACGTACATCACAGGCGTGCATTATCGTCCTCTTGTTACTCTGCTATGTCCGCTAAGAACGTCGTAGATTTAGGACATGTTTTGCTTTAGGTTCAGTAATCACTGTTATTTTCCCTTGCTTTTTTGTTCTTTTATGGTAACCATACTTTTAAGTAATCTTTGCCCTCTGGAGTAGTCTTAGCGAAGTTTCTTCAGTTTCTGTCGTTAGCATTTAACAAGTTCTGTAAATTTTTTTCAAAAATTGATAAGTACATAAAACATGGGAATAATTTGGAAAAATTCGGGAGATTTATAAACTTTTCGGGAGTTCGGGAGATCGTTCCTAAATTCGGGAGTCTCCCGGAAAAATCGGGAGGTATGGCAGCTATGTACACATGATTCAGTGTCATTCTGTAGCTGACTTTTTGTGACAGAACTGAGAGTAAATGATGGATCAATCTGGTAGCGTGGTAGTTCCATTTCAGACACCTTATACTTAATCATAACGATATTGTTTTACGGATTTCACAACACGGTGCTCTAAAACAAGTCTTTTTCTTTCAAATAACAAAAATCGTTTTATAAAATATTGTCAAAAATACCAACATGAACTGCTTGTGCAGGCAGTGGCGGAAAACTTTTGTTATAACCTAATATAAAAAACATATCTTGAAACTATCAATCAATGAAATGGTTCCAAAATTTTTTTTTTTTACTTCTGTAAAGCTGTTGCATAATTTCTGATATTTTATAGGTGAAATTGAATTTAAAACCATGTTTGATATAAATGTAATCCACTGATTTTGTGATAATTGAGGGGGAGTATAATTTTGATTACCATAGTGCTATCATAATTTCATTACCTTAGAATGGGGCATATAAATTAAAAGTATTTAGTCTTTATCTTATGTTTACTTTTTTTTGCGATAACCTGGAAATTCTTGAAAAATCACCTGGAAAACTCAGGGAATTTCATTTTGAAAAATGAGTATGAACCCTGAGCAGGTTCGTTCTGGTCACGCTGGGAAGACACCCGCTACATGACCAAAAACTTTTAGAACGCGGTTATTTTTAGAGCTCGGCCCAACGCTCCGCCTTTTCGAATGCTCTGGTCGTGCACCGATGCACGACCGGTGAATAATCAAACGAGCCCTAAGATTTATACCGCATGCATTACTACAAATGTATCAAGCAGTTAACATGGCAGTTAATTGATAGTCCAAACCATTGAGTTTGTTCCCACATTATGTTGACTACAAACCATTGGGTTTGTTTATACATCATAACTAGATGGTTGGTTGGTTGGTTGGTTGGTTTTTTTGGCACAAGGTCCAGAAAGGACATACTGCGCCAGACAAAAGGTTAAGCCATATACAGAAGTGTTCGGGTAAGGGGTGTCATAAAAACCTAGTAGAAGCTAAAACGTAAAGGTGTAAATTGAGACAAGTAAAATTCAAAAAGTGGTAAAGTAGATAAAAGGGGTAAAAGAAAGACATCTGGATGGGGGCTCCCATCCAGATACCGGTCAGATAAAAGTGTACATTTCAAATAGAATAAAAGATGTTTGTGCATCGGAGAAAGGCAAACAAGTTACGGTGTGGGGTTTCACCCAATATGTCGTCAACTTTGGGATAAGAGCAGTTAAAAAGTTTTTTGTAAAAATCATTAAAAGCAGTGCATGAGGTTAAAAGATGACGAATGGTGAGATAGGTGTGACAATGGGGGCACTCCGGAACTGGTTCACCCAGGAGTAAGTGCTTATGGGTAAGTCTTGTGTGGCCTATGCGGAGACGTGTCAAAATGACATCTAGTCTTCGATAGGGGTGTGGTGACCAATATGCGAGAGCTGGGTGAATAGAATGAAGTTTGTTTCCGGTTTGATTGCCCCAATTATCCGTCCAGATGCCTTTTACTATGCGACAGATGCAAGACTTTATGTCGCTATAGGGTAGATTGCCAATGTATGGGCGGGTTGCATGTCTGGCAAGTGTGTCTGCCTTCTCGTTCCCAGCGATCCCCGTATGGCTCGGCACCCAACAGAGGAGGATGTTGTACCCACGGTTTATAAGTTGTTCATGCTTCTGTAAAACCCTGGTGATATAGGAATGTGTTAATGAGCCGGATTTCAGATTTTCAAGGACACTAAGAGAGTCTGAGTATATGATAAATTTCTTTGTGTTCATTCTGGAGATATACAGGAGGCTTTCATATATGGCAAGTAATTCGGCAGTAAAGATGGAGCAAAAATGAGGTAGAGTATAGCTACAGGTATGATTATGAGCCACGAAGGCAAAACCGACGTGATTTCCACTTTTGGATCCATCAGTGTATAGTTTTTCATATAGTTCATATTTGTTGTTGTGGTCAGAGAACAACTGTTGGTAGATTTTAGGATCTGTATCCTGTTTTGCAAAGTTCTTGAAAGGTTGTAGGTAAGATATCTGTAATATGTTCCATGGTGGGATATCATGAAAAGAGCATGCAGAGACATTTACATCCTCCAGTTGGGTACCGACAAGACTCCTACGAATCCTTAGCCCAAAGGGAGGAGTATATATGGGACGATTCGCATAAAAGCGGTCTAGATGAGTATCTATGAAAGAGTTCTTTAAAGGGTGTGAGGGATGAGAAAGAATACGGAAATAAGTATTTAATGATAGCTGATGACGGGTGAGGGTGAGAGATGGCTCGTGGCAAGTGACGTAAAGACTATGTAAAGGTGAAGTTCTAAAAGCACCAGAGCAAATGCGTAGTGCAGTATGATGCACCGTGTCAAGTTTTTTTAATACTGATCTAGAAGCCAATCCATAAATACCGCATGCGTAGTCCATTTTGGAGCGGATGACGGCACGGTAGATACGCAGGAGAGCGTTGCGGTCTGCTCCCCAAGAGGTGTTAGTTAAAACCTTTAACAAGTTAAGTTTTTTCTCGCATTTACTGCGGATGTCAGAAACATGTTTGGCGAAAGTAAGTTTTCTGTCAAGAGTTATTCCTAAAAATTTAGCAGAATCCTTGAGAACAATATTACTGTGACCCAGGTGAAGTTCTGGATCCGGATGTATCCCACGCTTCCGGCAAAAATGGGTACAGATTGTTTTTTCAGCAGAAATGGTAAAGCCATTTGTGTTACACCATTTTAGGATACGGTTAATCGAATTTTGAAGCTGCCGTTCGATGAGGCGCATATCTTTACCCTGGCAGGAGATTTGAAGATCATCTACATATAGGCTACCATTGACGGTTGGAGGCAATTGGTTAAGAATATTATTGATTTTTATAGAGAAGAGGGTGACGCTAAGGACGGAGCCCTGTGGAACACCCTCTTCTTGTGTGAAGTTATCAGACAGAGTGTTGTTGACCCGGACACGGAAGTTTCTTAGTGATAAAAAGTTTTTTATGAAAATTGGTAGGTTGCCTCGAAGGCCTATATTATAGATGTCTTGAAGGATACCGTATCTCCACGTTCGGTCATATGCCTTTTCGATGTCGAAGAACACTGATACTAAGTGATTCTTCCTAAGGAAGGCATTACGAATTTGCGTCTCTATGTTTAAAATATTATCAATTGTGGACCTGCCTTTGCGGAAGCCACTCTGAAAGGGATGTATATGGTCCCCAGTTTCTAAAATGTAAACAAGGCGGGTATTAACCATTTTTTCTATTAATTTACACAGACAACTAGTAAGGGCTATGGGACGGTAGTTACTAGGGTTAGAGGTATCTTTCCCAGGTTTTGGGAAGGGAATAACTATTGCATTGCTCCAGGCAGAGGGAAAGGTTTGTTCGTTCCAGATTCTATTGTATAATTGTAAGAGGTGAAGTAGGGAGTCATGGGATAAGTGTTTCAGCATTTCATAAGTTATACCATCAGGACCAGGAGAGGTGTTTGATGACTCTCTTAAGTAGTTGGTGATTTCATTGAAGTTAAATGCGCTATTGTAGGAGAGGTGTGAGGAGGTTTTGAAACTTATTTTTTGCCGTTCACATCTTTGCTTATATGAAAGAAAGGGGTTTGAGAAGGAGGTACTGCAAGAGATAGAGGCCAGAGTATGACCGATAATATTTGCTATTTCTTTTGTATCAGATATTATATTGTTATTAATGGACAGACAGGATATTGGAAAGTTATTATAGATTCCCATGGTTCTTTTAGTTTTCATCCATAGCTCCTTACTAGAAGTTGAGGTTGTTATGCTGGAGACATATTGCATCCAGGATTGTCTTTGACTCTGCCGCCTTATTTTCCTCGCATAGGCTTTTGCTTTCTTAAAAATAAGGAGGTTTTCGGTGGTAGGGTACCGCCGGAAAATGCTCCAGGCTTTCTTCTGCTGCTTTTTTGCTTTAGTGCAGGTTTCATTCCACCACGGTTTTTTGTTTTTTCGTAGAGAGTTGCTACACTTTGGAATTGCTGCATCAGCAGCTTTGATTATGATATGAGTAATTTTTTCCACAGCTTCGTCAATAGTGCCTTCAATGTCTTCAGGTGATATGGCAGACAGCTTAGAGAAGGTTTCCCAATCTGCTTTATCATGTATGTAGCGGGAGATGAACAAGTTACAGCTAGGAATTTGATATGTAGGTGAAAGTATTATCGGAAAATGATCACTATTGTGTAGGTCACCAGAAACAGAGAAGTTGTACAGCGGCAGAATGGAGGGAGAGCATATTGCAATATCTATGGCATGGAAGGATTTAGTTGGATAGTGGAAGTAAGTGTTGTCGCCATTATTCATAATGCATAAGGAAGAATCTGTTATTAATTGTTCAATCTGTTGTCCTCTATTGTTAGTATCTTTACTTCCCCACAAAGGACTATGGGCATTCATGTCCCCTAGGATTATGAAAGGGGGAGGAAGTTGCTGGACCAAGTTATTGAGCTGGGTTTGGGTAATTGTTTCGTTTGGTGGAAGGTAAATATTGCAGATGGTAGTAAGGTATTTGAGGTGGATTCTAATGGCGACAGCCTGCATATTTGTAACGAGATTAAGTATATGATGGGGATATTGATTATTTATTAAAAGGGCAACACCACCGGAAGCCCTTTCCCCAAGCTCATAGTCCTTTCTCAGGATGTTGTAGTTGTGAATGCGTGTTTGTTTATTAGTTTTGAGATACGTTTCCTGAAGGGCCAAACAAGCGGGATTATGATCATAAATGAGAGTTTTAAGGTCATCAACTTTATTTGAAAAACCGTGGCAGTTCCATGAAAGCAGCAGAGCCATCATCAAGTGATGTTAGGAATGATGGCCATCTTGCTCTGAATCCCCGTTGGTTTAAGTGGGGTACTGGGTATGTTGTCATCATCCATAATATTGTCAGAGATGTCGGATTCAGAAGGATCCAAGTTTAATATTGCGTCATCAATGGGTCGTTGTGGAAGGATGCGTTTTAGTCTAGCTTTATTGTATTTTGACCTGTAAGCTGCACTTTTTTTAATTGATGGTTTATTCTGGGTGGAGGTGTTGCTTTGGGGCATTTTCTTGGGTGTGGTCTTTTTAGGAGAAATGAATGAAGTTTTTTGAGTAGAGTTTGACTTTTTTGCATTTTGATTAGAAGTAGATGGAGAGACAGGTATGGATTTCGGTGGATCGGTTTGGATAGCAATTGATTGAACAGTTTTTACTGCTGTAGCATAGGATTGACCAGGTTTAGGAGTGCGGGAGGCTATTATTTTTCGCGCTTCCGGGTAGGACAGTCCTTGTGTGGCACGCAAGGACTGTATTTCTTTTTCATAGGTCCATTTTGGACATGAACGGGAGTAAGAAGGATGATCCTGTTTACAGTTAATACATTTAGGTGGGGCAGAGCAAGTATCACTGTCGTGGCCAGACGTACCACAACGGGCACATACTGGAGAACCACGGCAGGAGGTTTTTGTGTGACCGAACTTTTGGCATTGAAAACAACGGGTTGGATTGGGTATATATGTTCTGACAGGGCATGAAAGGTAGCCTGCTTTTATATGGGATGGGAGATTAGGAGATTGAAAAGTCAAGATTATGTGTTTGGTGTCTATTATTTGGTTATTGCGTTTTATAGTAATTCTGCGAACTGCACTAACATTTTGAGATTTCAGATTTTCTAGAATTTCTGCCTCAGAACAGTGTAAGAGGTCAGGTTCTGATATGACGCCTCTGGATGAGTTAAGTGTGGTATGGGGTGAGACAGTGACAGATTTTACGCCGATAGTTTTTAATTTCATAATGTTGTTTGCCTGTGTGCTATTGGTTACTTCCACTAAGAGGTCTCCTGATCGAATTTTTTTAATTTTTGCTACTTCTCCAACGTTAGCAGTTATGGACTTATGTATTAGGAAAGGGGATGCTTGGCTGAAGTTTCCTTCCTGACATTTCACTAGAAAAAATTTTGCATTAATACCTCTCTGAGTAAGAGAGTTCGGAGCGTTGACGTTTGACAAAACAATTTGTCGTATCCATGTTGGGGATTGGGAGTTTCGGACCCGACCGCACCACCCACCACGGAGCCCAACAAGGGGATGCACAAGCGTGCACCAGTGCTAGCCGGGTCTATACGCGCACAGTACATCCCTTAGGCAGCGTCCACCCTTAACGACGTGCCCAGTAGATGTCCGATTGCTTGATCCCTAGCAGTTGATCGAAATCAGTACCACCAGCCGATTGATACACAGGGGAACGCTGTGTACCTCCCGTTTACCCGAAGCCGAGGCCAAAGCAATGTGTTGGAGAAAAGACCCCTCAATTACCAGGATCCCCATTTCCGGGGACACGGGTCTCCACGCACGGCAAACACGTGGGTAGTTTTCCGCCAATAGAAGCTGACGGCACAGGGCGGCCGCAGCTTCTAAAGGGGGGCCCTCACCTCCACAGAGGAAACTACACTGAGGGGGAAAAGGAAGGATACAGCTAAGAGGAGAGGAGGGTAGAACAAAGAAAAGCGAAAGATCGCTGGGGCCCCGGGATTGCGACACCCGTAAAGACCTAAAGTAGGTCTTCCCCCTGAGGGGCATCATAACTAGAAACCATGGTTTTTGTTTACACATCATGACTTTTTACTGCCGAATTACTTGCCATATATGAAAGCCTTCTGTATATCTCGAGGACAAACACAAAGAATTTTATCATCTACTTTGACTCACTTAGTGCTCTGGAAAATCTGAAATCTGGCTCCCTAACACATAACTATATGCACAAAGTTTTACACAAGTATGATCAACTTATAAACCGAGGGTACAGTGTTCTTCTCTGTTGGGTCCCCAGTCACATCGGGATCCTGGGAAATGAGAAAGCGGACACACTAGCCAAACATGCGACCCTCCCGTACACTGGCAATCTATCCTACAGAGACATCAAGTCCAGCATCCCTAGCATCGTGCAAAGCATATGGGTCAAAAAATGGGACAATGAAATGGGGAACAAACTTCGTTCTATTCGCCCAACTCGCACACTGGTCGCCTCATCCCTATCGCAGGCTAGATGTCATCTTAACCCGTCTCCGCATTGGACATACACGAATTACTCATAAGCACTTACTTTTGGGTGAATCTGCTCCGGGATGCCCTCACTGTCAAACTCAACTCACCATTCGTCATCTTTTAACCTCGTGCACTGCTTTTACTAGTTTTTACCAAATACTCTTTAACTGTTCTCATCCTAAACTTGACGATATTTTGGGTGAAACCCCATATCGGAATCTATTTGCTTTTCTTAGGCGCATCAATATTTTTTATTCAGTATAAAGTGCCCATTTCTGTCTGACTGGTATCTGGATGGGAGCCCCCATCCAGATGCCTTTGTTTTACTCCTTTTATCCACTTTGACACTTTTTGAATTTTACTTGTCTCCTTTTTTGAAAAAACATTTTAGCTTTTACTATGTTTTTTGTAAGACCTTTTACCTGAACACATCTTTATATGGCTTAACTCTTTGTCTGATGCAGTATGTCCTTTTTGGACCTTGTGCCAAAAAAACCAACCAACCAACCTACACATCATGACACTGTGCACCATTGGTTGTGGATTACTCACACTATTAATAAATTCACAATGCTTGATGCTTACCCACTTCCAATAATTAAAGCCTTGATTCAAACTATATCCCAGTACATGGTATTTAGCACCATCGACCTTAAGAGTGCCTACCACTAAGTACTCATTTTAGAATCCGATATACAATACCGTTCAACCTCTCTGAGCGGCCACCCCACCGCACCGAGACTATTTGGCCGCTCTGAAGGATTTTATTTACTATTATAATTGCTATAATGCGTAATATAAACAAATCTGACACATAGTCCTTCTTTAAAATGAAATCTAAGACTTATCTAAAGAGAAAATAGAACTTTATTTAATGCTTTCTTACATTTTTTGGAAAAAAGATACAATTTGTGTTTGTTTTAATTTTTTAGTTTTCTCTGAAACAACTGTTTTTTCAAGTTCGTTTTTAACTTTTAAAAGCAGATCTTAAACCGATTCGTTTGAAACTGCTTCGGAATTTTCGATAATTTCATCGATTTTCCCTAAAGTAGCTTGTGTTGAAAGTTTAGCTGGCTCGCCATTGCAATCATCGGAAAATTCCTTGTCAGTGACGGAATTAGCACCTGAAAGGCACAAAATTTTATTTGTAAAAAGTTTGTATACACAGACATACTGTTTGGTTATTTTAACCTATTCCCTGCTGATGGTGCGAAAATGCACCATTATCTTAAATATTTTTTTCTGTTATGAAAATAACTATTTTTATCATCAAAAATATATTTGCTTAAAACAGTAATGTTTGTTTTACCCAACTGATTTTTTTCCATCACCATTCACAATATTTAATTGATTAAAAATTCTTGAAAAAATAGTTTTTTCTTGCTTGATACATATTAGTTTGTGTACATTCCAACAGATGGCGCTATTAGCAATAGAATAATTGTTATAGTTAATTTTGATAAGAATAACAGAACAACAAAATGGCTGCAAGCGTAAGTTTTATTCTAAACTTTTGCTATATATTTTGATATTTGAAATTAATGGTGCGAAAACGCACCATCAGGATAACAGCATTATTATTTACATTTTGATTCTTTTTTATCTAGGTTATAAAAATCACATTGGCAAATGTATTCTCACTATTGCTGAAGCAATAGCAATGTTAGATGAACTTTCGAGTGATGATGAAGATACATTATCCAATAATCTGAACAAAGCAGAAGTAGATATGGTTATAATTCTCCCTAAAGTCGATGTGCTAACAGACAATAAAGACATAAATGAAAATGAATTGCATGCTTTTCAGGATATAACTGCTGGCATAGCTGGTGAGATAGAAATTCAGCGATCATCTGAGAGTGCAATTATTACTCAACGGGATAAAAAAAATAAAAATGCAAAAGGTAAAGAAAAGAAAATTTTGTGTCACCTTCAATAAATTCAAATGATATGAAAAGGAAGCCCAGAGGTTTATATGACTATATGTTTGATAGCCAGAATAAAGTAAAAATTGTAAAGTGGAATGACAATTCAGTGGTGTGTTTAGCAACAAATTGGGATCAAGTTGAGCCAACTGTAATTGCAAAGCGTTTCACCAGAAAGGAACACAAAAGATGGTTGGTTGGTTGGTGTTTATTGGCACAAGGTCCAAAAAGGACATGCTGCGCCAGACAAGGAGTTAAAATCATATCATGGTGTACCCAGATACAAGGAGACGGGTCAAAATGACATCGTGTCTTCAGTTAGGATGAGAGGGCCAGCAGGTAAGAGTGGGGTGTATATTACGGAGTTTATTTTCTGTTGCACATCTCCATTCACTGATCCAATTGTCTCTGATTAGATTGGAAATCCCGAATTTTATATCTTTGTAAGGCAAAGGGCAGGGATAAGGAAGAGTAGCATGTTTAGCGAGATAGTCTGCTTCCTCATTGCCCTGAATCCCGATGTGGCTCGGAACCCAGCAGTACAGAATATCATAGCCTTTATTGGTATGTTGTCTATGTATATGTAGGACTTTACTGATATAACTATTAGAAAAAGAGCCAGAATGGAGGTTTTCTAGAACGCTTAAGGAATCTGTATGAATTTTAAAGCATTTTTTGTCGGAAGTAGAGATGAACCTGAGGCTTTCATAAACAGCAAGAAGTTCGGCAGTGAATATAGAGCAAAAGGTAGGGAGAGTGTAGCTGCATGCGAAAGAACAATTTGTATAGGCAAAGCCAACATGGCCCTCAGACTTTGAACCATCAGTATAGAGATTTTCATAGTTATAGTACTTGGCTTCATGGTCATGGAATAGTTGTTGATATATTTGAGGATCTGTGTTTTGTTTCGAAAAGCCCTTGAATGGTTGTAAGTAAGTAATGTTTGAGGCATCCCAGGGAGGAGTTTCAAAAGGAGAGGAAGATGAGACTTTAATATCCTCTAAGACAGTACCACTAAGGCTCCGGCGATTTCTGAGTCCGAAATGGGGAGTGCAAGATGGGCAGTTCTGATAAAGTCGATCCAAGTGAGTATCTAAAAATTGGTGTCTTAAAGGGTGTGAAGGATCAGAAAGTATCCGGAAAAATGTGTTAAGGGAAATCTGATGGCGAGAGTGAACGAGCGATGGCTCATGACAAATGGTGTAAAGACTCTGATAGGTGAAGTTCTAAAAGCTCCAGAACATATACGTAATGCGGTATGATGCACAGTGTCTAGTCTTTTTAAAATTGAGGTGCTGGCAGACCCATAAGTGCTGCAGGCATTGTCCATTTTGGACCGAATAACTGCTCGATAAATACGTAACATCGCGCAGCGTTCGGCCCCCCACAAGGTATTGGAAAGCACCTTTAAAATATTCAAATTCCTTTCGCATTTGCTGCGAAGATAAGAAATATGTTTAGCAAAAGTGAGTTTTTTGTCAAAGTATATTCCTAAAAACTTGGCAGAATCGTGGACTTCTATTTTTGATTGGCCTAAGTAAAGCTCTGGATCTAGATGCATACTACGCTTCCTGCAAAAGTGGATAGATGTAGTCTTATTTCTAGATATGTTGTAACCATTTATGCTACACCACTTAAGGATACGGTTGATGGTAGTCTGAAGTTGGCGTTCAACAAAGCGCATATCCTTGCCCTGACAGGATACTTGGAGATCATCCACGTATAAGCTTCCATGTACGGTCGTAGGGAGCTGATTCAGTATATCATTAATCTTAAGGGAGAAGAGGGTGACGCTAAGGACAGAACCTTGGGGTACTCCCTCTTCTTGCACAAAGTTACTAGACAGGGTATTATTTATCCGTACCTTAAAATTACGGAGTGAAAGGAAGTTCTGTATAAAAAGCGGGAGGTTGCCACGAAAACCTAGATTATGGAGGTCTCTGAGGATACCGTATCTCCATGTCCGATCGTACGCTTTTTCTATATCAAAAAGGATAGTAACTAAATGGTTTCTTTTCAGGAAGGCATGGCGAATATGGGACTCTAAATGTATGATATTATCAATAGTGGACCTGCCTTTACGGAAGCCACTCTGAAAAGGGTGTATATGGCCCTGAGTTTCTAATATATAAACTAGACGAGCATTAACCATTTTTTCCATCAGTTTGCACAGGCAACTTGTAAGGGCTATGGGGCGGTAATTATTGGGATCAGATGTATCTTTTCCAGGTTTAGGAAAGGGGATGACCATAGCATTCCTCCAAGCAGCAGGAAATGCATGCTCATTCCAGATTCTATTGTATATATGCAGAAGATTAAGTAAAGAGTGGTAGAATAGGTGCTTTAACATTTCATAGGTGATGCCATCTGGACCAGGGGATGTATTTAAGGACTGCTTTAAGTATTTCAGGAGTTCTTTGATAGTAAACATATTATTGTAAGGTAAGCGGGAGGAGGTATTAAAGTTTAATTTATGTCGTTCAGACTGTTGTTTATATGGAAGGAAGGTGTTCGAATAGGACGTGCTGCTGGATGTGAAAGCGAGAGATTGAGCAATAGTGTCAGCGATCTCTTTTGTGTCAGATATGGTGTGGTTATTGACCAAGAGGCAGGATATATAATGATTATTATAGATCCCCATGGTTCTTTTAATTTTTACCCATAGCTCCTTACTAGAAGTGGAAGTGGTGATGGTCGAGACATATTTAGTCCATGATTCTTTTTGTGCGTGTCGCCTTATTTTTCTTGCATAGGCTCTCGCTTTTTTATAAAGAAGGAGGTTTTCAGTAGTAGGGTACCGACGAAAGATACCCCACGCTTTCTGTTGCTGTTTTTTGGCAATGGAACATTCCTCATTCCACCACGGTTTTTTGTTTTTGCGCAGCATGTTGCTCCGTTTTGGAATTGTCGCATCTGCTGCTTTAATTATTGTACAAGTTATTTTTTTGACTACCTCATCAATTGTACCATCCGCATCTTCAGATGATATCATTGACAGCTCAGTGAAGGTGTCCCAATCTGCTTTTTCTTGTATATAATAGGAGATGGTAAGGTTATGGCTAGGGTTCTGATATAACGGTGAGAGAATTATTGGAAAATGATCGCTATTGTGAAGGTCACTAGAAACAGAGAAATTGTACAAGGGCATGATGGAGGGAGAGCAGAGTGCAATATCTATGGCATGGAAGGATTTAGTTGGATAGTGGAAGTAAGTGTTGTCGCCATTATTCATGATGCATAAGGAAGAATCTGTGATTAGTTGTTCAATCTGTTGCCCTCTATTGTTAGTATCTTTAGTGCCCCACAAAGGACTATGGGCATTCATGTCCCCGAGGAGTACGAAAGGAGAAGGAAGTTGCTGGACCAGGCTATTGAGCAGTGTTTGTCTAATTGTTTCATTAGGTGGTAGGTAAATATTGCAGATTGTAGTGAGATGCTTGAGATGGATTCTAATGGCTACAGCCTGCAAAGTTGTGTTGAGATTGAGTATATGATAAGGATGGAAATAAACAAAACAACTGAAAAAACACTCAAAATACTGGTGTTAAACGATAAAGTAATTAAAAAACTTTGTAAAAAACACACATAAGAAGTAAAAGGAAAGAGGATACGCGTTTCGTTCAAAAATTGTTTTGAACTTCTTCAGTCCAAGCCCTTCGTCGTAAGCCCAAGTTCCCTGTGTTCTTTACGACGAAGGGCTTGGACTGAAGAAGTTCAAAACAATTTTTGAACGAAATGCGTATCCTCTTTCCTTTTACTTCTTATGTGTGTTTTTTACAAAGTTTTTTAATTACTATATGATAAGGATGTTGATTATTTATTAGGAGGGCGACTCTGCCGGAGGCCCTTTCCCCTAGCTCATAGTCCTTTCTAAGGATGGTATAAATGTGAATTTGAGCTTGCTTATTAGATTTGAGGTATGTTTCCTGAAGAGCAAGGCAGGCGGGATTGTGATTGTAGAGAAGTGTTTTGAGGTCATCGTTTTTGTTCTGAAAACCGTGGCAGTTCCATGACAGCAACAATGCCATAACTAGGTTATGTTAGGGGCATTGTGCGGCTTCTTAGTTGTAATCCCTGCAGAGATATCTGCAGGTTTAGTTTCTTCTTGATCCATTGATTCTTCATCACTTATGTCGGATTCTGAGGGGGCTAGGTTTAAAATGGAGTCATCAATTTGTGGTTATGGAGGTACTTTTTTCATGCTAGATTTATTGTATTTTAGTTTGTAGGAAGCTGTTTTGCTGAGCAGTGGTCTAACTTGAGTGGAGCTATATCTTGGTATCTTTGGAGGATTTTTCTGGGATATAGAACAAGGTTTATTTTGTTTGGGTGCTGTTTGTTTACTGATTGAGGTGTTGGTAAAGGAAGTACTTGTTTGTGGATCGGTTTGAGTGGCTATTGATTTGGTAGATTTTACTGCAGCAGAGTAGGATAGGCCTGGTTTTGGTGTGCGAGCTTCTATTATTTTATGTGCTTCAGGGTATGAAAGTCTTTGTGTGGCACGTATTGACTGGATTTCTTTTTCAAGGACCCACTTTGGGCATGATTTTGAATATGAGGGGTGGTACTCTTTGCAATTAACACATTTTAATGGTGCACTGCAGGTGTCGCTGTCATGGCCAGATGTACCGCAACGGGCACATACAGGTTGACCACGACAGGAGGTTTTAGTATGGCCGAACCTTTGACACTGGAAGCAATGGATTGGATTTGATACGTATGGTCTAACAGGACATAATAGATAGCCGGCTTTCATATGGGACGGAATTGTGGGAGACTGGAAAGTTAAGACTATGTGTTTGGTGTTAATACGTTGGCTATTGCGATGAATAGAGATTCGACGGACAGCGCATACGCCTTCGTCTCTCAGGTTTTCTGGTATTTCAGCGTCAGAGCAGTGTAAAAGTTCGGGTTCTGATATGACTGCTTTGGATGTGTTTAAGGATGTATGGGGTGACACTGTGACAGATTTTATTCCAAAGTTCTTTATTTTCATTATTTTTGAGGCTTGTCTATTGTTTGATACTTCTACCAGGAGGTCTCCAGATCTTAATTTTTTGACTTTTTTAACTTCACCTACATTGGATGCGATACATTTGTGTATAAGGAATTGTGATATTTCATGGAAGTTACCTTCAACAATGTGAATGATGAAGAATCGAGCATTTGTATTAATAAATTGCGAATCCATTTTTTCTTTGTTTATTGAAAGCAGAACATTTGTGTCAGATGGTAGATTGGGAGGAGAAGAAAATTTCGAAGCCATGTTGGAAAAAAGGTGTTCGGACCCGGCCGCACCACCCACCACGGAGCCCAACAAGGGGATGCTTATACTTGCACCAGTGCTAGCCGGGCCTATACGCGCACAGTACATCCCTGTAAGCAGCGTCCACCCTTAACGACGTGCCCAGCAGAAGACCAATTGCTTGATCCCTAGCAGTTCAACAAGTCAGTACCACCAGCCGATTGATACACAGGGGAACGCTGTGTACCTCCCGTTTACCCGAAGCCGAGGCCAAAGTAATGTGTTGAGGTTGATCCCGTCCCAATAGAAATGCCATTCAGATGATTTCCCCTACGGGAACACCCCTCAATTACCAGGTTCCCCATTTCGAGGGACACGGGTCTCCACATACGGCAAACACGTGGGTAGTTTTCCGCCAATAGAAGCTGACGGTACAGAGTGACCGCAGCTTCTGAAGGTGGGCCCTCACCTCCAAAGAAGAAACTACACTGAGGGGGAAAAGGAACGAGACAGCTAAGAGGAGAGGAGGGTAGAACACAGAAGAGCGAAAGATCGCTGGGGCCCCGGGATTGCGACACCCATAAAAACCTGAAGAAGGTTTTCCCCCTGAAAGAGGGGTAATTTGTAAGTAGCTGTTTTACTAAGCTGTGGTCTGATTTGGATAGAGCTATTACTTGTTACCTTTTTCTTTGGTGGAGATTTTGGAGATGTAGAGCAATGTTTGTTTTGTTTAAGAGTACTTTGTTTACTTGTTAAGGTATTGATGGTGGAAATATTTGAAGGAGAGTCGGTTTGAATGGCTATTGATTTCATAGATTTTACTATTGTTGCATAGGATAGGCCAGGTTTTGGTGTGCGAGCTTCTATTATTTTACGAGCTTCAAGGTATGAGATTCTTTGTGTAGCACAAATTGATTGGATTTCTTTTTCAAATGCCCATTTAGGGCATGACTTGGAATATGATGGATGTTCCTCTTTTACAGTTGACACATTTAGCAGCTGCAGAGCAGGTGTCCCTGTCGTGGTCAGAGGAACCACAACGAGCGCAGGCTGGTGACCCACGACAGGAGGTTTTAGTATGACTGAACTTTTGACACTGGAAGCAACGGATAGGATTTGGTATGTATGGTCTTACGGGACATAATAGATAGCCAGCTCTGATATGGGTTGGAATAGTGGGTGACTGAAAAGTTAGGACAATATGTTTAGTGTTGATTGATTGATTATTGCGTCGAATAGTTATTCGGCGCACAGCACATACTTTTTCGTCTCTGAGATTTTCTAATATTTCAGCTTCAGAGCAGTGCAAAAGTTCGGGTTCTGATACGACTCCTCGCGAGATGTTTAGGGATGTGTGGGGTGTCACTGTAACAGTTTTTAGGCCAAAGTTTGTAATCTTCATGATTTTGGAAGCTTGTCTATTGTTTGTTACTTCCACTAACAGGTCTCCAGATCTTAATTTTTTAACTTTTTTGACCTCTCCGACATAGTCTGTGATGCATTTGTGTATTAAAAATGGCGATGTTTCGTTAAAGGTACCTTCAGCATAGTGTATGATGAAGAATCGAGCGCTCATGTTTGTTAAGTGTGTTGTTTTCATTGGTAGTGTACAGCGGTGCGTTGACGATAGACAAAGAATTTTTTTTATCCATGTTGGGGGAATTGATATTCGGACCCGACCGCACCACCCACCACGGAGCCCAACAAGGGGGTGTGCACTTGCACACCAGTGCTAATCGGGTCTATACGCGCACAGTACATCCCTTAGGCAGCGTCCACCCTTAACGACGTGCCCAGTAGATGTCCAATTGCTTGATCCCTAGCAGTTGATCGAAATCAGTACCACCAGCCGATTGATATACAGGGGAACACTGTATACCTCCCGTTTACCCGAAGCCGAGGCCAAAGCAATGTGTTGAGGTTTCTCCCGTGTCTGTGGAAATTCCGTAATGATGATTTCCTTTACGGGAACACCCCTCAATTACCAGGATCCCCATTTCCGGGGACACGGGTCTCCACGCACGGCCAACACGTGGGTAGTTTTCCGCCAATAGAAGCTGACGGCACAGGGCGACCGCAGCTTCTAAAGGGGGGCCCTCACCTCCACAGAGGAAACTGCACTGAGGGGGAAAAGGAAGGAGATAGCTAAGAGAAGAGGAGGGTAGGACAAAGAAAAGCGAAAGATCGCTGGGGCCCCGGGATTGCGACACCCGTAAAAACCTAAAGTAGGTTTTTCCCCTGAGGGAGGAAACACAAAAGAATTAACATTGATATTAGCTTCGATGAACAAATTTTAAAAATACATGGGGGGGGGGGGTGTTGATTTATTAGATAATTTTATATCCATGTACAGAACACAAGCAAAAGGGAAGAAATGGTGGTGGCACCTATTTGTCAATTTTCTAGAAGTGGCCCGAGTGAATGCTTGGAAATTATACCAAAAACGAACCAGATGGATATGAGTTTTATTAGAGTTCCAAAGAATTCTAGCAACATCTCTTCTACAAACGCCTAGTAAAATGTCACCACGAGAAAAAAATCCGATTTGGCAGTACTTCGACAAAAGTATCAGTGATACATCAAAAGCTGTTTGTAAGATATGTAGCAAGTCCTATTCGTTAGGAAGCCACGAACCAAAAAAAAAGAAACAGTACACGGATTGAAGCTTCATTTATCAAAATTTCACGACGAGGAATACAGGCAAGTACTAAAACGTTTATCAGTATTAAGCGATTTAAAAAGTGAAGCAAAATTGAAGCGAACCGACTTAAGCGTATCTTTGCAACAATCGAGCTCAGATCAGTCGACTCTTGTTCAAACAACCATTTCCAAGTTGGACCTCAAAACCAAAAGTTGTACTGTGGCCTGATGATCATGAAATTACAAAAAGGATTGACAAAACTATAATGAATCTCATAATCGTGGACATGTTGCCCTTTACTTTGGTGGAAGGTGAAGCAATTTAACTGATCCTCAAGGAGTTCGCAAATATCGGTTGAAATCTGAAAAATATTTTAGAATGTCACTTATGCACAAAACATATGAAAAAGTTAGATCAAAAGTACAGAATTTAATGGCACAAAGTGGGTTAGTGCTACTACCGACATTTGGACCAACGCATGTAAAACATGTTCACTTCTCAGTTTCACAGCTCATTTCATCATAAATGATAAACGTCTTAAAGTGATTTTAGGTGCATGTGTGTTAGAGCAGGACCATACCAGTCAATATATCGAACAAAAATTTACATATATGGTAAACGAATGGCTTTTACAAGGGAGGATTCTTCTTGTCCTACGTGACAATGCTGCTAATATGGTTCGCGCCATGCGTGATCAATATGAATCTATAAGATGTGTTGCACATACGCTCCAGTTTTTCATAAAGCAAGCGCTATTTTCAGAAGATGAAATAAAGGACCTCTTAAAGAAATGCAGAAAAATCGTCGGCCATAGCAACCAGGAAATTAACGGTCCAAAACAATGTGGAAACAGCATGTTTTGACTGCAAAACAATGCGGTCAAAACCAAAAACAATGCGGATCAAACAATGTCAAAACAATCAAAAACAAATTGGTCAAAAACAATGCGGATTGCCAGAACAAGCCTTAGTGCAAGACATGGATGTGAGATGGAACAGCACGTATTTGATGCTGCAAAGAATTTTGGAACAAAAAAGTGCAGTAAACTTATA